>CP136062.1:89903863-91103863 GCA_032622095.1 Siphonodentalium dalli | reverse complement strand
TGTCAATACAACGCATTATTCATATATACTATATAAAGGGTGTTTTCCTTAATATAACTGCCTTATGTCACCATAGAGATTGGATGGAGGTAAATTCAGAATGGGGATGGTGTGAATTTGTCAGGCAACTATTCCGCCATCGGTGATATCTTTGAAAATTATAAAAGCATATAATTTCACAAGCAACAATTTTGGTTTTGGTATGGTTATAATAATAATAATAAAGAATTTTTATATAGCGCTTTATCCCAGATGGCCCAGAGCGCTTACATTCCCACTAGTACCCTGCCCTCTATCACACGTGATATACATACATCTATACACACCACATACCTATATAGACATACATCAAAATAATTAAACAACATCTGAGATAACTTCCCCATAGTGAGCACAGAATAATTCACCCTTTAACAAAGATTTGAATTCGGTCAGAGAGTTTACAAATCTTGTGTCGTGTCTCAGTGAGTTCCAAACATTTGGCGCCTCCGAATCAAATGCTCTATATCGCCATGCGTTTTCATTTTTGTTGATGGAATATCCATTAGAGCTTGTGCCTTTGACCTCAGATTCGTAGGTGGAACATACATACTTAAAAGTTTATCAAAATATTGAGGCAATACAGGGAGAATGCTTGAACTAGATTCTGATTTTTTATAACATGCAGAATGACGCACATTTGTAGTCTATACGTGCACGAATAGGAAGGTAGTGAAGTTCTTGTAGCAAACGTGTTATATGTGAAATTTTGGTTTGCAGGAAACAATCCTTGCAGCAACATTAATTACTTTTTGCAATTTATCCAAGTGTTCAGTTGTGATATCGGCGAGAATGGCATTACAATAGTCTAGTTTTGAAAATACAAATGAAAAAACAAGTGTCTGTGAGCATGTCTGTGTTAAATATGGCCGTAACTGCGAGATGCGACGAAGCTCCATAAACATGGATTTGCACATTGAATTGACCTGTAAGTTCATGGATATTGTGTTATCCAAAACAACACCTAGAATTTTGACAGACGGTGATAACTGAATATCTGAATCGGCTATTTTAATATGGTGAACGTCAGTGTGTTTAATGCGGTAATCGGTTCCACATAACATCAACCCAGTTTTTTCTTCGTTTAACTTAAGTTTATTAATTTCCATCCACGATTTTACATCAGTTATACAGTCCTGTATTTGTTTCAAGTTTTCAATTATGTCACAAGGCGGGAAAGAAAGGTACATTTGAATATCCTCAGCATACATGTGGTAACGAACACCATTGGATCTAATCGGGTGATTCTCCAGTAAATGAGCAAAACCGTGTCCCACGAACTTAGTTCTTCATATAAACTGCACCAGCTATTCTATAGCCAGGAGATGTGTATCTTCTTTTAGCTGATGTTACGAGCATTAATTGGGATAAGACGGGTTTGGTATCGAAGTACCAACATTTATTTTTTCAATGACTGAACTCGGCTATATATCAAGAAATAGCATGTCCCAACCAAGAGCCATAAATATTCCCCGAATTCCCCTGATCGCCGGCGAACTTGTTTCCTCGATATCTATCCACATCCAGGTGTGGAATTTTGCAAAGAATGCTGTACAAATTGAATTTTGTGACGAAAATCAACATAATATTAGTAACAAGCTCGCACATCCTTCCAAAAAACCTGTCCCGCTCTCAAGAATCATTACCCAAACGAATGTTAAAGACGACTTGTACTTTCATAAAAAACTAAATTTGCATTTCATTAGAGCTGCAGAGTGAGGCGTGTGTTATGTTTTGTCGAAAAAAAATATAACCGAGTGTCATATCGTCGTGCAATTTTCTATCTTTCCGATTTTGAGAGTCGAAATCGAAATCGTATACAATTTGAATTTTAAATAAACCCAAGGTGAAGGACCGAGTGTTTTTAACGCACGTAGTGTCGATTCGCACATAAACTAGCTGTTTTACGTGGATGGACGTTTAGCGTTTGGGTAATGACGCAGCTTTTACATTGAAAGCAGATAATTCTAATTTTATATGCTGGAGGTGAATGATAAAACTGTGTTTGGACGCACATAAGGTAAATGTGTTCATAAATTAGTTTATTCCAGTGTTGGAGAAATATTCGAAATATACTGGCACGACAAAGTGAAAATAGTCATTACACAAACGCGTCATTACCACGACGCGCCATTGCAGAATCGCTGAACTCGTTTGGGTAATGACGTTTGGGTAATGACGATTTTTATTTTCACTATCTATTATATATTTTGAAAGATCTGTGTGTGTGTGTGTATCTGTCTGTGTGTGTGTAATCGATGGACTCGAAAATGGCCCAGCCGATTTCGATGAAACTTGGTATGTGGGGGTATTTTCGGGTCAGGAGTAACATAGGCCTACTGATTTTCAGATCCGAGGTCAACTTTTCACGTGCCGAGGTCAAATCTGTTTTTACGCCGTTTTGCGCTAATATATTTCAGTTCGGTGCTCACAAATCGATTCGATATAGCGCGAATAATAAATTGCCAGTCATATAATTTGCACGGTTAGAATCTGTGGCGCTTCATCTTTCCAATGATGTATCACACGCCTGTGTACGTTTAAAGTTTCTACCTTAATTATCGAGAAGAACGCAGGACCATGCTTCGCTCATCGAAAATCATTGCGTAAATATATTACGCCATCAACATATCGTGACGTGATCGCGTTAACTCTTAATCGGCCGATGTCGCGTTAACTCATCACCGGCCGAGGTATCCGCAAATGACATTGGGCTATATATCTCGTAAACGGGTGGAGCTATCGACTTGAAATTTGGTATGTGAATGTATCTTGCCCCGGATACGAATTTTATCGGATCGCCGAGCCCGTGCGACACCAGCTTCGCGCATGCGCAGACCAGATCTCGGAAACGGGTGGAGCAATCGACTTGAAATTTGGTTTTTGAATAGCCCGGACGAAGTCGGGTCACCTTCTAGTCTATTATATATTTTGGAAGATCTGTGTGTGTGTGTGTCTGTAATCGATGGACTCGAAAACGGCCGAGCCGATTTCGATGAAACTTGGTATGTGGGGGTATTTTCGGCCGGGGGGTGACATAGGCCTATTGATTTTCAGATCCGAGGTCAACTTTTCACGTGCCGAGGTCAAATCTGTTTTTACGCTGTGTTACGGGACATTCATTTGAGTTCGGTGCTTACAAATCGATTCGAAACAGCGCGAATAATAAAATGCCAGTCATAATAATGACACTGTGAGAATCTTTCTTGTTTCCTCTTTCCAACGATATATAATGCGTATGTATCCGTTTTAGTTATCTGCCTCAATTATCAAGAAGAAGTGGTACTATCTTCCATCAGATAAAAACAATGCGTAACTTATATGACGTCGTTAGAGGTCATAACGTTAGATCACGTTAACGCTTAACCGGCCGATGCATTTGACTGTTTCAGACGTCTTGGCGATATCTCGGGCACCGATGGTAATTTATCTTTACGTTGAAACTTGATAATTAATGAGCGTGTGTATATGAGGCGCGTTTATAAACTTGAGTGGAAATCAAATCGGGTTAAACTGGCGGATTTTTACGGACGAAATTTGATGCATAGGGTATCTCGGTATCCGCTGGGCCGAATTCCCGGTATCCGCTGGGCCGATTTCCACCATTTTTGGGGTGTTGGTGTTTGACCCCACCTGACCTTGACCTTCAAAATGGTCAATTCAAGGTCAAAGCTCGGACGAAGTCGGGTCACCTTCTAGTCTATTATATATTTTGGAAAATCTGTTTGTTTGTTTGTGTGTAATCGATGAACTCGAAAACGGCCGACCCGATTTCGATGAAACTTGGTATGTGGGGGTATGTTCGGACCAGGAGTAACATAGGCCTATGTCCGTGCGACGTCACCTTGACCTTCAAAACTCATATCTCGGGATCCGCAGTGCTAATCACGGCGGATTTAGCACTGCGATGCAGGGAGGATAACTCTATATTCATACGTCGACGAACGTAAGTAATTTGCAGGCAATTACGCATCGGCTATAACAAACTGCGCAGCAGAATATCGCTGAATAGACGAGTATGAGATGAGCCTAACTGCAATTGTGACTTTGTTTAAAGGCCCACTTAATTTCCGAGTCATCGATGTTATAGTATATACGGTTTTACACCTGGGGCGAAAAAACTTACCCGGTGAAAATCTCCCCCATTCACAGGAAGCCCTAAGTACGAACAGACATAAGAATTACACAACACGCTCATGGACACAGACACGCTCTTTATCAACGATACTGCGGATACGAACGCTCTTTAACTATCACGCGATTAACCCGACAATTCCAAGATGGCGGCAGTGGGAATGGAGAATGAGTGCTCGGAGCTTCTCAAAAGCAATGCGACGACACTTCATCTGGGTTTTTACCCTTAGATAGGAAGTTTGGTCGAAATCCGTCCGGCAGTTTTCCCGGCCATAGCTAACAAACAAACAGACAGAAGTCCCAAAATATATATTAGACTAGCCGATGAGCCCGACGTTGTCCGGGCTATTAAAAAACCAAATTTCAAGTCGATAGCTCTACCCAGCAGCCCGACGTTGTCCGGTCTATTCAAAAACCAAATTTCAAGTCGATAGCTCTACCCGTTTCCGAGATCTGGTCTGCGCATGCGCGAAGCTGGCGTCGCACGGGCTCGGTGACCCGATACAATTCGTATCCGGGGCAAGATACATTCACATAGCAAATTTCAAGTCGATAGCTCCACCCGTTTCCGAGATCTCGTCTGCGCATGCGCGAAGCTGGCGTCGCACGGGCTCGGCGACCCGATAAAATTCGTATCCGGGGCAAGATACATTCACATGCCAAATTTCAAATCGATAGCTCCGCCCGTTTCCGAGATCTCGTCTGCGCATGCTCGAAGCTGTCGTCGCACGGGCTCGGTGACCCGATAAAATTCGTATCCGGGGCAAGATACATTCACATAGCAAATTTCAAGTCGATAGCTCCACCAGTTTCCGAGATCTCGTCTGCGCATGCGCTGCACGGGCGCCGCACGGGCTCGCCAATACGACAACGACGACCGCCTGGCCAAACTACACACACGTACCAAGTTTCGTCCCGATCGGTCGAGAATCGTAGATTTGTATAAATGACATACAGACAGACAGACAAACAAACAGAGGTCTTCAAAATATATATGAGACTAGCCGATGAGCCCCACGTTGTCCGGGCTATTCAAAAACCAAATTTCAAGTCCGGGCTATTCAAAAACCAAATTTCACGTCGATAGCTCTACCCGTTTCCGAGATCTGGTCTGCGCATGCGCGAAGCTGGCGTCGCACGGCCTCGGCGACCCGATACAATTCGTATCCGGGGCAAGATACATTCACATAGCAAATTTCAAGTCGATAGCTCCACCCGTTTCCGAGATCTCGTCTGCGCATGCGCTGCCCGGGCGCCGCATGGGCTCGCCAATACGACAACGACGACCGCCTGGTCAAACGACACACACGTACCAAGTTTCGTCCCGATCGGTCGAGAATCGTAGATTTGTATAAATGACATACAGACAGACAGACAAACAAACAGAGGTCTTCAAAATATATATGAGACTAGCAGGTGACCCGACTTCGTCCGGGCTTTGACCTTGAATTGATCATTTTGAAGGTCAAGGTCAGGTCGGGGTCACAATTTGACTGGTCCATGAGAGTTCCCGGACAAAAGTGGCCATAGGTAGCAAGTTTGGAATCCATCGGTAGGGCCGTTTTCGAATCTATAACGGACACACACATACATATATATCATATGTGGGTACCCGTTTCAAGGTGAAGGTCACCTCGGGCGAAAAACTGACCCGATGAAATCTCCCCCATTCATAGGAACCCCTAAGTACGAACACAGACATAAGGATCACACAACACGCTCGTGTCTGGGCACAGACACGCTCTTTATCAACGATACTGCGGATACGAACGCTCTTTAACTATCACGCGATTAACCCGACAATTCCAAGATGGCGGCAGTGGGAATGGAGAATGAGTGCTCGGAGCTTCTCAAAAGCAATGCGACGACACTTCATCTGGGTTTTTACCCTTAGATAGGAAGTTTGGTCGAAATCCGTCCGGCAGTTTTCCCGGCCATAGCTAACAAACAAACAGACAGAAGTCCCAAAATATATATTAGACTAGCCGATGAGCCCGACGTTGTCCGGGCTATTAAAAAACCAAATTTCAAGTCGATAGCTCTACCCAGCCCGACGTTGTCCGGGCTATTCAAAAAACAAATTTCAAGTCGATAGCTCTACCCGTTTCCGAGATCTCGTCTGCGCATGCGCGAAGCTGTCGTCGCACGGGCTCGGTGACCCGATAAAATTCGTATCCGGGGCAAGATACATTCACATAGCAAATTTCAAGTCGATAGCTCCACCAGTTTCCGAGATTTCGTCTGCGCATGCGCTGCACGGGCGCCCCACGGGCTCGCCAATACGACAACGACGACCGCCAGGTCAAACTACACACACGTACCAAGTTTCGTCCCGATCGGTCGAGAATCGTAGATTTGTATAAATGACATACAGACAGACAGACAAACAAACAGAGGTCTTCAAAATATATATGAGACTAGCCGATGAGCCCGACGTTGTCCGGGCTATTCAAAAACCAAATTTCAAGTCCGGGCTATTCAAAAACCAAATTTCACGTCGATAGCTCTACCCGTTTCCGAGATCTGGTCTGCGCAAGCGCGAAGCTGTCGTCGCACGGGCTCGGTGACCCGATAAAATTCGTATCCGGGGCAAGATACATTCACATAGCAAATTTCAAGTCGATAGCTCCACCAGTTTCCGAGATCTCGTCTGCCCGGGCGCCGCACGGGCTCGCCAATACGACAACGACGACCGCCTGGTCAAACTACACACACGTACCAAGTTTCGTCCCGATCGGTCGAGAATCGTAGATTTGTATAAATGACATACAGACAGACAGACAAACAAACAGAGGTCTTCAAAATATATATGATACTAGCAGGTGATCCGACTTCGTCCGGGCTTTGACCTTGAATTGATCATTTTGAAGGTCAAGGTCAGGTCGGGATCACAATTTGACTGGTCCATGAGAGTTCCCGGACAAAAGTGGCCATAGGTAGCAAGTTTGGACTCCATCGGTAGGGCCGTTTTCGAATCTATAACGGACACACACATACATATATATCATATGTGGGTACCCGTTTCAAGGTGAAGGTCACCTCGGGCGGAAAAACTGACCCGATGAAATCGCCCCCATTCCTAGGAACCCAAGTCTGGAGTAAACTACATATCCACATATAAAAAATAGTGGGTCTGACGACCTTTCGTTCAGTTTTCATTTCCCAAACCCGGGATTCCTTGTAATTACCGCCAATCAAAACTTAGCTCCAAGAAATGTGTGCCCCAATACAAAACTAGTAACATGTCACGTGCTCTCGGTGTGGAAATTCCGAAGGTGTGGCTAAATGTTGTTAAAATAGTATCCAGGACGTCATGTTATACCGGAAGAGAAATTCACAAATCGACAAATAAAGTAGATTGTTGGCGAGCGGTCGAAAGTTTAAATTCAAGAATCACCGGAATTTGGATTGCAGGCAACTGTAATTAGGGTACAACTGGCCAATCTTCGGAGCTAATAATACGGCTGTGTAAGGCCGGGAGGGTTTCGGTGGGGTTGGTGGTAGAATTGTGTTGTTATTCGCTCGTTTTGGCTGCGGTGGTACTACTGCCGGTACTGGGGAACTGATAGATCGTTTTGTTATGTAATTTAACTTTTTTTTAGTTCTGTAGTTGTTTTAGCAGATAATCCCGACATTCATGTATTTTTGATTCGTGGCCGTTGATTTGTGTTATTTTTTGACAACATGGGCGACAAATCGCCTGGCCAATCTAAAACATAATTCGTTCTGAGTCCAAGAGATCCACATAAATTGACATTTTTTATAATTTCAAGAAGATCTGTCTTAGTTATTGTACATATTATTTTGGATCCCGGAAGCTAGCTGTTTCCCTTAATTGTCAGTAAAACAACCGCCAAACGAAAAGTCACAAACCCTGCAACTATTAATTCCGATTCTTAGAATCGGCTTCACAGGGTTGAAGCGGCCATGACGGCACTGGCACGTGACCATGTTTACGCCTGTCAATCACAACTAATTTCAGATTTATATTTAGTGTGGTGTGACGTAATTTGGGGGAAGCCCACAACCGTTCAGAAATGAAAAGTTGATGGGAATGCAATAGACTCAGTATCAGTATGAATCTGAGTGTATGTTTACATAGACTGTAGGAACCCCTAAGTACGAACACAGACATAAGGATCACACAACACGCTCGTGTCTGGACACAGACACAACGCGCTCATGTCTGGACACAGACACGCTCTTTATCAACGATACTGCGGATACGAACGCTCTTTAATTATCACGCGATTAACCCGACAATTCCAAGATGGCGGCAGTGGGAATGGAGAATGAGTGCTCGGAGCTTCTCAAAAGCAATGCGACGACACTTCATCTGGGTTTTTACCCTTAGATAGGAAGTTTGGTCGAAATCCGTCCGGCAGTTTTCCCGGCCATAGCTAACAAACAAACAGACAGAAGTCCCAAAATATATATTAGACTAGCAGGTTAGCCCGCCACTGGCGGCATTCGTCCCATGGCTTTGGTCGATCCATTAATTTTAGTTTTTCAATGTAACCCCGTACAGGACCGGGCTACTCAAAAACCAAATTTCAAGTCGATAGCTCCACCCGTTTCCGAGATCTGGTCTGCGCATGCGCGAATCTGGCGTCGCACGGGCTCGGCGACCCGATAAAATTCGTATCCGGGGCAAGATACATTCACATAGCAAATTTCAAGTCGATAGCTCCACCCGTTTCCGATATCTCGTCTGCGCATGCGCTGCACGGGCGTCGCACGGGCTCGCCAATACGACAGCGACGACCACCTGGTCAAACTACACTCACGTACCAAGTTTCGTCCCGATCGGTCGAGGTGTTGGTATCTGATGCAAAAGACGAAATTGTGAGTGTTGGTCAATAGTCCCCGCCGTGAACCTCATCGTCGCAAAGAGCGGACAGTCAATTAACCCCGTTGTGAACCTCAATCACCAACGCGACGTAAACATGTGTTGTGTTCTAAAAATAGGAAAGCACTTTCTCTCTGCATAATTCTGCAGATGCTAATAACGTTGCTCCCCGTAGGTAGCAATATCGTTGTTGTTGATATTTACGGCTTGGGGGCTATTTTCTTATTTAGCAAGTTAGAGCTCAATCGGTTCGAGTCTATAAAGGACACACTCATATATATGACACTTCCCGTGGGTAGAAAGTTTGAGCTCAATCGGCATTCCCTGGAATTTCCCGTAGATTGGCAGATTCCAGTAGCTTTATAACGGTATATCTGGGGAGAAATCTGATGCTATATTCGTGATTATCTGGGATGATTTCGGTATATAACTATATACTGTAAAAACAAAGCGCGCCATCCATGCTCGCAGGGTTGGTCAGAAACAAATGTTTTTTAAATTTAATGTATGTTCCGTATATCTTTCTGCAGATGCAAATAACGTTGAATGGCAAACAGACGCTCTTTATAGAGATGCGTCAAAAACAAACGCTCATTAAATAATCACTTGATTAACCCACGCCGTGCCTTTGCGGTAATTTGAGATTGGAGAACGGGTGCTCTGAGCTTCTCTAAACCGTGAAGAAAATGCCTTCCACTATTTCTTTGATTACCACCTACATTCAATCCCAAGAATTCGTCTATTGAATAAATTACTTCCTTACAACATTTATTCATTAAAGATTTAGCTTTTTGGAGATCCTGCACTTCCTTATTGTGATAACATGAAAATTTTCTTAGCTGTACAGTCATTCATACGCGAGACAAATCAGGATTTGTTTTACTAACTCTGCTAAATAATGATACGTACAAGCCAGCAAGCGAATCAAAGAAACAAAGAAATCCGACTTTAAATCAAACACTTATACAAACTTATGACAAACTCGGGGGTGGGGGTGACCGGTGATATGTATATATGTTCAACTTGTTTTTGCTAGTCATGTTGCTTTGCCATTACTAATTATTTTATTTTTCAGTGTAATAACATATGGGAGAGGGGGTACCCATAAGTGAGTCAGCACTTGTCCTCCAATCCCATTGTCTGTATATACAATGTTTGTGTCATATATAATATAATATGTTACATAAATTAGACAAATAAATATGTTTAAACTAAATCTAAACCGCGACCACGGTCGTGTCGGTGGGATTTTACATTTAGATGGGAAGTTTGAACTCAATCGAGCGAACCGTTTTCGATTCTATGAAGTACATATATACGAAGTCTCAAAATATATAGTATAGACTAGCCGATGAGCCCGTCGCTGTCCGGGCTATTAAAAAACCAAATTTCAAGTCGATAGCTCTACCCAGCCCGACGTTGTCCGGGCTATCCAAAAACCAAATTTCAAGTCGATAGCTCTACCCGTTTCCGAGATCTGGTCTGCGCATGCGCGAAGCTGGCGTCGCACGGGCTCGGCGATCCGATAAAATTCGTATACGGGGCAAGATACATTCATATACCAAATTTCAAATCGATAGCTCCACCCGTTTCCGAGATCTCGTATGCGCATGCGCGAAGTTGTCGTCGCACGGGCTCGGCGACCCGATAAAATTCGTATCCGGGGCAAGATACATTCACATACCAAATTTCAAATCGATAGCTCCCCCCGTTTCCGATATCTCGTCTGCGCATGCGCGAAGCTGTCGTCGCACGAGCTCGGCGACCCGATAAAATTCGTATCCGGGGCAAGATACATTCACATACCAAATTTCAAGTCGATAGCTCCACCCGTTTCCGAGATTTCGTCTGCGCATGCGCGAAGCTGGCGTCGCACGGGCTCGGCGACACGATAAAATTCGTATCCGGGGCAAATTACATTCACATAGCAAATTTCAAGTCGATAGCTCCACCCGTTTCCGAGATCTCGTCTGCGCATGCGCGAAGCTGGCGTCGCATGGGCTCGGCGACCCGATAAAATTCGTATCCGGGTCAAGATACATTCACATAGCAAATTTCAAGTCGATAGCTCAACCCGTTTCCGATATCTCGTCTGCGCATGCGCTGCACGGGCGTCGCACGGGCTCGCCAATACGACAACGTCCACCGCCTGGTCAAACTACACACACGTACCAAGTTTCGTCCCGATCGGTCGAGAATCGTAGATTTGTATAAATGACAGACAAGCATACATACATACAGACAGACAGACAAACAAACAGACGTCTTCAAAATATATATGAGACTAGCCGATGTGCCCGACGTTGTCCGGGCTATTTCTCAAAATATTAGAGATCAGATATGATCTAGGTCATTTTCGACACCATTATACAGGGTTCTCATCGTTGCCACCAAACGTAAACCTATGTCATATTTGACGGGTGATTTGCAATCGTCCGTAATAATAGCTTAAGTGTGTTCCCCTCTGCTTCGATTCGGGCCTCTGTGTTAGTTGGTAGAGAGTTTAGCTAGTTAAAATCACAACAAAGGCCTGAATGTTGTTCGGGCTTGGGACCGACAGTGGCAGCATTAGATCAATAAATTAAATAAATAGTTTATACAAAATGTACATCAATATACATGTTCTCCGGCCCGGCGACCGATCACCGAAGAACATTTCCTGAGATCAATAAATTAAATAAACTATATACACAAGATCATGGAGTAACATCAAATGTCACGAAGAATAGGTTAGTTGGCATGCCCAGCACTTATGTACAAAATGTACATCAATATACATGTTCATCGGTCTGGCGACCAATCACCGAAGAACTTCACATGGGATAAATGAATTGAATGAATAAATAATATGCACGCAATGGCAATATTATACATGTTCATCGGCCTGGCGACCAATCACCGACGAACTTCACATGAGACCAATAAATGAATGAATAAGTAGTATGCACACAATGGACATATACATGTTCTCCGACCCGGCGACCGATCACCGAAGAACATTTCCTGAGATCAATAAATTAAATGAACTATATACACAATATCATGGAGTAACATCATGTCACGAAGAGAGGTTAGTTGGCATGCCCAGCACTCTGATCACATACCAATATCTGATAACCCGAGGGCCTCCCTGTACACGACTTTGATTGTTGCATTGTGAGGTGCATTGATGTGTAAGTTACCTGGCCAACCAACTCGTGACATGGCAACATAAAGTTGACCATGAGAGAAACATGGTTCCTCCAGTTGCAACCCGGCTACTTTAAGTGTTTGGCCTTGTTAATTGTCATAGCAAAACTTAGCTTAACCGGGAACTGCAGCCTTCGGAACTCAATTGGGCTGTCTGTAGGTATCAAGGGAATTCTTGGGATGAACACATATTCACCCTTGCCGCACCCGGTCAAAATCTCGGCCTCAATAAGATGAGGCATTATTTTCCTGATAAGGAGCCTGGTGCCATTGCAGAGTTTCGGGGGTTCCATATTCCTCAACAACATGATAGGAACACCCTCTTTCAGGAAAAGCTCGTGCGGTGGCATACCAGTGGGACTCAAAGAATTGAGAAATTCGGTAGGATAGTTGACCACGTCACTTGGATCTGGGATTGAATCTATAGAGTTGGATGCACGGATCTCTCCAGGTACCATTGCCAGCATCTTACGATTGATTGCGTCAACGGTGTCATTCTTAGGAGCGAGAATTGCTCTCTCACATAGCCAGGTGGAATCACTCATGTTGCTGACCAGATCACCGAAAACTGCCCCAATCAATGCATCACAACTTCCGACACAACAACAGTCGGTGCATTCAGATAAATTTATGCTACCATGAAATTCGCCATTTCCAATGTGAAGCAAATCACTTGCAAATCTCGTCGTTATATGAATGGGCTCTCATGTTGGTTGTCAGGTGCAGAGAGCGAACACTCCGCCAAAGATAAGACGACCTGAGAGATGCGCGGACCATGTCAGCCCTCGTTCCCCGAGGGATAACAGGGAGCGTTTGTCTGAAGTCTCCGGACAGGAGCAAGGTTACACCGCCCATGATCGCATTACACTCACGAATACCCTGTAATGTCCTGTCCAGAGCTTCGAAAGCATGTTTGGGAGACATGGTGCACTCATCCCAAACAATCATTACACAACTGCGGAGTAGACGCGCAAGCCATGTACCTTTTGCTATATTGCACGTCGCCAGGTCATTCACTGTTAAGTTCAGCGGGAGTTTGAATGCCGAGTGAGCAGTCCTACCACCCGGGAGCAATGTCGCAGCGATCCCAGATGACGCAACTGCAATGACAATTTTCCCCTGAATCCGAATCCTGGCAAGAATTAAGTTTATCAGAAACGTTTTACCAGTACCACCTGGCGCATCTAAGAAGAATATACCACCGGCACCGTTTACAGAACCCATAATTGTGTCAAAAACATGCCGCTGTTCTGGCAATAGTTTCGCTTCACTTGAATCGATGACATCAGCAAGGATATCTCTATCATATGTCGTCTCTCTAAGTATTTCTCTTGGTTGTTGAACAGTTTCAATCCTGGTAGTTCGGGGAAGTCCGAAAGTGTGTAATTCAAGGCCTCCATGGGCTAGAATCTTGTCTTCAATGGCCACGAGAGCTTGATTGAAGATATCTCCATTGAAGGCGACCTCAACATCTGGGTTGAGCCTCTGCTGTCTCCAGCGGAAGTCTTCAGACATATCCTCTCTGAATTGCATCCAGAGACCATTGGGATCTGAGACTCCACACATCTGCAACAGAACAGCAAAGAGGCTACGCATACACATCGGCGTTCTTGAAACAGAAGCCTCGGACAGAGTTGCTTCCCATTGTCTGTCGTCTTCAATAAGGCCTCTTTGGAGAGCAGACTGGCGGAAAGTCGTGCATACCTCACCATCAATGGTTCTCAGACTTTCAAAAGATTCAGGACCCCGAACTTCCAAGAGGAGCACCCTCAAATAAAAACATTCATGCTGAGATGGGTGTACCGTGTACAGTCTGCACAGGGCCGTGTCCTTGAAGACACCAACCTGTCCATCAACTGGTGAACCCCGCTTCCGCCTGGACCATCTGTTGTTCGCCCATGTGTAGTATGCGGGCATTTCAACGTAGAGAAGACTCCGAGCAAACTCATCATTTTGACATGTCGTGAAAAAAGATGTTAAACTCGTTTCCTTTGGTGGAGCAGCAGCTACTTGCTCGGCATTATTCTCAGTGAAATACACCCTCTGACCATTTTCGAGATGGACAGCGAGGCGAACTACTGTAGGATGACGGTCATGAATAGGAAAATCAAATATAAGATATCTGCCCATTTGAAACTGGCTGACCTCATCATTCGAGTCTCGTAATGCAAACATGGCAGCATCTGAACCCTTATTTATATACTTGCACACATATTTAATGGACTTGACAGAGCTGCAAAATTCAACATTAATATGTGCATCGAATAACTTCGTCAGAAGAGGACAATGAGGGACAATCCACCTGTTGTCGATTTCGAAGTCTCCACCAGTTCTCATTCTTATTTTAGCAGTGAAACCGCCATCTTCTGGTGAACGCCTCCTGTAGAGAGGGTAACCTTCATTAGATGTATGGGTCTCTGCTAAAAACTGTCTCGGATATCGCTTCGAGCACTTGCCATCTTTCATGCAAGGCGAGTTGGGATTGATCCGCCCGCATGGTCCGTGGACCATATGCGTCTTTACAAAATCATACAGTGTTTGGTCTTGCTCGGGATCAGGCAATTCAGCCGAGATGATGTTATCTATCTGGTCTGCATGAATCTTATCCTGTAACCATATGAGTATGTGTGAGTGGGGGAGGCCCCTCTTCTGCCACTCAATGGTGTACATGTCACATAATGATTGCCCGAAGATATGACATTTCTTCACCAGAAACATGAGTTTCTGAAGTTTCAGGCGGAAAACACGGGCAACCACATCATGTCTGTCCCTTGGTGCCTGGCCCTCGAACAACTCTCTCTTTATCTCCTCCCATTTGGGATTACATGTAAACGTGACAAAGAGATCTGGGCGACCAAAATTCTTCACATACGTCAAGGTGTCCTGGGTCTTATCTTGCATATATCGTGGACTTCCCGTGAATGATGACGGAAGTATACAAAGTTGACCATGGCCTTCTGTCTGATCGTTATTGATGCTGTCTCGGAGATGAATGTAGGAATCTGCTCGTAATTCACGCTGGTGTGAACGAATGTAAAACAGTCTCTCAGATTCAACTTAGCATACATGTCGACAGCAAACTGATTGAACAGATTCCTACACCGATGTAAGTGGTTGAAAGAATTGCTCCTTACCATGAAATAGTAAGCATAGAAATCATTGCACGAGACATTCTTTCGACCGACAGCATGTTGGATCCCCAAGCGATAGCCATCTTCACCACGCACACACAGTAGAGGGTACTGTAGAGGGTCATATGGCCTGTGTGTCTCGCAAATCCTCCTGAGTGTGTTATCACGGGACTTAATTACTATGTCTCGCGCTCCATGTTCTTGCCCGGTCATGACCACTGCAAGTTCATTGCAAGCTGGGGCATTGAACCTGCCACAATGTGCATCTGAAGGCTTTTTATCAGCATTGATGACAACATCGAGATTCGGACCGGGATTAGACTCAATGGCATACTTGAAGCTAGTAATGTAAGAGTTGTGCGCGTGCAACATGTCTTGGATTGCGATGATCAGATGAGGCTTAAGGTTATCGGATGCTCGAATGTTTGCCTGGTCATGGTGGTCATCGATGAAGTAGACTTGCAAAAATCGGGGTTGTTGTTCGGCTGTAGGTAGGAGCGAGCCAATTATGTGATAGATCTGGTCCTGAACCTTGAATGTTGGCATAAAACCACCTTCGGTTATTACATTAGCTCCAAACGATGTCATTTGGAAAGCCGAATTATATCGGCGGATGTTGTGGAGGAAATGTTCCGAGTCTGGTGAATCGCCACTAAGTAGGCCTCTCAGGGGCTGTGGTTGGTCTGGACGAATCGGAAGGGAGACCTTCCCACGAGAACAGCAGAAACCTAAGGGTTCGGTGGGCCACCTCAAAGCAGAGCAGTGCTCACAAACAACCATCATTTGGCCAACTCGGAGAGAGTCGTGAGATGTATAATCGATGGATGGATTGTAATTCATGGCTGCTTTTCCCCAACTAATAACGTTGAGACGTTGCTGTTCTTCTGTGGCATTTGCAGTAGCGACTCGGTCGTTTCGTCGACGCAATTCCGTTTGTGCAACCGTTTCTGACGCCCTGGAAAGGGCCGTCGACTGGCGATCGGCATCCAGCCGCAACTGGCTCTGTTCGTCAGTTTCTGACGCCCTGGAAAGGGCCGTCGACTGGCGATCGGCATCCAGTCGCAACTGGCTCTGTTCGTCAGTTTCTGACGCCCTGGAAAGGGCCGTCGACTGGCGATCGGCATCCAGCCGCAACTGGCTCTGTTCGTGAGTTTCTGAGGCCCTGGAAAGGGCCGTCGACTGGCGAAGGGCATCGAGCCGCAACTGGCGCTGTTCGTGAGTTTCTGACGCCCTGGAAAGGGCCGTCGACTGGCGAACGGCATCCAGCCGCAACTGGCTCTGTTCGTCAGTTTCTGACGCCCTGGAAAGGGCCGTCGACTGGCGATCGGCATCCAGCCGCAACTGGCTCTGTTCGTGAGTTTCTGACGCCCTGGAAAGGGCCGTCGACTGGCGAAGGGCATCGAGCCGCAACTGGCGCTGTTCGTGAGTTTCTGACGCCCTGGAAAGGGCCGTCGACTGGCGAACGGCATCCAGCCGCAACTGGCTCTGTTCGTCAGTTTCGTTATCACGACAAATCTGTTTCGCACGTGTATTGTTACTCTTGCGGCCTATGAGCTTCCGCTTTTTCGGGGGCATTTTCTATGTATTATCGAGTCCCTTGCGCTAATAGTGGCCCTCAGAAGGGCCGTTCAAATTATATGAACTTCGAGGGAACCGAGATAATACTAAAAACTTCTGAAAAGTTCGAAAATTTCTGAAGATAAATTTGCGTGGGACATTGCCCGACATCACTTACAATGATGGGCATTTAAAGTGAAGTTTCGATTCTCTCATGGTGGAATCTCGTCAGGGGCGACCAATCTCGTCAGGGGCGACCAGCAGTTCACACCCGAATAGGGGAAGATATGCTTCTGATTAATACATTTTGGAAGCGAAAAAATCCGAAAATGACCTGATTCAAGCGCATAAAATGACACAAACTGGATGAATGTTGAGGAAATGTGCTGTGGTGATGGGAAGAATTGTCCTTTTTCTGATAACATGAAGTATAAAGTCTTGTCTTTTCTTGCACGTACCGAGGGCTGCCGGTGAATGATGACGGCACAATTTCGTTATTATCGACCAGATTTTAGTGGATGAATGTTAGTGGGAAGAATTGTCCTTGTTCTGATAACATAAAGTCTTAGGGGAAGATATGCTTGTGATTAATACATTTCACGTCGATAGCTCCACCCTTTTCCGAGATGTGGAACTCCAATGGTAATCAAGAAATCAGAAAAGATATTCCACGAAGCTCTGATTCAAAGAGAGCTCATCCCAACATATAAAGAGCGTTATCTGTGAACGGATTCCTGATATGGAAATAATAAAGAGCGTCTATATCATGTTTGATATTCTAATAGAAATGCATTTTCACAGTTCACAGTTCACGCCAGAATAGGGGAAGATATGCTTCTGATTAATTAATGGATGAATGTTGATGATTACATAAAGTCTTGTGTCTTTTCGTGCATGTATCGTGAATGATGACGGCACAATTTCGCTATTTTTTTTAATTCCTCCTTAACATTCTTACAGCCATTACACTGTACTGGCATGCAATTTAATAAATTAATTATGTCGCTTGTATTTCTTTTTTGCAATAGCTCTGATATTCTAATAGAAATGATGACGGCACAATTTCGTTATTATTGACCAGATTTTAGTGGATGAATGTTAGTGGGAAGAATTGTCCTTGTTCTGATAACATAAAGTCTTAGGGGAAGATATGCTTGTGATTAATACATTTCAAGTCGATAGCTCCACCCTTTTCCGAGATGTGGAACTGCAATGGTAATCAAGAAATCAGAAAAGATATTCCACGAAGCTCTGATTCAAGGAGAGCGCATCCCAACATATAAAGAGCGTTATCTGTGAACGGATTCCTGATATGGAAATAATACAGAGCGTCTATATCATGTTTGATATTCTAATAGAAATGCATTTTCACAGTTCACAGTTCACGCCAGAATAGGGGAAGATATTATTCTGATTAATTAATGGATGAATGTTGATGATTACATAAAGACTTGTGTCCTTTCGTGCATGTATCGTGAATGATGGCGGCACAATTTCGCTAAAAAAAATTTAATTCCTCCTTAACATTCTTACAGCCATTACACTTTACTGGCATGCAATTTAATAAATTAATTATGTCGCTTGTATTTCTTTTTTGCAATAGCTCTGATATTCTAATAGAAATGATGACGGCACAATTTCGTTATTATTGACCAGATTTTAGTGGATGAATGTTAGTGGGAAGAATTGTCCTTGCTCTGATAACATAAAGTCTTAGGGGAAGATATGCTTTTGATTAATACATTTCAAGTCGATAGCTCCACCCTTTTCCGAGATGTGGAACTGCAATGGTAATCAAGAAATCAGAAAAGATATTCCACGAAGCTCTGATTCAAGGAGAGCGCATCCCAACATATAAAGAGCGTTATCTGTGAACGGATTCCTGATATGGAAATAATAAAGAGCGTCTATATCATGTTTGATATTCTAATAGAAATGCATTTTCACAGTTCACGCCAGAATAGGGGAAGATATTATTCTGATTAATTAATGGATGAATGTTGATGATTACATAAAGACTTGTGTCCTTTCGTGCATGTATCGTGAATGATGACGGCGTTGATGATTACATAAAGTCTTGTGTCTTTTCGTGCATGTATCGTGAATGATGGCGGCACAATTTCGCTATTTGTTTTAAATTTCTCCTTAACATTCTTAGAGCCATTACACTTTACTGGCATGCAATTTAATAAATTAATTATGTTGCTTGTATTTCTTTTTTGCAATAGCTCTGATATTATAATAGAAATGATGACGGCACAATTTCGTTATTATTGACCAGATTTTAGTGGATGAATGTTAGTGGGAAGAATTGTCCTTGTTCTGATAACATAAAGTCTTAGGGGAAGATATGCTTGTGATTAATACATTTCAAGTCGATAGCTCCACCCTTTTCCGAGATGTGGAACTGCAATGGTAATCAAGAAATCAGAAAAGATATTCCACGAAGCTCTGATTCAAGAAGAGCGCATCCCAACATATAAAGAGCGTTATCTGTGAACGGATTCCTGATATGGAAATAATAAAGAGCGTCTATATCATGTTTGATATTCTAATAGAAATGCGTATCCGGGGCAAGATACATTCACATACCAAATTTCAAGTCGATAGCTCTGATTCAAGGAGAGCGCATCCCAACATATAAAGAGCGTTTTCTGTGAACGGATTCCTGATATGGAAATAATAAAGAGCGTCTATATCATGTTTGATATTCTAATAGAAATGCATTTTCACAGTTCACGCCAGAATAGGGGAAGATATTATTCTGATTAATTAATGGATGAATGTTGATGATTACATAAAGTATTGTGTCTTTTCGTGCATGTATCGTGAATGATGACGGCGTTGGTGATTACATAAAGTCTTGTGTCTTTTCGTTCATGTATCGTGAATGATGGCGGCACAATTTCGCTAATTGTTTTTTAATTCCTCCTTAACATTCTTACAGCCATTACACTTTACTGGCATGCAATTTAATAAATTAATTATGTCGCTTGTATTTCTTTTTTGCAATAGCTCTGATATTCTAATAGAAATGATGACGGCACAATTTCGTTATTATTGACCAGATTTTAGTGGATGAATGTTAGTGGGAAGAATTGTCCTTGTTCTGATAACATAAAGTCTTAGGGGAAGATATGCTTGTGATTAATACATTTCAAGTCGATAGCTCCACCCTTTTCCGAGATGTGGAACTGCAATGGTAATCAAGAAATCAGAAAAGATATTCCACGAAGCTCTGATTCAAGGAGAGCGCATCCCAACATATAAAGAGCGTTATCTGTGAACGGATTCCTGATATGGAAATAATAAAGAGCGTCTATATCATGTTTGATATTCTAATAGAAATGCGTATCCGGGGCAAGATACATTCACATACCAAATTTCAAGTCGATAGCTCTGATTCAAGGAGAGCGCATCCCAACATATAAAGAGCGTTATCTGTGAACGGATTCCTGATATGGAAATAATAAAGAGCGTCTATATCATGTTTGATATTCTAATAGAAATGCGTATCCGGGGCAAGATACATTCACATACCAAATTTCAAGTCGATAGCTCCACCCGTATCCGAGATCTCGTCTGCGCATGCGCGAAGCTGGCGTCGCACGGGCTCGGCGACCCGATAAAATTCGTATCCGGGGCAAGATACATTCACATACCAAATTTCAAGTCGATAGCTCCACCCGTTTCCGAGATCTCGTCTGCGCATGCGCGAAGCGGGCGCCGCACGGGCTCGCCAATACGACAACGTCCACCGCCTGGTCAAACTACACACACGTACCAAGTTTCGTCCCGATCGGTCGAGGATCGTAGATTTGTATAAATGACAAACATACAGACAAACATACAGACAGACAGAGGTCTTCAAAATATATATGAGACTAGCCGATGAGCCCGACGTTGTCCGGGCTATTCATCCGGGCTATTCAAAAACCAAATTTCAAGTCGTTAGCTCCACCCGTTTCCGAGATCTGGTCTGCGCATGCGCGAAGCTGGCGTCGCACGGGCTCGGCGACCCGATAAAATTCGTATCCGGGGCAAGATACATTCACATACCAAATTTCAAGTCGATAGCTCCACCCGTTTCCGAGATCTCGTCTGCGCACGCGCGAAGCTGGTGTCGCACGAGATCGGCGACCCGATAAAATTCGTATCCGGGGCAAGATACATTCACATAGCAAATTTCAAGTCGATAGCTCCATCCGTTTCCGAGATCTCGTCTGCGCATGCGCTGCACGCGCGTCGCACGGGCTCACCAATACGACAACGTCCACCGCCTGGTCAAACTACACACACGTACCAAGTTTCGTCCCGATCGGTCGAGAATCGTAGATTTGTATTAATGACAAACATACAGACAGACAGACAGACAAACAAACAGACAGAGGTCTTCAAAATATATATGAGACTAGCCGATGAGCCCGACGTTGTCCGGGCTATTCATCCGGGCTATTCAAAAACCAAATTTCAAGTCGTTAGCTCCACCAGTTTCCGAGATCTGGTCTGCGCATGCGCGAAGCTGGCGTCGCACGGGCTCGCCGACCCGATAAAATTCGTATCCGGGGCAAGATACATTCACATACCAAATTTCAAGTCGATAGCTCCACCCGTTTCCGAGATCTCGTCTGCGCATGCGCGAAGCTGGCGTCGCACGAGATCGGCGACCCGATAAAATTCGTATCCGGGGCAAGATACATTCACATACCAAATTTCAAGTCGATAGCTCCATCCGTTTCCGAGATCTCGTCTGCGCATGCGCTGCACGGGCGTCGCACGGGCTCGCCAATACGACAACGTCCACCGCCTGGTCAAACTACACACACGTACCAAGTTTCGTCCCGATCGGTCGAGAATCGTAGATTTGTATTAATGACAAACATACAGACAAACAGACAGACAGACAAACAAACAGACAGAGGTCTTCAAAATATATATGAGATTACTGATATATTAAATAAATTATTCATAGGTATGGAATAGATATAGCGGGAGTTGCATGAACTACAAACAAATATATATACCATGCAGAGAAACTTATAAACATAAATTTTGTGATATTGAAAGATATAGATCAGATAACATATGGTACTATGCTATGAACTTTCTCTCTCTCTCTCTCTCTCTCTCTCTCTCTCTCTCTCTCTCTCTCTCTCTCTCTCTCTCTCTCTCTCTCTCTCTCCCTCTCTCCCTCTCTCTCTCTCTCTCTATCTATATCTATATTTGCGAATGTCTGTCTGTCTGTCTGTCTGTGTTCTATAGAAATTCACAGGGGGCCATCTAGATGATGCCAAAGGGGTCTACTAGGAGTAGCTTTTTACGAGAAAGATAATGGTCGGAGTTAAAATTTTCTAAAGTGACGCCGTTGTTGTCAGGGGCAGAAAAGGGGGAGGGGCAGAAAAAAATTTGTCGCCGATTGCCACCGAACTTGTATATAATCATCCCCATAATATGAGGAATCTAATGGCGTGGTTTAAATATGGCAAAAGTCGCGCCGTTCGCGTCAGGGGTGCCCGGAAGGGGGGGGCAGATTTGTTTTCTGTCGCCGATTGCCACGAAGCTTACATATAATCATCCCCATGATATGAAGAATCCAACGGTGTGGTTTAAATATGTCAAAAGTGGCGTCGTTTGAGTCAGGGATGAACGCAAGGGGAGAGGGGCACCAAAATTTCTAAAACTAATTTTAGCGCCGATTTCCACCAAATTGATATATATTCTTCTTCATGATACAAGAAATCTAATTGTGCGATTTAACAACGCCAAATTGTTGTTTTTGGATGGTAGATTTGGGAGGGGGTGGGCACTAAATTTGATAATAAGTCGCCGATTGGCACCACACTTATACAAAATCATCCCCATGGTATGAGGAGTCTAATGGTGTGGCTTTTATCTGTCAAATGTGGCCTCATTCGAGTCAGGGTTGCATTGAAAGGGACAGGGGCACCAAAATTGATGCACAATGTTTTTAGCGCCAATTTCCACAAAATTTATACACGTTCTTATCCATGATACGAGGAATCTAATCGTGATTTAAAGACGCCATAGTGGTGCTGTTTGGGTGAGAGATGGAGAGGGGAGGGGTTGGCACCAAATTTGATAACAAAAATTGTTTAGTCGCAGATTATCACCAAACTTATAAACAATCATCTCCATGATATCAGGAGTGTAATCGTGTGGTTTAAGGATGTCACAAGTTGGGCCATTCGAGTCAGTGGTGTATAGAGATGAGAGGGACACAAAAAATTATATCTATATGTTTAGTGCCGATTTCCACCAGATTGATACGTATTCTTCTCCGTGATACGAGGAATCTTATCGTGTGGTTTAGATACACCAAATTGGTGCCCTGTGGGTGAGATATATGGGGACCTTAAATTTCATATATATGCATCTCTAATCTCTAATGAGTCTTAGTGTGTGCAGCTTGAGTCCGAAATAGGGACGGGAGGGTCACCAAAACTGATACAAAATATTTTTAGTACCAATTACCATCAAATTCAGACACGTTCTTCTCAAATGATACAAGAAATAAAATCGTGCTGTCTGTCTGTCTTTTTGTCTGTCTGTGTGCGTTCTATATATAACTTCACGCGGTACAATCGAGATGGCACCAAGGCGTTCTAAGAGCGGTAACTTTTTACAAGGAAGATAATGGTGCGGGTTAAAATTTTCTAAAATGACGCTGTTGGTGGGAGGGGAAATTTAAAAAATATGGTGAAATAGTTTTGTCGCTGATTTCCACCAAACGAATACATAATCACCTTCGCAATATGGCGTTGTTCGAGTCAGCGTTGCATCAACAATTGATTTAATAAACCAAATTCCACCAAATTCATACACGTTTTTCTCTAATGATATACCATGAATTAAATAACATTTGGTGTCGTTTGCGTCTCGGATGGCGAGCGGATATGCACTATCATTGATAAGTTATATACATCTCCATATCATTTTAAGTAGTTGGGCGTTCACATTTCACAATCCCGACATATGGTGACCCACATAAGTCACTTGAACAATTATATCTTCTTAACAGTCATATTTATATGGGAATGGCAATCAAGACATTCACACAATAAGCTAGCAAAAAAGAGATAACTAGAAGAACCATTAAACGTATATTTATCATTCTATTGAAGAGATACATATATTCGTGCAAACTGAGAGACCTCGAACCGTCAGAAGATTGCATATATATAATAACAAAATTTAGTCTGTTCCATTCAATACAGTTTCCACAAAAAGTTACAATTTGTCAAGAGATATGGAAGGCCTGTTCAAAAATAGTGGTCACAGTGTGCAGTCAAATATAGTTTCTTCTGATATACAAGAAAATGCAGTTAGTAGCACAAGACTTTTCAGGATCCTACCAATACTGACATCTGACAAGGGTTTTAGAACAGACTCATCGACTGACATAAAGAACTCAAAATCTCGCTCTGTGCCTGGCACATGTAGCTGATATATTTGCGCAGCAACATTTCGTTTAAACTAAGAATATTTAGCTAATATATAGCACCATGAACAGGGGAGCACCTGGAAATTTCTTTGAAACATCTGTATCTTCATGGAGATATGATAGCCAGGTGTCCTCGAGATCTTAGTCCAACCCACTAGATTGATTGATACATCTCAATATGTAAAACCCAATTATCATCTTTTATCGAACTAATGTGTTTATGATGTTCATGTATCATATTATAACGTCTAATGTATACGCAGTTGCAAATAAATAAATACTTCATTATTGGTAGAACGGATCAATCGCGATAAACAGAATGACAATTGACCAGGTGAGCCACTACTTATATTCCATGACTAATAATCATGTTTTGTGATGCTATTTGAATATACAATTTATGAGAAAACGTATAATACTTTAAGCAAGAGCATTCTCTATTCCCAACAAATATCCACAGCATACATTAACCTGGGCAACGCCGAGTAACCCTGCTGGTATATATATATATACAAACAAACAGACAGAAGTCCCAAAATATATATTAGACTAGCCGATGAGCCCGAGGTTGTCCGGGCTATTAAAAAACCAAATTTCAAGTCGATAGCTCTACCCGTTTCCGAGATCTGGTCTGCGCATTCGCGAAGCTGGCTTCGCACGGGCTCGGCGACCCGATAAAATTCTTAGTCGGTGCAAGATACATTCACACACCAAATTTCAAGTCGATAGCTCCACCCGTTTCCGAAATCTCGTCTGCGCATACGCGAAGCTTGCGTCGCACGGCTCGGCGACCCGATAAAATTCGTATCCGGGGCAAGATACATTCACATAGCAAATTTCAAGTCGATAGCTCCACCCGTATCCGAGATCTCGTCTGCGCATGCGCTGCACGGGCGCCTTACGGGCTCGCCAACACGACAACGTCCACCGCCTGGTCAAACTACACACACGTACCAAGTTTCGTCCCGATCGGTCGAGAATCGTAGATTGGTATCAATGACATACAGACAGACAGACATACAGACAGACAGAGGTCTTCAAAATATATATGAGACTAGCCGATGAGCCCGACGTTGTCCGGGCTATTCAAAAACCAAATTTCAAGTCGATAGCTCTACCCGTTTCCGAGATCTGGTCTGCGCATGCGCGAAGCTGGCGTCGCACGGGCTCGGCGACCCGATAAAATTCGTATCCGGGGCAAGATACATTCACATAGCAAATTTCAAGTCGATAGCTCCACCCGTTTCCGAGATCTCGTCTGCGCATGCGCGAAGCTAGCGTCGCATGGGCTCGGCGACCCGATAAAATTCGTATCCGGGGCAAGATACATTCACATAGCAAATTTCAAGTCGATAGCTCCACCCGTTTCCGAGATCTCGTCTGCGCATGCGCTGCACGGGCGTCGCACGGGCTCGCCAATACGACAACGACCACCGCCTGGTCAAACTACACACACGTACCAAGTTTCGTCCCGATCGGTCGAGAATCGTAGATTTGTATAAATGACAAACAAACAGACAAACATACAGACAGACAGAGGTCTTCAAAATATATATGAGACTAGCCGATGAGCCCGACGTTGTCCGGGCTATTCAAAAACCAAATTTCAAGTCGATAGTTCCACCCGTTTCCGAGATCTGGTCTGCGCATGCGCGAAGCTGGCGTAGCACGGGCTCGGTGACCCGATAAAATTCGTATCCGGGGCAAGATACATTCACATACCAAATTTAAAGCCGATAGCTCCACCCGTTTCCGAGATCCGGTCTGCGCATGCGCGAAGCTGGAGTTGCACGGGCTCGGCGACCCGATAAAATTCGTATCCGGGGCAAGATACATTCACATAGCAAATTTCAAGTCGATAGCTCCACCCGTTTCCGAGATCTCGTCTGCGCATGCGCGAAGCGGGCACCGCACGGGCTCGCCAATACGACAACGTCCACCGCCTGGCCAAACTACACACACGTACCAAGTTTGGTCCCGATCGGTCGAGAATCGTAGATTTGTATAAATGACAAACATACAGACAAACATACAAACATACAGACAAACAAACAGACAGAGGTCTTCAAAATATATATGAGATTACTGATATATTAAATAAATTATTCATAGGTATGGAATAGATATAGCGGGAGTTGCATGAACTACAAACAAATATATATACCATGCAGATAATCTTATGGTATATATATATATATATATATATATATATATATATATATATATATATATATATATATATACTCTCACACTCGCCCCTGTTCTGTTCATTGCTTATCTGCCACCTGTAACATTAATTCGTACTCAGCAGAGTCGCAGACAGTCAAATAATGGATTTGTGGTTTCCTTATTCTAAGAAGCAGAGAATATATAATCCAACAGCAACCCCTTTAACAATGCAAATAATTTACAACGAAACATTTACCAAAATGCCATATAACCAAAATTAGTACATTTCCCAGAAACGCTGATAGATTTTGGAACCCATTAAATCGTCCAACTGTGGACCAAGGGGTGTTACTCTATGTTCTAAGTTTTGTGCGCAAGTAAGAGAAAGACATTTTTGTGATACATGAGAAAAGTCAATAACGTTGCAAGACTATTACGGGAACTCACAAACACGTGACTGGTTGAAGGGCGACCTTGCGGATTGCCTGACGACGGGATCTACTAAAAGACGGGACGGGTCGATTTTCCGGGACGGGACGGAACGATTTGTCTAAAAGACGGGACGGGACGGGACGAATATTTAAAAGTTATTTTATTCGGAAATGAAAGAGTTTAGAGGCACAAACATGGTCTCAACTTGTTTATTGGTATCTACTCTATACGAATGTGATGTTTTCCCGATAAAATTGAGCGTATGCTGAACGGTGAGCGTTCGAATAACGAAGCGTCGAAATTAGGGAAATTTATCACTTCTGGGACGATAATCTAAACACTAAAAGTCATATTTCGTTTACATTTTCATGTTTGGGTGAGGGATTATTGCAGAAAATGTTAGTCTAATATATACTAAATAGTAAAATAGAAGTTTGAGCTTGTTTTCTGATGGTAAAAGTAGTGTTTTTATCGACGGGACGATGACATCCGCATTCATGAAAAATCTGCATTCCGCCGAACGAAAATCTTCGAAAATCTTAACAGAAAAACTAGCATTATGTTCACATTTTCATGTTTGGGTGACGGATTTTTCCAGAAAATGTTAGTCTAATATATACTAAATAGTTAAATAGAAGTTTGCACTTGTTTTCTGCTGGTAAAAGTAGTATTTTTTATCGACGGGACGATGACACCTCCATTCTTGAAAAATCTCCATTCCGCCGAACGAAAATCTCCGAAAATCTTAACAGAAAAACTAGCATTTCGTTCACATTTTCATGTTTGGGTGACGGATTTTTGCAGAAAATGTTAGTCTAATATATACTAAATAGTTACATATAAGTTTGCACTTGTTTTCTGCTGGTAAAAGTAGTGTTTTTATCGACGGGACGATGACACCTCCATTCTTGAGGAATGGAGATTTTTCAATTTTAAGAATGGAGGTGTCATCGTCCCGTCGATAAAAACACTACTTTTACCATCAGAAAACAAGATCAAACTTCTATTTTACTATTTAGTATATATTAGACTAACATTTTCTGAATAATCCGTCACCTAAACATGAAAATGTGAACATAATGCTAGTTTTTCTGTTAAGATTTTCGAAGATTTTCGTTCGGCGGAATGCAGATTTTTCAAGAATGCGGATGTCATCGTCCCGTCGATAAAAACACTACTTTTATCAGCAGAAAACAAGTGCAAACTTCTATTTTACTATTTAGTATATATTAGACAAACATTTTCTGCAATAATCCGTCACTCAAACAGGAAAATGTGAACATAATGCTAGTTTTTCTGTTAAGATTTTCGACGATTTTCGTTCGGCGGAATGGAGATTTTTCAAGAATGGAGGTGTCATCGTCCCGTCGATAAAAACACTACTTTTACCATCAGAAAACAAGTTCAAACTTCTATTTTACTATTTAGTATATATTAGACTAACATTTTCTGCAAAAATCCGTCACCCAAACATGAAATTTGTGAACATAATGCTAGTTTTTCTGTTAAGATTTTCGTTCGGCGGAATGCAGATTTTTCATGAATGCGGATGTCATCGTCCCGTCGATAAAAACACTACTTTTACCATCAGAAAACAAGTTCAAACTTCTATTTTACTATTTAGTATATATTAGACTAACATTTCTGCAATAATCCGTCACCCAAACATGAAAATGTAAACGAAATATGACTTTTAGTGTTTAGATTATCGTCCCAGAAGTGATAAATTTCCCTAATTTCGACGCTTCGTTATTCGAACGCCCACCGTTCAGCATACGCTCAATTTTATCGGGAAAAACATCACATTCGTATAGAGTAGATACCAATAAACAAGTTGAGACCATGTTTGTGCCTCTAAACTCTTTCATTTCCGAATAAAATGACTTTTAAATATTCGTTCCGTCCCGTCCCGTCTTTTAGACAAATCGTTCCGTCCCGTCCCGGAAAATCGTCCCGTCCCGTCTTTTAGTAGATCCCCCTGACGACATGGTCCACATAACAATATTGATTTATTTTGGCATTATTTATAGCTTCTAAGCTCGGACACTCGCGCATATGTGACACTGGTGTGTTGTGTCTAAACTTGCTTCATGTTTATTTGACTTCATATCTAGTGACATAAACTCAATTTACATATTCTGGACCAAGTTGCCATGCACACGTACGGCATTTCGTTTCCCTCCTAAAACTCACTTCGGCTTTTCAATTACGTTCGGCCGTACCATACGCAAGACTATTATTACCAAACACATTCTTGACACACATGCATGCGAACACCTTGTGCACCAATACCTTCAATATCTGGTTCTTCGCTTTGTTTTAAAGTCCATAGATATGCTTTATATGTATATATAGCAATGTATTATATCAATCTCTCCGCAGACGGAGGCAATGGGGGAAAAATATGATTCCTAAATCGTCCAACTGTGGACCAAGGGGTGTTACTCTATGTTCTAAGTTTTGTGCGCTTGCCTGACGCCCGTTTTGCTCAGTAAATGATATTACTGCAAAGAGATTTACTTTGATATTTTCTCCCTCGTTATGGGTTCAATTAAAGGAGTTTATTCTTCTTCAATATTTGGAAGATATCTTTTGGTGATCGTTCAATAAATACATATTCTGGTGTACATTATCGTTTGGACATATTTATATCTATTTTGGAGAGTAATAATCCTGTCAACTATATATCTCCAAATTGATTTTTAACGAACTGGCGTTTCTTTGGCGCAGAATTGAAACAAATTATCTGAAATCTTAAGCTTCTTTAATCAGGATAATTTTCATACGATATTGAAAATCACATTTCGTTTAGAGTCGTGCATGAAATTGTGTTAGATTGTGATACATTCCCGCCATAATGCGTCATTTCAACGTGTATGCTGGAAGACCAATTCATTCAAGAATCGAGAGGTACAATATGTAATTCAAATAAGTATGCCTTTTACAGAATTATAAAACACGACTTTACCAAAGAAAAATTCCTCTATTTCGTGAAAAACGACACCGTCCAAATACTTCTGAAATTTCGTACCCGCAACCACCACTTACCAATCGAATCTGGTTCATGGATTAACTCAGATTATTCCGATAGACTATGTACTCTATGCGGTACAAATATAGGGGACGAATTCCACGTAATATTACAATGCCCGTGCTTAAAAGACCTGCGAGTCAAATACATACACAAATATTATTATTGTCGACCAAATACCATCAAATTAAGTGAACTTTTTAACTGTAAACGACGTAAAACCTTGAAAAACCTATGTCTTTTCATTGGACGGTCCTGATTTTATTCAAAAACTCCTGAGGCATACTATATACGTAATACATTAAAATCCGACATTTGCACAACCATGGGCTGTTCTCAATCAACTTTATTATTATAATATGTGTAATTTTCAACGCGCACCACTTTTGTAATTTGCACAGAAATTATACGCACTGTATTCCACCGAGCTCTATTGTGTCAATTGAAATTGAATTGCGTCATTCTCATCGACTATGCTATTCAAGCTTCGTTCGGAAAATAAATAGGCGATAATTAACGATACATATATTTCAAGTTCAACAAGCGACTTTAGCGGTAAAGAGCGAAATGTTCCATCGGTATCCACATGATCAATCACGTGATTGAAATAGTCCGGCAGAGGCGATGATGCGATGCACCATGCGCATGCGTCGGGAACAGGTCTCAAACCTTTTTTGAAGATATAGCCATGTTAACAAAAACGCATACCTGGTTGAATAATTAATGTGCCAGAAGATTGTATTTTAATTGCTAAAATAGGGACTACCAGTATCTAAATTTTCACCTCAAACTTCTTTCGGGTTGCTGTCACTCACCTCCATTTTTACACAGTAAAGTATGGAGGGTTATTAGGGTCACAATCATAACTTCACATTTTAATTCTAACTTAACATTTTAATTCTTATATTTTAATTCTAACTTAACATTTTAATTCCAACTTAACATTTTAATTCTTATATTTTATTTCTAACTTTACATTTTAATTCTAACTTTACATTTTAATTCTTATATTTACATTCTATTTACATTATATTTACATTCTATTTACATTCTATTTACATTCTATTTACATTCTATTTACATTCTATTTACATTCTAACTTTACATTTTAGTTATAACTTTACATTTGAATTCTTATATTTACATTCTATTTACATTCTATTTACATTCTATTTACATTCTCTGTACTCTAACTTAACATTTTAATTCTAACTTAAGATTTTAATTTCAACTTAGTATTTCAATTCTAACTTATTATTTCAACTCCAACTTAATATTTTAATTCTAACTTAACATTTTTATTTTAATATTTTAATTTAATGATCTATAAAATAAGAAGCTAAACACAAATCATCTACTAAATGTTGTAATGTTTGAATTAAAATAGTATATTTAAAAAGTTGGAATTGAAATGAGCATAAAACGGATCTCAGAATTGAAAGGCAAAAATTTAAACAAACATAAAATGGATTCTAGAAATTGTAATTGTGACCCTAATAACACGCCTGCATTTCTGTAACAATTATAACGAAAGGCGTCGCTGCAATCGAACGGCCGGACATGACAATCTGCGGGATGGGATGGAATATGGAATAGAATGACAATCTGCAGAACAGAATTTCAAATTGCGTGGAACGGCCGATATCTCGAGGAATACAGTACGCAGAGGACTACTTTTGGTGTCTAACGAAAGGCCCACATTCGCACATATTAACCCCGCCACTGACCGGACAGCAGAAGTTGCATTATTCGATCGACAACTGACCCAACATAAAATTGTCGAACTCAAGGCCGTAGAACAGCTGTAGAAATGTATTTTTACAGCCATAACACTATGCCCACAAGCAGACTTGGTATTAAAATGAAGTTTATCATCTATTGCACAGCAAGAGACAGATTAACCCACCCATGAGAAGGTGCCATGAAACACGAAAAACTGCGTTCGACGTCAATGTTTAGAATTTAGATTTCTCGATGAATACGCTAGCAAACAACAAGTGTTAGGTACCAAATGACACAGTGGAATACTGCGCATTCGTTTTTAGCTACAATATGGCTGTTTTAGTACGAATAATGTAATGGCGAAATCGCAAACACGCGCCGATGAAAACAACTAAAAATAGACTCAATGCATGGTTACAATAACAGGATCGATTTCAGCTGATATATTCCATATAATGGGGCGTATAGTATATCAAAATGTAGACAAAGGGAATTTAATTTTGTCCAAATGGGTCCAACACGCAGTGAAATTGTTGCAGAAATTCGCTCCAAGAAAGAGCGCTACTTTTTCTCGTACAAAATAGAATGGCCGACTGAAGCCGTTTTATCGTTCCAACTAAGCCTGTTCTTAGCAGCACTTCGTCAACAAAATACGAATATACACCATGTATCAGAAGACGTATCAAATGTGATTTTTTTTAATGGCTTTGCGCTCTTCATTTGTTATCATTCGCACTTATTTTTTATTTCAGTTGTGACTAAAAGCCCAGATGCCGGAAGCCGGTGTCCGGCGATTACAAGCCAAGTTACAAAATAGATTAACTGGGTTGAACGCACGAACATGTCAACGGTGAGACTGTTTGAAAGAATATTCAAATCAAATAGTGTGTATAGACTTAAAAACTTATGTGTCCGCCGGTCATACGCGGTTGAGGTTCTCATATTATCTGCCGGTCATACGCGGGGGAGGTTCTCATATGAACATATTATCTGCCGGTCATACGCAGGGGAGGTTCTCATATGAACATATTATCCGCCGGTCATAGTCGGTGGAGGTTCTCATATTATCCGCGGTCATCTGCGGGGGAGGTTCTAATATCCTCCGGTCATACAGGGGAGGTTCTCATATGAACATATTATCCGCTGGTCATATGCGGTGGAGGTTCATATTATTCATGCGAGGGAGGTTCTAATATTATACGCCAGTCAAACACGGGTGAGGTTCTCATATGAGAACCTCCCCCGCGTATGACTGGTCTGATCCTCGCGTATGACCGGCGGATAATATGAACCTCCACCGTGTATGACCGGCGGATAATATGAGAACCTCCCCCACATATGGGAATCTCCCTCGCGTATGACCGGTGAATAATATGAACGCGGTGGAGGTTCTCATATTATCTGCCGGTCATACGCGGGGGAGGTTCTCATATGAACATATTATCCGCCGGTCATACGCGGTGGAGGTTCATATTATCCGCCAGTCATACGCAAGGGATGTTCTCATATTATCCACCAGTCATACGCGGGGGAGGTTCTCATATGAGAACCTCACCCGTGTTTGACTGGCGTATAATATGAGAACGTCCCTCGAACGCAGTTTTTCGTGTTTCATGGCACCTTCACATGGGTGGGTTAATCGGTCTCTTGCTGTGCAATAGATGATAAACTTCATTTTAATACCAAGTCTGCTTGTGGGCATAGTGTTATCGCTGTAAAAATGCATTTCTACAGCTGTTCCACGTCCTTGATTTCGACAACTTTCATGTTAGGTCAGTTGTCGACCAAATAATACAACTTCTGGTGTCCGGTCAGTGGCGGGGTTAATATGTGTGGATAGGGCGAATGTGGGCCTTTCGTTAATCACAAAACGGAGCCCTCTATGTGTTGTATTCCTCGAGATATCGACCGTTACACGCAATTTGAAGTTCTGTTCCGCAGATTGTCGTTCTATTCCATATTCCATCCCATCCCGCAGATTGTCATGTCACGCCGTCCGATCGCAGCGACCCCTTTCGTTATAATTGTTACAGAAGTGCAGGCGCGTTATTAGGGTCACAATTACAACTTCTAGAATCCATTTTATGTTTGTTTTAATTTTTGCCTTTCAATTCTGAGATCCGTTTTATGCTCATTTCAATTTCAACAATTATAGAATTAAAATATGAGAATTAAAATGTAAAGTAAGAATTAAAATGTAAAGTTAGAATTAAAATATAAGAATTAAAATGTTAAGTTAGAATTAAAATATTAAGTAAGAATTAAAATATTAAGTTAGAGTTAATAGAATGTTTCTGGAATGTTTCTAGAATGTTTCTAGAATGTAAATAGAATGTAAATAGAATGTAAATAGAATGTAAATAGAATGTAAATAGAATGTAAATAGAATATAAATATGATGTAAATAGAATTAAAATATAATAATTAAAATGTTAAGTTAGAATTGAAATGTTATGTTAGAATTAAAATATAAGAATTAAAATGTTAAGTTAGAATTAAAATATTAAGTAAGAATTAAAATATTAAGTTAGAGTTAATAGAATGTTTCTGGAATGTAAATAGAATGTAAATAGAATGTAAATAGAATGTAAATAGAATGTAAATAGAATGTAAATAGAATGTAAATAGAATGTAAATAGAATGTAAATAGAATGTAAATAGAATGTAAATATGATGTAAATAGAATTAAAATATAAGAATTAAAATGTTAAGTTAGAATTGAAATGTTAAGTTAGAATTCAAATATAAGAATTAAAATGTTAAGTTAGAATTAAAATATTAAGTAAGAATTAAAATGTTAAGTTAGAATTAAAATGTGAAGTTAGGATTGTGACCCTAATAACCCTCCATAGTAATGCAGTACCCGCATAAATAATTTGATGTATAGTCTACGATTCCCTGAAATATGCACTATGGTTCATGGTATTAATATACCAATAACATGACTTTGGAGGGCGTTATGGTTTATTAACGGCCCGACAGGAATGATTAACAGCCCGATGGCCCATTCGCGAGACGCAGTCGAGGGCCGCTAATATGCCCGATGGCTGTTAATCATTCCTGGAGGGCCGTTAATTAAAACCGTAACGCCCGATAATATCATGTTATTACGTGCGCTCGCGCAACAGTATGGCGATCAGACAGATTCGTACGTAGCTTGGTGTCACCCTACTCCGTTTCACTCCATGACGTCACCAAAAACGACGTAAAACCTCGTGGCGTTCTGACATTTTTACTGTGCCGCGTTTTTGCTATGTTTATCTTATGAGTTGTTTTCGATTATTTGTTTGTCGCCGATATCGCCATTTGTCCGGATTCCCTGTTTCTATATTTAAAACTGGCATGCTCGTAGTGAGTCTCGATTTCGATTTTTTCTCCCAGGTCAAAATACGTCAGAGTTATGACAAAAATAGATCGACCTACATTTTCTCCATCAGAACTCTACACCAAAGAGTCTATAGACTCCTTCGGGACCTACATAGACCTACATATGACATAGACTCCTTCGTTTGGGTATTTTTACTTATAATTGGGAAGTTTTATCAATTTTTGGTTCGTGCGAAGACCTCTTTTTATCGTGCGAGAAAAGAGAGACATTCAAAACGCGATTTCGTAATTCGACGCAATAGGCTGAATAGCCTAACCTTCAGCCGAGTTCCGGGTCAAATACGACGAATGACGTAACACAAAACAAAACGCATTTGTTGACACAAACACCGTTTGAAGAGTTTATTATTACATAAAATGATCGTTATTGATTAATTATTGATTAATTATTGATATTTATTGTTGAATATTGGCTGCTATCAATATTTACACAAATGGTATTAATTATTTCTTATAATTGCTCCTTTGGTCAACTTTGACTATCGGAAAATGAAAATCAAAATATGCCGCTGAAAAAAATTTAATCGATATTAAAGTCTCATCCTTTCGGCAACATGGAATTGGTTTTAATTACTTAAATGATTAATATAGTAATTTGCCTTTTATCTGTGATGAAATGAGAAATGGCAATTGTCTTTTTTTGCTAACATTAAATTAAATTAAATAAATTAAGTAAAATACAGTAAAATTATTTTTTTAATTATTGTTTATTACATTATTTGCGCACGTTGGCATCTCTCTGAGTGCATTCTAGTTACTATTATTACCACTCACACGTACTATTATTTAAGGCCAAAAGTTGTAAGGAAGCAATAATTTACCATTTTTGTTCCATTTCACAAACAATATATAAGAACGCCAAGGTGACTGATGCATGCCTGCACAGCTGTCGGACTGAACACATCGGATGAACTAAGCCGCTTGCACCCATCAGTCCAAGAAGCAAGCCTTCACTCCAAACTGAGAGTTCACAAACTTAATACATGTATTCAGTTTATTGGGAACCTATTTTCTCATTTGCTTATTTCTGAAAATACCACGGTCCCTCAAGTTATCAGAATGCATGGGGCGTCTATATATAATAACACGAAAATAGGATACATATTCGAGATGGATCCAAAACCACTTTCCCCAAACCGGATGCGGGCCGCGGGCGTTAATAAAAATTCGTTTCATTAACCCTTTGGAGAGTAGAACGACATATATGTCGTCTATCGGTTGAGGAGTAGAACGACATATATGTCGTTTCAGGAAGTGTTATTTTACGTAGACATAACTTCAACAAATCATCTGATTTATAAATGATTTCTATAGGAGTTATTTTGATTAATATAATGTTCCAAATGTATAAGTGCAATTGATTATGATAACACACATTAACAAAAAATGCACATAAATTAAAACAAATTATTGGGCCTTTTTGACCGAACTTGTTAATAATTATTGCTATGACGTCGACGTTAAATTTACTCATGACGTCATGTATACGACATTACAGATACCAAGGATCATAAATAACAGGATGGCTCACCCAATCATATTTGTGTAATCGTCTTGGTAGCGTTATCGATCCTCCTGGTAGGACAGGCGCCGTATTTGAAATGGTAAATACACGAGGAATACAGAAATCGAATGAATGTTTTTTGTATCAAATGACTCACCGGCCACCTAGAGCCTGTATAGGTAAACTGAATTGATCTATATATTCACCGAGTATTAATCTTGGTGATTGTTACGTTTATTTCATTTTAATAAGGGTTGTTGACTTTATTCTGATTTATTTTAATCGATCTGTCAGTGTCAAATTCCGACGAATACGAGTGAATGGAAATACTGGTACATCGTTTTTGGTCAACATTCTCAACCAAAAGCAAGGAAAACTACCCAGCCACTTTTATAACTGAGAAAATACGTCGTTTATATTCAATCCTTGCGTACTATAGTTGTTATTTTTGTTTTGTTGCAACTTTTAAAGAATTTTTTAACTTTTATTTTTGTTTACATTTTTACGTTGTCTTTAAATTTGTCTGCAGTCTGTGTCAGCGTTTGTGTGGGCGCAGTGTGCCTGTATAATTATGTGGCACTGTGAATATTGGTTTAGTACATGGAAATTTCAAATTCGTCCTTTCACTTTTTATCTTATTTGTAGAACTCATCTATTGTGATCACAAATCTGAACACCTTTTTTTCTTCAGTTTAGTTAATAGGCTAATTATTGTTTGAGTTATAGACATTTTTGTACCTAAAAAAATGTCATCAAATTTAGATGGACACTCCATTTGTATTTATTCAACCTGAATCTTCCACTTTTACATGGTAGTGTTCCCCAAATCAACACAATTCATATTATCTGCATGCAGTTGCAATAGAGCATTTCTAAAGTTATGTGTTCAATTGTCCAATCAGAAATATTAGGCCATGTCAAATTATATGGTGATATTATCAGCTGGAGAACATGTCCTCCCCTCCCCCAAAAAATATGTTGATTCTTTCATGCAGTACAGCCTACCGGTATGGTCAACTTAGTCAAATTTGTCATTGTTACATGGGCATCACATTAATGCTGAATAGGTCACTCTCATCGGTTTTCTATGATAAAGTTACCCAGGTTCCTGAAATTGTGATAAAGTTACCCAGGTTGGAGAAGAATGTGATAAAGTTACCCAGGTTAATAATAGTTCATGTTTAACAACAAATTATTGATTTTTTGTGATCAAAATGACGAGCTACAGTACTAATATGTCTTAATTTATGCTTGATAAGGGCTATTACTTGCCAAAACGGAACAATATTTCCCTCTGTCACTTTTAAATCGAGTTGATATTGTGAGATTTGCTTAACCTGGGTAACTTTATCACAATTCTCACCAACCTGGGTAACTTTATCACAAAATTAGGAACCTGGGTAACTTTATCACAGAAAACCGGTGAGAGTGACCTATTCAGCCGCATGAATAGGAAATGTCATATTTGATATCTTGTAACTCAGTCAGTATATTCATCCCCTCACACCTTGATATTTGCACAACATATTAATTCATATGACACATTAATGATTAAGTTGATTAACTGTTGATCTGTTGTGAAGCAATTTCTCTTATTATATGTAAAATATGCTAAATGATTGCCCTATCATGACATGCATGGGTCCTTGGAATCCACTTAATTTGACATTTGTAAAAATGTATTGACCAAGTTTTTTGTTTAGCATTTGTTCTAGTTTCTGTATGTACATGTACTATTAGTCTTTCACTATAAATTCATTGATATATATCATATAATGACATATTAGGCATTAATTACCCTTCAAATAATGGTACGCATAATAAGTGTAGATTGATATCTGTCATTTGGGAGTATTTCATCATTTACAATATACTTATTTAATCTATTATATATTTTGAAAGATCTGTGTGTGTGTATGTGTTTGTTTGTGTGTGTGTGTGTTTGAAATCGATGGACTCGAAAACGACTAAGCCAATTTCGATGAAATTTGGTATTTTCGGCCGGAGACGAACATAGGCATATTTATTTGTCCGTGCGAGGTCAACTTTTCACGTGCGGAGGTCAAATCTATTTTTACGCCGTTTTTGCGCTAATATATTTCAGTTCGGTGCTCACAAATCGATTCGATATAGCGCGAATAATAAATTGCCAGTCATATAATTTGCACGGTTAGAATCTGTGTGGCTTCATCTTTCCAACGATATATAATATGTATGTATCCGTTTTAGTTATCTGCCTCAATTATTAGGTACAAGTGGTACGATGCTTTTATCAGGATAAAATCAATGCGTAATTTCTATGACGTCGTCAGAGGTCATAAAGTTAGATTACGTTAACTCTCACCCTGTCGATGCATTTGACTGTGTCGCGTTAACTCATCACCGGCCGAGGTATCCGCAAATGACATTGGGCTATATATCTCGGAAACGGGTGTAGCTATCGACTTGAAATTTGGTATGTGAATGTATCTTGCCCCGGATACGAATTATATCGGGTCGCCGAGCACGTGCGACGCCAGCTTCGCGCATGCGCAGACGAGATCTCGGAAACGGGTTGAGATATTGACTTTAAATTTGGTATGTGAATGTATCTTGCCCCGGATACGAATTTTATCGGGTCGCCGAGCACGTGCGACACCAGCTTCGCGCATGCGCAGACCAGATCTAGGAAACGGGTGGAGCAATCGACTTGAAATTTGGTTTTTGAATAGCCCGGACGAAGTCGGGTCACCTTCTAGTCTATTATATATTTTGAAAGATCTGTGTGTGTGTGTGTTTGTTTGTGTGTGTGTGTGTTTGAAATCGATGGACTCGAAAACGACTAAGCCAATTTCGATGAAATTTGGTATTTTAGGGTATTTTCGGCCGGAGACGAACATAGGCATATTTATTTGTCCGTGCGAGGTCAACTTTTCACGTGCGGAGGTCAAATCTGTTTTTACGCCGTTTTTGCGCTAATATATTTCAGTTCGGTGCTCACAAATCGATTCGATATAGCGCGAATAATAAATTGCCAGTCATATAATTTGCACGGTTAGAATCTGTGTGGCTTCATCTTTCCAACGATATATAATATGTATGTATCCGTTTTAGTTATCTGCCTCAATTATTAGGTACAAGTGGTGCGATCTTTTATCAGGATAAAATCAATGCGTAAATTCTATGACGTCGTCAGAGGTCATAAAGTTAGATTACGTTAACTCTCACCCTGCCGATGCATTTGACTGTGTCGCGTTAACTCATCACCGGCCGAGGTATCCGCAAATGACATTGGGCTATATATCTCGGAAACGGGTGTAGCTATCGACTTGAAATTTGGTATGTGAATGTATCTTGCCCCGGATACGAATTTTATCGGGTCGCCGAGCACGTGCGACGCCAGCTTCGCGCATGCGCAGACGAGATCTCGAAAACGGGTTGAGATATTGACTTTAAATTTGGTATGTGAATGTATCTTGCCCCGGATACGAATTTTATCGGGTCGCCGAGCACGTGCGACACCAGCTTCGCGCATGCGCAGACCAGATCTAGGAAACGGGTGGAGCAATCGACTTGAAATTTGGTTTTTTAATAGCCCGGACGAAGTCGGGTCACCTTCTAGTCTATTATATATTTTGAAAGATCTGTGTGTGTATGTGTTTGTTTGTGTGTGTGTGTGTTTGAAATCGATGGACTCGAAAACGACTAAGCCAATTTCGATGAAATTTGGTATTTTAGGGTATTTTCGGCCGGAGACGAACATAGGCATGTTTATTTGTCCGTGCGAGGTCAACTTTTCACGTGCGGAGGTCAAATCTGTTTTTACGCCGTTTTGCGCTAATATATTTCAGTTCGGTGCTCACAAATCGATACGATATAGCGCGAATAATAAATTGCCAGTCATATAATTTGCACGGTTAGAATCTGTGTGGCTTCATCTTTCCAACGATATATAATATGTATGTATCCGTTTTAGTTATCTGCCTCAATTATTAGGTACAAGTGGTACGATGCTTTTATCAGGATAAAATCAATGCGTAAATTCTATGACGTCGTCAGAGGTCATAAAGTTAGATTACGTTAACTCTCACCCTGCCGATGCATTTGACTGTGTCGCGTTAACTCATCACCGGCCGAGGTATCCGCAAATGACATTGGGCTATATATCTCGGAAACGGGTGTAGCTATCGACTTGAAATTTGGTATGTGAATGTATCTTGCCCCGGATACGAATTTTATCGGGCCGCCGAGCACGCGCGACGCCAGCTTTGCGCATGCGCAGACAAGATCTCGGAAACGGGTTGAGATATTGACTTTAAATTTGGTATGTGAATGTATCTTGCCCCGGATACGAATTTTATCGGGTCGCCGAGCACGTGCGACACCAGCTTCGCGCATGCGCAGACCAGATCTAGGAAACGGGTGGAGCAATCGACTTGAAATTTGGTTTTTTAATAGCCCGGACGAAGTCGGGTCACCTTCTAGTCTATTATATATTTTGAAAGATCTGTGTGTGTATGTGTTTGTTTGTGTGTGTGTGTGTTTGAAATCGATGGACTCGAAAATGACTAAGCCAATTTCGATGAAATTTGGTATTTTAGGGTATTTTCGGCCGGAGACGAACATAGGCATATTTATTTGTCCGTGCGAGGTCAACTTTTCACGTGCGGAGGTCAAATCTGTTTTTACGCCGTTTTGCGCTAATATATTTCAGTTCGGTGCTCACAAATCGATACGATATAGCGCGAATAATAAATTGCCAGTCATATAATTTGCACGGTTAGAATCTGTGTGGCTTCATCTTTCCAACGATATATAATATGTATGTATCCGTTTTAGTTATCTGCCTCAATTATTAGGTACAAGTGGTACGATGCTTTTATCAGGATAAAATCAATGCGTAAATTCTATGACGTCGTCAGAGGTCATAAAGTTAGATTACGTTAACTCTCACCCTGCCGATGCATTTGACTGTGTCGCGTTAACTCATCACCGGCCGAGGTATCCGCAAATGACATTGGGCTATATATCTCGGAAACGGGTGTAGCTATCGACTTGAAATTTGGTATGTGAATGTATCTTGCCCCGGATACGAATTTTATCGGGTCGCCGAGCACGCGCGACGCCAGCTTCGCGCATGCGCAGACAAGATCTCGGAAACGGGTTGAGATATTGACTTTAAATTTGGTATGTGAATGTATCTTGCCCCGGATACGAATTTTATCGGGTCGCCGAGCACGTGCGACACCAGCTTCGCGCATGCGCAGACCAGATCTAGGAAACGGGTGGAGCAATCGACTTGAAATTTGGTTTTTGAATAGCCCGGACGAAGTCGGGTCACCTTCTAGTTTAATATAATGCTTTTGCACCGGTACATGTATTCATACTCATAGTAATTTTTTTTATCAAAATGCAATATGGGAGTTATGGGAGACAAAATTCAAATTTTCAGTAATGACAATCAACATGCGCAATTCCATCACAGGAATCCGGGAATTTTGTTTTAAATTTTATTATATTATTTTATATAAAAATAATATATAAATAAAAAAAATACCCGGGGGTGGTAACTTAATCTAATTTAATTATGGTTAAGTCAAGAAGTGCAATTCATTTGCACTTATAGTGTACGGTAAATCTATAAATCCATAATTGTGTGGTGGGATGCCAAATTCCATTAGGCTTAAGTGTAATGGAAATCTGAATTACACTTAACTTACCGGTAATATTAATAAGATATTAAATATGAATTACGCCTCCTACATATTTGAAATACGCTTAAGCGTAATTGAGATATAAATGCTTAAAAATAATTGGGTTTTCTGATCTTCATACATGTGCATTGAATAAAATGTTGTATAATCTAAAATGGTATCATTGTGAGCGATGCCTGACTAGACCTAGATCATTTTGAGGAATTATTTTTGAGTCAATTTAATGACATGAGATATGTAAAAGTTTTCCAGTGTGTCAGCTGGACTTTGAGTTTGAAGTGTAGCACTTAGTTAATAATAGACTTACTAGTAATATTAGTTATATATACTCTATTATATTAGTTCATGATTGATCTATCCAGTTTCCAGCCTGGTAAATGGACTTAAGATAATTGGGATGGTAGAACTGCAAGTAAAGTTAGTAGTGAATAATGGTAATATGGTACTGGTAGGCCTATAGTATAGGCTATAATATGTCCCTATGCCTATGGCCGGTTCATAAAATCATTAAAAAAAAAAAAACTATTTTGGCTAAATTTTGATTTAAGTTCTATAAATGACTTGTCAATGCCATATATTATAATTCAGATACGCATGTAGTTATATATTATAGTACTAAAAAAATACAAACAAAAAAAGTTCAGTTGTATACAAATTGACATTGACAGCGAATTTGGGTGATGCTTTTCATCGTTTTAACCAGTTTTAACTGGACATTAGTAGTAACTTTCCCCAGAAAGTTCAATATAGTGTAGGTCAATGCGTATTGTTTATGGAAATATCGACAAAATAGGGAACATTTGGTTTAAATGTTGTTTTAAAATGATTTTTGGACGGGAGAAATGAGCAACTCTATAGAATTCTATAGGGTATCCATAGACGCATTTCTCGGTTTAACCTACCGACCGCAAGAGGGAAGTGAACCTTCCCGTTATTTAAGTTCCCTGCAGATACTCTCCAAAGGGTTAACGCCCGTAGCCCGCTTCCGGCTATCGCACCTCGGTAATTATGGTGTTTTAACGCCCTGGAAAACTATGTTAATATACTAGAGAACGTCCGGTAAAGTGGTAACAATATAGTTGAAATGTGTTTCACTTGTATACAGAGTATTTATGAACTTTTCAAGTGATACTGGACTGTTTCATTAACTTGTCATTAATTTTGGCCTCTGATCTACCCAATGATCTTAGTTTTACAAGGGTACGTCCGTTATCGATACGTCTCTTATCATCGCTCTGCCACTGTCTTGTCATAACACAATTGTCTAAGAAGATGTCATGAGACACTATGAAATGCATAGTACGTGCCTACGAAGTGGGCAACAACCAAGTCGAACTTATCACATGTTATCAAATGAGAGGCTTCAAACAGCTGAACATAATCGCCATGTAATGAATGCTTTATTCTCTGATCCACTGTACATAAATGGATAGTGAGAAATATAAATGAAGATAATATACAACAAATAGATAGATATATAGAGGAACACATGGGATATGCATGTATACACATAATATACATCGACGCTCCGGTTGACATGCAGCGTGGTGATTTGTGTCAGATTTGCTATCACCACCATCCTCATTGCTCATCATCACCATCCTCATTGATCATCATCACCACCACCATCATCATTATCGGCATCAGATTGATCATCATCACCATTTTCATAATCATCATCAATGCCACCACGACTACCACTACAATCATCATCAACGATCACCATCATCGCATTCATCAATTAAGATCAACATATATAGACATCATTGTCGTCATCATAATCATGATCATCATCACACTTTCTTCGTCATAATCAACGACAAAAACCAACCTAATAACCATCATCATAATCGCCCGTATCACTATATCACCATTATCATAACCGCCACCACCATCATCATCATCATCATCAGCGATAACCATCATCATCATCTTCAATATCGTCATCAATGATAACATCCAACCAATTATCATGATCATCATCATCATTCTTGTCGTCATCGTCTTCAATTCACCTTCATCATAATTATCGCCGTTGTCATCATCGTCTTCATCATCATCGTCGTCAATTTATGATCATTAACGACAAAAACAATCATAACAACAACGACGGGCGCCAACCCATGGTAATACCTCAAACATGACTTCGTATAGTTGAGCTAAAAACTGAATGAAGTTGTAAATGAGTTGTAAATGAGTTGTAAATGAGTTGTAAATGAGAAAATTACACCTAATTATAAATATAATTACATCTAATTATAAACGTATTTCACACACTAATTGTTGATATCTAGAAAATAGTCCGTTTTTTTCTAGTTATATATATATTTAATTGGCGTTGTCGAATTGAACCTTACCATTTGTTATAACGGAATCCAGATATAAATGTGTTATCTATGTTGCTCGGAAAGGAAAAAAAACATTTTTGAGGGGTCGGTTATAGAGGTCTCGTCGTATAACTTTTTACACCACTAATATCATGTGTGTACTTTAAAAGAGCTACATCTATATACTATATAGTATATAGAACACAACATCAACTATACGATGTTTACTAAATGTGTGGGCAATTATCTTTGCGCCATATAATAATTTGATGGCGACATCAAACATAACCGCGCACTATACCTAATATCTAAAGGCAAATGTGTCCGTTTTTAATCAAAGCGTTATAGCGATTTTATGACATTACTACCTGCTTAACCCAAAAAGACACCTGTTAATTATGTCGAGTGTTCCTTTGAAGAGTTGACTGACTCATGATTCATTTGATCCGAAGTATTGGCGTGACAGTATACTGGTGTCGGATACTTATGAGAAAATTTGGTGATTTGGCGCACGCGATATAGATGATTCTGACGTCATACTATTGGTATGCAGCAGGGTGTATATGCCTACATTCGATGTTCGGTTTTTGATTATTAACTTATTGTTGGTCATCATCACACTTTCAGTCATGAATCACATATTCAAAATTGAACAAATATTCCAAGAAGTCATGAAACGATATACGTATATATCTAACAGCATTTTCAGGAATGCCTATATATACACACATATCCATATATACACACGTATAATATTATAAAGTTATTATACAATGTTGTGTACAGTATGTGTTTTTCTTGTACGAGTCCAGGTTGTGGTGAAAAGTCATATTAGTGGAGTCGCTTAACGAAAAATCGTTCACTTTTGGATAGAAGCATGAAACTTTCAGAGTTGGTTGGGTATGTGGTCCTCATCAACCAGTTAGCTGGTTCCAGGTTTCTGGTGACCCCTTGACCTTCAAATTGACCTTTCGAAAATTTGAGATTTAGGGGTATCTATTTTGTATCGAATATAATGGCTATATTAAATGATATATATACATTGGAGATTGTCGAAGCGATACCATGGATGTCCGCCTTTGTATTCACATTCAGTTTGTCTATGATAATCCAAAATGGCCGCCATAATGGACGCCAAAATAAAAAGAATTTACGTTTTTTCACTAATATCTTTCAAATCAGTTCCTGCTTTTTGGAACTGTTTGAGAATTGCAACATTATTTTGTATTGGTCATGTTAACTGAACATTGGAACAATGAGATATGCCATTCGTGGGCTCCCTGCCAACTCCGATCCCTTAAAATTCGATTTTACAGAAAGTGGTATAAATATTTACAAAAAATTACCATTGGGATTCTAGTCATATTTCGTCAAGAAATGGGAAGAACTGAGCAATCTAAGTGACAAATTCCATTTCTTATGAATATTCCAACTCAATTGTAACCAAATTGTCAATTTGGCTCAAAATGGCTGCAAAAATGGCAGCCAAAATGGCAGCCAGAATATGGAAAAATGTCAATATTTCCCCAGCGAGTCATGCAACCGCATACCAGTTGTGGTTGATGAAAAAATGACTATTTTGTCATATATATTGAATACTACCATTTATCTAACAATTTAGCTATATTTCCTCAAATACACGCGAAAACGCCTAGGCGGTTTCCGATCTTGTATCCTGGATGGCAACAAGGATATCGTGTATGGCAACAGCTATAGTGCACGTGCGTTTCGGCAACTGGCTTTCAAAACAAAACGTGTAAATAACCAATTAAACGTCATAAAATAATATAATCGTGTGCTACAAACGTAAAAAATCAATACTTATTTCAATAAAGTGGACAAAATGTGGAGACATGACCGAAAAAACTAAAAGATGTCATCCAAAAATGTGTTGGAATCCGAAAAGTTACGAACGTTACACATTGTTTACAGCGCGCACGAATACGGACTAATTTAACAAATTCTATTTCAGCGAAGTAGGGAATTCCCCGTAATTCAGTACGGTCTTGATCAAAAGCTACTGAACGCATTTTTTATTCGATAAAATACAGAAGGGAAAATCAAATTAATTTTATCTTATGTTAAGGATATAAAACAGAATACTTAAGAAAAGTCCGTGATTTATTGCATTTCCTCTAAATGAATTTTAATGGGTGATTTTACAATTTTTTAGTGCGAGTCAAAACTCGATTGTCGGAAAGTTCAAAACTCACCAAAACTCTGAATGGACAGTCATCTGCGGCAATGCCTCTCGCCGACACTATCACTATCCAAGGAGATTGCACCATAAAATAATACAATTATCCTGTTAAAAGTGACAATTATGTCGAACATTTGAAACGAAAATATCGTCGCCTCATCATTGAATCGGATTCCAGCCAAGGTGAAAATGAATAGTGACGTGTTTTCTCAGAATTTGACTTATCACAACGTCGCGTGCTGAGAATTGTGTACGTTGTGTGTTGCGCGTAATAAAATAGTTCCTGTTTTAAATTAAGTTTTATTGCATTTTTATGGGACGAATTGTAAGATAAATTGGTTATCATCACCCTGTGTGTTTCCGAGATCAGTATTCAAGTCTCGCTGCCTTCTCTGGGCTGTCTATCGACTCGCCCTGCGGACTCGTCGATAGACTGCCCAGAAAAGGCAGCTCGACTTGAATACGGATCTCAGAAACACACATGGTGGTGATAACCTATATTTCTAATGCACCTTGGTCAATTGTTACTATTTTAAACATCAAAATCGGCAAAAATTAACATTTCAGGTTAAAACAATTTTTTCAAGTAAAATGGTATCGAAGGTATTTATTGTCTTGATCTGTCTTAAATGGGTCACACTTATCTGTTTTTGGACAAAATTACTCAAGATGGTTTGCAAAATGGCAACCAAATTTGGTAAAATAAATTATTTTTCATATATATCCTGGATATAATTCTCTGATGTTCCGAAAAGGTGGCAAATTGTGAATCACTTTGTATTAACCATGTTACATATGAGGCATGACAAATTAATTATAAACGATGTAGTACGGAATTTTGCCAAACTTATTTTGGGATTCTGACCATTTTTTTGTACGGAAATGGACAGCACTTAGAAATTGAACTGAAACGGGCATTATTATGAGGCTACGATAATAAAATTGTGGCTCATTGGCATCGAAATGACTAATTAAACCCCCATCAGGATGTAGAACTCTCTGACATTACCTCTATATCGATTAGCATGTCCCTGAGTTATTGTGTAAAGCGATACCCACCCAAATTTACACATGTACAACCAACCCATGGCCATACACTCGCTCCATATATACATAAACACCACATAAATGACCATGTAGCCACTCGTTTTTTACACACATACTTCATCCATGACCGTACAGCCATATTTAGGTATAACCGTACACCACGCACTTGACTATATAGTCACAAGTCACCATGCAGGTATACTTCTACGCATCACCCACGACCGTATAATCACTCTATATATAGCTCTACACCCCATTCATTATCATACATTCACTTCATGTATACATATTCGCCTCACCATTGGCCATACAATTACTCCATGTATATATATTTGCCACACCCATGGCCATGTAGTCACTCAAGCTATACATATACACCACACCCATAACAATAGAGTCACTCCAAGTACGCATATACGCATCACCAATGGACATACAGCCGTTCTGTATATACCAATACCTCGCTCACACGACCATTCATACACACAGGCTTGCATATACACCTCACTCATGAAAATTCAGCCACTCGCTGTATACTCATAACCACATTCGTGGTCATATAGTCAATCATTGTTTACCAATTCACATCATCATTGGCCATATAGTTATTCCATATACACATATTGGCCGCACCAATGGTCATATATCCACTAAATATATACATATGCACCCATCCATGCCTATACAGTCACTACATGTATGCATATACATATACACCTCACCGGTGGCCACGCAGCTTTCAAGACATACCCAGCACATCACCTCACCATTGGCCATACGGTCACTCCCTGTATACACATGACCATATATCCACTCAAGATATGCATATACACCCCACGCATGACCATAGAGTCACTCCAGTTGTGCGTATGCACCTCACTAATTGCCATACAATCCTTCAAGACATACCCGTACCAGTACACCACCTCGCCATCGGCCATATGACATCTCACTCATACCTATTGCCACATACATGGCATATAGCCACTCAAGATATACATATACACCCCACACATGGCCATAGAGTTATTCAATGTATACATATACACATCAGCATTGAATGGATACACCAATAACACGTGGTCATTTGTATACTCCCGACTTGCATATACACCTCACACATGACAATTCAGCCATTCGCTGTATACTCATACATCCGATCCATGATCATACAGCGACTCAATGTATACATATATATCCCCTAATGACAACACACCAACAGCAAAGATGCACATACATACCATATACACCTAATATCACAATGCCACTTCATATATACCAACACGCTCGCCAATGACCAACCATCTATGCATGTATGCATATACATTTCAACAATCATGACCATACAACTGTTCCATGTACAACTATCATTATTATACCCATAAGCATACAACCACTCCTTATTAGTGGGGGGGGGGGGGTAATTACAGGAAAACATAAAAATCGTTGACTTTGTGATAGAAGCGCCAAACTTTCAGAATTTGTTAAGTGGTTGGTGTGTATCACTAAACTGGCAGGTTCCAGATTTTGGAGGTCACCTTGACTTTAAATTTGACCTTGACCTTTTTGAAAATCTCAGTTTTTGGGTTGGGTTATTTATGCCATCCTTTTCTTGTGAAAATCGCATCTTCTCACAGTTTACTCAATACAATTATAGTTGGGAGGTGACCACGGTTCATTTGGGCCAAAACATATCTAAATTTTCATAAGATGGCCGCCAATATGGCCGCCGGAAGTTGAAAATATGACATTTTTTTACAAATATCTTCTAGTTCAATTCATGCTGTATGGAACTGGTTGAGTAATGCAACTTTATTTTGTGTTTTGTATATTAACTGATCATTGGAGCAATTAAATATGCAATTATTGGGGTCCTAACCCTTTCCAATCCCTCAAAAATACGATTTTATAGAACGCTGTACAAAATAAAAAAAAAATCACAATTGGGATTCTAGTCATATTTCAACTAGAAATGAAAAGAACATTGTAATGCAAGTGAGGCATATCATTACCTATGAATATTCCAACTCTCTGGAACCAAAAATCTTACTTTGGCTCAAAATGGCTGCCAAAATGGCCGCCAAAATATGGAAAATTGTAAATATTACACCAGGGTGTCATGCAATTGCTTACAAGTTGTGGTTGATGTATAAAATTGGCTAATCTGTATTCTATACATTGAATACTAACATGCCTGATATACCATGTGTTATTGTTACTATTGTCACCACTGACATCACCAGATATATTGGATTTTTCTCTCACAAACTTGACATAAATATCGGCAAAAAATAACTTTTCAGGGTTCGACCATTTTTTCAAATAAAATGCAACTACCTTTGGTATCAAATGTGTTTATTGTTTTGACCTATCTTAAATGTGTCCCACTATGGTGTTTATAGACTAAATTGCTCAAGATGGCTTCCAAAATGGCAACCAAATTTGTAAAAAGTAAATTTTTTACACATATCCAGAAAATTATTCTCTGCGTTATCCGAAAAGGTAGCAAATTGTGACTCACTTGGTTATTATACCTGTTAGTTAATTAACTGACAACTATGTTCTATTATTTTTATCCTAGTTCCGTATGGGGCATGACAAATTCATTTTAAAGTTGCAGTATGGAATTTTGCGGTTAACCTCTTTTGTGATTATGGCCATATTATTGAAAGGAAATGGGCAGAACTTTGAGACGGAACTGAGATGAACCATGAGATGTGGGTAGTCTGGCCCATTATGATAAAAATTTATCAACTGGATACAGGGTGGAAGCCAAGATGACAGCCAGGGAGTTACTCTATGATCGTAGATGAGGATAATAGGTATACCGCGAGTTATTGTATGGTCATGGATGATGTGTGGGTGTATGGGGAGTGCCCTGTTGGCAACGGTGGGTTGTATATTTATATATGTTGTGGATGTGTTATCATTGATGGTGTATGGGGAGTAGATGCATGATCATGAGTATGGCAAGTGTGGAACTTATGAGAGGTCGTATGTGCGGGTATTGGTATATTTGGAAGGGCTCACCATTGGTGATGTGCATATGTGTACCTGGATTGACTCTATGGTAATGGATATGGCGAATAGGTATACATGTAGTGGCTGTATAGTCCATGGTGAGGTGAATAGGTATACAACGCGTGATCGTATGATCGTGAATGTCGTGAATATGTATACATAGAGTGACTATATGGCCATGTGCCGGGTGTATGTGTATACCTGGTGTTCATACATGGTGACTCGTGGCTGTATCGTCATTTGTGGTATGTACGGGTATAACCAAGTATGGCTGTATGATCAGGTGTACGTGTATAAATTGGATGACTATGTTGTCATTTGTGTTGTGTTTATGTACATATGGAGTGACTGAGGTAATGGGTGGGTTGTACATGTGTACCTTGGGTGGCACAATAACTCAAGGATATGTTAATCAATGGAGAGGTCATGTCAGAGAGTTCTCTATCTTGATGGTGTTTATATACATGGGGGCGTTAAACACGGAAAACAATGGCCACCTATTACCACATAGTCATTACATATATACATAAACACCACAGACATAACAATATAGTGACCCACTGTATCCATGTACACCTGACACATGACTACGGGTGACCTTACAGCCACGCGTCACGATACAGGCACACCGGGGATACTCCTAAACATGACCGATAACCATATAGTCATTCCTTGTATACCCATTCAGCTCACCATTGGCCATAAGGTCATCCCCTGTATACCTATTCTTCAAACACGTGGTCAAATAGACAATCAATATATACATCAACAATGACCATAAAGTCACTCCGGGTATACATATGCACATCACCAATGACCATATAGCCACTCGCTTCATACACATACCTTCACCAATGTTACCTGACCTATGGCCATATAGTCACACCGTGTGTACCTATTCAAAACATTCATACACGGCCATGGTCAATCCTTGCATATATATTCACCTCAACATTGGTCATGTCATTCCCTGTATCCCTATTTGTCACACCATAGCCGGATAGTCACTCAAGATATACTAATACACCCCAGCCATGTCAGTATAGTCACTACATGTATGCATATGCACTTTATCCATGGCCATATAGCCACTTGCTATATGCACATATCCCTTGCCCATGACAATAAAGCAACACATGTGTATACTGGTATAACCTACACATGACCATACCGCCACGAGTACCAAACAGGAACACCAGGTATACTCATACGCCTGACACATGACCATTTTAATAGTCACCCCCTGTATAGATGTCCATTATATTTATGATCATACAGTCACTACTTGTATACCTACGTGTACTCATCTCACCATTGGCCATACATTCACTACCTGTATACCGATATCGACACACATAGTCATATAACCACTCGATATACATATACAGCCCACCCTAGACCATAGATTCACTCCAAGCATACAAGTAAACCTCACTAATGGCCATTCGGCCCTTCCAGATATACACACAACCACTCAAACAATCCATACTTGCATATACACCTCACAAATGACAATTCAGCAATTCACTGTATAATCATACATGCCATCCGTGATAATACAACTAATCCCTATACACCCACCAATGACAATACATCCATGAGATATATAAATATGCATCCCACCCGTTACCACAAGGACACTCCCTATATACCCACACACTCGATAATGTCCACCCAGCTTACTCCAGGTAATCATATTCAATCATGACCGTACAGTCATTCCATGTATACATATACACATTACCCGTAACCATAAAATCACACCTTATTTACCAACACACCCATCCATGATCATACAGACAACACATGTACATCCCACCCATGCCCTTAAGGTCACTCCATATATACATAATCAACCCACATATGACCATGTAGCTATATCCATACACTACACCAATGCCCATACAGGCACACCTGGTGCACCCGTACTGAATATACACAATCATACACTATACAGTCACTCCATGCATACCGATTCACCTCACACCTGACCATGACATCTCCTTGTATACATAGATGCATCTTACAATGGACAACCCACTCATAACCATATAGTCACTCATTGTATACCTATTCACATAAGTCATGACATACAATAACTCACTGTATACCTATTCACCTCACGTATGATCATAGAGTAAATCCCTGGCTACGATCTTGGCATCCGCACTGTATTCAGTTGACATTTTCTTAGCATAATGGACCGGAATAGCCAAATATTATGGTCCATCTCAATTCTGTCTCAAAGTTCTGCCCATTTCCATTCAATAACTATGGCCAAAATCACAAAAGAGGTGCTCGGCAAAATTACATACTTTAAAATGAATTTTTTAAAATGAATTTATTTTGCCCATACAGAAGTGGGACAATCAGAATAGAACATTTAGTTGTCAGTTAATTAACTAACACGTATAATAAACAAGTGAGTCACATTTTGCTACATTTTCGGATAATGCAGAGAATGTTCGGGATATATGTAAAAAATTTACATTTTACAAATTTGGTTGCCATTTTGGAAGCCATCTTGAGCAATTTGGTCTATAAACACCGTAGTGAGACACATTTAAGATAGACCAAAACAATAAACACATTTCAATCGAAGTTACATTTTACCTGAAAAAATGGTCCAAACCTGAAAAGTGAATTTTTGCCAATATTTATGTCAAGTTTTTGAGAGAAAAGTCCAATATTTTTGACGATGTCAGTGGTGACAATAGTAACAATTAACCATGGTGCATCAAACATGTTAGTATTCAATCTATAGAATGCATAATTGCCAATTTTATACATCAACCACAACTTGCAAACGATTGCAGGAGACGCTGGTGTAATATTTACCATTTTCCATATTTCGGCGGCCATATTGGCAGCCATTTTGAGCCAAAGTAAGAATTTTGGTTCCAGTGATTTGGAATATTCATATGTAATGATATGCCTCACGTCGCATTACTCAACCAGTTCCAAACAGCATGAATTGAACTAGAAGATATTTGTGAAAAAATGTCATATTTTCAACTTCCGGCGGCCATATTGGCGGCCATCTTATGAAAATTTAGATATGTTTTGGCCCAAATGAACCGTGGTCACCTCCCAACTATAATTGTATTGAGAAAACTGTGAGAAGATGCGATTTTCACAAGAAAAGGATGGCATAAACCACCCAACCCAAAAACTGAGATTTTCAAAAAGGTCAAGGTCAAATTGAAGGTCAAGGTGACCTCCAAAATCTGGAACCAGCCAGTTTAGTGATACTCACCAACCACTTAACAAACTCTGAAAGTTTGGCGCTTCTATCACAAAGTGAACGATTTTGCAACTATCCCCCCACTATTATGTATCCATCCACCCCACACATTTGCATACAACCAACACATGTATACATATACACCCATCCATGACAATGAAGCAACCAAATGTACACCTGTAGATTCCACACATGATCATAAAGTCACTCCATATATACATAAACAACACACGGATGGAATGTAGCTACTCTTGTTATACCCATACACCACTTCAGTGACAATACAGCCACTACACGTATAGACCTATTCACCTCATTCATTAGCACTCCTTGTTTACCTGCATCTCACCATAAATACCACACACATGACAATATAGACACTCCTTGTATAACTAGTCACACCATTCGTGATTATATTTCATGTATACCTATTTACATCATCTGTGACCACAAAGTCACTCCCTGACTACCATTTTTACAAACATCATGTATTAAGTTGATCAATGTTGATAACTTTTGACGCTAATTTGTTGACGCTAGTTTGTGAGAGTAGCAACATCAATTGGTCCCGCTCAGCTCAGTTTCGAAGTTCTGCATGGCGTGCATGCCCATTTCCCTTCAGAAACATGGCCAGAATCTCAAAAGAAGTTTTTTTAGGCCAAATTCCATACTGCATCCTTTAAAATGAATTTGTCATGCCTCATAAGGTACTGGGACAACCATAATAGAACCTATAGTTTTCACTTGATTAAGAAACATGTTTAATAACCCAGTAGGTCACAATTTGCTACCTTTTCGGAACAGCAGAGAATAATGTTTGGGATATATATGAAAAATCAACTTGTTTGGTGCATAAGAAATGTTAGTATTCCATCTATATAACACATAATAGTCAAACTTTGTCATCAACCACAACTTGTATGTGGTTGCATGGCACGCAGCATGGACAATATTTACAATTTTTTACATTTTGGCCGCCATTTTTGCAGCCATTTTGAGCCAAAGTGACAATTTTGGAACCAATGAGTTGGAATATGTATAATAAATGGAATGTTTCACTAAAATTGCACAGTTTCTTGATGAAATATGACTAGAAATCACAATGGTGATTTTGGGAAAATGTTATACCGCTTTCTGTAAAATCGAATTTTTGAGAGATCAGAAGGGTTTCTGACTTCATGAATGGCATATTCCATTGCTCCAATGGTCAGTTAACATGAATAGTATAACATAAAGAGATAATTCTCAACCAGTACCAAACAGCATAAACTGATCTTAAAGATATTAGAGAAAACAAATCAAATTTTCCACTTCCAACTGCCATTTTGGCCGCCATTTTTTCAGCCATTTTGAGACAAAGTGACAATTTTTGTACTAATGAGTTTGAATATGCATAAGAAATGGAATGCTTCACTAAAATTGCACAGTTCTGTCCATTTCTTGGTGAAATATGACTAGAAATCCCAATGGTGATTGTTTGTAACATTTTATACCGCTTTCTGTAAAATCGAATTTTTGAGGGATCAGAAGCGTTTATGATCCCATGAATGGCATATTTCATTGCTCCAATGGTCAGTTAACATGCAAAATACAACATAAAGTCACAATTCTCAACCAGTACCAAACAGCATAAAATGATCTTAAAGACATAAGAGAAAACAAATCAAATTTTCCACTTCCGGCTGCCATTTTGGGTGCCATTTTTGCAGCCATTTTGAGCCAAAGTGACAATTTTGGTACTAATGGGTTGGAATATGCATAAGAAATGGAATGTTTCACTAAAATTTCACAGTTCTGCCCATTTCTTGATGAAATATGACTAGAAATCCCAATGGTGATTTTTGGTAACATTTTATACCGCTTTCTGTAAAATCGAATTTTTGAGGGATCAGAAGGGTTTCTGACACAATCAAAGGCATATTTCATTGCTCCAATGGTCAGTTAAGATGAACAATCCAACATAGAGCCACGAGTACCAACCAGTACCAAACAGCATAAACTGATCTTAAAGATATTAGAGAAAAAAAATCTAAATTTTCCACTTCCAGCTGCCATTTTGACGGCCATCTTGACTGTGAGTTCCAATTTTATCCTATAATGGTGGCATTTTATCTTATCTTCACAAAAATGTATACATTTGTATACATATGACAAGACTGTCTCACTATAATTTGCATCAAACTGATTTAGTGACCTGTCTGAAAAACGGCGGCCATGTTGGGCGCCATCTTGAATTTAACAGGTTCCACTTAACCGAAAGCTGGAACCAGCTGGATTATAATCCGGGATATAGTAGACAATATATGTGCGAAGTTTGGTGCTTCTATCCGGAAGTGAACCATTCTTCCATTATTGTGACTCCACTATATTGGACGAGACACGCAGTGTCGAGTCCAATATGACTTTTCACGACAACCTGGACGAGTACAAGAAAAACTCATACTGTACACAACATTGTACAAAAAAACCATAGTCAGAAATGGTAACGCCACCAATATCATATTATTAGCCATAAATATAAATTATAATATAATTATACTATAAACTAGCTTTCAAATTTTATGTGGGAAATTTGCATACTTCCATATTTCAAGTTTTCCCGTTTCTCGTGTTATACATTACATTCTTCAAACTGTCTTCTTTATTACACAAGCTGATGGGCCCGACTTCGTCCGGGCTGTTTCCCATCTGATTTCCGGAGAAAGGCGCGATTTTACCTTGAATTGACTATTTCGAAAGTCAAGGTCAGGTCAGGGTCATGATTTGACCCGTCCAAAACACCCCCACACGGGAAAAATACCCCTAGGTCGAAATCCGTCCGTTTTACACCACTTGACCTATAATTAACAATTTTGAAGGTCAAGGTAAGGTCGGAGTCATGATTTGACCCGTCCAAAACACTCCCCCGACAAAAGTACCCATAGGTATTAAATTTCGTCGAAATCCATCTGTTTTACCCGATTTGACCTTTGATTGACCACATTGAAGGTCAAGGTTACGCCTAGGTTACGATTTGACCCGTTCAAAACACTTCCCGGACAAAAGTATCCCTAGGTATCAAATTTCGGCGAAATTCGTCCGTTTTACCCAAATTGACCTTGCATTGACAGTTTTAAAGGTCAAGATCAGGTCGGGGTCACGATTTGACCCGTCCAAAACACTTCCCGGACACAAATACTCCTAAGTATCAAATTACGTTGAAATCTATGGAAAGCCGAAGAGGACATTTTAGTTGCTAATTGCTAGATATACGACGCGGTTTTTTAAAGGTGTTTCAAACTAGGAGATAGAAGTATTCTGCGTTTCAAATGGTGATGAATTATAGTATTTTATTCAAATTTTATGCCATAAATTGTTATTAAAACCGTATATACTATAACAAAAATCGATGACTCGAAAATTATGTGGGCCTTTAAACAAAGTCACAATTGCAGTTAGGCTCATCTCATACTCGTCTATTCAGCGATATTCTGCTGCGCAGTTTGTTATAGCCTCCAGTATTCATTGAGCGTTATAGCCCCACTGTTATAATTCGCCTTTAGCAGGCGTACTCTTGCCTCAGATTATTGAGATATTAGGTCACACGTAATGACATTAAATCGCATGGAAACATAGCAATTGTGTGGACTGCTTGGCGTGAATATGTAATGAGAAATAAGGTCATACATAATGACATTAAACTCAAGAAAACCCGCGAAAACAAAACAAAATCACATTTAATGTTTTAAGTTATTTCCTTCATAAAAAGAATCTTCGTGATAATGAACCCTCTCAATACTTTAGAATATAGAATTAACCGTTAAATAACAAAAACCTTCGGAACAGAGATTCTTCGGAATAACGATCCTTCGGATTGGTGAACCTTCGGAATAGCGAACATTCAGAGAAATTTCGGAATAGTGTACCTTCGTGATAGTGAATCTTCGGAATAGAGACATGCCCCCCCCCCCCCCCCCAATATTCATTTCGGCCAATTTGGCCGGTTACTTCATGTGTATTTTTCATCTGACGTATGTGTCGGAATAATGATGTGGAGGATTTATGTAAATGTTAGCCCAAACTACATTTCCAAGTAACGATGGTTTTGTTGTTTATTTTGAGGAATAATACCGCGTCAGATGAATTCAGCCCAAATATGTTAACAGTTGTCGTGTAAAACATTCGGCAGTAGGTTAGCGTTATTTAGTATTTGTGGATGTCCTTTAACATGGGGAAAATAGACTACTGCGCTTGAACGATCATGTGAATTGTCGTTTTTAATGTATAGCAACTTTATAATCAATAACAGAGGCATTATCTGTCAAATAAGGTCGCTCTATTTACGATACCAATTGGGGAACTTTGTAAATTAAATTACGCGTAAACGTATACCTGCTGCAAATAGAAAAGGTGTCGGAATCGGCGTACTCGCCCCAGTGCTAACTCGCCCCAATCGACGCGTGCCAACTCGGAATAAAAGGCCAACTCGGAATAAAAGATGCATACGGGGTGTTATATGGCGTTTGGTCCGTTGTTTCTCAATGAATATTATTGAAATTTGGTGTATATGTCCGGGCTGGGACATGGAATACAACAACGTTTGAATTGTTTTTAAATTTACAAATTTGTTGATTTTATTCATTTTTTTTTCGTTCTGAAACACACTATAAAGTGTATATAATATAAAGCGAACACGAGACATACATAATTTATAAGGAATGCAACTTTATTTAATGATAATAAACACATAAATTAAAATAACAAACATGAGACATACATGATTTATAAACTGTTAACAAAAGATATCAAACTCAATACATGACAAAGATGACTCAGTGAAGTTTATAAAGTGAACATAAAAATATTAAGGCAAAAATCTTTTTAAGCATTACTAAACCGTTTAGCACAGTCCACTTCACTCATCCGATCATCACCAAACTTCATATGTATCTTGATATTGATCTATCAGATGAGAGCTATCAAATATTTTTTTTTAATTTTATAGGAAAAAATGGTCGCCAGCGGCCATATTGCATTTACGTTATATGTTATCGCGTCATGTCGATATCTAGTATTACTTAGAAATTTCACTTTTCCAGATTCATAATTGCTCCATTGACTGTAACAGATGGAATTATTCCCCTCTTCGGATAGAGTGTCACTGAAACTGTATTTTGTCAGACTGTCTGTATAGTCACTGATTATATATGGCAATAATCTGTAATAAGATGTAGCACTATTTTATTTTATATTTACATGCAGTGCTGTTTTTATACAACAATTCTAATCCCCCCTAGATCATCATGTGATCGACCATACATCGCGCGAGGACCTGGTTGAATTAAGGGGGGTTTTATGGATAACTTCTGTCCTCAAGCTAGATTATACTTATGACATTTAATGGCATGTTCCTAACGTGGAGGGTTAGATATGCTTGAGACACCACCACTCTTCAATTCACACCAAGTTATCAGCTGTCATATTCGGATATTAGAACCCATAGCCATGATATATGATTTATTTTGTGTATACTAGTAATATTGTTATTTTCAGTACCTTTATATACCAGTACTGTGTATAACAATGCATATAAATTAATCCATGTATACATGTATATTGATTCAACGGATTCAGTGGTTTTGTCCATCAGTCTATCAAATTTGCGGGGAAAACAAGGCTACAAGCAGTATACACCCTGTTAAATTTCGAATTTGAATCAATTGGCGCACCCTGCAGCCAGCTTTTATTGGAGAACTTTTTCTCATGTGGATAGTTTGGGTCACCGCTAGATGTGAGCCATGTTTTGTTCTCAAGCTGTCCTTGTGAAGACATCACTGCCAGCGGTGATCTTGAATTTTACTATTTTTATGGCTAAATAATTTGGTTGATCCTACAGACGACACCCCTTGTCCGATCGTCACCAGATTCCACAATGATCTTCTGGATAACCAGGGTGAGAGTAATCTAATTTTCCCGAATTTCGTTAAAAAACATTACCACAGGCAGCAATTTGGTATCTTACTGTTTGATCCTCTTTTGCGTGACTGAATTGTTTAGCAACTGTACAGTCATATCCCTCATCTGATATTCACCACACTTTATATTGATCTTCGGGCTGACAACTAGATGGGAGCTATCGAATGCTTTGAATTTTTTTGGAAAACATTGTCGCCAGCAGTCATCTTCTATTTTGGTTTTTATATACATGTATATCTCTTCATTCGGATAGCCAGTATTACGTAGGTACTTCAACTTTCCGCATTCCTGTCATCATTTGAAATATAAAAATTTACCTGATACCATGCACCCTTCAAAATTTGTTTCGTCGTATCTATTTTAATGACCCGTATGGTAATATTGATACAGATATATTTGTCAAACATTTCTTTGTACAATATACAGGTATTTAGTTTGTAACTAAATCTAGAAATATATAATAGTAGCTGGTGGACCCTACTTCGTCCGGGATGTTCCCCTCTGATTTTCGGAGAATTGCGCGATTTAACCTTGAATTGACCATTTTAAAGGTGAACGTCATGTCGGGTCACGATTTGACCCGTCCAAAACACTCCCCGGACAAAAGTCACGACAAAAGTACCCGTCGAAATCCGCCCGGCTTTACCCGATTTGACCTTGAATTGACAATTTTGAATGTCAAGATCAGGTCAGGGTCATAATTTGACCCACCCGAAACACTCCTGGGACAAAAGTAACAGTAGGTATTATATTTCGTTGAAATACTTCCGTTTTACCAGATTTGACCTTGAATTGATCTTTTTGAATGTCAAAGTCAGGTCGGGATCAAGATTTGACCCGTCCAAAATACTCCCTGGAAATAATTTCCCCTAGGTATCAAATTTGGTTTTTATATACATGTATATCTCTTCATTCGGATAGCCAGTATTACGTAGGTACTTCAACTTTCCGCATTCCTGTCATCATTTGAAATATAAAAATTTACCTGATACCATGCACCCTTCAAAATTTGTTTCGTCGTATCTATTTTAATGACCCGTATGGTAATATTGATACAGATATATTTGTCAAACATTTCTTTGTACAATATACAGGTATTTAGTTTGTAACTAAATCTAGAAATATATAATAGTAGCTGGTGGACCCTACTTCGTCCGGGATGTTCCCCTCTGATTTTCGGAGAATTGCGCGATTTAACCTTGAATTGACCATTTTAAAGGTGAACGTCATGTCGGGTCACGATTTGACCCGTCCAAAACACTCCCCGGACAAAAGTCACGACAAAAGTACCCGTCGAAATCCGCCCGGCTTTACCCGATTTGACCTTGAATTGACAATTTTGAATGTCAAGATCAGGTCAGGGTCATAATTTGACCCACCCGAAACACTCCTGGGACAAAAGTAACAGTAGGTATTATATTTCGTTGAAATACTTCCGTTTTACCAGATTTGACCTTGAATTGATCTTTTTGAATGTCAAAGTCAGGTCGGGATCAAGATTTGACCCGTCCAAAATACTCCCTGGAAATAATTTCCCCTAGGTATCAAATTTCGTCCAATCTGTCCGGCAGTTTTCCCGGCCATAGCTAACAGACAAACAGACAGACAAATGTCCAAAATATATATTAAACTAGCTGATGTACTCGACTTCGTTCGGGCTATTTAGGGAATTTTTTTTGGTGATCGCCTCCATCTGGACAGTACCCATGGGTACAGCGTCTGGCCAAACTATTGTTCAATTAGTCCAGAAACATGCCTACATCAGCACGTTCGAGAACATGGTTCCACGTGAAATTGGACCCGTCCATATTGCTCCCGGGATCGAAGTAGTCCTACACACAAATTGTTAGTCGGATCGGTCAAGGTCCAGAAACATGCCTATGAGCGAGGTCAAGTTGACACGTTAAATACCAAATCCGAGTCGGATCAGTCGAGCAGTGTTAGAGTCTATAACACATACACACATGCATTCATGCATACACACATACATACAGACAGGTGTTCCAAAATGTATAATCGATAGCTACAACAATTCTATGGTAGATAGTTCACGGCCGACCTGATGCATGCATCTTAGTTTTCTTGTATTATATGCCCAGAGTTCAAAGGTATGGGCCCATAAAATTCTAAGTTTGGCCCTTAAAATATTGAACCCCAAATTGGAGCCCGCACAGAACAGCACTTAAGTCAACTGTACCTGTGTCATGTCCCAATGCAGGAGGGTCCATATATACCACACCATTCATATTATATGCCAATAATTCAAAGGTATGGGCCCACGTAATCACATTAAATCTCAAGAAAACCCGCGAAAACAAACAAAATCACATTTAATGTTCTAAGTTATTTCCTCCTTTATCTGTATCGGTATGCGCGCAGGATCAGTTCGGTGTGAGCGCACACTCCATAAAAAGAATCTTCGTGATAATGAACCCTCTCAATACTTTAGAATATAGAATTAACCTCAAAATAACAAAAACCTTCGGAATAGCGAACGTTCGGAATAGTGAACCTTCGAAATAGCAAGTATTCAGAATAGAGAACCTTCGGAATAGTAGACCTTCGGGATAGCGAACCTTCATAATAGAAACATGTCCCCACAATTACACCGGTGACGTAAACACATGTGCTAATCTTTGTTGGACTATCGTCACTCTATCGGTACGGTTTATACTCAAGTACGAAATACCTAACCATAATATATTCGCCCAGTGGATTATCGATCGTCCGCTCGAACATGAAAAACTGTAATACAGCTAACACCACCTTGTGGCGTAATAATGACATTTTTATTATCCATCTGTATGTTTATCCAAATTTTGATTTAATGGCAATTTCTTATTTATTTACCAGCATCGGTATGCTTAAATGACTCCTCAGCGTAGCATTCCAATCAGCCCTCAATCAAGCGCGCAGGGATGACCCACAATTAATGCTCACCAACTTGAAGGACAGTGAAAGAAGGAAGTGATTTATTCCACTGAGCCCGTGCCACATACCTTTAAATATATATATATTTAACTTACTAAACTTTCAGAATTATCCAATCAACGCGACTGGGATAATAGAGTATCGCCAGCCATCGAATTTTGGGACCCAAACACCTAGAATTATTTCGTGACATGATTGCTGATCTGTAATTTATCAGACACGGACTGACATCTCGTCGGATCTCACTGTCACCTGTTACCATGTGAATGTGTATCATCTATTATACGATTCTTTTATCGGTTTTATATTTCCCATTACGTACATGGGTCATCTGTGTACGATCATCTCTTGGATTTCACATTCAAGCAGTCATGCATAGCATTTTTGTAACCCGTCGTGGTACGACGAGGCTCCCTAGTTTGTATAGCAGAAACTTCCTTTTACTGAGCAGTTCACAAGGACACCTTGTCGCGGTGGTAATCTCTGAAAACCTGTTTTCATAAAAGTACAAAATTGTGATTTGGACACAAAGTTTTCATTTGGACAAAGGAAGTGTATAGAACACGGTCATCATCGGCTTGCATGAAGCCAGTATTGATATAACTGTTATAGGACATATATAACATAATCCAAAAATGATTTCGTTTGAAATAAAGCTTTCCATTTCCGTGGGTGAGTATAACAGTTAACACTCTTAGCATGCAGTCTTATCGTCAATACTCCCAAATACAAAACAATATTTGTGTGTATCTTTCGAAATGAAAATAATTATAAAATTTCTTGAATCAAGAATAATTATGCCCTCGTGCTCATCAAATGATATCATGGATATATGAACTGGAATCTTTAAAAGGTTAGCTTTTTTTCGTGTCAAAAATATAAAAGTATTGAAAGTGGGCTTATAACTTCCAAGTGATAAAGGGTTCTTAGATTTTGTGTCACGTTAATCACATGTGCCAACTTTCAAAAACAAATTCCAGTCAGATTTTGAAATAATCAATTTTGAAATATCAGGATTTATTTTGGCAAAAAGTGCGCTTTCGTTTAGATCAGACTTGAGATGTTCTTGAATGCTTTATTGCAAATTAAGAAACATATTAGTGTGTTACATTCATAACATATATACAATATTTTATATACAATAAATATGGGATTCCTCCCTACAACCGTGTTACTGACACCATCGTCATGCCAATTCCTCTGGAGAGATATATTTACATTTTGCTTAATAGAGCAGAATAGAGGCTACAATTTATGGTGCTAAACAGCGAAATTAAATTGAATTTCAACTTGTTTGTGTCTGATAATGTGCTGGTTTCAATATATTAAAAGTCCAAGTTTGAAATCGGATGCGTTTCTTATAAATTGGGGTCACATAATGCGATTAAGACGGGGTGATTTTATAGTTTTATAGGGGTAGGGTTAAGTATTGCGTCTTTTTTGCATGGTAACCTAAATATTTTAGTCATGAGACCTATCAAAATGCTCCATATATGAACCATTTTATTCTCTGCTATTCTCCGATATCATTAAACCGATCACCGGAACGATTATGTAGTGGTAGTAATACTGCATATATTATTTGAAAAAGCGTTTCCAATGGTACCGAAATTATGAGCCAGCGATTCTCATCTAAAATTGTTTACATACTTATGATTGTCAACGTGATGCATATTTCGAACCAATGTCTGAACATTCTGATTCATTGTTCATAAAACTTGTCTCAATAAATAATATACCAGTCAGGGGGGGGGGGGTGTCAGGAAAAAAATTACGGATACAAGGTGGACATTTTGTGTTTTTCAGTTGTGTGAACCCACCACCCCGGGAGCGCAAGTTTTTTCCACCCAGGTCTGGGACACCCACCGGGACCGTAAGTTTTTTCCACACAGGTCTGGGACACCCACCCCCAAAATTGATGAAAATCTTTTAAATTCTACTAAATAATGTGTTGTTGGCAGGGTAAGGGTCTCTCATTGTGTCTGCGCCGGAACTGAGAGAACGCTGATCAAGTACACCCACAAAAAATAAACGAACAAAGCACATGGCTGAAAAATATGCAAACAAAACCAGTGACAAAACCTTTAAAAACCCAAATATTTATGGTTATAAAGGTAAGATACCCACTATAACACGATAGTTGTGTCCCTTATTAGCAATAGGATAAAATATGTGCATGCGTAAAGTAAAAACACCATCAATTTAATTAAATAAACACAGTTCCAATCCTCTCCATGTGGGAAATCACTGGTGTGCAATGATGAGCTCCCCTTAAAATATCATTCTAGGCGAGTGGCGAGTAGCTCTCCTACAAAATGTCGAGGCGAGTAGTATCCCAGCAGGAGATGCCGAAGGCATCTCCCGAAGGCATGAGGAGGAGAGTACGGGAGGGGGTCAGGGGGCTCTCCCCGGAAAATTTTGAAAATTAGATGCTCTGAGATTGATACTATACAATTTGTCCCACCTCAGAAGTTAAAAGCATTCAAATAACGATTTTGTGTCAATAAGTGACACAAATGCAATGCCAAGTAAGTAAGTTGGTATATTTGAAATAAAGTGATCTGATATATCATGCACATTTGAAGCATGTGTATTCTGAGTTATCGACAGTATTTTATTGAACCACGTGGTCTCTCTGTTTGTTGTGCAGAAATTGTATTGTCGATGTGAATCGGAATCAGTTCGATTTTGAATTAATTCCTCGATCTGTTTTAGTAAATAGCGAATATAATAAAAAGAAAACCTTCGTGTTTTGAGTGAATACCGGAAAGGTCACGAGTGATGATTCCAGTATCTCACTGTGACCACTCATGAGATACTTCCGGTATTCACTCAAAACACGCAGGTATCCTCTATGTATAATAAGTTTAAAAAGCCATGATAAACTATGAGAAAAGATGAGAATGGATTTTTTTTCATTGCAATTTTTTTCCTCGACCAAAACCAGACCCACCCCATGGTTTCAACTGTTAAAGGGAGAAATTGTGGACAAAAACTTAAAATATAGAGCCCCCCCCCTCATTTGTATAAGGCTATAGCATACACTACTATATGAAACTGATTGTTTCAATTCATTTTGAAGCTGTAATTTGTCTTAGAAATGATTTTGGAAAAAAATTGCATGACATCAGAAAAAATCTACATTCCGGGCTCGGGGACACACACCCACCCGGTCCTTGTATCCTGTTATTTTTTCCGACCCGCCCCCTCCCTGTACCAGTACTCTTTATATTACAAATACCACGAAATTGGGGCCCCAATAAATGCTCATTGGTCTATGAAATTCCGAGTGTTTGTGTGTTCTTGTTTTGTCTTGTTTTCATCACTTGCAATGTCTATTTTTAATACAACTATATTTGTTGCTCTGTGTTAATGTAGTTGTATTTTTTGTTCAATCCAGGGGGGGGGTAGTAAAATTAGCAGGAAGGTATGCCGTTTTTTTTTGCATCTGGCATTTTCGGCGACCACCACCCCCCAAACCTGCAAAATAAATAATTTCTTAGTCCCAATTTGTTGACAACCAACCCCCAAATTTCACTAAAATTGGTCTAAAATCGCATAAAACTCTACTGATATCATTCATATGACTGGGAATTATCTCAACTAGTTCAAATAACAGTTTAACCTGTTTCAGAAGCTGTTTTAATTGAAAAAAAAAGTTTTATAAATTGCTGATCATCTGTAAATCTAGGTCATTGTGCAGAATACACAAAATTTCATAATTTCTAACTATTTCCTGATTAGTCTGTCAACCAGCCCATTATCTAACATATTCCATACCACTTATGTAAGTCTACTGGCGCAACTTACTTCTAGTATACTAAACTAGCTGAAACAGTCTCCCTTTGGGAGCCTATATTCAGTATCGGAGATACCTGTGGCCCCCTTGTGGGACTTCGCAAACATTTTGATCTTAGACAGAGCCTTCATTTAGCGGCGGCACCTTTGTGCGATTCAAGCATTGGTCATTGAAACATTTTAATTTATATATTTTTTTATTTTTATTTTTTTAAAGATTGAATTCCTTGCTCAGTTTAACAAAAGCAATTTTTTTTTTTTTTATTTTTTATTTAAATTTTTTGAAAAACTAACACAATTTGAACATCCGCCAGGGTACCCCGAGTCACCACACCAAATTTGGTTGAACTCGTTCGTTCCAGGGGTCTGAGAGAAAAATCCGGACATATGCTACTTGTTTATATATATATAGATGACAAGCAGTCACAGCACTATACCAGACTTGGATACGTTCGGTCTTGTGAGAGATCATCTGAGTTGAAAGACATGCAATTAATTCACTGATTGGCTTGATGCACTGATGACAGATATTTTCTACACATTGATAGTCACATTAATGTTTGAGACAGTTGCTCGCTCTTTTCACATGCACACAATGATCTTGGCATTAGTTACATCAGGACAAGTTTACTTATATATGCAAACTTAGGTCATTGTACAGGATACACACAATTCCATAATTTCTAAGCGTTTTCCGATTAGTCTGTCAACCAGCCCATTATCTAGCATTATGCCTTAACACTTTTGTTAGTCCACTGGAGCAAATTAGGTGTTGTGAGAGTAACAGATCATATGAGTTGATAGACATGCAAATATTTCACTGATTGGCTTGATGCACTGTTGAACAGTGTGATGACAGTTATATTCTAGCCATTGGTAGTCACATTAATGTTTGACAGTTGCTCGCTCTTTTTCCATGCACACAATGATCTTGGCTTTAGTCACATCAAGCCAAGTTTATTTATTTCAGTTTTAATTTCTCGAATCTACTTTCCGAATGGTGTCGGGAAGGATTTTTTTCACCCCACCGCCCCATTGCGCAACATGTCATATAGCTCAATGTCATCTATACTAAGGCCCATATGAGGTCCCAGTAACATAAATATGGTGTTTTTGCAGTTATAAATTCTTATAACATGTTTTAAACTGTTACAAATGTCATATAAGGGCACAAAAGGTCTTTAGTAAAATAATTGCATGATGGTGTAACCCCCCCCCCCCCTGTTCAATCTGTAAGTTTTCACGCGAAGATGGTAAGGTTGTCGCACTTAAACAGAAAAAAATGTCAACATGCAAACCCTAGCAGTATGATGACACATTCGGAGTCGAGAAAAGGTATAGTATTTTGTCATCACTGTACACATCAGAGAGGATATCCATTCCCACAAAAATAAAGAAATCATGAAATCCATAATTGTATCAGGAAACTTGAATTTGATCAAATCTATCTTTTTGCGGAAGGTCTATTATAATGATGTGGAAAAACTCCGGTATGGTGATCAAATAGAAATGGGGAATAATCATCCTCAAAGTAGTTATTTTAACAAATATTATATCCAAATTGACAACACATGCCATATTTTGGTCGGAAATATATATATTCTTATATATTAATTAAATGCAGTGACTCCCGTGGGCGAGATCGTCTTCGTTGGTTTATCGCTGGTAGTTTCGTCCCGAATCGAAAATTAAATATTTACATCTGAGCGTAGTTCAGCCGATGTTTTTATTATTGAGTGGAACGGTCGATTGGCTTGATATTTTCGGTGATATTTGTAGAATACTATATTCCTTCAGTTGGCATACTAACGTACCCGTGTCATGCATATGTCAATAATATGTTTTTAAGCGACTAAAGCCAGATCACGTTTAGGACAAGTTATTGGAAATTGTTCTTTCACGAAGCGGTCGCTGCTAAATGTAATTAGTGTCGTATGCCGCATTGGGAAGAGTGGTGGCGAAGAGAATATATTATTCGCATTTTTTGCACAACATGTGTACAAACAAATTGTACATCCAGACCTACTGTTACACATACAGTGAAGGCCATATGACACCTACAATGCAATCTGAAGTCGGTGGTATAAAACGACGAGGAACAAGTTTCAGTTAGGGGCTTGTATGGGCGGCCATTCGGTCGGAAATTACATGAAATAAAAGTTAATGGTGGTTTGTGAAAACAATAGTAATCTATTTCAAACCAATATTCTCTATTTTCAAACCAATAGTCGTTCTTGGATTCAATAAGAGACAATTCCGTTTTAATAGATATAGATTCATAATCAATGTTGACCGATGGAAAATTATTGTTCTATTTTAATTTAATATATTAGTATTCATTGTTCAACTGATATCTAATAACACACAATTAGTAAGATTCGCGCATATTCAATAAACGTACATTCCGTTTCAATAGCCATATTTTCTTAATCAATAAAGATATTTCAAACCAATAGACGATTTCCCACGAGCAATGATTATCGTTATAAAACTAATATACCTTATTGTCATTCTTATATTTAATAGATATAAATTATCACCAATGCACAATTAATACCGTTCTATTTAAATTCAATAGGTTTCATATCCGAATCAATATCTAATAGCGGTATCAACTATTTCCGGCGAAACCAATGACTAATATAAAAATGCAGAATTAATGGACGAGTCTACAGAATTAATAGCTAGGGGCGCTGGCCACAAATTTTGCTCGAGTCACCTAACCGCAAAATCCGTGACGTCAACATGGGATATCCCCGCGAGCAAAAAAAATTGCATATTCTCGAACATTTTCGCGTCAGAAAGTGACCCTGAACATGGAAACTGCGATGATATACGGACTGTGGACTATATCCTGTACCTGTAGCAGATACCGAAGATGCATTTGAGATCTTGTTTTTAAATATTGACCCAGAATGCCGACGAAGATCTGAAGATAGTCGCGAGGCCAGCGAGACAGAAATTCAGTGCCAGAAATCATTGAATTGATCAAATTATACAACCAGACAACTATCAAATTATCAATGTCATTCATTGTTGACGACGATTGTCATAATAACTGATTGTTATTCAACTTATTCTACAAATAAAGAATTTATATATAATTCTAAAAAAAAAATTATAAGAAAACCTAAGGAAAATTAAGCAACCGAATTTGAGGACTGTATGATGTTGATGTATCACTGTCAGTATCTATAACTCATTCACTGTCAGTATTACTGTGATTGTCACTGTTCTCAGTGTTGCAGGGATTGTCTGTCAAAATCCGGTGGAGAACTTAGGATACTAACAACAACAGCAGTATGAATATGATTATGTCAACACCAACAACAACATCTCTAACACCGTAAGATAATCGTTCGATCTACTGCGTACTAGCACTGTACATTGCGACGACTTCTTCTTAAAAACAACCATTGAGTGGAACCGCTTCGAACAGTCAGATGTTGATTCAGGCGATCGGTAAAATACTGAATGTCTGAAGGATTTATTACGCCACCGTAGTGTGGTGTTTCTAGCTTTTGGTTTTTTGATATCGCATGGTCGATCGATAATTCACTGGGTGATTGTACATTCGGCAAACCTCGTCAGATTCCGTCACCGTTTCATCGTACCGATAATTACGAGAGTACAACTAAGATTGGCACATGTGTTTACGTCACCGGTGTAATTGTGGGGACATGCTTCTATTATGAAGGTTTGCTATCCCGAAGGTCCGCTATTCCGAAGGTTCTCTATTCCGAAGGTTTTTGTTATTTTTAGGTTAATTCTATATTTTAAAGTATTGAGACTAATTTGAGAGGGTTCATTTTCACAAAGATTCTTTATATGGAGTGTGCGCTCACATCCGAACTGATCATGCGCGCACACCGATACAGATACAGGAGGAAATAACTTAACTTAGAACATTAAATGTGATTTTGTTTTGTTTTCGCTGGTTTTCTTGAGATTTTATGTCATTACGTGGGCCCATACCTTTGAATTCTTGGCATATACTATGAATGTTGTGGTATATATGGACCCTCCCGCATTGGGACATGACATAGGTTCAGTTGACTTAAGTGGTGTTCTGTGTGTGCTCCAATTTGGAGTTCAATATTTTAAGGGCCAAGTTTAGAATTTTATGGGTCCATACCTTTGAACTCTGGGCATATAATATGAATATTGGGGGGCATGTCTCTATTCCGAAGGTTCACTATCCCGAAGGTCCACTATTCCGAAATTTCTCTGAATGTTCGCTATTCCGAAGGTTCACCAATCCGAAGGTTCGTTATTCCGAAGGTTCTGTGTTCCAAAGATTTTTTTTATTTTAAGGTTAATTCTATATTCTAAAGTAACGGGAGGGTTCATTATCACGAAGATTCTTTTTATGAAGGAAATAACGTAAAACATTAAATGTGATTTTGTTTTGTTTTCGAGGGTTTTCTTGAGTTTAATGTCATTACGTATGACCTATTTCTCATTACATATTCACGCCAAGGAGCCCACACAATTGCTATGTTACGATGCGATTTAATGTGATTATGTGTGACCTAATATCTCAATAATCTGAGGCAAGAGTACGCCTGCTAAAGGCGAATTATAACAGTTGGGGGTATAACGCTCAATAAATACTGGAGGCTATAACAAACTGCGCAGTAGAATATCGCTGAATGGACGAGTATGAGATGAGTCTAAATGCAATTGTGACTTTGTTTAAAGGCCCACTTAATTTTCGAGTCATTAATTTTTTATAGTATATACGGTTTTAATAACAATTTATGTCATAAAATTTGAATAAACTACTATAATTCATCACCATTTGAAAGGCAGAATACTTCTATCTCCTAGTTTGAAACACCTTCAAAATACCGCGTCGTATATCTAGCAATTAGCAACCAACATGTCCTCCTCGGCTTTCCATAGAATTCAACGTAATTTGATACTTATGGGTATTTGTGTCCGGGAAGTGTTTTGAACGGGTCAAATCGTGACCCCGACCTGACCTTGACCATTAAAACTGTCAATGCAAGGTCAATTTGGGTAAAACGGACAAATTTCGGCGAAATTTGATACCTAGGGATACTTTGGTCCGAGGAGAGTTTTGAACGGGTCAAATCGTGACCTCGGCCTGACCTTGACCTTCAATATGGCCAATCAAAGGTCAACTCGGATAAAACGGATAGATTTCGACGAAATTTGATACCTATGGGTACTTTTGTCGGGGGGGGGGGTGTTTTGGACGGGTCAAATCATGACTCTGACCTTACCTTGACCTTCAAAATTGTTAATTAAAGGTCAAGTTGGGTAAAACGGACGGATTTCGACGAAATTTGATACCTATGGGTAGTTTTCTACGGGTGGGGGTGTTTTGGACTGGACAAATCATGACCCTGACCTGACCTTGACTTTCGAATAGTCAATTGAAGGTCAAATCGCACCTTTCACCGGAAAGAAGATGGGAAACAGCCCGGGTGAAGTCGGGCCTATCAGCTTGTGTAATAAAGAAGACAGTTTGATGAAAGTAATGTATGCCACGAGAAACGGGAAAACTTGAAATATGGAAGTACGCAAATTTCCCGCATAAAATTTGAAAGCTAGTTTATAGAATAATTGTATTATTATTTATATTTATGGCTAATAATACGATCTTGGTGGCGTTACCATTTCTGACTATGGTTTTCTTGTTAAATATGGATTCTATTTTCTAGACGGTGAGCGTTCCGTATCATCCGTCAGATGAAGGTGGGGCGAAATCAGAGCGGGTCGAGAAATCGTTACAAAATTCGTCCAATCCTACAATGCAATGTCCTTTTCATCAGCCATTTTCGCCTGATCGATTGAAAATGCGGCATGTTGGATTTCAATCTGTTTCAATCGGCACGTATAACGATTTATTATCAATATTGACAGATGAAGATACACTGCCGTTAGATTTCAGGATTACGAGTGATAGTCCGAGAGTCCATAAGGTTTTATTGTCGTCACTCTGACCAAAAGACCCACTCTGCTCATTTTGTGGAAAATTATATGTAGTTTACGGAAACCAATTTCTTGCGGGTGGGAAACGCGGCATTTGGGAGATATTTAACATAGAATGATGCCTGGTGAGAGCGAAAAATGATTCTTAAGTGTCGGGGGAGGGTTAGTAATTTCGAATGTATGCAACATATGTAATGTCAGCTAACACGTTATATATACCGTTTTGTCGGCAATATGTCATTCTATCTAGTGAATAAATAGAGGATCTACAACGAGTCCCCAGTTTATAGCGGAATTTACAAAACGAGTCCAGTAAATTAGGTCTGGACCGAGCCTTTGGCGAGGTACAGACCTAATTTACTGGACGAGTTTTGTAAATTCCGCTATAAACTTGGGACGAGTTGTAGATTCTATTTATTACATGATCCAAAACCTCGACAAAACGTACTTAAATCAACAAATGGGACGCGAAACTAACATCAACTTCTATAAGGCATGCGATGACGTTTCTCACAACTCTACGTTGTTTGCCCGCGCAAAGAAATAGTCCCAGATAAATAAAGACTGTTTGGCGTACTTAATGGCGTATATTTAATGACATAACTTTTCAAAATCTTCATTCATTATAGTTTGTTGAAATTATATTGGAAGCCATAGTATTTCGAGACGTAGCGTGCGGAATGTAAAGAAACCACAAACCGGAAGTCAAAGGTCACCTGGCACTATTTCCTGTTATTAAACGAACGTTTAATATCACAATTTATAGAATGGGTTTATTGAATGGAATAAAGGTAGGATCATGTAATAAACACAGAATTAGAATTTCAGCCACTGACCTCGAGTACGAGAGGTCAAATGTCAAATATATTTTGAAACGCCATTTTTTTTTAAATGTCAAATTGGAAAGTTAGCTAAAGAAATTGTATAATCATCTGTTGGAATCCGTTCTAGTATAATTTTGAACTTTACTGTATACCAGATTCGGATATGTGGAAACAAAATTAACACAGCCGTAATTGCAACCATTCAAGATGTCAGCCAAAATGTGTGCCGAAATAGCCAAAAACAGTAAAATATTCATAAGGATTCTCAGATCGCCGTTATAGTAAAGATGATGTCACATGCGGTCATGTTGCCCGTTCGATACGTTACGGTAATATACAACCCTTACAAATTAGCCAAAAATCCGACACAAAAATCCAATATGGCGGCCAAGATGGCCGCCGAAATGTGAAATTTTGCTATTTGACACAAACACCGTTTGAAGAGTTTATTATTACATAAAATGATCGTTATTGATTAATTATTGATTAATTATTGATATTTATTGTTGCATATTGGCTGCTATCAATATTTACACAAATGGTATTAATTATTTCTTATAATTGCTCCTTTGGTCAACTTTGACTATCGGAAAATGAAAATGAAAATATGCCGCTGAGCACTTCAGAACTCAATCAAAACAGGAAGTTGTATCTTCTAGGTCAAGAAATTTCAGAAAAAACGGAAGCTACACACCTTGGTATCCTCTTTGACAAATACAATTTCAATCACTCCCTTGTGGAAGCCATAAGAGAAAAACAAAGAGATACATATTTTATGCTCTCAAATTCGGGCCTATACGCTGGTGGAACAACCCCTGTCAGTTGCTGTAAGATATACAAATCGATCATCCTTCCAAGATCTCTTTATGGGTCTGAACTCTTGTGGCAATTAGGCAAGAGTGATACCGACCACCTGGATAAAACTCACCGATTTTGTTTAAAGAACTTTCAGGGATTGCCTACGCGAGCAAGAACTGTTAATGTGGAAGGCGCAGTCGGTATACCATCTCTTGTCACACTTATTGACAAAAGAAAGCTTTCTCTTATGGGCTCTCTATGCAGAGGAGACCCCGAAAAAGCTTCATCACAGATATTTCTCTTACGAATGCATGAATCCTTAACTAACACAATTCGCCCCTCAAAGTCATTTTTGAATGAGCTAACCATAATCTTATTAAGATATGGTTTACTTGATTTCCTTACGAACTTTGCTAATGATAATACCTTCCCAACTAAAGATAGTTGGAAGAATCTGGTAAATGTAGCCATTGATACAAAGTACAGTGAAAGTTGGAAAACCACAATTTCTAGTGATCCGTGGCTATATATTTTCAGTCAAATTCAAAGGGAATTTTCGCTGTCATTTTTATGGCGCGTATGCCGTGCGCATCCTCAATTCAAAGAAAATTTTCTTCAGGTGGGAAGAATAATATCACAAACAACATATGACCAAAAAGGAGTGTGTGATGCGTATCTGCATCCGTATATACACAAAGTAATGCACATATTGTTCGATTGTCCAGCAATTTGCGAAACTCGAAATGTTATATGGTACAAGATAATAGATCTCTTTGGGATCAATTTCTATATTATGCTGGATAATCTGAACACACCAGAACTTGCAGCAATATTTTTGGGGCACATACCTGACATTGCTGATAACTTGATACCATTTCTTGATAAATACAAATTTGTCACATTTTTCGTTAGAAACACAGCAACATTATGGGAAAATTATAGTAAACTAACGCAATAATTTGTTTGGCGCATCGTGGTGCCGAATTGATTAACAGTAGTCCGCTTAGAGAATTTTTTCGGCCAGACGATTTCATCTGGTCGTGGACTTTCGTTGCGAGTATAACCATTAAGTACTTGTTTCTCGCATCTTGCACGAACACTTACGTACTGTTAGACTGGACGCTCTGGTCGCCATCCTGTTGTTGTAAATGGACGGGGACCTACATGTATGGTATGTAGTGAGTATTACATAGAGTCAATACTAACCGAACACAAAAATGGTTATGCTGATAGCCCACGAACGGAGACGGTTTACTTCCAAAAATGAAACAAGCTCATTGCTTTTCTTAAACGTTGTCACTTTATCTTACATCCTAATTCATATACTCGCTGCAAGCTATAGATCCGGCCCGGTCCCTCTTGACTTATTGATTTTGTGTTGTGTGAACGTGTGTGTCACCGTGTGTGTATACTTGTATATGTGCATATGTATATGGATAGGTGAAACGAGTATATGTGGATATTGCTGACTGTGCATGTTTGCACGTATATACGTACGTGTATCTGTGTGGCTGTATATCTGTATCCAGGAAAGTGTAGGTATGTAATAGGTTTGTATGTATGAATGTATGGATTTATGCATTATGTATGTATGTATTTATGTACGTACGTCAGGTGTGCGTTTCTTTGCGAGTGTTGGCCAGCATGTGAGGGGTTAATACGGTTGTGTGCATGGATGGATGTACACATGCCTCAGGCAGGTGTATATCGATGTATGCATGATCGGATGCACATATGCACGCGAATGAGCGTATATATATGTAAGTACGTAATACATGTACGATGGCCCGAATGTGCATCTGAACGATTGTCTGCACCTATGTATTTGTAAATACGTTATTTACATGAAGGGTAATCTTTGTTGCTGATAAAACTTATCTTTCTGTCGTACTGTTCTTTGTTCACGAGTTTGTAAAACAATAAATAATATGTATGTTTATCCACTCTTCGTTATCGGAGTATTAAAGATATATATTATACATGCATATATTGTGACCACATAAATGATATATACAACTGCAGTGACTTCTTCATTATTTCAGTATTCGATACCATAACCATGGTCGTTCCATACCATAATTTTTGGTTTTACATACCGGTACCGGATTGTTTGATTACTTTTTTTTATTTCGTACTTTGTAGAAAATCATTTATTTGTTTCCATATGGTGTGACATACATGTAGTAACATGGTACGAAGTGACCAATTGATTTCCTACATGGTACGAAACGACAAAACAATATTGTACGAAACTACCAAAAAATATGGTACGAAACTACCAAAAATGTGGTACGAAATGACTTAAGACGATACAAAACGTCCTTCACCCATTTATATCTCCTTTAGTCCAGTGCATTTATGAGAAAATAGGGCTGAACCTCAAAATAATTGCAACACAAAAGATTTTGTTTTATTTTGGTTGGGAGCATCATAGAGTATACTCAGCTAAAAATCAACAAAAATCTGAACATGCGAAATGGCCTTTTTGAGGCAAAAGGTGGCGAAAATGATGAAAAATGAAGATTAACATTTTTTTTAATAACTCTTGCTGTAAACATACAATTGTTATATTTTCACAATGATAAACTGTGGTACAGTTGTATCCAAGATTTTGTATCATTTTATTCTATAAATATTGAAAAAATTTGGCAAAGTTCAGTGAAAACTGGAAGCCAAATTCAGTGAAAACTGGAAGCCAAATTCAGTGAAAACTGGAAGCCAACTAGAACAGAGGTCATGTCAACTTACGGGTTGCATTATACATGCATATATTGTGACCAACTGCATATAGTTTTCTTGATGCAGTTGTAAAATTGTCATAACTGGCTTGGAACTATTGCTATATAGTTATATACACAATTGTGGGTTTTTTTCATGTTGTTTATACTACAACCAAATAATCAAAATATTTTTGGAAAGATATCGGAATGTATGTACTGAACTCGTTAAATGATGCTTTTAAAAAACAGAAAATGTCAATTACTCAAAAGCAAGGTATCATCACCCTCATTCCAAAGAAAGACAAAGCTAGACAACATCTTAAAAACTGGCGCCCCATATCCCTCTTAAATATTACATATAAACTGGCTTCAGCTTGCATTGCAAACAGATTAAAAACTGTTCTTCCAAAAATTATTAATGAAGATCAAACGGGATTATATATAGGGGATAACACAAGACTGATATATGACATAATTCACGAAACAGAACGACATAACATACCCGGGATGCTTCTATTAATTGACTTTGAAAAAGCATTTGACACAGTTGAATGGTCATTCATTAACAAATGTTTATCGCAATTCAATCTAGGTGACTCAATAAAGAGATGGGTGAAAACATTCTACACAAATATACAATCTGCAGTTCAAGTAAATGGTAGCATATCTTCATATTTTAATCCATCCAGAGGATGTAGACAAGGGGACCCACTCTCACCGTATATATTTTTGCTTTGCGCTGAGGTACTGGCCACTATCATAAGACAGAACACAAATATTCATGGTGTAACACTCGGTAGGGCAGAGTACAAGATTAACCAATATGCTGATGACACCACACTAATTCTTGATGGGAGCGATACTAGCTTCCGTGAAGTTCTTAATGTATTGGACTTGTTTGCCAGAATGTCTGGTTTGAAAGTTAATATTGATAAATGTGAAATTGTCTGGTTGGGGACAAAAAAGAACTGTGGATTGGCACCAATCCCAAATTGTCACATTAAGGTATCAAATTCTTTCACGTTGTTAGGTATAAATTTTTGCACTAATCCGACAGAGACTCTGCAACTCAACTACATGGGGAAGATTGATGAATTAAAGAAATCGATAAATAAATGGAAATATAGACTCTTAACACCACTTGGTAAAATTACTTTGATAAAATCTATTCTAATACCAAAATTTGTTCACTTATTTATAGCTTTGCCAAATCCAGATAAAAAGTTCATAGACGAAATGAATACCATTTTGTTCAGATTCATTTGGAATGGAAAACGTGATAGAATAAAAAGAATGCAACTGTGCGAAGAATATGAAAACGGTGGTTTAAGAATGGTGTACCTAAAATATTTCATCGACTCATTAAAAATAACATGGATTCGAAGGTGCATAACGAAAACAACTCAATGGAGAAATTTGGCACCAAAACAAATAATAAATGACCCTCTATTTGCGACATATGGTTCAAAATATATAAAAAGATGCGAGTCGACTATTGGGAATCCTTTCTGGCGTGACGTCTTTGTAGCCTGGCGTAATTTTCTGGACATAAAAAGTAAAGAGCCTCGATACGGCATGACGCAGACAATTTGGAACAATGATGAATTGTTGATCGACGACTCAATGATAGACGTCGCTGAGTGGAAGGACACAGGCATAACATTCATAAATGATATGTTCACCGAAGACAATAAGCTACATTCCATCGAAACTCTTAGAACTAAGAACAATATCACCACAAACTTTATCACTTTACACGGCCTAAACAGACAAATTAATAGGTTATTAAAACGGACCGATCAAACTATCGCAGGGTTCAAAATCCAATCATTCCTGAAAATATAGTATCACTACTTCAGAATGAGCGAGGTTGCAGAAATTTTTACGACGAATTCATAAAAGCGACTAAAATAGGACAATCATCGTCGCAAATGAAATGGGAAAATGAATTAAGATGTTCCCTTCACTGGAAACATATATGTTCATCACCCTTCAAACTATTAGTCGACACAAAACTACGCTGGTTGCAATACCGAATACTGACTAGAATTATAGGCACAAACAGACTTTTGAACATAATGCGAATTCGGTCACACGGTCTATGTCTCAGATGCAACGTCGCAAACGAATCAATTTCGCATATTTTCTTTGACTGTCCATTTGTAAGAACGTTTGTAAATACCACTCAGGCCTGGCTAGATCGCTATCAACTGGGCATCTCGCTTTCTCGGAAAAACATTCTTTTTGGGATTGGTGCTCACAATAAAAACAACAAACTAAACTTTCTTATACTATCAATTCTGAAATATTATCTGTATAAAACAAAATTTAACCCCGACGAACTCTCTCTGAAATTACTCATTCGAGAATTTGAATTACGATATAAATCGTATCGATATATTGCACTGAACTCCGACGATCTTAACAATTTCCAACTCGAGTGGGGGGACCTAATGAAATCCATGCAACAAACAACAGGGCACACACATAACTAACTTAGCAGGGAACATAATCATCTTGAATAGTAAATAGTCCGAGTTTACAATCTGACATTCGGCAAACCAGTCCAAAGTTCATGAACAAATTTGAGACAGAATATAACTCACACCCTGTAATCAATGTTGTGAGGTTCGGAAGGAAATCCGGTTCCGTGTAGTTGTTCGTCCGCTCCCTGCAAGTACAACTCCGCTCCCTGTATGTGTTTTGTACAAAAGTTACACCCGCGAACATTTGTATACCATTATGGCACGCATTTCGAGGTAAGTTGGTTATTTCTTATTCCATCAACTAATGGATGTATTATTTCGATTAATTAGCGAGAAATATATGCTCCGGGTATTTGTTTTTTAGTAAATTATCGCTTTACCAACTCAAATTGTCAAGAAAATAAGACATTGCCACTGAATGAAAACATTCTTATTTTAATTCCCCGATGTTTTTCTTCAATATTGTGGTTATGTGGGCTTCGTTGTGTTATATTATATCTATAATTACCAACATAGATGCATTTCGGCCCCAAAAAGTGAAATTTGACGCATAATTGACCAATTTTCTGTCAAATAATTTGACAACTCCGCGTGAGGAAGTTGACAACGCCGAGGTTGTGTAGTCAGTGATCATTGTTTAGAGCGGCACGTAGGCCTATTAGGGCCTACATGTATTATTGCCATGGATAGGCCTACACATTATTCGCCGGGGGATAGGCGGAATATAGGCCTATACATGCAGGCCTACATATAGATGTTCACAACCAACTATAGCCTACCTGTAGTTAATTTGATAGACAATTATTAGCATTGTTGTTAGTTCTGTGGAAGTTAATCTTTAAAAACCTACATTATAAACTGTCCGAATTCACCCCACGTTATAGGGATATAGAATATAAAATTATAGGCCTATGTTTAATAGAACGAAATAGGGAATATCGATCATGTCACCAGGTTTGAGTTTCATTTCAAAGTTTATAGTTTTAACTTTATCATTATATAATTAGATTCATAACAAATACCGAAAATACAGGATGAATTGAGATAGGCCTATTAATAGTAAGATTTGACTTACATTGAAAATATTGTCAGTCAAGTATATGCTATTTAAAGCCCCACACATATAGTTCGTGAGGATCAATTATTTATTTTAAAAGTAGCTTCAAAATTAAAATTTATTAAATTACGTACCCGTAAACTTTCACGAAATTTAGTTGTACCGTGCATGGGCCTTTTAAATTGATAACGCCCCGCCCCGGCTGGCTGTGATTTTATTTGGATCTAAGGTAATTCTGTTTCCACACACATACATCATTTGCAATCACATGTCAAATTCTCATGTCTATTTTCAGTACGGATCTAGATGATTTGGGGTGTACCCCCATGACCCCACTGCAACACACAAGAGTCGTGGCATCGGCATCGCTGGCGTCATCTCCAGAATCCCCAGAAGTTATCCGGACTCCTGCTTCTTTAGAACGCCCAGAGGGTAGCCGGACTCATGTGGTGCCGGTCCGGACTCCTGTGGTGCCGGTACGTAGCTGTAAACGGAAGCTACCAACGACGCCATCGGGTGTCCACTACAAGTGTGTAGACTGCGGACTCACGTTGGTGAACCGCGATTCACTCAGGAGGCACAGACGAAAGCACGAAGGGACATTGTTCAAATGTACAACCTGCAGTAGGGAATTTTACGACAATGCTACCATGAAACAGCACGTAAAGGTTGCACACATGGGATGTGTTTTTCCTTGTTCTTACGAGGGTTGTGGAAAAGATTTCAAATCGAAGACGGGCAAGAAGCGGCACGAAGCCGTTCACGCCGGGACGACCCGCTCCAAATGTGATTTATGTGGAAAACGCTTCAGTTACACCCATGCGTTCGAGGATCACATCAACACGCACCACAACCTGAGACCCTATACTTGCAAGACGTGCGAGGGCACATACTCGTGCGAGCGAACCTACAAGTTTCACATTACCATTTGTGGTAAGACGGCCGATGTCGCCTGCGACGTTTGTGGGAAAGAATTTAAATCCACCAAGTATATGCTTCAACATCGTCACGTGCACTCGTCGCCATCAAAGTTCCAATGTGATCGTTGTGGAAAGGAATATTCACAAAGAGGTGGCTTAAAAAACCACATGAAGAGAAAGCATGCTATATAGATAGTATATAGTATTATTCAATTAATAGACCATAATTCTTGTGAAATATGTGCTCCGGTGGTCATATAGGTGATTATGCACCTTATAGCTAAAAGGATTGCCTTTTGGCTCTGGTAGTATTGCCATATGATCACCAGATACACTTATTTCTTATGTACACCTGTTTTTATTTGTTTCAATGAAACTTGATTTTGATTCATTTTGTTGGTCTATATTACAATATTAAACTTATTAAATTGTCATTATGTGTTCAATCATTAATATATTATTCTGTTTCCCCCACTATCCCTGTTTTGTCGGAATGTGGGCATTTATTCAAGAACATATTGTATATAACAAAATGCATATAAATTAAACTCTTCAATCAATTAGTGCCTGACAAATAACATACACGTATGGATAATTATACTAGTAATAGATAAAGTGGAGTAGTTGAACTGCAGTTCTATACAAGTACTATACTAGTACACACATGTAGTATACAATAGCACAATGAGACATTGTATTATGCTGACAGTATATGTTGTACGCGATTTGACTAATTGGCATGCATATACATCAATAATATAATATAATTAGACATAGCACAATCATCCACTTTTACCCGTGAAATCGTTGTACTATATAATAATATATAGCACTATATTATACGGCTCGGTAATAATACAATCACACCGAATATTATGAGTTTGTATTTTTATGAGGGTTTTTTGCACGTCGATGACCTTTTACCCGTGTTGTCTAATTTGCGTTTATGTGGTGGTCTGGAAAAGAAAGAAAGACAATTGTTAGTATCGCAATAATACTAAATGAATATACACATACACATACGCATGTACAGTGACACACAATGGCATGCAGGCATATACACACCCTTTATAGTGACATGTGTTAAATTGTTTCGATGACAAATAATACAATACATATCAATTAGCACTTTAGCAGTCGGCCCATATGACGTATTTATAAGTCACTTTATGCACATACAATAAAATACATTTGATTAAAACAGTAGGCCTATATACTATATATAGGTATATGTGGTATAAGGTTAATTTGTAATGTGTCTACGAATATTAAAACAAATGTACATGGATGTCGAAAACGATTATACTAACATTTTAATTTAAACATCGAAATATGCCGTATATATGTAAAATGTAGGCCTAAAATACTATATAAAGACAATGATATGTGTACACAGCTCTCTATACACGTATGCCATATTGTATATACCGCCACGCACGATGTAGGCATACGTACCGATCTAAAAAATGAGATCGTTGCTACACAACCTCGGCGTTGTCAACTTCCCTACGCGGAGTTGTCAAATTATTTGACAGAAAATTGGTAAATTATGCGTCAAATTTCACTTTTTGGGGGCCGAAATGCATCTATGTTGGTAATTATAGATATAATATAACACAACGAAGCCCACATAACCACAATATTGAAGAAAAACATCGGGGAATTAAAATAAGAATGTTTTCATTCAGTGGCAATGTCTTATTTTCTTGACAATTTGAGTTGGTAAAGCGATAATTTACTAAAAAACAAATACCTGGAGCATATATTTCTCGCTAATTAATCGAAATAATACATCCATTGGTTGATGGAATAAGAAATAACCAACTTACCTGGATATTCGTTCCATAATTGTATCAAAATATTGGCGGGTCTAACTTTTGTACAAAACACATACAGGGAGCGGAGTTGTACTTGCAGGGAGCGGACGAACAACTACACGGAACCGGATTTCCTTCCGAACCTCACAACATTGATTACAGGGTGTGTAACTGGCATAAATATATTTGTAATACGACCCTGCCTAACTATGCTTAAAAGCCATGTCCTGATTGGCCAGTGGCCCGAGTTACCATGGCTATCTCGTTCCAGTTTTGTGGTACAATTCTACTTTTTCCAATTGTACCACGAAAAAAATCGGTTTATTCAGATCGCCGCACGCGACTTTTCCCGTCTTTTCTAACTCCGCGCAAACGGGGCATCAACGGAGTACACCCGCACCCGTAACTCTTTGAATTAATTTGCTACATCTTGACAATCTTGCGAATTTTCTAGCGATTTTTCGCTTGAAACCAGTTTGGTTGCCAATGAATATGGTCCAAATGATGTTATTATATACTGATATATGTTACGACCAAAGAAAGTTACTTAATAAGTATATTAAATGACAAAATAAATCCATGGGGCCGGGCTGTGCATTCGTCGATTCGAATCTCGATCATATTCGATATTTCGGAATCAAGTTGAAAATGAAAGCGCTTGTTCTGTGTTCACCAGTACAGAAGGGGAATAAGATTAGTTTAGTAAACTAGATCATTTAGATCGCTTTGTGTAAGGAAAATGGTCCATAGTCGATGATAATATTCATGTTGTCCCAACAACGTTCAACACAGAAATGACAGCAATCGTATTTCCTGTACAATTTAAATGAAAGACACGGGCGCCGCTGAAAACACATCGTTTTTTAGCCAATCACAACGATTATTCACGCAAACAAATTACTGGAGTACTCCATGCAAAGAATCAATACGAATTACACCACGAAATGTTTTCTCACCTGAGACCGAAAAAGCGCAGTATTTCGTTGACTATTCAGTCGAATTGTGACCATAAACTTTCAGTCGTATTACAAAAGAAATAAATACACGGTGTATCGGTGTGTATGGTCAAGTTGTACCACAAAAAACTTATTGTAGGACTCCGCTACGCGTCGTCCTACAATCAGTTTTTTGTGGTACAACTTGACCATACACACCTCTACACCGTGTATTTATTTCTTAAATATATATACGTGTATACATGTACGCATACAATGTTATTAATATATCTGTGTGTGCAAGGAGTGTGTAAGTTGTGTACGAATGTCGACCCCCCCCCCCCCCCCCCCACCATTCCCGTCTATATATTTATGCAATCGTTGTTATCAGATATTGTTCTGTACATAATATAAATGTGTAATATAATGAAAAAAAAAATCAAAATCAAAATATTTTAGGGTGAAAAGATGTAAAAATGTCAAGAAATCAGAGAAAAATGGAATTTCACATTACATGTTTATGCATTAGAAAATTGCCATAGTTGGACTTGGACTGTTGTCAGTCAGTTATATATGGGATTTTCCATCAATTTTGGGCCAGGTTGTGGTATCAATGACAGTAAGTTGTCCATATCTTGTGGCAAAATAGTGAAAAAAGAGGAAAAAAATATAGAAATTCATTAAAAAAATATTTAATTTTGAAAAAATAATAAGTCTGGATAGATCGTTCTGATTTTCAGTCTAGGCCTCCATTTCACTGTTGCCGAAAGGCTGTGTGTTCGAACAGTCAACACCTTGGCAAATGCTAAACACATATGTGCCATAATCAACTTATGGCCCTATGAATCCTTTTTATCATGTCACCTGGTTGGACCGACCAATGAGGACGCTCCCTTGGTAGAGGCATATCAGGAGACATCGGGTCGTCATCTTTGTAGCCCGTCCCATATGGAATCCATATCCCCCTCAGGGTTCCCATATGGGGTCGATGTCCGCCATTTTATTTTTTATGGAACTCTGCCGCCTCGGGTATATTTTCGGTGTATTTTGGCGCCAAGAAAAGGGATATCTGTCGGAAATCAAGTTCTGTTAATTTAAAGACATAGTACCGGTACCATATACCAAAACCTGCATGTGATATATTTGAGAAATTCTAAACACTCATAAATTAACTATCAAACTCAAGTTTGTTGTCCTGCTTCTGGTGATTAGCCATTGACTCAATGCGTTGACGTTCAACGCCCATGACGCGTCACTGTGACGTTACATAAGTTAATAGCCATAGACAACAAATTTACTTACTGGCAGGTAATGAACTTCGTATAAGTAATTAAAATTCTCACACGGAAAACATGATATGTGGGTGACATGATAAAATCGTTACAGGGCTCGTTGTTGCCGGCTACGGTGACATATGAGGCTCAGCGAGATTAATATCGGGCTCGGCTAGCGCCTCGCCCGATATTAATCTCACTTCGCCTCATATGACACCGTATCCGGCAACAACGAGCCCTGTAACTTATAGTATTGACTCTTTTCCAAAAATGCCATTTTGGACTGTTTTGTGGTGTTTTTGTCCATTTAAAAAAATATTTTGTGCACAAATAGTAAACAACAATGAATTCAATTAGTGTTTAATGTGTAAAATCATTTGAACGTTAACTCCTAAAACACTTAGTGTTGGAAAAAATATGATTACATTGGTTATGCCAATCAACAGTCACTGGATTTCACATATTTTTCAAGAAACTGACTCCAAATTTGAATGTTGATAATGGGTATAGGTGAAATCACAAAGGCTATGATCTTGTCACCATATGATAATGTATAAATTCTTGGTATAAATTGGTTGTATATATTCAAATATGTTTGGCTATGTTCCAGCTTAAATGCTGGCTTTGTAAATACAGAATCCACACTAAAATTTGGGAAATTTAAAAGACACATCACTTGTAAAAATAAAAAAAATAGGTTGACATTTAAGTGAAAATTAGAATTACTTTTTGGTCAATATTTTTACTAAAATTGAAATTGAAAAATATACCACCAAATATTATAGAATTTTCCAGAGTTTGGTCTACTTCATAGGGAAAGTGCAGTTGGAAATTTCAAGTTGAACATACCCAAACTTATATAGAATCCATTCGGTGCAGCAGAAATCTTATGTTATATAACATAAGACAATTAAGGGTACGAACCAGGTATAGATTGACGATTCATAATGGCTGTTTATAATTGCAGCACTTATGTGCGTCGTTGTCGCCCAGCAGCAAGGAGGGTCACAAGGGCGCCGCCCTCAGCTTCCCAAAAATATGCAGGACAAAGCTGACGAACTATTCGAGAAAATGGAAGAAACGATGACAGGGAGAGGTGAGTCTGTTTATACTAATACAACGCACAAGCATGCTTCGCATATATACAGCGACAATAATACAACACACAAGCATGATTCTGTTATATACAGCGACACTATAATACAACGCACAAGCATGCTTCGCATATATACAGCAACACCAATACAATGCACAAGCATGCCCGGCATATATACAGCGACACTAATACAACGCACAAGCTTGCTCGGCATATATACAGCGACACTAATACAATGCACAGCATATATACAGCGACACTATAATACAATGCACAAGCTTGCTTCGCATATATACAGATACACTAATACAACGCACAAGCATGCTTCGCGTATATACAGCTACACTAATACAATGCACAGCATATATACAGCGACACTATAATACAATGCACAAGCTTGCTTCGCATATATACTAATAATATACACAGCATATATACAGCGACACTATAATACAACGCAAAGCTTGCTTCGCATATATACACCGACACTAATACAACGCACAAGCTTGCTTTGCATATATACAGCGACACTAATACAACGCACAAGCTTGCTCGGCATATATACAGCGACACTAATACAATGCACAGCATATATACAGCGACACTATAATACAATGCACAAGCTTGCTTCGCATATATACAGATACACTAATACAACGCACAAGCATGCTTCGCGTATATACAGCTACACTAATACAACGCACAAACTTGCTTCGCATATATACAGCGGCACTAATACAACGCACAAGCTTGCTTCGCGTATATACAGCGACACTAATACAACGCACAATTTAATTAAGCATGCTTCGGTTATATACAGCGATACTAATACAACGCACAAGCTTGCTTCCCATATATATAGCGGCAATAATACAACGTACAAGCTTGCTTCGCATATATATACAGCGACACTAATGCAATGCACAAGCATGCTTCGGTTATATACAGCGACACTAATACAACGCACAAGCTTGCTTCACATAGTTGAATCAACTAATTCTAAATTATCCACGGCATCGTGGAATGTATTACTGCAGAAGAATGGAATCGATATTGCGGAAGAGAGTCAGTCGAGTAGAATTCAAGAACAAAGAACTGATAAAAAAAAAGCTGAAAATAGAGCACATTAACTGTTTTGTGAAGGACGTTTTTGATGATACGAGATCAATCGGTGGTAATAAACTAAGAACGTATCGCATTTTCAAACGCAGATATGAGGTGGAACCGTATATAACCAATACCAAATCAGTTGACGCGAGAATTCTCTTCACAAGGTTACGCGTAAGTAATAGCAAGCTTCAGATTGAGAAGGGAAGACACAAACAGCCCCCGTCAGAAATAGAGGATAGAATATTTTCTGTCTGTATAGGACAAACTCGGTTGAGACCGAATCACACTTTGTTATGAATTGTCCGGCATACGAAAACATTCGCATTAGTTGTTTCGCAGCAATAGGCGAATATATCAGGGGGGGGGTCGGAAAAAAACTGCGGGACACAACGTACCGGGGGTGGGGGGGGGGGGTACCTAGGCGTAAAAAATTTACACGTAAATTTTTTCCTTATTCATTTAGGGGGGGGGGGGTGTCGAAAAAAATTTGCATGTAATTTTTTTTCAAATATGTATTTTCAGACTCACAACTTCAATTTTCTCTCATTTTATAGAATATGGATTAACCTTAATATCCAAATCATATATACATGAGTAGTACAATCCACATAAAACAATTTTGGATAACCACTGTCTTGGTTTACATGTGATATTGACCCCATTAACCCTCTTAATAATGCCGACTATGTCAGTGTCTACCAGTCGAATGCAGAATTCTACCCTGCGATCGCTTATCTGGCAAATTTTTACTGCAGAACTATCCCATGTATTAAACAATTTCTCCTCCAATGGTATCAGAAAACAGTTATATGCTGGTATCTCACTCATCTCATTTGCATCTTTTTCAAAGTCGAGGTAATGACTAGTTGTCATTTTGTAAAGTACATACATAGCGTTGCGATCACCAATATACATGTTTGTACATGTCATGACATCACGAGGTACAAATCTGCGTTCTACTGGTAGACAATGACATTTTAGTCATAATAATCTAAACTAAGTTTCCAAGCACCTTCTCGTGAATTGTATGCTCCGGTGTTTTTTTTTCGGTTTCCGGTCAAACCGAGTTGTTGTCCGGCTGGGGTAGATTTGATTTTCTGGTGGGGGGGGGGGGATGGTCAGTGGAAAAAAAAACTGCAGTTTTTGCTGTTTGGGGGGGGGGGGTACCCAAACCGAAGAAAACCGTTTTTCCCACCCTGTGTCTGCAGTTTTTTTCCGCCCCCCCCCCTGAATATATTACTGATTTCCATAGAATGACAGAATATGGAACACCATAGCTGCCTTATATTGCCGGTTGTCTTTATATGCAGATACTTTGTCAATATACGTAGATACTTTGTCATTATATGCAGATATTTTGTCATTATATGTAGATACTTTGTCTTTATATGCAGATACTTTGTCTTTATATGCAGATACTTTGTCAGTATATGTAGATACTTTGTCTTTATATGCAGATACTTTGTCATTATATGCAGATACTTAGTCATTATATGCAGATACTTTGTCATAATATGTAGATACTTTGTCTTTATATGCAGTCGTATAATGCCGAGTCGGGAGATATCGGTGTCACTCGGGGCCTGCACCACATCCGTTGTGACACGCTCAGATAAATATCGAGGCCCCAAACTTTCCATCCCGAGAGTACAAAGAATACTACGAATGTTTTCGTCAAGCGCATTTTCAGATTTTAAGCGCATTTTATTCCGGAACTTTAAAGGGGTACTGTACGCCATTTTCATTAAATTTCCGGTGACAACAACGATCTAATATCGATAATATATAGAAACATAAGTAATTTGAGTCGAAGATGTATTCTGTAAACGCTCAGGTTAATAGGCTATCTTAAATTTTAATAATTTAAAAGTTAATAATTTGATATAAATTGAATTTATGACTGGAGCCATAAAATGGGGTCAATTAAATTACGAATTTCCGTAATCAAACAAAGTAATTGAGGGATACTGGATTGTAAAACCGATCGCACACACAATCGCTTAAAATATTATGATGATACGGCCATTGCGGGGAGAATACTCAAGCCACTCACTGACTAGCGACGATACAATAACTTAAATGATTAAATGGGATTCATTTGGTTGAAAACTGTACAAAAATTACTCGACAACGACAATTTGTATTTTTGCATTCCGAGGAAGCGCTGTCAGCAAATCAGTCACTGCTATATGCGTTCCGGAGCGAGAAGCATAGCAAATGTAGGGCGCGACTCCATCTCACTCTCTTCTCTCTCTCCTCTCTCTACCCCTTCTCCTTCTCTCTCCTCTCTGTCTCCTCTCTATGTCTCTCTCTTCTCTCCCCCCTCTCTCTCTTTCTCTCTCTCCTCTCTGGCACTCTTTCCCCTCTCTCGCGCTCTCTCTCTCTCTCCCTCTCTCTCTCCCCTCGCTCTCTCTCGATCTCCCCTCTATATCTCTCTCTATCTGTGTGTTGATTAAAATTATTATTTAAAATTTTCACTAAATCCGGCCAATTATGGGACCATCTCATTTTATACTCAACAGAATATATATATGCAACAAATGAATGAATTTGAGCCATGTATTAGTGAAAAATTACAATCATGTGCTCTGTGAACGATGCAAACAACATGGTAATTATACTAAAATGAGTTTATGACTCGAGTCATAAACTCATTTTCATTATAATGACATGGAATGCCATTCGTTCGGTTCGGTTTTATCCCACTCTCCCCAACGTCTTCCCATGTTTCCTTCATGATTAATAATATAACTTGCATTTGAACAGCCCGCATTGAACTGCGAGGACTGCAAATTTGGTTAAGCGATCACAATCATGAATTGTTTCCAATCGCTAACTATCTATAGTAGTATACTTCATCTCATGCACCCTCTCTGTGACATACAATTTATTTTATCGCCCATTTTCATGTGAAATACTGTTTTAGTGAAGTACTTCATTTGGTGCATTTATAAATCATTATCGGGACCCTGTTTGTTCTTAATCTTCATAAATGATCTCCCTCTAAACTGAGGCCATCATGTCTGTTCTTAGTCTTTATAAATGTTTCCCTCATGCACTTTCCAGAATGTGAAATATCATTTATCGCCCATTTTCATGTGAGATACTAGTTTTAGTGAACTACATCATTTGGTCATTTATTAATGTTTACAAATGATCTCCCTCCAAACTGGGGCCATGTCTGCATGTGTTATTAATCTACATAAATGATCTAGCTCCCTCTAAACCTCTCTATATAGCCAAGCCGATCGACTCTTCGCTCACGACACTATATTGTATTGCGCTATAATTTCTTCCAAGGATTGCGATACCTAGCTACTTAGATTTGCACAAACTAAAAGTTTGGGAAAATGAACGACTTATGTCTTTCAATCAGGACAAATGTAAATTCTAAGACTGACAAAGAAAGATAATCCCACGTACCATCTTTAACTATACGCGGCAAAATTTTAAAATATGCAGATGCCGCCAAATATGTTGGCATCACACTTATAGTAATAGTCTTTCCTGGAAAAAGTATGTCAATAACATCACTAATAGAGCCAAACAGCACCTTACTTTTCATAAGACCACTGGGGTTCAACGATTCCTGTAGTTTTGGGTCTAACCGATTTGACTCCCGCTTTTTGTTTATCAGTCTCCGACTCTATATATTCCGATTTTAAAAACGTTTGCGTATAGCATTTTCTCGGGAAAAAAGAACTGAATAAAAAAAAAAAAAAAGGTGTAATGGGTGCGTGATGAGTTCATTGTTTCTCACACGCCACACTAATCGCCATATTTTGGTTACTGGGCCAGAAACTCCGTAGTTAAGAAATTACTCCGATTCTTTTCCGATTTCATCGTTAAGATCATGTTCCGACTCTGTCACTCTAACTTGATCAATACATTTTATTCGCCCTGTTTTTCGCTCTCACTATTCGACTGGCTACGGTTATATTATATGAGCCGGAATATGTATAGAAATGTGTAAAGGAGTGACCATTTTGAAATATAATGTCAAATTCGATGTATTTATTTTTGCGAACAGTCAAAAGTCCTGTAAGGTGTGAATATCTATGATTTATTTTCAACATACTTAATATGTCTGTTTGTCCCCTATCGAAATTGGAGGCAGCTATCTAGAGGGCTCTATGCTTACAAAGGGGCATTTTATGGTGACATATACTGGTATTATTTATAAAGTTGCTAAAAAATAACGGTGCATGTCGGAGTCGGGAATGGGATCGCGGATGGGGTACCAGAAAAAAAATTCTGCTAGCAGCTGCTAGTACTTATAAGATTAGACCTGCTTAATCGGCAGTCTGATAAATATCTAGACCCCGTCTTATTACTTTCAACTCCGTCTGACGACACAGGCATTCTCTCTGATATCAGAGATGAAGGGGGAATTTCCTTTTTTGTGAAAACTCATTAATATTCATAAGGTAATGTTTATCATTGAGATCTACACACGTGCATGCGTCTGAGGTCATGTACTAAACATTATTTCCGTTCAATAAAATGCTCGTTTCAAGGTTTGCTCCACTATAGGCCTACATGTAGAATACAAGTACATAATACCGCGGTCATGTTGCGTCATCCGATCCTTACTTAGAATACGCGCTTGACTCGGGCGACATTTACTATACGATTACCGGTAGGCCTATAGGCCTACTCGAAGTTGTAATGATCCTTATTTGGCACGTGACGTAATATCCATAGGTTAGGAGAAGATACTATTTTTTTGGAATATCTTTGCGAATACAATTTTATTATGTACACTTGTTCTGTCTGATCATTCCCCAATTATTGAACATACGACGGTTGGTCAGTTAAGATACGCGACGATTGTAACGTGTATAGTTTATTCGATAACTTCGTGAGATTGCAGTCAAATACCGCCGGTACGTGTGGCTTGTATGAATAAGTGAATATTAATTGAATTTGCAGGAAGTTATTCATTGGTCAAGCAACGCATCGTTTTCATTCATTCATTCATGCATTCAATAGACTTTATTTGATACCAAATTTCATAATAATAATAATAATAATGTGAAAACATGCAGGACCCTTATATAAATGGTAATATATACATATAGCATTTTATCAACGTATATCATGAGGTGCGGTGCTTATTGTACAAGGGGTGCAGTTGAATGAATACATGGATCGGATGGGTATGTGGGGACGGGATAGGAAGGGATGGGGGGGGGGGTCAACAGAGTATATAGTCATTACTCACCTGTTTCAACGGAGTAACATATGGTCGATTTACTTTCAAGTCTCATGCTGCACGACCTGTTTCGCCGACATGGGTCCATAATCCACACTGGCCTTTGGCAGCCAGTATAAACCATGGGGGCATGTCAGTCTGATCTGTGGTATCAGTCTCAGTCTACCATCAATCAATATTTGGTAGGGAAAAGGTGCTTTTGTGATGTACGTTAATAATTTTTAATGTTTACACGGAGAGTTGGAGATAATAATATGATTGGTTTTCATTCAACTTTCAAGCTTCAAATTAAATAAAGTTGAATTAAATAATACAAATTATCCAAATTGAGTTTCAGCAGTGGAGACACCCGGCTAGAGAGGGTAGATTCATGTTTAATTGGAAAATGATAGCATGACAGAGAATAAAAATTTCCCTCTCTATTCAAGTACCGTGGGCCTATCTATTTACTGCTAGAAATCAGTCGTGTGTCAATATGTGGATCATTTATGAAAGAAATATCAGGTTTTAGATGAATATTTGTCAATGAATTTTTTTTATTTTTAGATATTTTGGGTAAGTTTCATCAGTTTCTATCCGTTGCTTTAAAATACATTCACGTATGGCAGTTGGTTCCAGAGACATCTAGCTCCAGTAGAGCTGAAGGGGTCACTCTCACCAAAAAAGGTGCTGAAGGGTACACAGGTTTTTCAAAATGTGCTGAAGGGTACACAGGTTTTGAAATGTCGTATAAAGGCTGTTCAGTTTTCGTATCTGCCACGATTTCTGTTAGAGAACTAATTTTTTACGTTCCACTGAATATTAAAATGTACTGAAAACAAACTGCTAATGGGCGCCAGACATTCATAAACACAATTTAAGTAACGGTGTTCCTGCCGATCACAAACCCTATGTACCCTTCAGCACATTTTCGAACCCTGTGTACCCTTCAGCACTTTTTTTGGTGAGAGTGACCCCTTCAGCTCTAGTAGATATTGCACTCTTAGCTTTGGCAGTTCTTTTGAATTTACAATACAGGTTTCCTTCTGCTTCAGTGAACCTTGTATTGTGGTTATGAATTTCATGTATATTGGTGAATAGGGCAGATAATGATTTCGGAAGTTTCTTTTTGTGGAATTCGTGTAACATGTTTACTAATTGCATATTCCCAATGTCCTCCAGCAGTAGCAAATTATTCTTCTTGCAAATTTCTTTTGTTATAAGACATGCAGCGTTGTAATAGATCTATTCTGTAATTTCTCAATCTTTTCAAGGTTTGTTTTTGTTATTGAGCACCAAATGGCATTATAGTAAGTAAGATGTGGAATAATTAGTACCGGTACGGAATAGAGGGTCTTCACAGTATCCCTGGGTATAGACCGTGAGCTACCATATGGCCACCCTCCCCCTGTGCGGAGTTTTGCCGACTATGTTTTTTTCCGACAGAGGGACGTATTTCACACATTTTTCTGCTTGTTTGCCACTCGGGCGTGGGGGATTTTTCATTTTATAACGATTTCCAACAAACTACTGTGATTTTTTGCGATAAAATCTTTATTGGGGGTAGGGGAAATATTTATCTCAAAATTAATACTAAAACTATATCTATCTTTTCAAACTCAGTTTTATTCGAACTGTATACAATAAGTGTCTACGCTGATAGCGTCATATGGGCACCTGACTCGACATTTTTCTTAAAGTGACACCGATTATATTATTTTTTATATATTTTGAACATATATCTGAAAAAGTACAGTGTGTGAACTTACGTATGCACAACGTAATTAAACTATGAACAATACCGATGTTTTCATGATTTTCCACGAGGACATAGGTCAGGGCAGTTTTCTATAACATTCCACGAGCACATGGATGTATATAGGTAGTCAATGGTCACTGTTTCGATGCCATAGAATCCAAGATGGCCGCCAAAATTGCCACCTGGCAAATTTTAATTCACAATCACTCAGGGACTTTATGAGGTATTAAGTCGTGCGATATGTCGTTCTATTGATAATTGAGTACTCCTTATTTATATTTATGAATAAATTTCATTTATTGAAAATGGCCGCCAAATGGCCACCAGAAGTGGAAAATATGACTTTTTTTTACTAATATCGTCTATATCAGTTTCTACTGTTTGGAACTGGTTGAGGATTGTGACCTTATTTTTGTATATTTATATTAAGTTATCATTGGGGTAATGAAAAAAGCAATTCTTGGGTTCCTAGCCTCTTCCGATCCCTAAACATTTTGATTTTACAGAATGCGGTATTAAATTTCACCAAAAAAATCACAATTGGGTTTCTTTTCATATTTCAACAAGGATTGAGCAGAACTGTGGAATGTAAGTGAGGCATACCATTACCATCGATATTCCAACTCATAGGAACAAAAGTTGTTACTTTGGCTCAAAATGGCCACCAAAATGGCCGCCAAAATATGGAAAATGGTAGATTAGATATTACCCCAGTGTGCCCTGCAATCGCGTACACGTTGTGGTTGATGAATACAATTGGATATTCTGCCTTCTATACATTGAAAACTAATATGCTTGGTTCACTTTGGTTAACTGTTACTATTGTAACAAAGATATTACTGGGGAATATTGGATTTTACTCTCACAAACTTGACATAAATATCGGCAAAAAGTCTCTTCTCAGGTTTGAACCATTTTTTCATATAAAATGTAACTATCTTAGTTTCGAAAGGTGTTTATTGGTTTGATCTATCTTAAATGTGTCACACTAAGGTGTTTAATGACAAATTACTCAAGATGGCTTCCAAAATGGTAAATACATTGGGTAAAAAGTCGATTTTCACATATATTCGGAACATAATGCTCTGAAAAGGTAGCAAAGTGTGACTCACTTGGTTATTAGACATGTTAGTTAATCGACTTGTCACAGTACATTATGAGTCATGAACATTTAATTTTAAAGTATGCCGTGTGGAATTGTGAGAAAAGCTCAGAAAACGTCTTTTGGGATTCTGGCCATGTTTTTGAAAAGAAATTGGCAAAACTTTGAAACGGAACTGAGAGGGACCATAATATGTGGTTACTCTAGCCCATTAACATAACAAATTATCAACAGTTGTTGTCAGGAAAGTCGTTTAGTATTTCCTCCAGTGTGTATAGACGCCACCAAGAGGGAGGACCCTCTGACGTGACCGCTCTATCGATTAACATATCATTGAGTTATTGTGCAAAGCGATAGCCACCCAAGATACAAATGTACAACCCACCAGTAACATACAGTCACTCCATATATAAATAAACACCACGCAACTGACAACATAGTCGCTCGCTGTTTACACATACATCTCACCCATCACCGGTCAGCAATACTTGTGAAAACCCATGCACATCACAACTGGCCATTCACCTATCAGTAACAATACAGGTACACCAGGTATACGTCCTACATTGGACCATTGGTCATATCGTCACAATATGTATACATATTCACCACATTCATGATCATACAGTCAATCATTGTATACCCATTGACATCACCATTGGCAATACAGTCAATCGATGTGTACCTATTCCCCACACCCATGGCCAAATAGCCACTCAATATATGCATATACACTCCACCATGACCACAGAGTCACTCCAGGTATACATATACATCTCACCCATGGTCATATAATCACTCGCTTTATACACATACCCCTCAGCAAGGTACACATATGCACCTCATCAATGGTCATATAATTACTCGCTTTATACACATACCATTCCCTCACCCAAAAATAACACCACACATGTGTATACGCATACACCCCATCAGGGCCTGATTTACTTTTTAAATTTGGCGTAGCAAACTGCTATGCATAACTGGAGATTGCATAGCACTCTTGAAGAATTGCATAGCAATGTTTAAATCTCTTGAAATGGACCCTTAAACATAATTTGTTGTTTGTTTTGGGGTTCATTTTGTGGGGAAAACATCTATACAATTATTGATATTATATAAAATATATAATTTTTAAATTAGATATCTGAATTTGATTTTGAATTTTGTATTAGCTAGTTGGAACCCAAATTTCCCCAATAATATGAATGGCTACCATACCAGGGGCTAGGCAATGGCAGGCATTGTCATACAGTAGGGTCCATCATAGCATCATAGCATCGCTAACATTGCTCAGTGCACGTAATCAGTAACAGTGGTGACGCATTTATTTGTTTTTTATTTTTACGGCAGTAATGCCAACAGAAATATTTTTATTGTACACAGAATACCACATGGTCCATTCAACCACTTTTGTTACACATTATTTCATGTGTTTCGGGAACGACCACCCAATCAAAATCGATTTAATATAGCATGGTGCATGAATACGCAACATGTCAAATAATAGAGTTATACCTCTTGCGTTGTAAACTATATCGACCTCACGTCACCTTAGTCTGTTGCGATCTGTATTCTGCAAGGCAATGTTATGGACCGGATCGTGGATTTTGCATGCAAACATCGTGTGTCGCAATTCGCGAGAAGCAGGCTGATATTTCATCGTCACACCGGGTATATTGTATCGCAAATATCGATGCGATACCGCTTAAATCGTGCCCTGCACCCCACCCATGACTGTAGTCACATGAGTCACACAGGTACCATATAGTCACTGTATGTATACATATTCACCACATTCATGATCATAGAGTCAATCATTGTATACCATTGACCCCACCATTGGCCATAGTCACTCCATGTGTCACTCCATGTATACATATGCACATCACAAATGGTCACATAACCACTCGCATTATACACATACCCCTCATCCAGCTATACATATGCACCTCGCCAATGGTCATATAATCACTCGCTTTATACACACACCCCTCACTCATGACAATACCACACTGTGTATACACATAGACCACACACAGCCATGAGTCAACATACAGGTACACCAGGTAACTCCATGTATACCTATTCACCACATTCATGATCATACAGTCCCTACTGATACACCTATTCATCACGCCATTGACCATACGGTCACTCCCTGTAAATCTACTCGCCACGCCCATTGCGAAATAGCCACTCTCAAGATAAACTTATACACACAACTCATTACTATAGAGCCACTCCAGGTATACATATGCACATCACCAATGGTCATGTAGCCACACGAGCTATACACTCCTCACCCATGACTATACAGCAACACTTGTGTATACCAGTACACAGCACATGACCATATAGCTATCAGTCATCATACATGTACATGCACACGAGGTATACTCCTACAGCTGACCATCACCATATAGTCACTCCATGTGTACCTATGGAGCTTTCCACAGAGGCCACACCCACAGCGGTAAAAATACTTTATCCACATAAATATTGTCTGTTACCCGAGATCGACTTCCGAAGTGAACACATCAGGACTTGCCCTTAGGTGACACTCCACAGTTTCTGCAGGGATTGGTGCAAAAATAAGGGGGCACCAATTCAATGAAAAATAACTGAAATGTGATCCCACAACACATATACAATGTATACATACCTGGGTTGAGCACATACTAGGCTTAAAGATTTTGGCAAGAGTTATGCCCCTTGATTGTGTGCCTGAAAAATGAAATTTTGATGCAAACAAGGCCAAAATAAGCGATTTTCAGGCCCATGGGACACAAAAACCAGATAATCTATGGTATAGCCGCCTATGTTGTCTGGAAGAACACTGTTTCCTCACAAAAATATCAAAAAATTTCAAACTTCTCACCACTGTAATTTTTTTTAAAATATTTTTCATGCAGATGACAAATTTTAGGTGCTAAAAAGTCACGCTGGTGTCTGGAGACACTGTTTCGCAGAAATCGCTACTACTTCATACTGGTGGGGTCAAGGTCACCTGAAACAATATTTTTCAAAACTCAAAGACATCCTCTAAAAATCCACAAATTCATAACTAACATTCTCTCAATAAACATACCACACCCATGGTGACAGAAAACACTGGTACTCTATTCTAAGAAATTTACCCCTACTGATCATTCGAAACTGTGGAGTGTCACCTTATGTTAACTAGCTGAAACAGACTCATGTATATGATTCGTTCAAATTTGATCTTTTAACCAGTTTGATTTTTTAAAAAATATTTAGATTCAATTTTATTTTTTTTTAGATTGAACTTTGATCTGCTGTTGAACAAAAAAAAAATAATCAAAAAAAATTTAAATTAAATTATTTTTATTTACTTTTTATATTTTTAGATTGAAATCTTTAAAAAAAAAAAAAATTAATTAAATTTTTTATTTTTTTTTATTTTAAAATTTACTTTTTCGATCTTTAGATTGAAACTTCTTGCTAAAAAATTCAAAAATTAAATTTTTTTTTTTTTTATTTGTTTAAAAATTTTAATTTTAAATATAAGTTCAAACATCTGCCGTGGTACCCCGAGGCACCACACCAAAATTGGTTAAAATCGATCAAGGGCTCTGGAAGAAAAATTGCATATAGACCAGAACAGACAGACAGATCACTGAACTCTAATATATCTAAACCAGAGAACATACATTCGTTTTGCCATTAAATGTGAAAATTATGACAAGTGTCATGCTAAACGAAAAGCATTGTTATAATCACGGATAAATTTATAACATCATGCCGCAAATATAAATCTCAGTATATTATGATTTGACAACAAAAATGTTGTTTGAATATAGCCAATTTAACACTGAATGTATGCATGGATATCAAAATTAGGGTGAAGAAAGATGGCGTCGAAAAAGTCTCCGCAGCCGGCGGCCGGCTCGGCATCTGATTGGTCGAATATATTCTAATAAATTGCCATTGGGCGGGACTACGGCTGTGGGCGTGGCCTCTGTGGAAAGCTACATTGACCACATTGGTGATCACGCAGTCACTCCTTGTACACCTATTCATCTTACTCCCTGCATATCTATTCGACATACTCGTGGCCATATAGCCACTCGGTATATACACACACTCCCCACACATGCCCATAGAGTCACTCCAGGTGTACATGTACACATCACCAATGATGATCAACGCTGATGACACTTGCCTCACGAACAGCCACTTTGATATTAATATACTTGAAGATACTATGAACAGCGACTTAGACAAAATTACAGCGTGGTCCAAAAACTGGCTGGTCAGCTTTAATCCAATTAAAACAGTTGGAATGTCCTTCTCATTAGTTGCTCCATCTACAGAGAATCCGAACCTCAAATTCGTGGGAAATTCAATCGACTTTGTGGACAAGCATACACATTTAGGTCTGGAACTCCAATCAAATCTCAAATGGAACGCCCACATCGATGGCTCTGTCAAAAAGATTGCCTCGCGCCTATCTCAACTTCGTCGCATCAAATATCAACTAAACAGGAAAACCATCGAAATTATTTACAAAACATACATTTTACCACCGTGACTGTTTGATTATTCAGATGCCGTTTGGGACAATGCCTCTAACTATATGTTAGAAAAGCTTGACCGGCTTCATATCGATGCTGGCCGGATAGTCAGCGGTATCACTCGTTCTGCCTCGGGTGATACGGTATTACAGGAAGTTGGATGGCCTTCACTAAATAAAAGACGCCAAATACATAAATTGCAGGCACTCTATAAAATCGTCAACAATTTAGCACCATCATATCTATCCACTACACTTCCCCCCAGATCTCACGAAGTTGCAGACTATAATTGGAGACGCCCCAGTAAATGTTATTCATATTACTGCAATACTGAACACTTCAAACAGTCATTTTTCCCAAAGATGGCCATGGAATGGAATAAACTTCCCAAATTAATCACTGACGCTGACCAATTTTCTACCTTTAAAACCAACTTGCAACATATAGATCCAACGCGCAGTCCCCCTCGACATTTCTACGTTTCTACAATAGTTTTCACTGTCGCCTACGTAACTTGGGAGCATCTCACTTTGCCGACGGCTATTGTTTCCGGGGGTACCTGCACGAGGTGTCAATAATCCCTTACTTCAATCATTTGCCGCTTATAGTCTATTCCTCTTTTCTTTTGGTGTTTTAATGGTTTGCCCTCTCTTTTTGTAGGTTTTTAATGATTTGTCAATTTGGGAACGAGGGTTTTGGAACCTTTGGTGCTGATTCAATGTTGTCAGGAAATAATCTATGTCATGTTTTATTTATTTATTGATGCAAAATAATTAATAAAATACATACAAGGAGATAACAAACATATAACAAATACACGACAATAATTTAGCAAAAAGCTCAATGGCGAACTAATTTAGCGATGGAATCTAAGTATTCTACAACGTCGATCTCGTTTTCCCTGAATATTCTCTTGAAATGTCTAAGAGACGCGTTGACCGCCCGATTGTTTCCATATATTCTTCCCATTCTTCTAGTACATTGAGTCAAGCATCGCTCAACTGGTCGACGCAGAACCAGGTGTCGGCGTCTTGAAGAAATTGTAGATTGCTGACTGTCGCCAATATCAACCATAACCTGTTAAAAAGAAATAAAATTAGATTTGATGTCTATTTTTTGTATAGAGATATATCAGTTAAATATTATTATTAATTAGAACGCTCTTTATTGTCTGGCGTTTTGTTTAGAGAAGAATGGATGCTCTTTATAAGAATTTGAAATAAGAAAATGCATGTGTCTTGCCTGGTCAGAATCGGCTAGATGGTTGTGTTGACCCATTGAAGAACTAACTATCTCGTTCTTTGTGTTGATGGTGATAACACAGCCATTCTGACAACACACCCAGTGGACATTCTCGGATCGACGTGATTTGATGCGGAATTTGAAGTCGTTGAAGACCAGGTGTTTGCCTCCTCGATCGTTGGCGATGAAGAATACATTTACTTGAGAACTAGCCATGATGAAGATAGAACATTGAACATTTTTTTGTTTGGCATGGGTTATTTTGGGGGGCTAACCCCGGGATGGTCAAAAGGGCCGATAGGCCCTTTCCTTCACCCCTCATATTTATGCCTTTAATATAATGAAAATCGCTCATCTGATGACGACTCGTGTGAAACTCGTTTAGCGCCATGCTAAAACAACATTGCAGACGGGAGCCGGGAAAACTGTTATTTAATTAATACAGACTATAGGCGCGACGATCACACCTTGCCGGCGATATTTTTGCAGGCTCGTCGGCAAAGTGAGAACAAGAAAACCATAGTCAGAAATGGTAACGCCACAAGATCATATTATTAGCCATAAATATAAATTATAATACAATTATTCTATAAACTAGCTTTCAAATTTTATCTGGGAAATTTGCATACTTCTATATTTCAAGTTTCCCGTTTCTCGTATTATACATTACTTTCTTCAAACTGTCTTCTTTATTACACAAGCTGATGTGCCCGACTTCGTCCGGGATGTTTCCCATCTGATTTCCGGCGAAAGGCACGATTTGACCTTCAATTGACTATTTCGAAAGTCAAGGTCAGGTCAGGGTCATGATTTGACCCGTCCAAAACAACCCCACCCGGAGAAAAGTACCACTAGGTATCAAATTTCGTCGAAATCCGTCCGTTTTACCCCACTTGACCTTTAATTAACAATTTTGAAGGTCAAGGTAAGGTCGGAGTCATGATTTGACCCGTCCAAAACACTCCCCCGACAAAAGTACCCATAGGTATCAAATTTCGTCGAAATCCATCCGTTTTACCCGATTTGACCTTTGATTGACCACATTGAAGGTCAAGGTCACGCCGATGTCACGATTTGACCCGTTCAAAACACTCCCCGGACAAAAGTATCCCTAGGTATCAAATTTCGCCGAAATTTGTCCGTTTTACCCAAATTGACCTTGCATTGACAGTTTTAAAGGTCAGGTCGGGCTCACGATTTGACCCGTCCAAAACACTTCCCGGACACAAATACCCATAAGTATCAAATTACGTTGAAATCTATGGAAAGCCGAAGAGGACATGTTAGTTGCTAATTGCTAGATATACGACGCACGACTTGTCGCGGTATTTTAAAGGTGTTTCAAACTAGGAGATAGAAGGATTCTGCGTTTCAAATGGTGATGAATTATAGTAATTTATTCAAATTTAATGGCATAAATTGTTATTAAAACCGTATATACTATAACAAAAATGAATGACTCGAAAATTAAGTGGGCCTTTAAACAAAGTCACAATTACAGTTAGGCTCATCTCATACTCGTTTAATCAGCGATATTCTGCTGCGCAGTTTGTTATAGTTCCCAGTATTCATTGAGCGTTATAGCCCCACTGTTATAATTCGCCTTTAGCAGGCGTACTCTTGCCTCGGATTATTGAGATATTAGGTCACACGTAGTGACATTAAATCGCATGGAAACATAGCAATTGTGTGGGCTGCTTGGCGTGAATATTTAATGAGAAATAAAGTCATACGTAATGACATTAAACTCAAGAAAACCCGCGAAAACAAAACAAAATCACATTTAATGTTTTAAGTTATTTCCTTCATGAAAAGAATCTTCGTGATAATGAACCCTCCCAATACTTTAGAATATAGAATTAAAATAAAAAAAACCTTCGGAATACAGAACCTTCGGAATAACGAACCTTCTAATTGGTGAACCTTCGGAATAGCGAACATTCAGAGAAATTTCGGAATAGTGGACATTTTGGATAGTGAACCTTCGGATTAGAGACATGCCCCCAATATTCATATTATATGCCCAGAGTTCAAAGGTATGGGCCCATAAAATCCTAAATTTGGCCCTTAAAATATTGAACTCCAAATTGGAGCCCACACAGAACATCACTTAAGTCAACTGTACCTGTGTCATTTCCCAATGGGGGAGGGTCCACAATATACCACAACATTCATATTATATGCCAAGAATTCAAAAGTATGGGCCCACGTAATGACATTAAATCTCAAGAAAACCCGCGAAAACAAAACAAAATCACATTTAATGTTCTAAGTTAAGTTATTTCCTCCTGTATCTGTATCGGTATGCGCGCAGGATCAGTTCGAATGTGAGCGCACACTCCGTAAAAAGAATCTTTGTGATAATGAACCCTCTCAAATTAGTCTCAATACTTTAGAATATAGAATTAACCTAAAAATAACAAAAACCTTCGGAATAGAGAACCTTCGGTATAGCGGACCTTCGGGATAGCGAACCTTCATAATAGAAACATGCCCCCACAAGTACACCTGTGACGTAAACACATGTGCTAATCTTTGTTGTACTATCGTGACTCTATCGGTAACCATAATAATACAGTCGACCAGATGGATTATCGATCGACCACAGAATATGAAAATCTGCGTACCAAGCAACACCACGGTGTGGCGTAATAAGCCGTAACTTGTGTAGTGAACTCCGATCTGATATGTTCAACAACTATATCGCTGACAGCCCCGCATGTTCGTGTGGAAACCGATATGAAGACGCATATAATTATTTCTTCATGTGCCCATTGTACCAGAGAGAGCGCTCAGAATTTTCTGAGAAACTAACCCGTGAAAATCTCATAATAAGCAATATTGCAGAACTTATGTGTGGAATACCTAATATCTCGTCCCAAAAAAATATGAGACTATTTGACATAACACAGCAATACATTGCCGCGACTAAACGTTTCGACCCCTAAAAGATTTTATATTATATGTATGTATGTGTGTGTGTCCATATGGATCCATATGTGTGTACTGTGTATATGTAGGTGTATGTACATACATAAGTATATCACTTCTGAATATAATTAAAGGTGCTTCCGAAATTTCATTTTTGTATGTGGCATTTATTCTCACAAATGGACAAACCTCCCCCACAAACATGCACGTTCTTATCAATTGTCGGTACTGCCTTCCAGAGCGCTACAAAAACTAAAACCTAGTTCATGACTGTCTACTATTATTATTTTTTCCTAACCTCCGAACATACGTACACCAATAGATTATATTAGCACTCGTTTATCGTGCCACATATTCACAATGTAGCCTCGTTGTTTTAAACACAAATCTACACAACCTCTGGAAGGCAATACAAATTATATATCTCTAAACTGATCATCATGTAAATACGTTTATATACCGTCATCTTGATCACATGTATGTTATATTATTGTATCGGGAGAGGGGCTTCGTAAGTTGTAAAAACTTGTGCCTCAATCCCGTTTGTATATTATACAAATAAAATATGTTTCAAGCATCACCAATGGCCATACGGTCCTTCCAGATGTACCAATACTTCGCACACACGGCCAATCATACCTTCCAGACTTGTATATACCCCCACACATGATAATTCAGCCACTCGCTGTACAACAATACACGCCATCCATGATCATACAGCAACTCCCTGTATACATATACACCCACAAATGACAATGTATATCCACGACACATATAAATATACATCCCATCCATTACCACAAGGGCACTCCCTATATACCCACACGCTCGCCGACGACCACCCAGCTATACACCAGGCATGATAATACATTACCGTACTGTCTTTCCATGTACACCTATACACATTACACATATTAACCATTCAACTACTCCCTATTTATCCATATATCCCATCCATGTTCACACAGACAACACATGTATACATGTGCCAATACCTGTGACAACACAGCCACCCAAGGTACACACGCACATCCCACCATGACCATACAGTCACTCCATGTATACACAAACAACACAGAGATGACCATGTAGCTACTATCTTTGTATCCACACACCATAGCATTGCCAACCCAGCCGCATCGTGTATACCCGCACATCCACACATACCATACAACCATACAGTCACTCCCTGTAAACATATTCATCTCACACATGACCATACAACCATTACTTTTATGCCTATAAATCTCACAATGGACACCCCACTCATGATGCTTGACCTCCCTTGACCTCACACATGACCTTTAAAAAATGTGGCCAGAATCCCAAAAGAGTTTTTCGGCAAATTTTCATACTGCATCTTTCAAATTAATGTGTCAGCCCCATAAGGAAATGGGACAGCCAGATATAATATTTAGTTGTCATTTGATTATCTAGCATGCATAATAACCAAGTGAGTCACAAATTCAAAATTTTCGGAACAGCAGAGAATAGTATTCCGGATATATGTGAAAACTTAACTTTTTACCCAAGTTGATTGCCATTTTGGTAGCGAAATAGATCAAAACAATAAACACCTTTCATACCAAAGTTAGTTACAGTTTACTTTCCAAAAAATGGTCCGTATCTAAAAAATTTATTTTTGCCGATATTTATGTCAAGTTTGTGAGAGTAAAATCCAATATTTCTGGTAATGTCAGTGGTTATACGATACTGAAAATTAACCAAGGTGAATCATACATGTTAGTCTTCAACGGATAAAAGGCAGAATAGCCAATTTTATTCATCAATCACAACATGTAAGCGATTGCAGGGCACGCTGGGGTAATATTTACAATTTTCCATATTTTGAAGCCATTTTGAGCAATTAAGTGCGGTAACTAATTAAGTAATTAAGTGACAATTTTGGTTTCAATGACTTGGAATATTCACGGGTAATAGTATGCCTCAAATACATAACAAACTTCTGCTCATTCCTTTTTGAAATGTGACCAGAATGATCCCAATTGTGATTTTTTGTGAAAATTTTATACCGCTTTCTGTAAAATCAAATTTGTTCAAGGAACGGAGGGGACAAGGACCCAAATAATTTCTTATTTCATTGCCCCAATGATCAGTTAATATAAAATATACAAAATAAAGTGACAATTCCCGAACAGTTCCGAACAGCATAACCTGATATAGAAGATATTAGTGAAAAAGTGTCATATTTTCCACTTCCTGTGTCCATTTTGGCAGCCATTTTTATATATGAAATTTATACATAGCTATAAATACACAATTATCAATAGAATGACATGTCGCACGACGTAATATCTCATAAACTTCATGAGTAATTGCGAATTGAAATTTATCTGGTCAGATATTCAATGTGGGCGGCCATCTTGGATTCAAAGACCGATAACTCTATAAAGCCCCCATAGCCAGATGGCAAACAACCGGCAAATTGAAGGACTGGTACATAGTTATACAAAGATATCATAACCACCAAAAATCCGCATAGGGGGGAGGGGGGGGGGGGTCTTCATGCAGCTCAAGCTCTAGTATAAATTCACTGACCTTTCTCAAGACACCTAGAGATTTCTAGAGAATTTTTTTTTAGAATTGTGTCCACATGCATCTGAATTCGTAAGAACAATTGCGCATTGGCTCGATTTCTCCCGTTGAAATAATTTTAACCACGATAGTCTTTAGAGCGTAAGTAGATTGAAATGAAATACGGTCTATAATTTTATTTAGACTGTTTAAAGGTACTCAATCCGACCAGAGGGTCCCCATCTCAACAGATTTCAACAACAACAATCCGATCAGAGGGTCCTATATTACTATTTCTTTGGCTTTGGTGGTAAAAAATATTTGATTCTCGAGTCGAGGAACCCATCAAACAAAGCTCAGAGTTATTAGATATTGATTTTTGAAAATTCTTATGTTCTCGAGATGAGTACTAATAATTGCCGTCAATTTCGTTTCCTGCTCGAGATTTGTACACCAAAACTCTATTCAAACAGACAAGGATGGATAACTCTAAAATCAAGTGGTAATAATAACTCAATTTTGACTGAGATCTGGGCCAGAAAGTACCGGTATTCCCGATAATGAAAAATAATAGATTTCTAAAATCGATATCTAACAAATCTGAGCTTTGATGGGTGACTTAATTTCTCGACTCGAATCAAATATTTTTGATGCCCGAAGCCATTGAAATTGTAATTGAGAGGAGTTTTATCGGATTGAGTACCTTTAGTTTAACCGATCATCGGTTTCATTACGGTAGTGTTTTGTATTACGGTACGTTACGATTCGACGCTTTTAAAAAGTCCTTGTTATTACAGACCAATTTTTTTATGCGCGACCAAATGACTGAAAAGTCGAGAAACGAAAGAGTGATCAAAGAATACAACAACAACAGAATCGATAGAAACCGCGAATTTCACAATGCATCCTTCCAAGACTGAACAGACGCGTGGGAGATATCTTATCCTTATCATCGCTGGCATCGATCAAAACCCGGGACCCAAAAAAAAGCGAAAAAGAAAGCTCCCACTAAGCAAAATGAAAAAGCAGTATACCCTTGCGGAGTATGTGAAGGAGCAGTGACATAGACAGTCAACGTAGGAGTATGCTGTGATAGCTGTGATGTTTGGCATCACTGCTCATGCGTGCCCGTACAGAAACTGCACATGTGATTTGGGTAGAAATAGGTTAGAACAGCTTAGCATTATGTTAGTTTCGTATGTTAATCACCCCTGCTACATTAGCAGCATATTACTAGATCTAGTGTGCAAAATATTTCTAACCTCATTGCTCACATTTGCATAGCTTAGTATTCACACTGGTTATAGATTTCTCCCAGTCTGCCCATGGTGTGTCCAAAAATGTAACTTAGACTAAGTTAGTGCAGGTTAGAGATTAGAAATTTAGTTCGGCCAATGCTTTCTTGACACATTTTTTTGGTAAGGGTAGACCTAGATACTAGCAGAAGTCCACTCACCAGAAGAAAGACCCAGCAAAGAATAGAAATGCTTGAAATGTGACAGCCTCATAACGCCTATAACGCGACCGGCGTCTCTTCGGTCGTTAACCGGAAAGCGTCCGGAAACTATTTGATTTGTGTTCCAATTCCAAACTTTTAATTAACCGTTATATTAAAACAGTCAATTTGTATCCCAGATAGCATCCCTACGTTGATCCAACGTAAAATCAACCGTTGGCTCAACGTTGATTCAACGTTGAAATAACGTTGAGATAACGTTGGCGATTGGTCCAGTTTGCTCGTGGACGTGAACGTAGAATCAACGGTTGAGTCAACGTTGAATCAACGTTGGAAAACTAACGTTGAATTTTGGGACGTTGTATCAACGTTGAATCAACGTTGGAAAAATATTGGAAACCTAACGTTGAATTTTTGGACGTTCGCTCAACGTTGAATCGACGTTGGGATAATGTTGGAAACCTAACGTTGAATTTTGGGACGTTCACTCAACGTTGAATCAACGTTGAAATAACGTTGGAATCCCAACGTTGATTTTTTTTATGTTCGCTCAATGTTGAATCAACATTGGGATAACGTTGCAAAGCTGACATTGACATTGGGATAATGTTGGAAATCTAACATTGAATTTTTGGGACATTCGATCAACGTTGAATCAACGTTGAATTAACGTTGGAAACCAAACGTTCAATTTCTGGACGTTATATTAACGTTGAATCAACGTTGGGATAACGTTTGAAAGCTAACGTTGAATTTCGGGACGTTATCTTAACGTTGAATCTACGTTGATATAACGTTGGAAACCTAACGTTGAATTTCTGGATGTTATTTTAACGTTGAATCAACGTTGAAATAATGTTAGAAATCTAACGGTTTAATTTTTGGACGTTCATTCTACGTTGAATCAATGTTGAAATAACGTTGGAAACCTAACATTGAATTTCTGGATGTTATTTTAACGTTGAATCAACGTTGAAATAACGTTAGAAATCTAACGGTTTAATTTTTGGACGTTCATTCTACGTTGAATCAACGTTGAATTAACGTTGAATTAACGTTGAATTAACGTTGGAAACCTAACGTTTAATTTCTGGACGTTATATTAACGTTGAATCAACGTTGGGATAACGTTTGAAAGCTAACGTTGAATTTCGGGACGTTATCTTAACGTTGAATCTACGTTGATATAACGTTGGAAACCTAACGTTGAATTTCTGGATGTTATTTTAACGTTGAATCAATGTTGGGATAACGTTTGAAAGCTAACGTTGAATTTCGGGACGTTATCTTAACGTTGAATCTACGTTGATATAACGTTGGAAACCTAACGTTGAATTTCTGGATGTTATTTTAACGTTGAATCAACGTTGAAATAACGTTAGAAATCTAACGGTTTAATTTTTGGACGTTCATTCTACGTTGAATCAATGTTGAAATAACGTTGGAAACCTAACATTGAATTTCTGGATGTTATTTTAACGTTGAATCAACGTTGAAATAACGTTAGAAATCTAACGGTTTAATTTTTGGACGTTCATTCTACGTTGAATCAACGTTGAATTAACGTTGGAAACCTAACGTTTAATTTCTGGACGTTATATTAACGTTGAATCAACGTTGGGATAACGTTTGAAAGCTAACGTTGAATTTCGGGACGTTATCTTAACGTTGAATCTACGTTGATATAACGTTGGAAACCTAACATTGAATTTCTGGATGTTATTTTAACGTTGAATCAACGTTGAAATAACGTTAGAAATCTAACGGTTTAATTTTTGGACGTTCATTCTACGTTGAATCAATGTTGAAATAACGTTGGAAACCTAACATTGAATTTCTGGATGTTATTTTAACGTTGAATCAACGTTGAAATAACGTTAGAAATCTAACGGTTTAATTTTTGGACGTTCATTCTACGTTGAATCAACGTTGAATTAACGTTGGAAACCTAACATTTAATTTCTGGACGTTATTTTAACGTTGAATCAACGTTGGGATAACGTTTGAAAGCTAACGTTGAATTTCGGGACGTTATCTTAACGTTGAATCTACGTTGATATAACGTTGGACACCTAACGTTGAATTTCTGGATGTTAATATTAACGTTGAATCTACGTTGAATTAATGTTGGAAACCTAACGCTGAATTTTTATACATTGAATTTACGTTGATATAACGTTGGAAACCTAACGTTGAATTTCTGGATGTTATTTTAACGTTGAAATAACGTTAGAAATCTAACGGTTTAATTTTTGGACGTTCATTCTACGTTGAATCAATGTTGAAATAACGTTGGGGACCTAACGTTGAATTTCGGGACGTTATCTTAACGTTGAATCTACGTTGAATTAATGTTGGAAACCTAACGCTGAATTTTTATACATTGAATTTACGTTGATATAACGTTGGAAACCTAACGTTGAATTTCTGGATGTTATTTTAACGTTGAAATAACGTTAGAAATCTAACGGTTTAATTTTTGGACGTTCATTCTACGTTGAATCAATGTTGAAATAACGTTGGAGACCTAACGTTGAATTTCGGGACGTTATCTTAACGTTGAATTAATGTTGGAAACCTAACGCTGAATTTTGAAACATTGACTCTACTTTGCAACAACTTTGGAAACCTATAAATGGTTGAATTTTTGGACTTTCGCTCAATGTTGAATCAGTGATAAAAATAACGTTGGAAATAAGCTGAATGTTGGGAAAATCACTCAACGTTGAAATAATGTTGGAAAGCTAACGTTGAATTTCGGAATGTTTTCTTAATTTTGAATCTACGCTGAAATAATGTTCTGAAACTTAACGTTGAATTTCAGGACATTCACTCAACGTTGAATAAACATTCACTCAATGTTGAATTCAGGACGTTTCCTCAAAAATTTAAATAATGTTGGAAACTTAATGATTAATTCCATAGTGGCCACAATGACATTTTAGTATCCAGGAAGGAATGCAATTATAAATATAGGACTTAAGTGACATGATACATAAACTTTATTGATGCAATTAGAGATAAATTAACAGTATATTAATAAATACTAATAAAGAGGTTGCTCAAAGGATAGACTGAATTATATATAAATTAAATTTGAGAATAAGGTATAATCACATTCATTCAAGCTTTTTGATCAAACATAATCAACAAAATATCTGCTGCATGAAAATTTCTTGGAAAATTGGGCCACCAGTTAATATTACAACTCTCAGCTACAATCTAGAACTAAACATAGCACATAATTTTGTAAAGCGAACATCTGAAGCCAAATAAGATTTGAATGAAGAATATGTTATTGAAGAATCAATCAGGAATTTTGAATGTAAAATAAAATAATTATTGTTGCTTTTGAGTTCAGACATTAATAGCAAAAGCTATGTGTCATTATATAGAGAATAATCACTTGATTGAACTGGTGACACGAAATAATTCATTAGAGCCAGGGACATTGTACAAACAAGGGTTTTACAAAATAGCCCCTGACTCGAATGAATTATTTCACGTCGCCAGTTCAATAAAGTGATTATTATATTCCACTATAAACATCTGATTTACCAGAAATCCAAATAATATTGCCATAATACTGATGATGCATAAAATACGATAGTGTGTATGAATAAATAATGCACTAGTTAACCCTTTACCCAACAAACCGGCCAAAACCGGCCAAGTAAAGCTTCAACAGCCTAAAATATCTTCGGTCTGTCTCAATAGAACCATACAAATATGGATATCATTGGAACCGGCTCCTTGACCACATTGTGATAGTTACAGTTATGCCCTGTGCCAATGCATTCTCTTATATATGCGAGGCGACCTATGGTCGACTCGCATATATAAGAGAATGCATTGGCACAGGGCCCTTCTGTTGGGTAAAGGGTTATAGTGACATAATTCAGTTGTGAAATTATCTTTATTCTATTACTACTCCATTTAAAATATGATCAATGAACAATATAACAATGAAACAAACAATCATATATTGCATATCATTGAACTTTAAAAAGTTAACATAAACTATAACATTTTGGACAAATGTATTATAAAAAGGCTGCTTAGAAGCCAAAAATTTAACTATTATATAGCAACAATTATTGGATCACACTTTTCTTCAAACTATCTAGGCTGTTAACACATAATCAGGAAATTCATAATCTATGAAATTCTGTCAAATAAACAAGTGGAGACATTTCCGCTCCTCGGGAGACATTCCGTTCTCGAGCGGGTGACAAATCTCAATGTCTCCCTCGACAACGGGCGCAACGCGGTAATAAAACGGAATATGGGACACATTATTAACCAATCTCGTCTGGGTAGACACTGAAAATAGCGTTATCCGATCAGACTGTCACCATACCATCAAGATACAACAACAACAACAACAACATTTCTTCAAAATACGATTTATTGCAACAAAATAATGCTAACCACTGTCAACTACATGTATGGTATCAAAGTTCTCAAATTGTTTTATTTATCAACATTTGGTTCAACAAAATATGGCCATATTATCACTAAATTTGACCGTATTACCACTTGATTTTAGAGTTTCCCATCTTCATCGGCAATTTTGTCCGAGACCCTTTTAATTCGTTTAACCACGTGTATTCAACAAGGACCATAAATCCAGTTAAATACAAACAACTTGCATATTCATGTGCAATCAATATACCAAAATAATTGGCAAATTATAAGTCGACAAGTGCATGAACACTGGTGATTTATCTGGGGACAATAAATATGGTGTAGTCATGCCCATAACAGGTGTAGAACTAGTGGAGAATCACCTGGAAAACCATTACCACTCATTCACTTAGCTGGAACCTCCCAGACCGAGAAGGCCACACCCCAAAAAATAGATAACCACCAGGAAAACTACCACATTCGGCCATTCTCAACTAATGAGATCCATAAACAATACCCTCACAATATAATCATCAAGTTTAAGAGGAACCCCTGTGGATAACCACTACAAATAACTCCTTTGGGGAGAACCACCAACAAGATCCACCTCGATAACTGCATTCTCTAACAAGGAGAACCACTGGATGAACAACACCCCACCAATGAGAAACCAGTGCTACCCAAAGAGTACTGTTAAAAAGCTTGATACAGACATATGGACATTAGATTACGGGCATTATTATTCCTCTATTGGATAACACATCAGACAATTAAATTCATTAAAGAAAGAGAACACCAAAAGAAGCCACTTATTCCAACATATTGTTAATACAATAAATCATCATTTACACACTCTGTAATAACTCTTATTAATCAGCTATAGGTTATTCAGCTGCATTAAGCAGAACGTGGCCCGCAACATGCATGCACCATAATTAACAAAAGTCAGCCAATACAAGATAAGAGGAAAGCATAACAATAAATACCTTACTCTTATTAAAATTCGCGCAGTACTATTTTTTAGGTTGTGGGAATATACCCAACAATCCACAATAGACTAGTTGTCCATGTTCCAATTATATATGTTCCGGATATATAGTCATAATTTAAATTGAGCATATGTTTCGAATTCACTTTTCCACTATAGTATGATAGTGATAACGCGAAATTTCGTCAGGGAACAGCGTGGCTAACTAGATCGGCATAATATATGCCCTTTTTATTTTTGAATGGCATGACCTATAGAGGCCGACAGCACAATTCCCAAGGTTGTTTATGTCTGTTTACATGTAGCACATGTATATGCGGAATACATTGGATTCCATTTAGGTGCCACTTCATGTGCACTATTCTTATTGCGTATTCCATGTTATATATGTGCCACATTCGTGACGGAATACATGTACATCGGAATCCAGTTTAAATTTGCATATTATATGCAAACTGCGATGGTGTGGGTGAGCAGATCGCATTTCAAATTGGGATTGTATTGTAAACCTGTTGCAAACGTTGGAAGAACGCCATTTGTCACGCTTGGACGTATAACGAGAGCCATATTTGCAGTGGCAACATCGTGTGGACGTTTTATGATCGGGAACCAGTCCATAACACCACGTGGCAGCGCAATAAGAGCGCAATAAGGTCGGGAGGGAGACGAAAGAGATGATTTCTTGCTGCGACCACAAGTAGCTTGTATGCATCCTTGCTACGTCAACGGGATGCTCACGTCGCTCGCTTTTCGTTGCCACGGCGACAGTACTGCGCCCTGGTCAGAACGCCGATCATGGGGACCCTCTCCCGTCCTAGCCAGTGTCAACTGCGTCACCAATCGGTTCTTGGATACCTTAATGCGTTTAGCTTGGCGCTTTGATACCTTTTCAGCGCAATGCAAGCGCAGCGGAGTGTGACAGTGGTTTAATCGGACAACTAGTGGACAACTAGTCTATTGTGGATTGTTGGGTATATTCCCACAACCTAAAACTAACTATGACTGGAGCACGCATGAGGCGCTATTTATACTCTCCGCGCCCATGCAGAGAACGTTTTGCAAACTTATTAAGAACATACTAGCAACACAGTGACAGCGACTTGGAAGCACTAAGAACTTTTATAGCGTAGAGGAAGCACAGTGAGAGCGTGAGACTTGACAAAGTAGGAACGCAATGGGTCACACGAAAACCATAGTCAGAAATGGTAACGCCACCAAGATTATATTATTACATATAAATAGAAATTATAAAAAATACATAAAATATTTTGATAACAATTGCGTTTAAACAAGTAATCCTTCAAATTATTACTAACAAAGCAAGTAAATGACTGTGGGGTCACTCAACAGATTATAAAAGACTTGGACTTAGTATACTGTAAATACTGGGACTGTATATTTTTTAATTTTAATCTAAAATTTAAATGAAATAATTAAAAGATAAAATTTAGCAAGTAATAAAAGTTAATTTTCTCATTAATTTTTTGTTTGTTAAATAAAGCAATAATTTAAATGTAAAATTTAGTTTAAAAAAAAATGATTGACCCTGGCTCTTCCAATGTTTGCGCGACTGACCTGGTCAATTGTCCAAGAAGTTATTTTGAGAATTACTATGGAGGGAAATAGTTATGGCTGTGGCTTCGCAAGTAATTGACTTTGTGACGTGATGTTAACAAATCTGAACTCCAGTAAACCAAGGACGCTCCATACCAAATATAAGGTCAATAAATCATTCTTTAGAAGTTGTTTTAAGATTTACTATGGAGGGAAAGAATTGTGGTGCTGGCTTCGCCACTATTTGACCTCATTGTAACAAATATAAATATTAGTCACTCAGGCAATAGATGTATCTATTCTGTATATTAAGTTATTGGGTCTTAGTATCTTGAGATGTCTAAATATTTTTTGATGGACAGATCGCGCAAGCGCAAGGGACCCCCGCCAATCTTCTCTGTTGGGATTCCAATTGTTGGCTTATTAAATATGCACATATAGACCGGCCCCCAGATGAGGGTAGTGTCACACGAAAGGGTAGGAATTTTGATGCTATCTCCAATTATCCTTGCCCCATGGGGGTTCCAAAACACTGAGGTATCCAGAGCAGAGCAGGTGGAAAATATATTTTTTTGACCTTTTTGGTGTTTTTGACCTGCAAATTTCAGTATAATCATGAAAACCAATAAAGTAAGACAAATGTTGAATAAAATATACTTGAATATCAAATACTTATTATATCTGGGTTGCTTAACATTTATAATGTGGAAAAAGTTATATTATCCAACAATTATTGTGAAAAATTCAATAAAATGCCAAAAATGTATAAATTGCAGTGCTTTTTCAAAAAAGTTTTCCAGAAGATTTCCTATAAAATTTTCATTTTTTGGTATAAAGCTCTCAGTGGTACATCAAAATTTTCAGCATTATCTACCTGATTTATTAATATCAACTTCAACAGCAATGATTTCCAACAAGCCGAGATATTTCCAAAAACTTAACCCACCCCCACAAAAACTGATTTTCTATCTGAAAATACCTGTCAAATCAGAATAGCCCGTTTTCAGTCCATTTTGTTAACCAATTCAGAGTCTTATCATATATCATGGAATTTTCATGTATCTGAGGAGGTTTATGTTATGGTAGAGACTATTTTTGTTTAAATTTTGATTTTTTTTGGGGTAAATTAGCTAAAATTTTGATTATTTTTAAGTGAACAATTTCTGAAAAATTCCCATGACTTTGTCAGTTTTATGGATACAGCTGCACAACATGCACCACAATGAGCATAAATTTTCCCCAATATCAGACATGAAATGCTATAATCATGTACCAGACCAGAATTAAGAAATAAAGTTAAACTTAACCCTACCCCAAGATAGTGTTCTCAATGCTTTCAATTTTATGCTATACTAAACTCGAAAGGTCGTTCTTACTAGTTGATAGAATTCATATCATAAATTGCAATAGTTCTGCCCACGGATTATGCAATCTCATCTTCACTGTCGCTGTCAATTTCATCAAATCTGATGGTAACAGTCAATAGAATTTCTGTGCAACATCTTACAACTCAGGCTGCATATCAGCCGTCCATCCATGAAGTGCTACACCGGGAGTGGTTGATTTGGCAACGGTTGCAAGTCTCCACTGTTTTGCTATCATGTTGGCTCATTTTGAGTGTAGAATTAAAGATTCCTCACATGGTGGAAGTGCAGAAAGATCAAGTACCTTCTACTGATTCGCGAACTTCTACTGGAAAATTATCTGCCTAGCTTGATTCACTTTTCTCTAACATTGAACATAAGGCACATGCTAACTCCTCGAGTGTAGTAAGCGTGTCCAAAATCCAATTCGTTCCTAAATAAGCCATGACTTCCATATATTTTGATCACCTTTCCAGCGAAGGAATGTGAAGGAATGGAACCCAATAAGTGCATTCTCCTGTATATTTGAAATCTCGATATCACTGACTTGAATCACCTGCCCATTAGCATAAAAATTGATTAACTATTATCAGGGGGAAATCATTTAACATCATTTAACATTTAATTCTATCATTTAACATCGTGCATAAATGCCATCAAAATGGAGAACTCTCTGACATGACCTCTCTATCGAGTAATATATGGTTGAGTTATTGTGGAAAGCAATAGCAACCCAAGGTACACACGTACAACCAACCCAGTAACACACAGTCACTCCATATATACACATAAACACAATACAAATGTCAAGATAGTCACTCACTCTATACACATACACCTGACCCATGACCATATAGTCACTCCCTGTATACCGATTCACCACTTTCTTGATCATAAGTCAATCCTTGTATACCTATTCATCTCACCATTGGCAACATTCGCCATGGACAACCATTGGCAACATTCGCCATGGACAAAATAGCCATTCAAGATAAACAAATACACCCCATCTATGACAATAGAGTCACTCCATGTATACATATGCATCTCACCATTGGCCATATAGCCACTTGCTTTATATACGTATCCCTCACCCATGACCATATACATGTATATCCACAATCGTGTATACCTGTACACGCCACACATGCCCATGCAGGCACACTAGGTATACTCATACACCTGACCCATGACCTATAGCCACCCCCTGTGTACCTATTCAACACATTCATGATCATACAGTCAATCATTGTATACCTATTCACCTCACCATTGGTCATACATCACTCGCTGTATACATGTTCACCAAACCCATGGCAAAATAGCCACGCAAGATATACATATACCCCCAACCATGACCATAGAATGACTCCAGGTAAACATATGCACCTCACTAATGGTGATATAGCCACTCACTTTATACACATACCTCTCCATAACCATACAGCCACTCTTGTATATACCCGTATACCCTACACATGACCATACAGCCACACCAGGTAAACTCCTACACCTGACCCATGGCCATATAGTCACTCCCTGTATACCTATTCACCACATTCATGATCATACAGTCACACCTTGTATACCTGTTCACATCACCAATGGCCATACAGTCACTCCTGAAAACATATTCACCTCACTATTGGCCATAGAGTCACTCACTATACATATTTGCCACGTCAATAGCCATATAGCCACTCGATATATACATATACATCCACACATGACCATCCACACGCTTGTCGATGACCATTCAGCACATATCAGGTACACATATACACATTATGACTACTGCCATTCCATGTACACCTATACGCATTACACATAGCTGACCATATATTTATCCATTCACCCCACCATGATCATACAGACAACACATGTATACATATACACCTACCTGTGACAATACAGCCACACAAGGTACACCTATACATCCCACCCATGACCATACAGTCACTCCATATATACATAAAAACACATATGACCATGTAGGTACATGTACTCTCGTTATTTACATAAACCACAACTATGTCCATTGAGCCACATTGTGTACACATGTACTGTGTAGTCATAACCATACAACCATACAGTCACTCCCTGTATACCTATTCACCTCACACATGACCATACACTCACTGCTTGCATACCTATACATCTCACCATGGCCACCCCATTCATGACCATATAGCTAACCCTTTACAGCTATTCGCATCATTCATGACCATACAATAACTCCCATTATACATATTCACCTCACCTATGACCACACAGTAACTCCCTGGTTGCCATGTTGACCTCCACCCTGTATCATGTTGATCATTTTTTATCCTAATAAGCCAGAATAGCCACAGATTATGATTCATTTCAGTTCCATTTCCAAGTTCTGCCCATTTATTAAAAAAATATATAGCCAGTATCCAAAAAGAGGTTCTCGGGGGAGGGGGGAATAAGGCAGCGCGTAATTATGTTTTAGATGGAAGAAATTGAATTTTTTTTCGATAATAAATTTACAGCGTGCACGGGTCATCGAGTACGCTCATTTTGTAAACAAACTTTTGTCAATAGCCGTTTTGGTCAAACTAAACCTTTTTCGACCGGGACAGCAGATCCGAATAATAGCTAAGATGTATTTAGATAGAACTATCAAAAGAATTTGACTGATTAGGGTGCATTTTAAGAGAATCGAGTGGAGAAATCTTGGTGACATCATAAAACACGCCGATTCGGCCATCACTGTACTTGCAGACAAGCGCTAATTAATATTCATGTCAATAAATGCAGGCGTCAAACTCACCTTTTTGGAAGGTAAATCATATATATACATATCAGAACAATCCTTCCAAAACACCTTCCAAGATATCCAAGAAAGTTTGAATAAATTAGGATGCAAAAACAGTCGAGAAGATTATCATGTTCCAGGCGAAACTCTTACCATAATTCCAGAAAATAAAAGATGGCGGTTACTACAACGGAACAGGCATCCGCACTCCAATTAAAATTACCCATAATTCACTTCACTACACCAGGGGCTCCCAATGGGTTATACATTATTTTCAGGCTATCAGATTATTTATATTTTCAACAACATATTATTACACCGGTGACTTTAAGTATACAATTTCAGCCTGTCCTGACTCTATCGATACGATTGAGTCATATTTTCAAAAACATATTATACACCGGTGGCGTTAAATTAACAATTTCAGCATCTACGTGATTCTATCGGTACGATTGAGTAAGGTACAAAAAAATTATCCCACAATGCCTTCGCCCAGTCGACCTCAGAATATCAAAATCTGTAAAACAACTTACACCACATGTGGCGTAATAATAAGAGCGCAATAAAAATGTGGTAAACGGAATAGGAGCATACCTTGTTTTAAAAAAATTCCGCGCTCCTTCTGCGTGTTACTCACATTTTGGTACCCTTTCAGCGCAATGCAAGCGCTGGCCTGATCGCAGCGGAGTGTGACAGGGGCTTAAAGAAGAACCTAACATATTGGACAGTACACATCGTGTAATTATCAGGGAAGATGCCTAGGTTAATACATAAAGGAGTCAGGTAGTCTGATATAAATTGAGCATAGGTAAAAAGTATGAAAGATGACTACTTGTACTTGATTATAACCTCAAGTGTCAGGATTCAGGTAGAAAATGGGGATCTATCCAGAGTTAAACTAAAGTGGCCCTTGAAGTCATGAGTGGCTATCAGCTCACATGATTATGCATGAATATCTTGTTTTGACCATGTGGTAGTACTTGTAAGTAAATATGACTGTGGGTACATAAAAGAAAACACATGCATCTGTATCTGTATGTGTTTCAGCGCTGGAGCCTCTCGACTGTGTTTGCGCTGTGGGAGGACTATGCTGTTTTATCCGTTATTTCCTCGCATGTGCTATCCTCCAGGCTGTTCCACTCCTCGATAGCTCGAACAAAGAACGAGTGTCTGAATTGTGCCGTGTTAGCTTGTATCCTTTCGATGGAGTTAGAGTTAATACACTCCTCCTTTTCGACAGGGTTTGATGTTATATAGCCTGCGTACTTTTTCGCCTTTATTTTCCTTCCTTTCTTTTTTGGTATTAGTATGTCTTTTGATAGAATAGCCGGCACCAGCCCATCCACTACTCTGCCGAACAGCTTCATTCTCATCGTGTTTCTTCTTTGGTGTAGTGGCTCCATAAATTGTTCCATTAGCATATCAGTTACGGCCCCTTTTGTTCTTGCGTGGTAGTTGTTTTCGATGAATCGCACCCTTCTTTTGTTGATTCTTTATATGGCGTTGATGTCTTTTTGTTGGTATGGATGCCAAACTTCTGCTGCATATTCAAGGGTGGATCTTACTGTGGATTCATAGGCCTTTTTTTTGGTGTTTTTTGTCCGCCCTCCTGAGGTTTCGACGGAGGAATCCAAGGGTGCTGCCAGCTTTTCTTACTATCTTTGATATGTGGGATGACCAAGTGAGGGTGTTGGTGATGGATAGCCCTAGGTACTGTGTTTCTTCAACTGTTTGGAGCATTATCAGATAGGCTGTCATACAATTAAAGAATATCTTTTGAGGTACATATGTGATGGACACCAATATGTCTACATCATGTGACTTCATTAGAAACATTGCTTTATCACCAAAATTATAGTTAATGAAATCAGGGATGACTTCAGTAAGAGAGGTTTGTTCTTTCTGATGTTAATTTGTAACAATAAGTATAAAATGTTTCTCATCTTCCACATCAAGTTTACATAGTGGACAGATCCAGTGGCCATTTTGGATTTGACATGACTTTTCATGACTAAAATCTTTTGGCACACCCTACAGGCCACATCCCTCATCTGATTGTCACCAAACTTCTTATTGATCTTAGTGGTGACCTCTAGATGGGAGCCATCGATTAGTCCCGAAATTTGATAAAAAACATGCCTGCCAACAGCCATATTTAGCTCAACTTTATTTTGTTTAAAGTTTGAGCTATTGCCATGGTGTGGTATCCATAGTCCGTGTGTGTGTGTGTGTATGTGTACGTGTGTGATTCGTCAACAATTTCCTTTAGCACGGGCTACAGGTCGTACCTTTGGTCGAATCATTATAAAATTTGTCATAGCTGTTGACATTGACATGTAGATGGGAACAAGTCATTTTGGGTCATTCGGAATAAAAACATGGCCATCAGCGGCCATCTTGGATTTCAAAATTCATTTATTTTACTCTTTGCCTGACTAAATCCTTTGGCACACCCTACAGACCACATCCCTCATCCCTCATCCAATTGTCGCCAAACTTCATACCAATCTTCAGCACCTTTTATGTTTAACCCGTTGAACCCGTAACACCGATATTTAGGTGCAAACGAACCGAGACTATATCCCGTAACACCGATATTTCGGTGCAGCGACGACATGATTCGGTAGCAAATTTATATATAGTATAACGAGCGTCAGACCCACTGATATATATCTAAATTGCCCCCACATATGTCAGCGGCGCCCATGGTTTGTATGGAATGGTTGGCCGCTAGTATCGGGTAGAAATATATGCGCATGCGCATAGCATATAATCTACAAAAACATACGATATTTTAAGCGAACTGTGCCGCTATATTTAGGGCATATAATTTCGTGTTCGCCGTGTGTGTACAGAACAGACATAATTTAGACACACAATTTCAGTCTAAATTACCCTCGCGTATATTAGTCAGTGTTCTGTTACATATGGGGAAGGGTCTATCGCCTATCAAGTTGATTTATTCGCGCATGCGCAGATCAGCACAATGACAAATAAATGGTTTATAACGTACGTATACACGACATACCAACTAATATATATATTTAAATGGGCCTATTGAAGTCAGCGCTGGCAAAGGTGTGTATATGGATTGGCTGCCCGCTAGAAACGGGTAGGAAAATATGCACATGCGCGCAGGCTATAATTCATTTTGAAAAATGTGTTTAAGTGAATTGTGGCGCTATATATGACATATAGTTGCATGTTTCACATGTTCAGTAGACACAATCTAGACAGCTTACTTGAACAATGGGGCCACGATATGTTACGGGAAATTACGTTGTTTCTGCATGGTCTCTGTAATATCAGTCTCTGTTATGCCACATGCGGCAAAAAGTCTATCGCATATCAAGTTGACTTACTCGCACATGGTCAGGTATATCTTAAATTTCACATTGGATATTGGTTGCATCGAAACGCATTGTCGCTGATGTATAATTACAACGTTAAAAGCTAGAATTCGTTTATCCTGCAAATTTCGGGTAGTACTTGCATAGTAACCGTTTCTAAGGAGAGATCGGCAAAGTATCCCGGTCTTACAATGATCAGTCGTCCATGCATGCATAGCATGCCTGTACAGTTTCAGTTATGTGTCCCCTTTGAACATAACCAACACCACGCGACTATAAACACTGTCTAAATTAAGGCAAAACATACCACTGAATAGTTAGTGCAATATGTCATTCGATCATTAGTGGTGTTTGCTTAGCAATCGTTGCTACCCATAAATGGGATATTTGGTTCACTATTCTGGTCGGGTATATCTCAAATTTCACGTTAGGGTATTACATGTATCAAAAAACGCAATCACTGGGGTTGAATAACGATGCTATAAGCTATATTTACATTTTCCAGTCAATTCCGGGTAGTTGCCTACCAACCGTTACCAAGGAATTGCCGCGAGGCAAAGTCTCGCGATCTTATAATGATCGCTGATCCACAGGGGACTAACCTGTAAAGTTTCAGACCTGTGTCACAGTTTGAACATAATCAACACCATGCGACTAGACACTGTCTAATTTAAGCGGAAATACCACTGGGAGCCCCGGGTCAGGGTGTCAGTCACTGTTGGGCGTCATGGGTTCAAAGGGTTAAGAATAAACATGATACATAACCATTGTAATAACATTGTATACAAAATAGAACCAGTTTATTTTCAATATAACTAGGCAAACCTTCTGATCAAAGAGAGAAAGAAGAAAGGAAAACAAGGCTTGAGAATACCATGAGACAGATGCAGGATCGTACCATGTCAGATGAAGACCGACAGCAAGCAGTCAACAAGCTCAAAGATCTCATAGAAAACAATGGTAATATAAAGGATATTATTTTACTATAAAAAAGCGACATTGTTACATAAATGGAATTAGCAAATGGAAAATATTCCAATAGTCATCAGTTGATGAATGTAATAATAATCACACAAAACTCGTCACTTGGGAGATATCTTGAAAGCCTTAAAGTATACATTCAGGAACAATTTGCTGACTGTTGCTGACTGTTGCTCATATGTGTATGTCTTTATAATAATTTAGCAAAACAATATCATTGACTGCAAAATCATACAAGATCCCTTATAAATACTGATGATTAGCATCTATTACTGGATACTTTCTCAATCAAATATCAATATATTCTGGCTTTCTGGTATCAAAACAACTCCAGTTCATCTAAAGAATAAGCCAATCAGCACCAACTAATGGCATTGTGATAAGAGATCATCATTGGTTGAATAATGAATACATTCATGTTATCTCATCTTTCAAAGCATATATCTCTTGATATTATATATCACGTGACTTTCTCGCATTCTGCTATACTATTTAACAACAGTAGGATTCCTATTCGCCTACTTTTCTATTTATAGTAACAGACTCATTTCGCGCAATCGGATTGCCGCCTGAAGATATGGCCAATCTGAAGCTATACCTTGTATGATACTTGTTGCAATATCAGTATATCATTAGATTTATTGGTGAATTTTAATGATCTTACAAATGTCCGATCATAGCTATCCAAATGTAAAATGTTGTCCCTTTAGTTGGCAAACGGACGGTCTACATTCTAATTTTGTATTGCCAGTGAACTTTATTTATAACTTCTTTTTTGCTTTCATTGAAGATAAACAAGTTACCTTCTGAAATTTCACCAAAATGTATTTGCTAATGATATATTTATAGAAATGAATCATGATAAGATGTTGTGATATGTACGTGTTATGCTTCCTGTCATCGTCAAAAGATTGCCATAAATTGTAAAATCTGAGACTGATTTTCAAAATTTACGGTAAATAAAAATGTGACAAAATCAGACACAGAAATTGTTTGAGAATTGACACAAATGTTCAATATAGTATAATAAATAATGCATGTCTTGTTGTTGACTATGCCAAAATAGTGGTCCTCGAGGAGGAATAGTCGACTGGTCTATCGCTCATGGACTATTCATCGTCTTGCACCATTCGTTTGGCATACCATACTCGACTCCAAGCCATGCATTATCTATATAAACACCTGGGAAAATCAGAATTTATCAGGGTTTTTTTCTGTTGTTTTTTCTTACTGTGTGTTACAATATTTGGATAATGTTCTGTCCAGTTTAATAAACACTGAATCGGATGCCAGTCAAGAAAAAAGAACATTCACACAAGGGAGTCACAGACAATTTCCATCACATACTGTTGAACAAGATTCGTCGACTTCTTTTCCAGGTACACATTTGACAACATTTTTACCTCAACTGGATGAAACCATGGGTTGGCATATGTCGTGTGTGCATCAATCCGACCATCAAAAGTTTCATTTGGCACAAACTACAGGCCACTTCCCTCATCCGTTTGTCACCAAACTTCATATGGATCTTTGAGGGGACCTCTAGATGGGAGCCATAGAATTGTTGAGAAATTCTTTTAAAAAACGTTACTGCTAGCAGCCATTTTTGGTTTCACATTTGAATTCATCATTCCGTTTAGCCCACATTTATGGGAGAATTATTTTGAAAAATTACACTCATGATTAAGATTATCACCTCTGGATGTTAGTTATCGAATTTGACTGATTCTTAGCTCAACTCAAGTTGAGATGTGTGTGCATCTATCAACAAATTTAGCACACCCTACAGGTCACATCTCTCATTGGATCATTACCAAACTTCATATGTAACTTCGGGGTGACCTCTAGATGGGAGCCATCAATTTTTTCTAAATTTCGTTGAAAAACATGGCCCCTAGAGGCCATTTTGGATTTTACTCTTTGTATGGCTAAATCCTTCGGCGTACCTGCAGGCTACCTTCCTCATCATCACCAAACTTCATATGGATCGTCGGGTGACCTCTAGTTGGGATCGAGTCATCAATTTTTTCTGAAATTTGTTAAAAAACATGGCCAACAGCAGCTGTCTTGGATTTCAAATACTGAATCCATCGGCACACACATTTATTGGAGAATTGGTTTGAAAATGTTCAGGATCACCACTAGATGGGAGCTATCCGATCATCACCAAACTTCATATGGATCATCGGGATGACCTCTAGATGGGAGCATCAATTTTTTCCCAATTTTGTTGAAAACTATAACTATAAAATAACAATGTAACGTTGTTATTTGTTGGATTACCAAAAGTGAGAGCTTTCCGATGAATGGCAACAAGCCATATTTCCGACTAAATCCTGAAAAGTTAACCCATAATTATGCTGTGGTTAAGGAGTCAATTATTTAGGGCATTACTGTACACATGTCCTTACAATTAAATACTACCCAGAAATTCCCAGAATTGCCGATGAGCCTGATGTGTCTGCAAACTGCACACACGCCGTAACTGCATACACAGTTAACTGTTACATGTACTTACATGAATGTCATCGGTGCATAGTGCTGCTTACATACACAACCATACCCTCCCCAGGTGATTTGTCAATGAAAGTAAATAACCATCGACTACCACACCTATCGAAGGTTAGTTGATTAATTGAATAATCATTGCAAGCCTTAACACTCCTGCAAATGAATAATAGACTGGCCCAATGTATACTTTTATAACTGAATGAGAGAATACATTCAGTAAGAATGAATAATTCATTGAATAAAGCATGTGTGTATACAATAGGCTTGACAAAATATTGGTGAAAAATACAATGCACTAACAGAATCCGGTTGGTGGTGTACAGAAAGCGTTATGGTATAAATATTCTTGGCTAACTCGGACCCGTCACTCAATACGAGCTTTGACCAATATGCCAGAGCCTGGCATGTTATTTCTATAGTGTCTTGCTAATTCTGCAGTATATACTACTGGTATGTAATTGGGGGTACCCATTTTGATAAACGCAAATATCTTACAAAATTTTAGATGCAGTACCTCCACACTTAGTACATTCAGCTCACTGATCAGTTTGTACATGAGCCTCATTGCAGAATATAACTTGCCCTCATTGCAGAATTAACTTTCCCCTTTATATTCTGGCAGAAGCGACCATTATAAAATAATTTAACACCAAAATAAGTGAATTCTTAAACTATTTCTAGACTACAGACCACGTCCCTTATCGGATCGTCACCAAAGTTCATATCTATCTTCAGAGTGACCAATAGATGGGAGGCATAAATTTTTTTCAACTTTTGTTGAAAAAACATGGCAACCAGTCATCTTGGATTTTTCTCTTTGCGTGACCAAATGATCAGCCCCCTTCAGGCCAGATCACCCATCCGATCGTCACAAAACTGCATATGGATCGTTGTGGTGACCTCTAGATGGGAGCCATCATTTTTTTCCAACATTCATTTAGTAAAAAACATTGGCTGCCAGCTTCCATCTTGTATTTCACATTTGAATTATTTGGCTCACCCTGCAGCCCACATTGTTTTGAGGATTGTTTTGAAATTTACATTCATGTTTCGGATCACGTCTAGATAGAGCTATCGAATTTGAATGATTTTTGATGAAAAATTTAATAATTGATGTATTTTATAGCGCATATTCCACTATAATTATGATAATACCCCAGTCATAGGGCATTGATTACACATCCTCATATAGAAGGAAGCAATCAGAGCAGCTAATGAGCACATCCGACTTAGCATACAGACAATGTCCATCGACTTCCAACCGGGTACTAGGTTAACAGGCGAGTCCCTCACGACAACTGTAGTATGAGATGATGAGATCGCTTGTTGAAGGCAACCAATGGTTGTGATTCGGACGCATGATGTTTTTACATCACGACCAGTTGGGCACGATAGCCACTGGACCACAATGCCACTATTGCATTGCAGCCATCTTAGATCTTACTCTTTGCATGACTAAATCCTTTGGCACACTCTACAGACTCCAGACGTCATCCGATCTTGACAAAACTTCATTGGGGACCACTAGTTGGGACCAGGGAGCCATCAAAGTTTTCTGAATTTCATAAAAAAACAATAGGCCATCTTGGATTTTACTTTTTGCATGACTAAATCCTTCGGCACATCGTACAGACCACATCCATCATCCAATCGCCATCAAACTTCAGACTCTTCAAAATCTTTTGGGTGGCCATTGTTAGCAAAGCTCACCTGTTATTACTTCAGTCCCATTAAACAACACACAGCCACAATTGACCACCATTGACTTCTCACTGACTTTCCCTCCAAATTGTCTGTCCTGATCACTTCCTGTTTCAGCAGACACTCACTTCCTGTCTATATTTAGTAACTGTTATATACACTGTCATTTACACTGTAGTTCATATTAACACCCCCTCTCTTCTCTCTTCTTATGTGCATATGTACAAATCGACGAATCACTGGAGGACTCACTCGCCCCTCCCTTCGTCAACATGTTGGCTAACTGAAATCTGCTCTCTGTCCATTTGATCGCCATTTCATGTTCTTGAATCATCTCCTTAATTATGGCAATATCAATCACAAGTATTTTGTCCGAAACAAGTTTGCTTGAATGAATCGAATCAAACAAACTTCTGTTATCAGTGTAGCAGCATATAGAAAGTTTCTCTCCAAAGTATTCTTGGATAATAGTTGAATAATATAAGCATGATTTAGCACATTCAACCAGGGCTAATGTCTCTGCTTCCAGAGTGCTATTCACCACTCTCCTCAACTTTTTAGAACACCAGCAGAATGGAACAGCTTGGTTGAGAGTGTTTTTTAAACATATGAGATATCCTCCTTGTGAACCTCCGTTTGGTAAATTAGCATATGATGAATCTGCATATGCGACGATTTCACAACCATTCATGTTTCCAAGTGAAGACACTTTCATAACTAAGTTCTCGAATTTAGTTCTCTGCATCACTTTGTTTAGTCGCTTGATGTCTTCCACAACACCATTATGTGGAACGGTACTAAGCTGACAAACATCGAAAGATATATCAGGTCGTGTTTGGCCCGAAATCCAACATAATTGTCCACAAACACTCCGGAATTCCGACTGTTCTTTTGGGTTAAGTGTAGCTTTGTTTTGACTCATTCTTGAAATAGTCATTGGAACATGTTGTACACTTTTGATGTACTGATTCTGATCAATGAATATATCAAAATTCTCTCCTTGATTCACATTAAGTCCAAGATATTTGAACATGCAAGCTTCCTCTTCGGTTCCTATCTTGAATATTTTTCTCAACGGAGCAATGATTGAATGTTGAAATTCCGAATTTCCTCCCCAGCAGAAATCATCAACGTGCATAGACAGAATACCTTGACACTCACCATGAACAAGCCAGAAAAATAGTGCCTCATCATACTTGCAAACTGTCATTCCTAACTTAATTAATTCTTCTGAAATGCGCAGATACAAGTCACGAGACGCGTCTACCAGACCATACACACACAAATTCAATCTCCAGAGTTTACCTTTTATATTTGCTTCAGAAGGTGGTTTCACATAAAGTGTCCTTTCTATGGTACTTCCTTGCAGGAATGCTGCTTTCACATCCATAGAGTGACATTCCCATCGTTTGGAGGCTATGAACATTAGCACTAATCTCAGATTTTCCTTAGAACATGTTGCAGAATCAGTTTTCATTCGTTCAGTGTTCTCTTCAAATCCTCGTACAACAAGTCGAGCTTTAGTAGTTGAAACACTATTCCTTATCATACTTGTCACAACCCAACGAACAGATACAGCTACTTCTCCATTATTATCAACTTCTGTGTAGACATTATTCATTTTCCAGTTATCCAATTCAATCTTCTTAGTGGTACTGATGTCTTTACTAAGATCGTTATTTTCAGCGAACAGAATTCCATTGTTACTTGAAGAAATATCACTCAGTTCCCACTTTTGAACATCCTCCCAGTCAATGTAACTGTTCTCCCCAGTTGCATTATTCTTTATATTTAAAAAATGTTTATATTTTCCTGTCGCTTTACCAGCCCTACTTAAGACAGTTGCTTCAATCCAATTTTCACTATTCTTTTGGAGATATTTAATCGAATCTTTGTTTTGGCAACGTGACTTTCGTTACAATTTTGTCATTGTTATCACAACTAACTTCGGAAAATGTGTCTTCATCACTATCATCAACATAATTACAGTCAGGATCATTTTTCTCATAATTGTTTTGATTTGCAATAGAATCATTTCCTGAATCATGGTGTTCAGATGTTAATGGTTGATTCATTTTTCTGCAATGAGATAATCTGCAAGGATGAACGCGAACATATGATCCTCCATGTTTCACAAGAACCTGTTTATTGTCTGTACCTATCTCATTTCCAGGGCCCAGCCATCTATCACTTTCATTTCTTTTGAAGAAAACTGAGTCACCGTTATTGAACACAACTTCACTATTGCTTCGCACATTATATCTCAATGCCCTTCGTAGTCTTTCAGACGTTTCATTTCGAATGAATTCTTCTCTAGCCTTATGAAGCGCATTTAGGTTTTCGGCAACAGTTTGACTTGAGGATTTTCCTTCCAGAGCAGTAAGTTTGATCTGTAAGAATGTTCGGCATGTTTGGATTTCTTCCAAATACTAGTATATTACTGTGACTCCTGAAGAGCTGCCTGTAAGCTTCCGGAACCATTTCATACGACCAGCTAAATCATTTCCCAAGATTAATGACACTCCCTCAACAGGGAACGATGGCCTCAATCCGACGATCACTTCTCCTTTAATAACCAGTGGTGAATTCAGGAATATCTTGTGTAGTTCCACATTCATCATGTCTGATCCAACTCCAGACAGCAAAATCTGGTTACTGGTTGAACTCTTCTCTGAAAATGGCAGAATATCTCCAAGATTAGAGATTGACATGCTCCTGTACCCCAGAGTATCTTCACAGGATGCCTCTTTAATTCCATCTCATTTAATGAAACTGGCCCCTCTGTGAGAAATGGAGTATATCCTTGACAAGTGGGTTGGGGTGGTTTAGTGCAAATTTCTCTTCGGTCGTTCTTCTCAGCAGAAGTAAGAACAGTCTTCTGGCTATTCTTCTGCCTTTGGAGTTTCCAGCATTGAGAAATTACATGGCCTGGTTTTCGGCAGTACCCACATGTGACATTTGACCCTTCAGTGACTTGTCTGTCGAATCTTGGTGGGGTCTCCCTAGAATTATGTCGCCAATTCTTAGGTTCAATCTTCCTGGAATTACTGTTGGAGATATTTTCCATAGCAGCTGTATCTTTCCAGAAAAAGGGTTTGAAGTTCTTGTTTCTGTGACTCAAAGCATACTCATCTGAAATAACAGCTGCTTTACTCACCTCTTCAGTTTTCTGCTCACTCACATAGGTCTTTAGTTCATCAGGAATTTTCCACCGGAATTCTTCCATTAGTATCATTTGTCTCAACTTACCAAAATCAGATCCAACCTGCTTTGCTCGACACCATCTGTCAAACAGGTTTTCCTTCTCGCTAGCGAACTCAACATAAGTGTGATTTTCAGACTTACTGTGACTCCTGAAGAGCTGCCTGTAAGCCTCCGGAACCATTTCATACGACCTTAAAATGGCTTGTTTGACAAATTTGTAGTCTGAACATTCCTCGGCTGACAGGGCAGAATAAATTTCCTGTGCTTTACCAACTAATACACTTTGCAGCAGTAAGATCAGAACATCTTGTGGCCACTTTATACTATTAGCAACTTTCTCAAATTGATAAAAATATTTATCCACATCCTTCTCTGTAAATGGAGGCACAAGTCTTATATGTTTGGTTACATCAAATGTGATATCATACCTGTCTCTCACAGTGTTACTCGCACTCATTTCAAACTCCATCTCCCTCAACTTTAATTCGCTCATCTTATACTCATGCTCTTGTTGCTCTCTCTCTCGTTCTAAATCGCATTCTCTAGCACGCTGCTGATCAGCCAAATGAAGTCTTTGACTCTCAAGCTCTATCTCTTTAAGCCTTACAGCTGTGCTCGTCTCGGTGACATCTCCCGTGGTGTCTAAATCACCACGCTGAGATACCACCGAGAGAAGCCCAGCCTCTATGCAGTAGGTTGAAATAAGTTTCCTTATGACATCCTTCCGCATAGAAGCTTCAGCTTGTAAGCCATACTTTTGAACCACACACAACAGCTCCGATTTCTTTAGAGACTCAAAAGCTTCAAGTGCAGGATTTGCTACAAAATTTTGAATAAAGTCAGTGATGTTAAATGACATTTTGAACTCAACTACTATTGTTCATATATATATCAATGAAGTAAAAATTAAATCCAGGGTAGTTGGATGAATTGGAGTTCCCAGCGAATGTTAACATTTGAACTTTAACTTCTGTAGAGTGTACATCCAAGGGTTGTGAAAAACTGGAGTTCCCAGTGAATGTTAACTTTTGAACATTAACTTTAAGTATTATAAATCCATGGGTTGTGGCAATTTATACCAGACAACAATGGGATTGTCAATTAACCCCCTTACACCATAACACCGGCTCACACTTAACGGCAAGATCCTTTTGTGGAATTGATGATATTGTTCCAAATATTTTCTTCAATTGTTCAACCATATTTTCATATGTGAATTTTGTGATTGTCACTCTCGCTAGTTATTCCAAGTCCAGAGTTCAAACACAATAAAAGTTTATGAAGAACACATCCTTCTTCAGCACTGAGAATCCACTTCATTTCAAAAGCAACCTCGCTCTGCTACCATGTTAGCAAACCTCACCTGTTATTACTTCAGTCCCATTAAACAACACACAGCCACCATTGACAACCATTGATTTCTCACTGACTTTCCCTCCAAATTGCCTGTCCTGATCACTTCCTGTTTCAGCAGACACTCACTTCCTGTCTATATTTAGTAACTGTTATATACACTGTCATTTACACTGTAGTTCATATTAACAGACATATGATGGGATCCATAAAAAGTTTCCAAATGTTGAAAAACATGGCCACCATTGGTCATCTTGGATTTTATGCTTTGCATGATTAAATCCTTCGCCACACCCTACAGCGACATCCCTCATCTGATCAGCGGCAAGCTGCATATGGATCTTTGAAGTGTGCTATGGATGGGAGCCATATTTTTTTGTTGAAATACATGGCTGCCAACAGCCATCTTGGATTTCACATTGACCTACATTTATTGGAGAAATGTTTGAAATGAAAGCAATTTCATCTACACAATAGTCCCTTCACCAAAACATTTTGGATTTCCTTATTCTTTATTATTCTATTGACTTCTCAGCATTAATGCTGCCTCAAGTTGTGCTACATTGTCTTGACGATTTCATTGTTTTAATTGGTCTGTATAAACTTTTTTGTTTCCTTTCCAGACTTTGATATAGGAAAATTAAGCAGCAACAACCAGAATGAGATTGCTGTAAAATTGATTCAATTAGATGAAACAGTAAGACAGAAATTAGAGCAAATGGGAACTAATCCACAAGATATACTAAGAAGAGATGTGGAGGAAATGCCACTGGCAATGCTCAGAGGCATGAATGTAAGCTCATCCCTTACTGGACAATCCATTTCTTTTTCCAGGACACTGTAAAATTGAGCCCCATTCCCAGCCCTCAAAATTAACTACCAAGAGTCAATAATTTAGAAGCCAATACAGAATTTCAAGCAGTTCTTTACCAATGCCGTAAAAGAAAAATGATAATTCCAGGGGCTGTATTCCTAATATCATCATTTTCTCCAAGTCCTAACCTGCCATCTCTATTCTGAGGTTTCCCTTCATAATGTTTTATCTGAGACATGACGAATTGTAGAAAATATCCAATAGATAGCAAATTAATACGTACACTGAATTTATCTTAGAGGAATAGGCTTGATACACTTGACTTCTCTTTCAGCTTAATTAGGTAAACTATCCTTCAAATTCTCAGTGCACTCACATGTTAGTCTTTATGGGATGAGAGATATAACCGGTTCACCGGTGAATCGAGATACAGAGTGATGAGATATATGTATCATATCGGGTCATATAATATTGTGTATGCCAATATGACCAAATACTGTTTGAACTGTGATGATTTACAGTTTCTACTCTGTACTCTTAGGTGCCTAATAATATAGTGATGAGTGAAATATTTCGTTGAAATCAATAATAGTGATGATGACAGTATCAAACTGTCTATAGTGATAGTGATGTTTGGAAATTTTCTCCAACACTATTATTTGGCACCTCACCTCAGTGTATACATGATTTAATGACTGGTTTTGTTAAACATTATAGTGATAACTGACAAGTTGGCTACTGTGTGAGGTTTAGAAAATATTTAAACTGAAATTTGAAAAAAATTGTGAGGAAATTATTTTCCTACCAACCGGTACTAGTACCTACATAACGAAACAAGGCTCCATAGCAGAAACACAGATTAATTTTTATCTAGGCCTCAGCATATTCACCTGATGTTTATATCTAGACACATATTCGTATTGCGAACCTTGTATCAGGATACATATCATATCGCAATTAGACCCATATCTCTCGTGCCTACTTTACCTGATGGTCAGTTTTCTTGTGGTCATCGCTGTTGGGTGGTTTTAGTGTGCGGTAATGGTATATTGACCCAGTTTACAGTTTGCCATCTATACATGCAATGTTTTTAAATGGCACAAGAGTATATGATCTGAAATGTATCCATTAAATCACTTTAAATTTATTTATTCAAATTATCTTTGCTTTTATTATTTGTTTTAATGTGACTCATTTCATCCTACTGCTTCAATTAATACTCAACCAAACCTATTGGATTTTTGCTTGGAATCCATTTCAGGAGCCTATTATGTGATCCATTATCCATGAAAGCCTGATTTACATTTATTACCATTTTCAATATGGACTCACATTATAGGAGAATAATGGGTATATCCTTGTTAGGGTCTGTCAATTGTAGTCTAGAAAACGAGACCTTTTTAGCTGTTTCTTCTTTGTTTCCCTTATTAATATATTGAAACTATATTTCAGAATCCGATATTCACATTTACAAAGTATTGTAACTTATTCCGAGTGGTGACTTGGGTAACAAGTTTCGACTTGGACTCATATCACGACTGGGTAATAGGTCATTATTTGGTTGCACTTTTAATCATAAGTTAATGTTTAATTTGATCCATAATAGCACATGATATTTACACATCAATTATAATTAGTGTTAATTAAATATAGTTTATCACATATAAAGTTTTGGGGCTGATAACTGACTCCAAATTTTCCCAAATATGGAGTTCCATCGCTTAGCGCGTTAATGGTAACAATGAACCTCAATCTATTGTTAATTAACTGTCCTCCCATTAAAAAAGAAATAAAACTGTAGTTTTTGTTATACCCCTTGAGTACGATTCGCCACAAATTGGCGAGTCGTACTCAAGGGGTATCAGATATTCATATGATCATAAGCTGTCAATTCATGGAATACTATAAAACAATTGGTTGGCGCTTATATTTTATCAGCCATTAAGGTTATTTAATAACCGATAACCTTAATTGGTGTTGGTCATGCCAGGAAGCACAGGAAGCGTGGAAAGTAGTTTGTTCCCAATGTATAATTATCTAATTTGTTGAAATTTACTGGGGAAAAATTAGACGTACTTGACAAATACTATGATTCAATTATTAGAAATAACTCTAATTATAATTGAAAAGTTTGAAGACAAATTTAATATAACACGATATAGAAATTATCTTCAATATTTTTGAATAAGTGTGTTATAGTCAATTTGTCTTCAAAAGTTTCGGTTATAACTGCATATTACCTTATTTAAAACAAAAGTTATTTCTTAACCCTTCCATGACTGGAGCTGCCTGAAATTTTCTGAATACCCTGTGCCAATGCATTCTCTTATATATGCGGGTCTCCCATAGGGAGCCTCGCATATATAAGAGAATAGATTGGGCAAACAATATTTACCTTGTCCTTGTATGCCAATGCAGTCTCTTATATATCCAATAGGAGACTGAACTGGCACAGGATTTTGACTGCTGCATCAGTGCAGCTCCCACCATGAAAGGGTTAAATAAACCAATATCTAGACATTTAATACAGATGTTGTATTAAAAATATCAGCATCAGTGAGAATATCTACATTGCATGACTTATAATTACATAGGTTTCATTGAAATTCATTGGATATAATTATATCATGATCAGTTCACAAACAATTTCAGAAAGACAGAAGGGAGAACTTCCTAAAAAATGTTTCCAGTGGTGTCAAACATAAATTGTGCGAAAGAATTGCAACTGAAAGATCTGCCAGCGATCTGATTGATGAGATGGTTGGAGATGATCTGCCTTGCGATGGCTCCATCATGGTAGGTGTTATCAGCCCAGTCCACTTCCATCATTGCGAGTCTTACCACCCCAGTCCACTTCCATCATGTGACGGCTCCATCATTGTGAGTTTTACCACCCCAGTCCACTTCCATCATGTGACGGCTCCATAATGGTGAGTCTTACCACCCCAGTCCACTTCCATCATGTGACGGCTCCATCATGGTGAGTGTTATCACCCCAGTCTACTTACATCATGTGACGTCACAAACATGGTGAGTCTTACCACCCCAGTCCACATCCATCATGTGATGGCTCCATCATGGTGAGTGTTATCACCCCAGTCCACTTCCATCATGTGACTGCTCCATAATGGTGAGTCTTACCACCCCAGTCCACTTCCATCATGTGACGGCTCCATAATGGTGAGTCTTACCACCCCAGTCCACTTCCATCATGTGACTGCTCCATAATGGTGAGTCTTACCACCCCAGTCCACTTCCATCATGTGACTGCTCCATAATGGTGAGTCTTACCACCCCAGTCCACTTCCATCATGTGACTGCTCCATAATGGTGAGTCTTACCACCCCAGTCCACTTCCATCATGTGACTGCTCCATAATGGTGAGTCTTACCACCCCAGTCCACTTCCATCATGTGACTGCTCCATAATGGTGAGTCTTACCACCCCAGTCCACTTCCATCATGTGACTGCTCCATAATGGTGAAATCTTACCACCCCAGTCCACTTCCATCATGTGACTGCTCCATAATGGTGAGTCTTACCACCCCAGTCCACTTCCATCATGTGACGGCTCCATAATGGTGAGTCTTACCACCCCAGTCCACTTCCATCATGTGACGGCTCCATAATGGTGAGTCTTACCACCCCAGTCCACTTCCATCATGTGACTGCTCCATAATGGTGAGTCTTACCACCCCAGTCCACTTCCATCATGTGACAGCTCCATAATGGTGAGTCTTACCACCCCAGTCCACTTCCATCATGTGACTGCTCCATAATGGTGAGTCTTACCACCCCAGTCCACTTCCATCATGTGACAGCTCCATAATGGTGAGTCTTACCACCCCAGTCCACTTCCATCATGTGACTGCTCCATAATGGTGAGTCTTACCACCCCAGTCCACTTCCATCATGTGATGGCTCCATAATGGTGAGTCTTACCACCCCAGTCCACTTCCATCATGTGACTGCTCCATCATGGTGAATCTTACCACCCCAGTCCACTTCCATCATGTGACGGCTCCATCATAGTTAGTCTTACCACCCCAGTCCACATCCATCATGTGGCGGCTCCATCATGCATGGTGAGTGTTATCACCCCAGTCCACTTCCATCATGTGACGGCTCCATCATAGTTAGTCTTACCACCCCAGTCCACATCCATCATGTTGCGGCTCCATCATGCATGGTGAGTGTTATCACCCCAGTCCACTTCCATCATGTGACGGCTCCATCATGGTTAGTGTTATTACCCCAGTCCACTTCCAATCGATGCTAAAATCAAGGATGTCCCGATTGTACATAAATCTCTCCCAATTTATGATTACAATGGCCTTTACCCACACCTATATTATTATTGATCACATGTGAATAAACAAGTTGTATCTTTCCAATTTCACTCACATCGGTCATTCTCTGTTTTACCCCTGTATACTCAATGTTGATATTCATATTTGTCAAATTGACCGAGTAGGTGCATAACAATATAATCACCTTTGATTTCTAACTCTAACAGTATGTCTAGTCTGCAAGAGACCAATATAACCTGTACCACAACCCAATTTATTCAGTGGCCCCATCTATCCATACATCTGGGGGTGATATGGAGACAGTAAAGTTTGACAAAGCACCCCCAACCACATACATTGTTCCACCCATTTCATATTTGAAACCTCGCCATTGTACTATTGTCTTTTATCATCCAGTTCATTCTTTATAACCCAATCCAAGTTTTTAATTTGTTGTGAATTTGTTTCAGATTTGGGAAATGACACATAATTGATAAATTATTAACGGAGTGGCAATTTCAATCATTTTTACTTGATTATATTTATCCTGTTACGACAAATATTACTATTTCTATGTTTAGAATTTTGGGAAAAATTCCCACGTGTACCGGTAGACTTTCGGTCACAACACGTGATATGATACTATATTATTATCGATCTGTCTGTATATATACATCCAAATACCATTTTTTCATGATACAATCTGGTGTGTTACGCCAGTAAAAATGTTTATCCAATTACTATATGTTATCTCTGTTCACGTGGTTCTAGAATGTAAGTATTATTACCATAAACGCATATTTCAAATGGCGTTTATTGTGAACTTTCGACCAGATGATAACAAATTGGAATTGTTTATGTTTGAAATTACCACTCACAATTTGTTTCATGTTGACAATGTAGCAAGAAAGGTTCAGGATTGAGGGCCCAATTCTGTTATCTATGAATTAACTCAATGAGTTTATTTGACAACAAATAAATTGGTGACAAGTGATAAAAAAAACCATGACACACGTCACAATTAATAAGGTACCATACCGTTCCGATGGTAATTCCAGTGTACATGGCACACTGTTCACGTTCAACCGTTCCTGTTGGAACGACCAAAGATTCATGTCATCCCACCTTTCCGTTCAAAGCTGGTGGAAAGAACAACAATCTTTCAGCATACCCTCATATCAGGTGGAATTGCTGACAACGACCACTTCTCGAGACACTGCATGGCCTTAAAATACATAAAATTTGGCAAGAAAATATAATATAGCAATTATAGCAGCAAAGCAGCTAGTTTCGGGGGAAACCGTCTGCACCTTAATCATCCCTCGATGCCTCTTCCCAGGCCTTTATACCCAGCCCTATTTATTCAGTTTCTACTTTTAAAAAACACAGTAGTTGGGTCTGACCGTCTGGTTTAAAATGTTCTCCATTTTACAAATAGCCAACTGAAGTCTACAATTCTAATTACCAACAGACGCGAATTACGATTCTCACTTTGGATTTCGTAAAGCACTTGATGCTATTTCCTGGGTCTATGTGGATCTTAGGATCCGCTACAAATAACAGGTATTTAGGGATCTAAAAAGTTTCTAAAATGCATTGCTGAATAGAGCTATACACCAAAATAACTTGGGTTGGACAATACATGAACAGATCATGTGTGCTCCAATCTAGTAGTCCAGGAGATATTGGTCGACCCCCCCCCCCCCCAGGACTCGACTTCACCCCCACTAATTTTCTTTCTTAATGTCTTCTATAATTTTTTTCGGTTGTTAACAAGAAATAAAAGTGGCTGCAGATACTCCAGACAAGGTGGCGTCCATCAAGGCGGCCATTTTTTTTATATGCACCAGGTTTCTTTGATCGCCGTTATAGTAAAGATGATGTCACATGCGCTCTTGTTTTCCGTTCGATTCATTATGGTAATATACAACCCTTACAAATTAGCCAAAAATCCAATATGTGAAAATTTGCTATTTTTCGGACATTTCACCACCTTTCGTCTGTCTCTGTGGGAAATTATTGGCACATTGACACGATTTTATACATTTATCGTCTAGAAGAGTCATTGGCGAACACAATGGAACCATAATATACATTCCTTGCTGGATATTTTTGTCCGAATTCACGTATTCCCAAATGCCGGTATAATCTGGTCAAAGCCAATGAAAAATGAATAGGCCTATGCCACTCACCGGCCGAAAGTACCCCCACTAGGCTTGCCGCGATTTTGGGAATAATCGAACAATCGTCAGTGATACAAGATTAATTGATTTTCATTTTGAAAATTGATTTTTTTAGTTCAAATAACAATGCATATTATACAACAACACAAGATTGCTGGCATACAGCGTATTTGCAAAGAACTTATCTCAACTTAAGAGGCAATATTTTGCACCATATTTACAGCACTAATCTAACCCAGAAACCCACCCACGCAAACATTTGTGACAATGTAACTTCAGTTGCGGCGTCTTTTGAGGTCAGGCCGACAGAGTAATCTAGTTCCGTCTTGGTTTCACGCCACGGCGGTTTTTCTTTTAATGTGCCGACGCATGTGTATACTCCGCGGCATGCGTGATAGCAGATGTTCAGTGGTCACGTGCTATTCCGCTTTTGAGAGATTCCCGACTTTGAATTAAGGCACGATCCCGAACTTCAAATTCAATTAATGCACGATCCCAAATTCGCGAACAGTCTCACGATTTGTTTAATCAAAATGATTTCTGAATCTGCTTAGTGCTTACATAAAGTTCATAAACTACGAGTAATTATTTTGTTTTTATTGTTTAACTAGCAGGGTTACCCGGCGTTGCCCAGGTTAATGTATGCTGTGGATATTTGTTGGGAATAGAGAATGCTCTTGCTTAAAGTGTTATACGTTTTCTCATAAATTGTATATTCAAATAGCATCACAAAACATGATTATTACAGTCATGGAATATAAGTAGTGGCTCACCTTGTCAATTGTCATTCTGTTTATCGCGATTAATCCGTTCCACCAATAATGAAGTATTTATTTATTTACAACTGCGTATACATTAGACGTTATAATATGATACATGAACATCATAAACACATTAGTTCGATAAAAGATGATAATTGGGTTTTACATATTGAGATGTATCAATCAATCTAGTGGGTTGGACTAAGATCTCGAGGACACCTGGCTATCATATCTCCATGAAGATACAGATGTTTCAAAGAAATTTCCAGGTGTTCCTCTGTTCATGGTGCTATATATTGGCTAAATATTCTTAGTTTAAACGAAATGTTGCTGCGCAAATATATCAGCTACATGTGCCAGGCACAGAGCGAGATTTTGAGTTGTTTATGTCAGTCGATGAGTCTGTTCTAAAACCCTTTTCAGATGTCAGTATTGGTAGGATCCTGAAAAGTCTTGTGCTACTAACTGCATTTTCTTGTATATCAGAAGAAACTATATTTGACTGCGCACTGTGACCACTATTTTTGAACAGGGCTTCCATATCTCTTGACAAATTGTAACTTTTTGTGGAAACTGTATTGAATGGAACAGACTAAATTTTGTTATTATATATATGCAATCCTCTGACGGTTCGAGGTCTCTCAGTTTGCACGAATAAATGTATCTCTTCAATAGAATGATAAATATACGTTTAATGCTTCTTCTAGTTATCTCTTTTTGCTAGCTCATTGTGTGAATGCCTTGATTGCCATTCCCATATAAATATGACTGTTAAGAAGATATAATTGTTCAAGTGAATTATGTGGGTCACCATATGTCGGGATTGTGAATTGTGAACGCCCAACTACTTAAAATGATATGGAGATGGCCTGGTGACTGTATATAACTTATATGTGGATATCGGCGAATAGCAATCTCATCAATGAAAGTGCATATCCGCTCGCCATCCGCGACGCAAACAACACCAAATGTGATTTAATTCATGGTATATCATTAGAGAAAAACGTGTATGAATTTGATGGAATTTGGTTTATTAAATCAATTATTGATGCAACGCTGACTCGAACAACGCCATATTGCGAAGGTGATTATGTATTCGTTTGGTGGAAATCAGCGACAAAACTATTTCACCATATTTTTTTAATTTCCCCTCCCACCAACAGAAAATTTTAGAAATTTTTAACCCGCACCATTATCTTCCTTGTAAAAAGTTACCCCTCTTAGAACGCCTTGGTGCCATCTCGATTGTACCGCGTGGAGTTATATATAGAACGCACACAGACAGACAAAAAGACAGACAGACAGCACAATTTTATTTCTTGTATCATTTGAGAAGAACGTGTCTGAATTTGATGGTAATTGGTACTAAAAATATTTTGTATCAGTTTTGGTGACCCTCCCGTCCCTATTTCGGACTCAAGCTGCACACTAAGACTCATTAGAGATTAAAGATGCATATATATGAAATTGGTGAAAATTGGCGAGTATACAGATTCGTATCAAATTTAAGGTCCCCATATCTCTCACCCATAGGGCACCAATTTGATGTATCATAACAACACGATAAGATTCCTCTTATCACAGAGAAGAATATGTATCAATCTGGTGGAAATCGACACTAAACATATAGATATAATTTTTTGTGTCCCTCTCATCTCTATACACCACTGACTTGAATGGCCCAACTTGTGACATCCTTAAACCACACGATTACACTCCTGATATCATGGAGATGATTGTTTATAAGTTTGGTGATAATCGGCGACTAAACAATTTTTTTTATAAAATTTGGTGCCAATCCCTCCCCTCTCCATCTCTCACCAAAACAGCACCACTATGGCATCTTTAAATCACGATTAGATTCCTCGTATCATGGTTAAGAACGTGTATCAATTTGGTGGAAATTGGCGCTAAAAAAATTGTTCATCAAATTTGGTGCCCCTGTCCCTTTCAATGCAACCCTGACTCGAATGAGGCCACATTTGACAGATAAAAGCCACACCATTAGACTCATCATACCATGGGGATGATTTTGTATAAGTGTGGTGGCAATTGGCGACTTATTATCAAATTTAGTGCCCACCCCCTCCCAATCTCTCATCCAAAAACAACAATTCGGCGTTGTTAAATCGCACAATTAGATTTCTTGTATCATGAAGAAGAATATATATCAATTTGGTGGAAATCGTCGCTAAAATTAGTTTGATCAATTTTGGTGCCCCTCTCCCCTTCCAAATCTGCCCTTCTGGGCACCCCTGACGCGAACGGCGCGACTTTTGCCATATTTAAACCACGCCATTAGATTCCTCATATTATGGGGATGATTATATATAAGTTTGGTGGCAATCGGCGACAATTTTTGTTTCTGCCCCTCCTCCTTTTCTGCCCCTGACAACAACGGTGTCACTTTAGAAAATTCTAACCCCGACCATTATCTTTCTCATAAAAAGCTACTCCTAGTAGACCCCTTTGGCATCATCTAGATGGTCCCCTGTGAATTTCTATAGAACACAGACAGACAGACAGACAGACAGACATTTGCAAATATAGATATAGAAGATAGAGGCATTTGAATTTATATGGGAGCAAATTCTCAGAACTAATGCCCTTCATTTCCGACGTGCGGGAGTTATACTTACCATCTTACACTTACCAGACGCACCTCTTAATAGTCTCTTTTTGTCATCTATTTACTACAAATTAAATCTCTATTTGAGATTTAATTTCATGGGTAGGAAAATCGATTAATCGTCGATTATAGCCACCGATTAATCGATTTTGAAAATCCAAAATCGCGGCAAGCCTAACCCCCACATACCAAGTTTCGTCGAAAACCCGTGATATTCGGGCGTTTGACCTTGAAATGACCCGATGTCAAGGTCACGTCGCACGGGCAAATTAATAGGACACTGTCCCTTCCCGGCCGAAAATACCCTCACATACCAAGTTTCATTGAAATCGGGTCGGCCGTTTTCGAGTTCATCGCGAACACACACACACACACACCACACACAGACAGATCTTCCAAAATATATAATAGACTAGCAGGTGGACCCGACTTCGTCCGGGCTGTTTTCCCTCTGCTTTTCGGCGAATTGCGCGATTTCACCTTAAATTGTCCATTTTGAAGGTCAAGGTCAGGTGGGGTCACGATTTGACCCGTCCAAAACACTTAGTGGACAAAAGTAACCCTATGTATCAAATTTCGTGGAAATCCCAATAAAATTCGCGATTTGACCTTGAATTGACCCGATTTCAAGGTCACGTCGCACGGGAAAATGAATAGGTTTATGAGACTCCCCATACGAAAGTATCCCTAGACACTAATTTTCATCGAAATCCCGAGATATTCGGGCATTTGACCTTGAAATGACCCAATTTCAAGGTCACGTCGCACGGGCAAATGCTACATATGGGATCTGAGCGTCATCTTGCGTGATAAACTAGAAAGGTATGCGGTTGATGCGTATACTAGCTTACTATCTATCTATCTGCGTATTTTTCAGATTTGGTTACCGTATGGGGATAACAAGATGTACATCTGGTGATCTTCTCATCCAGCCACCTCTCAATATATGGTTCATCAATTCACATATTCACGTACTGACATACCCAGACAACTTCTGTATATGGCTTCGAATGTTGAAAGATTAACATTTGACGGACGCCTTTCTGCTAAGGCGTATAAGACCATAATGCATAATATACCCACACTTCTTGACCATGATCATAAGAACAATCCTGGTGGCATCCAGCAATCGTCTCACCGTACAGATCCAAGCAGATAATAACAATACACGCGGTGCTAGTTTGTGGGCATGTGTCATGATAGTGGAAATGAAATTGGACTATGACTGCACCGCCCCTTCTTTGGGTATGTTTTAGTTTCAGACATGATCTCATGTGGCTTTGCTTTTCTTGTATGCTAAGATTCTATCTTCCCATCCGTTCGGAATCTGTTCTTAATCAACTGGACCAGGCGTGTACCATTGGCTACTACTATAAAAGCCCCACCCAGACTGGGATGTAGTCTTAAAGACGATTTCTTTGATAGTTGGTTGATATGTCATACTCACGCTGTGTGGTGATCGGTATGGTTCAAGAAAGTACAATGCCATCAATACAAGGGTGAAATGTTCAACGCGAAGAATACCTAGAGGAATGTTACTTTGATGAGATCTTTCATTCAGTTTCACCTACGTTGGGTTACCCAAGTGATTTCGTGGTAACATCACCATTCCGACCATTGTCCTGCATGAGACATATTAACTACTATATTCTAATATATATAATAAGTTATCTATTATATATTTTTGGAAAATCTGTGTGTGTGTGTGTCTGTCTGTCTGTTCGCGATGGACTCGAAAACGACCAAACCGATTTCGATGAAACTTGGTATGTGAGGGTACTTTCGGCCGTAGAGTGGCATGGGCCTGTTAATTTGCCCGTGCGACGTGACCTTAACCTTGAAATCGGGTCATTTCAAGGTCAAACGCCCGAATATCACGGGATTTCGATGAAACTTGGTATGTGGGGATACTTTTGGCCGGGGAGTGGCATAGGCCTATTAATTTGCCCATGCGACGTGACCTTGAAATGGGGTCAATTAAAGGTCAAATCGCGATTTCCATGAAATTTGATACGTGGGGTTACTTTTGTCCACTGAGTGTTTTGGGCGGGTCGAGTCGTGACCCCGACCTGACCTTGACATTCAAAATTATCAATTCAAGGTCAAATCGGGTAAAACCGGATGGATTTCGACGGGTACTTTTGTCGGTTACCTTTGTCCGGGCAGTGTTTTGGGTGGGTCAAATCGTGACCCCACCTGACCTTGACCTTCAAAATGGACGATTCAAGGTCAAATCGTGCAATTCGCCGAACAGCAGAGGGGAAATAGCCCGGACGAAGTCGGGTCCACCTGCTAGTCTATCTACTATATAATTTGAGACTTCTGTATATATATGTGTATATGTGTGGGTACTTCATAGAATCGAAAACGCGTGTACAGATTGAACTCAAATTTCGTACAAGTGTAAAATCCCACGGACACCGTCGTGGTCGCGTTTTGGAGAAGCTCAGAGCACCTCTTCTCCCTTCCCAATCATCAAAATCACCGCAATCGGCACTTCGGGGTTAATTGATATTCGCTCGCGATCCAAGAGGAGTAACTCTACATTTTTTTTATATCTGTATATGTATATTTTTATGTCCATATTCACTTCAAACTGCTAAACCCGTTGAACCAAAACTTGCTAATACCTCGCAAAATATAGAATTTACATTTTCTGATGTATACATTTTTAGTCTATTTTTAGTCTATTTCCGAAATATTCAGATTTTAAAGTCTAAACTTACACACCACAATTCCTGCTAACTGACGCAGCTATATGGCTGCTGAAATTTAAGTGAATCCCAGGCACTGCGACACGTCCCGAATCTGATGGGACTTCCACTGCCCAAAACCTTGAACGCCAACTACATTGTTGGCGAGAAAATAGCCCCCAAGCCGTAAATATCAACAACAACGACATTGTTGGCGAGAAAATAATTAGTTAAAATTACTAAATACACGCAATCCTATTTTCCCTTTTCGTCAATGTGAGATTTTTCGGGGAGCCGTGATGCCAACAACAACGACCCGAAGCCCTGAATGCCAACAACAACCACATCATCGGGTCAGTTTTTTAAGTGAATCCAAGGCACTGCGATACGTCCCGAATCTGACGGGACTTCCACTGCCCAAAACCCTGAACGCCAACGACGGGAAAATAATTAGTTAAAATTACTAAATATCACGCAATCCTATTTTCCCTATACTGCAATGTGAGATTTTTCGGGCAGCCCCGAGCCGTGATGCCAACAACAACGACCCGAAGCCCTGAATGCCAACAACAACGACATCATCGGGTCAGTTTTTTCCGCCCGATGTACCTTAAATAATACCTCTTTTAGGGAGGGTACAATAATTTCTCTTAAAAAGGCATGATTAAATCATTGAAAAGCGAAAAAAAATGTCATGTTTCAGACCAACGCCGCCAGTGGCGGGCTAACCTGCTAGTACTATATATTTTGAGACTTCCGTATATATATATATGTGTGTGTGTGTGTACTTCATAGAATCGAAAACACGTTGACAGATATAAGTGTAAAATCCCACGGACACCGCCGTGGTCGCGTTTTGGAGAAGCTCAGAGCACCGTTTCTCCCTTCCCAATCATCAAAATCACCGCAATCGGCACTTCGGGGTTAATAGCGTTGATATATAAAGAGCGTTCGTTTTCCGCAGTGTCTATATAAAGAGCGTCGTTTTCGCTATCTACTTATCTGTATGACGGGAGTCTGATTGTAGCCTGTCGCTCGAAATATTATGCAGAGATATTTCACGACGGGAATCGTTTGTTTTCAATTCAATGCAATGTTATCGCTCAAAATATTATGCAGAGAGATTTCACGACATCAGGATGGGTACGGCAGACTCGAAATATTATTCAATGCAATGTTATCGCTCGAAATATTATGCAGAGAGATTTCACGACGGGAAGCGTTTGTTTTCAATTCAATGCAATGTTATCGTAGAGAGATTTCACGACGGGAAGCGTTTGTTTTCAATTCAATGCAATGTTATCGCTCGAAATCTTATGCAGAGAGATTTCACGACATTAGGACGGGTACGGGCAGGTTAAAAAAAAAGAATGCGTTGTCTGTCGTTCCTAGGAAGGGGGTGATTTCATCGGGCAAACGCCAGAAAAAAAAAATTTAATTTAAATTTTTTTTTAAAAAGGCAGAATTAAATTTTTTTTTTTTTTTAAATGTCATGTTTCTGACCAACCACGCCAGTGGCGGGCTAACCTGCTAGTCTATTATATATTTTGGAAGATCTGTGTGTGTGTTTTTGTGTGGTGTGTGTGTGTGTGTTCGCAATGAACTCGAATACGGCCCCGCCGATTTCGATGAAACTTGGTATGTGGGGGTACTTTCAGCCGGGGGTGGCATAGGCATATTAATTTGTCCGTGCGACGTGACCTTGACATTGAAATCGGGTAATTTCAAGGTCAAACGCCCGAATATCACGGGATTTCGATGAAACTTGGTATGTGAGAGTACGTTCATATGGGGAGTCTCATAAGCATATTCAATTGCCCGTGCGACATGACCTTGACCTTGAAATCAGGTCATTTCAATGTCAAACGCCCGAATATCACGGGATTTCGATGAAACTTGGTATGTGGGGTTACTTTCGGCCGGGGAGTGGCATAGGCCTATTAATTTGCCCGTGCGACGTGACCTTGACCTTGAAATTGGGTCATTTCAAGGTCAAATGCCCGAATATCTCAGGATTTCGATGAAAAGTAGTGTCTAGGGATACTTTCGTATGGGGAGTCTCATAAGCCTATTCATTTGCCCGTGCGACGTGACCTTGACCTTGAAATGGGGTCAATTCAAGGTCAAATCGTGAATTTTATTGTGATTTCCACGAAATTTGATACATAGGGTTACTTTTGTCCACTGAGTGTTTTGGACGGGTCAAGTCGTGACCCCGACCTGACCTTGACCTTCAAATCATCAATTCAATGTCAAATCGCGTAAAACCTGATGGATTTCAACGGGTACTTTTGTCCCGGCAGTGTTTTGGACGGGTCAAATCGTGACCCCACCTGACATTGACCTTCAAAATGGACAACTCAAGGTCAAATCGCGCAATTCGCCGAAAAGCAGAGGGGAAACACAGCCCGGACGAAGTCGGGTCCACCTGCTTGTATAATATAAAGCTATATGATCATAAAGGTCACGTTCACCAACGTCCACATCCATTGCCGTTGAGACTACAAATTGTTCTTTAAACACACAGTGAAATAAATGCACCACAGTTCCTGACATGTTCTTGAATAATACCGCCCACAACAACGCATACCTTCATTATATAAAGACATTATCCTTTAGCCCATCCGACTGTTCTGGGGAGACTAGGATAGTATTATCCAGACAAAATTATACGTCTGGTCAAGTTGATTCAGAACGGCCTTGAAAAGGATGTGGAAATACAATCTTGCCACATCAAAAACACCAACACGCATGACGTTCTATATCTGAAACATGCACCTGGTGTAAGGGTGTATACCGCGGCCCATTTCATTCCCGCTGTCATGGCGCATGTCCACAAACTAGCACCGCGAGTATTGTTCTTCTCTGCTGTGAGCTATTCGACGAGACAACTGTGGGACGTCACACAGTTTGCTAAGGATCATGGTCAAGAAGTGTGGGTAGTCGGTACATTATGGTCTTCTCCTTAGCAGATAGGTATATGTCCAAGGGAATGAGACAGCTAGCAACCTTCGAAAAATTGCCAAAGTTGTCCACGTAATATGCCAGTACATTCGCTAAGTTTGTGAGTTGAACCATCTATTGAGAAGTGACTAGTTAACTGGGAAGTTCGCCAGGTGTACATGTCGTTATCCCCATGGAGAAAGACATACATAGAGATGACCTTCTGTAAGCTTGTATACTTATCGACCATATGCCTTTCTAGATGACGCAAAAATCCCATATTTAGCAAGTATTTTAAATATTAAGCTAGACACCGGAAAATTAATTGTTTGAAACGTTATGATTAGAGGGACCCTTCTCCCAGGATGTGTTGAATGCTTTGTCGGTGTGAGCGACCTAGATTTATCAGGCCAAGAAATAAAAACTGGTCCAGATCATTATGGACGTGGCAAATCGGAATCTGTTATCAGGTAATTGTTCTAATATGGCCATTCGGCACACCTACGGTTACGGCCATTATCGGCGCTAAGTGTCGAATGGATTTCGAATGCCACATCGCGATATTAATTGTGGGTTTTCCTACTTCCAGAATTAAAGAGCAATGTTTATGCGTTTTGATACGTTTTAAGTTGAACTAATAAATGGTTTGTGTATAGTTTCGTCCATACATATCAATATTATGACAAAAAGTTGAAATTTGTATGTGAAAATATCAATTTCTTTTCAATTTCTGGCCCCCAGTTTAGCTGCCATCTTGACCTTGAGTATCAATTGCCAAACTCAAATGAATACTTCATATCAATATTCCATATCAACATGTAATGGTGGGTAGAATTCGCGAAACAATAACGCCAATCGTAAGAAATTAAAGGAATGTAGGCGTGTTTTCAAATATCGGTCGCCATTTTGGCCGCCATCTTAGATTTGGTAAACAATTTCTTGCATGGGATGTAAGGTAATTACTTCACCACAGTATTTCCAACTCAACTGTAAGCATGGATGGAGTTGTCTCGGCAATAATGCCCAATGATGTGAATATGAGGGATTTTCGGTGATTTTTTAAAATCTATTTGCCATTGTGGGCGCCATTTTGGATTTGGGGGACTTTTATTTGGATGCAATATAAGAACAGTTCTTCGAATCAGGGTTTCCCCAACTCACAATAGTAAGCCGATGTGGAGTTGTCGTGACAATAACGCTCTCTGATGTTAAAATAAGCGATTTTCGGCCATTTTTCTATTTGTCGTGGCCATTTTGGCCGCCATCTTGGATTTGGGTGAATATTCTTCAACTCAGGTATAAGAGGAATCCTAGCTCGAGTATCTCCTGCACATATATATGCATGGGTTTTGTGATGATAGCAATAATATTCATTGATTCGAAACAGACATTGCGTTATTAGCATCGATTCGGCTTTGACCGGATTATACCGGCATTTTGGAAAAGATTTCCAGCAAGGAATGTATATTATGGTCCCAGTCTGTTCGCCAATGACTCTTCAATGCGATCAATGTATAAAATCGTGTCAAGGTACCAATATTTTCCCACAGAGACAAACGAAAGGTGGTGAAATGTCCGAAAAATAGCAAATTTTCACATTTTGGTTGCCATCTTGGCCGCCATATTGGATTTTTATGTCGGATTTTTGTCTAATTTGTAAGGGTTGTATATTACCATAACGAATCGAACGGAAAACAAGACCGCGTGTGACATCATCTTTACTATAACGGCGATCAAAGAAACCTGGTGCATATAAAAAAAAATGGCCGCCATAATGGACGCCATCTTGTCTGGAGTCTCTGCGGCCACTTTTTTTCTTGTTAACAACTGAAAAAAAAAATAGGAGACATTAAGAAAGAAAATTAGTGGGGTGAAGTTGAGTCCAGGGGGTGCGCAGAGGTTGACCAATATCTCCTGGACTATAGTCTCTCAATTTCAAGGTAAATTGAGTGGTTCACAACTCCTCCACTCATTCATTCAGTCATTGTTCCATAGTGGGCTTAGAGAACTTACAACACAAAATCCGTCTGACTGTGTTGCCTTCGACAATTCCCAACGAGCAAGAATTATAATTTACCTCCAAAGTGCGGGTTGGATATTTTTGAAATTTGGCTCCCCCAGTAGGTTGTTCATATGAAGTACAGGGCTTAGCTTGATTCTCAAATGATGTCATGGATTCTACAGTTTGGGTTTAGCTTATAGTTTTACAGTATGGACAATTGAACACAAACAATCTTTTGGGGTGACCGGTAAGAAATTAACCTGTTCCATTGGACCAGGAGCACTTCAGAATTTTGAGCCCTGCATCATGCCAATGATATACTTGGTTTTTCATCCTCTTACTTCGTGTCCGTACACAATGGTGCTCTTTCTGAGATGGGCTGTCTTGAATAACTCGAACAGGTGGGCAAACCGTCTAACTGAGCACATGAGGCAACAACCGTTGGTGACCGAAGAGTCTGCTCGTAGGGAGGAAAAAGGGTCCAGGTCCTCGCTGTATGAGTGGCAGACAACCACCAGACCATAATCACATGCGGTCTTCAGTAATTTTCGCCCTTCTGTCCACATCACTGGCACGGCACCACTCGGCATGTCGAAAGAGCGAACACCTCATCATTGGTGGCTAAGATGCGCTGAAAACACTAGCAGCACATGGACCCGGGGCCCTTTGTCTGTTAAGAACGATCAGTGAATAACAAGAAGACAAAATCTTATTGTTATCAGCATATTCTGGTTGTGTTCAGACATTCATCATCCACAGCCTGTTTGTCCTTTTGTGGCCGTGTGATGTTGTTCCATCTCAATGGGCACCCACCTTCCAAACAAAGCTTGTTTCGAACAAATCGATTGGATCAACGAGCTGTGTAGGTCGTTTACAACTCGGGACTCTCCGGCCTTTTTTTTTAGCTCAACTTTACTTTGTAAGCTTTTGAGCTACTGTCATGGCTTGGTATCCGTCGTCCGTGTGTGTGTGCGTGTGTGCTTATGTTTGTCAGTCATCAACAATTTCCTTGAGCACAGGCTATATGTCGTACCTTTGGTCAGATCATTGTGAAATTTGTCATAGCTGTTGACATTGACATGTAGATGGGAACGAGTAATTTTGGGGTCATTCGGGAAAAAAACATGGCCGTCACCGGCCATCTTGGACTTCAAAATTCAATCCATTAGCAAGGGCTACAGGTCGTACTGTTCGTCTGATCATCATGAAATTTGTCATGGATGTTAATATTGACATGTAGATGGGAACAATTGATTTGGGGTCGTTCGGCCATAAAACATGGCCACTGGCAGCCATCTTTGATTTTACTCTTTACATGACTAAATCATTTGGCACGGACTACAGGTTGTACCTTTGGTCGAATCATTATGAAATTTGTCATGGATGTTAGCATTGCATGTAGATAGGAGCGAGTCATTTTGGGGTCATTTGGCTATAAAACATGGCCGCTGGCAGCCATCTTGGATTTTACTCTTTGCCGGCTTGACTAAATCCTTTGGATGGGCTAGAGGTTGTACCTTTGGTCGGATCATTATGGAATTGGTCATGGATGATAACATTGACATCTAGATAGGAACAAGTCATTTTGGGGTCATTCGGCCAAAAAAACATGTCTGCCGATGGCCATCTTGGATTAAAAATGCAATCCATTAGCACAGGCTACAGCTAGGCTGTACTGTTTATCTGATCACCATTAAATTTGTCATGAATGTTAATATTGATATGTAGATGGGAATTAAGTCATTTTGGGGTCATTCGGCCATAAAACATGGCCGCTAGTAGCCATCTTGGATTTTACTCTTTGCATGACTAAATCGTTTGATTAGTCATACCTTTGGTCGGATCATTATGAAATTTGTCATGGCTGTTGACATTGACATGTAGATGGGAACGAGTCATTTTGGGGTCAATTGGCAGAAAAACATGGCCGCAAGCAGCCATCTTGGATTTCACAATTCAATCCATCAGCACAGACTACAGGCCAGAGTGTTTGTCTGATCTTCATGAAATTTGTGGTGCATGTTAATATTGACACGTAGATGGGAACGAGTCATTTTGGGGTCATTCTGCCATAAAACATGGCTGTCGGCTGCCATCTTGGATTTTATTCTTTGCATGACTAAATCATTGGCACGGGCTACATGTCACACCTTTGCTCAGATCATTATGAAATTTGTCATGGCTGTTGACATTGACATGTAGACGGGAATGACATGCACATGTGAACGAATCATTTTGGGGTCATTCATCATTCCATTTATTGCTCATCACAAATTTTTAACATCTTTGCAAAGTTCGAGCTACAGTGTCATGGACACTTTCATTTTTTTTTTCTCGATTGTTCTGAAAAAACATCTTCGGAATTTCTGCAATCATACTCTACTGGTTTTGTGTCCGCTTCCCAAATAAGTACGCCAAACTGGCCTTGAACATTATGCGTCAATCTCCGCATTTCTTTTTCCTACGGGTGGGCCTTGTAACAAATTTGGATGGATATTACTTCACTTAAGACAAATGTTAACTCTTTTCTTTTCGATTTTGAGTTTTCTCCATTCTAGGTTGGTATTCAGTACCTATCGCGAATATTTAGTAATTCTGTAGTTCTAACTTACATGTAGTTTCTGAATCCTATATAACACTCATGATGAAATTTGTTTGCCGTTGATCTTGTTCTGTCAGTTCGTCACATTTGGATTTGCACCTTTCATTCTGACAGTACATGTTGGTCTTGGTTTTCTTCGCCAAAACGCAGACTTGGTATGTTTCCATCCGTGCTTATGTTTGTCACATCCTAGTTTTATATCCAGATTGACCATGCAGGTAGAAATATATTTCATTCCTCTTGGTGTTGAAACGTTGGGATATCTTAGTTAGTACAATTGCACCATTGATCAGGGTGGTCTGTGCTTTCTGCATATGACCAACTTGCTCCATGAATCATCAATCATATCTGCAAATCGGTACATTTTGGATCCATTTGTAGCTGTCCAGCAGGTTCAGAAGAATCACTCTTAAAGGTACTCAATCCGAACAGAGTGTCCCCATCTCAATAGATTCCAACAACAACAATCCGATCAGAGGGTCCTATATTACTATTTCTTTGGCTTTGGGGGTAAAAAATATTTGATTCAAGTCGAGGAACCCATCAAACAAAGCTCAGAGTTATTAGATATTGATTTTTGAAATTTTTTATTTGCTCGAGATGAGTACTAATAATTGCCGTCAATTTCGTAACCTACGCGAGACGTGTACACTAAAACACTATTCAAACCGACAAGGATGGATAACTCTAAAATCAAGTGGTAATAACATAGTCCTTCCTTCATCTATGGTAATAATAACGCAATTTTTACTGTCTTCTGGGCCAGAAAGTATTCCCGATAATGAAAAATAATAGATTTCTAAAATCGATATCAAACAAATCTGAGCTTTGATGGGTGACTTCCTCGACTCGAATCAAATATTTTTGACCCCCCGAAGCCATTGAAATAGTAATTGAGAGGAGTTTTATCGGATTGAGTACCTTTAAGTTTAACTCTTAAAATGCAACAGTATGTCATTCCTCGCTGCCTCCTGCTATGAGCTGATTCTACCATGTAGTTCAGTGTGTAACATATCTTTACTGGTAATATGACATTTTCAAATAGAAAATAATATTCCCTAATAAGATACTTACACACTGAACTCGCATGTCCCTCCCAAATTGGGATTTCCCTGCCCGCTGCTATGTCACCCCCCCCCCCCCCCCCCCCTTGAATCTTGTAAGAGGATGAAAGAGGAATTGCCAGCGATGTCAACAGGCTTATATAGCTAATGACACATGATTGAGCTACAATGTCCGATTAACATAACCTTCAAAATGTACTTATGCTATTTCTCATTGATCCCTCCTTTGTGAATAAAGTATTGTGTTAGGGAATATGTATTTTCTATTTGAAAATGTTATTTCTCAGTACACAACAACTTGTGATATCAGTTGGGTTGATGCCGCTTTGGACCGAGTTGCGTCACATTACTCTTCTATAACAGACTTTCATTGAAAAGGTGTACTACATTTACATGCAGAACCCGGGCAATCATGTGAACCCCTGAATCTGATTAATCATCTAACATGTCCGTGATTATTCTGTCTTCAAAATAATATATCATTTACCATGATAGAAAAAAGTAGTGATGATACGATCATTTAATATATATTGTTTAAATACATTTTCTGATAGCGCGACAAATCAAAATTCTCTGGAAAACAAAGCTTTGTTTACTTATAAATCCTTGATATACACATGTTTGATATCATCATGGGAAAGGCTGCTGTCTATGTTCATATATGCAAGGCATCCATTTGACCTAATCCGAAGACATACAAGCAAGATAACTTCCGCCCACAAATCTGGGCATAAAGTGTGTTATATAATAGTAACGGGACTTAACACAGTCCAAAACAGTATCAACCCAACTGATATCCCAAGCTGGTGTGGACCTAGAAAACTTGTTCTTGTGTGTATTGTAAATAAAATATTATATTCTATCCAACTACCATATTTTCACAGCAAATGTGAGACTTTATAATGTACAATTAGTGGTTATGTATCATTAGCAAAACTTGATCAGAGCATTGTTACTGAATTTAAGGGGGAGATCCATTGTTAAAACGAGACATTTGTTGTTGATACTCTCAGCCTCCTTTTCCAATTATCAGTCACTTCATCTCATATGTTTCAATAAAAGAGCATTTTTACGAGTTGCCCATTTTGTTACTTTTATTATACTTCAATTCTTATTTTTATTTTATTTTTTTATTATTATTCCACAACACCCTATATCCAAAACGGCTGGGGCGATTTGCTTCATTTTTAGCTCAACTTTACTTGTGTGGGTTGTCTTCGGGGTGACCTCTAGATGGGAGCCATCAATTTTTCCCAAAATACGTTTAAAAACATGGCCGCCAGCACCCATATTGGATTTCAGATTTGAATCCATCGGCTCAGTCCGCAGCCCGCATTTATCGGATAATTGTCTTGAAAATTTGCACGCATGTTTAGGATCACCTCTAGATGGGAGCCATCAAATTTGAACAATTTTCGATGAAAAACATGGCCACCGGCAACCATCTTGGATTTTACAGTTTGCATGAGTAAATCCTTTGGCACACCCTACAAACCACATCCCTCATCCGATCATCACAAAATGTGATATGGATCTTCATGGTGACTTCTAGATGGGAGCTATTATTTTTATTTTGAAATTCGTAGAAAAATATGGTAGTGCAGTGGCCAAATGCCAAAAAGTGTTCGGGTACCCCTACCCATAGTAGAACAAGTTGAAACAAAATTATTTTTAAGGAATAATATATACTGTTCACGAAAAAGATAGTGAAAAATAATGGAATTGGCGGTGGATATTGTCAAATCGACGATGAAGGATACCCACCAGTGACTTTTTCCAGAAATTGACGATTTTGGTAAAGCGAGCCCTGCAGCCATGTCCTAAATTATTTGCCAACATTGTTGGTGTTAAAATTAATCATATCATATCTCTACTTGATATGGAAACAGTGTTGGTTAATTTGGATTTTCCTACCAATTGCAGCCGAAATATTTATTTTTTGCTAAAAAATCGCTCTTTTTCACAAAAATATTTGTTTCAAACATCATTTACATGGGTATTGCAATAATGCCAAAATATTTAATTCATATTGTGTAGCAGTTATCTGACAAGCATATGTAGAAAGAAGTTAACAGAAATTTTGAATGGTTTGTAAGATACTGGATTTTAGCTACCCTCCCCCAAACACATTTTTTTGTCAAAAAATTACATATTTTTGATAACGACTTTACAACATTTTCTAATTGATCTTTAAAATAATGGGACCCAATATGAATCTTGTACTGAAAGGTTTGTCCAGATAAACCGTTTAATTGATTACAGATGTGTTCAGACGCCCCAGTCACAACAATAACATATTTTATTGATAATGGGTAATTCTGCATGCATTAGCATTGATTTTATAGTACTAAAATACGTGTTGTAAACAACACATGACCAACTATAGTATGTATATGGCTCAGTAGTTATCTGGACATCACATGTTAAAAGAATTTTCAGTGAAGGATCCAGGGATTTTTTGGGGACACTGTTTTCGGGCAATGATATGCCAAAGGCATATCCCGAAGGCTTGATTGGGGAGGTTTGGGAGGGGGTATCCCCCTACTGATGGTGGGGGGTCCGGTCCCCCTGGAATTTTTTTTGCAAAATCCAATGCATTGAGAGGTAATCTAGGGCTCTCTGAGTCAGAATTTAGAATTTTACTGAGAGGTCAATATGATCAAGTTTCTCAAGCGTATCTTCGGAAATTTTAATATATGTATGGGATTGGAAATGCTTATAAATTATTGTCAAATATATTTTGGTTGAATGGATTATCCTGCTTGAAATGAGACTTACCATTATCACTCTAATTTATATAAGAGGCTATTTTCTAAAATTCAAGTGAGAGACACATACATAATATAGTGCAAAAACAATGTCTATTTTAGTTAGTAATTACTATTAGTACTAATCTCTATGTTAATTATTGATTTGGTATTATGAGATCCCACCTGATAACCATGTTGATTTTATCAAATTGTCACTGTTCCTGTACTGTATTGTGTAATTTCACTTGAATTTGATTGAAATACTGAAGGCTGAATGATAACAAACCTGAACTCAAACTATTTGAATTTTTCACAGATGAAAGTTAGATAAAGCCAAACATACTTTACAGTATGATTCCAGTTTGTTTGTTTGTTTTTTGTTTTTGGGCGCCTGGAGCTTGGGCACTCAAACAGGTTAACGGTATGAAAACCGGACTGGACATGTCCCTTGGTTTGCCATATATTGGATTTTAGCCACCGGTCCCCCGAACATGTTTTTGTAAAAAAAAAAATACATATTTATGATAACGACAACACAATTTTCTAAATAATTCTAATGGGACCAACTTATAATAGTGTCCCTGTAAATTGAAAAAAATATAGAAAAATGGATATTCTATTTTATATCTCATAAACTAGTCTGACCAATGTGGCAAGCGATAGTTCAAATATGTTCTATGTTTTGGTGTCCTCCTACACAAGTAGAAGTAGTTAACACACTCCATGAACTGAAAGAATATGATCTCAATATTAATTGAGGTGTGTACAAAGGATAGTTATATAAGGAAATACACAATGGTTATGGATGGGTTGGTTCCCAAAATAGTGTGGCACTTTAAAAAACATGGCTGCATGGCAAATATGAAAGGCAAATTTTCTATGTTTTGAGAACACTGTACCTGATTTAAAGTCCTGAACACAATACAAACTGAAATTATATGCTCTCTATATTAACTGAGTGTGCATGGAAGGTAGTGCTATCAGCTATCAGGAAATACATACTCTGTATGGGTGGCTTGTGTCTGTGTTGCTTTACACAAAGCGGCTGATAAATAAGAAAGACAAATTTTCTGCGTTTTGAGGACACCCTACCAATTGAAGTGTTAACGTTGGACACACCCAAATTGAAAGGATTGCTCTCAATATTGACTGAGAATGTGGACAAAGGGTAGTAATATCAGGACAAACACAATGTTTATGGATGGGTTGGTTCCCGAATGTCTTTGACACTTTACAAAAAGCGGATGGCAAATGACAAGGCAAATATTTTTTTTGTTTGTGGGATCCCTTTATAAACCCATTTAAACTCTTGAATACACCCAGGCACTGAAGATGTATGCTCTTAATATTAACTGACAGTGTCAAAGATAGTGCTATCAGGAAATATACAATTTATATGGGTGGTTCCCGAAAGCATAGGGTACTTTACAAAAGGCGGCTGGAAAATACGAAAGTTGAATTTTCTTTGTTTGAGAATCCCTACCCCATTTAAAGTCTTAAACACACAAAGAACTGAAAGGATATGCTCTCAATATTAACTGAGGGTGTGGACAAATGGTAGTTATATCAGGAAATACACATATCTAATGGATGGGTTGGTTCCCTAATGTTTGGGACACTTTAAAAAAAGTGGCTATCAAATGAGAAAGTGAATTCTCACTGTTTTAACCCATTAGAACTCATGAACATACCATGAAACTGAAGCTATATGCTCTCAATATTAACTGAGTGTGTGAACAAAAGATAGTGCTATCAAGTAATATATCATTTATAGGGATAGTTAGCAAATACGAAAGGTGAATTTCTTTGTTTTGAGGCTACCCTATCCCATTTGAAGTCTTGAACATACCATGAACTGAAAGGATATGCTCCCAATATGATGCTATATCAACAAATACACACCTTTTAAGGATGGGTTAGTAGACCCCTAATCCATTTAATATCTTGAACACACCATGAACTGAAGTTATATGCTCCAAACTTAGCTGAATGTGTAAACGAAATATAATGCTGTCAGGTAATTATCAACTGATATGGGTGGTTCAGTTGCCCCAAAATCCTGGGGCACTTTACAAAAAGCGGCTGGCAAATATGCAAAATGCGAATTTTCTATGTTTTGAAGACCCCACTATACCACTTGAGGTCTTCAACATGACACAAACTTAAATGATATGCTCTCAGTTTTAACTGTGGGTGTAGAAAAATGGTAGCAGTATAATTCCGTTATTTTTCACTGTCATTTTCGTGAACAATATATATTTCTTCTTTAAAAAAATTGTTTTCAACTTGTTCTACCGTGGGTAGGGGTATCTTGAAAACTAGAGCTCTTTTTCGATTTGGCCGCAGCACTATGGCTGTCAGTGGCCATTTTGGATTTTACTCTTTGAATGACTAAATCTTTCAGCACACCCTACAGGCCACATCCCTCATCCGATCGTCACCAATCTTCAAAAGGATCTTCGGGGTGACCTCTAGATGGGAGCCGTCGATTATTCCAGAAATCTGTTAAAAACCATGGCTGCCTGCTGCCATCTTTGATTTTACTCTTTGCCTGACTAAATTATTTGGCACACCCTACAGGCCACATCCCTCATCAAATCATCACCAAACTTCATATGGATCTTCTGAGTGATTTGATGGGAGCTATCAAATTTGTTTGAATTTCATTGGATACATGGGTGCCCGCAGCCACCTTGGATTTCAAATTTGAATCCATCCGCACACACTGCAGCCCACATTTATTGGTGAAATGTTTCAAATGAAACTAATTTCATCTACACAATACAAGACCTTAAGTTTACTGTAACTTTTTGGCTTTCCTTCTTTATCATTCCTCTGCAAAAAAATAAACTCCTTCCTAAGTTGAGCTACAGTATCATGGACACTTTCATTGGATGTTCATAGTCCTGGTACTTCATTACAACATGGGCCTATTGCAGATTTTGTCGGCCCTTGACCTTTGCAATAAATGCTCCTTATATGAATTTGTTGTTTGCGTATCTCCTCCAGAACGGCTTGAGATATCGAGTTCGGACTTTATTCATTATTTGCGCCTGTAAGTGTGCTGCACACTGCCCAAAAACTGGTATGTTTGGAAGATTTATATTGGTTGAATAATAAAATAATGCTCTTTATAAGAAAACCAGAATGGCTTGAGATATTAAGTCCATACTTTTTGTATTATGTGCATCTAACTCTGCACTGTATAACGGTATTTAAACAAAATATGGGTGGTCCATATCCGAGGTCAAGTGCCGGTTTCCGGTAGGGTCATTCAATGTCATAAAAAAAAATTTTTGTCTGAATTTTACCAATTTCACATGGTAGTATCACTAGGCCAAGCCGATCATGATGCCATAAAACTAGGTCAATCGGACAAAAAATATCAGATTAATGGTGGCTTGAACATTAAAATATTGCATTTTTTTCTTGTTTGCGCATCTCCTCAGGAGCGGATAGAGGTAGAAAGACGGGACAAAGACCAACATGTAGGGCATTGATAGCTTAGTACTTCGGAGCATTTTGATCCAGATCCGAGGTCAAGTGCCAGTTTCCCGTATGGTTCTTCAATGTCATAAAATACTTTTTTTGTTTGACATTGACCAAAATTGCATGGTAGAGTAGCTAGACCAAGACGAACAAAACACCATAAAAACTTGGTCAATCGGCCCAGAAATTGCGGAGTAATGGCTGCTTGAAAATAAAAAAATCACATTTTTACTTGTTGGGACATCTCCTCCAAAACAGATAGGGATAGATCGAGAGATGGGACAAATACCAAAATTTAGGGGACCATGAGCTCTAACAGCATTTTATTTTCGTTCCGATTCAAGGTAACAAAAAAAGTTTGGTTCAGGTGGTTCATTGTCGTAAAATATTTGATTTTTCAACAGTTTGCACGTGAATTACATAAGTAGCGAAAATTAGTGCATACTAGCTGGATAAATGTGTTGCAAGGAACTAGACAAGGAGGTACTCTATCTCCTGTTTTATATACAATATTTATTGATGATCTGTTACATGAACTCTGCAACTCCAAATATGGTTTCAAAATGTATGGAGTAAGCTGTGCATCTCTCACACATGCTGATGACATGGTCCTGTTATAGTTAACCCCGAGTGGTCTACAGGCCTTGTGTAATATATGTTTCTCATATAGCCAACGATGGGGTTACAGATACAATGCAGCCAAGTCTGTTAGTCTTATTTTTAATGAAGCAAACTCTGATTTCTCAACAATAAATTATGAATGGAAATTGGGGTCTATACAAATATCAGTTTCTCAAAGTACTACGCACCTTGGTGTACATGTTGTCACTCAAAAGTTCAGCTCTCAAATGATAACTCAGATATGTGATCGCATGAGGAATACATTTTTCATGTTATCTAATGCAGGGATGTATGCGGGAGGTATAACTCCCGTCAGTTGTAAAATATTTACGAATCTATTGTGCTTCCGAGGGGTTTATACGGCTCAGAGTTACTGCTTAACACAAACGCAGCAGATAGTGAAAAGTTAGAACGAACCCATAGAATGTGTTTGAAATCAATTCAGGGATTGCCTGTCAGAACACGAACTGATATGGTACAGGGGGTTGCTTGGCATGTCCCCACTTTCGATGTACATCCAAAAACGGAAATTGTCTTTGTTCTTTTCGTTGTGTAGGCTGGGTGTTACGAAAACAGTCAAGAAGGTATTTCTCCATTGAAGCAGACGAGACAAATGGGAGGAGTCCCTTCTTATCTGAAATCCGTAACATTCTAATCAAATTTGGGATGGATGAACTTTGGAAGTCATTTGTTGTGAGCTTATCTGTACCCTCGAAAGAATTGTGTAAACGGACCATTAAGTCAAATTTTGAAATAATGTCACAATCGCAATGGAAAATGCGGGTGTGAGAGGATCCTGATTTTATACGATTTAACATTGTTAATCCAGAACTTTCTATCTCTCATATATGGACTATCTGCAGAAACCACCCTTCGGCCAAGGAAGACATTTTCATTACAATTGGTTTACTGTGTACACCAATGTATATGACTGATTCTGTATGTGACCATTGTCAAATTCCCTACGTTGACATCGTTACCCATGTCGTTAATGATTGTATGTTTCTTAATCAGTTACGTAACCAAATCTGGTACGAATTCATTGATATTTTTACTGTGGAATGTTACATGTTCATCAATAGTATGAGTTGGATTCAACAAACTGCATTATTCCTCGGGTATATCCCACCAAATCTAGATGAATATGTTGAGGACACAGTCGCATTTTGTCGTTTCTTCATCTCCTCAACATCGAAGTTATGGAAAATGTGGGTACATTAACTACTTGAAATTTGGAGACGTAATCCATAGCATATGATTGTTAGCAGTGTAATTTATACTTAAGCTTAGATTCTGCACCCATAATTTTATGGCAATTTTTAAGCCAAACCGCTATTTAATATTAATTTTACTTATTGAAATAAAATTACACTTTATTTTACTTAAGTGAAATAAAATGTCATTTTATTTCACTTAAGTGAAATAACTGTCATTTTTTATTTTACTTAAGTAAAAAAGAATTTTACTTAAGTAAAATTAACCATGTTTTAACTTAAGTAGAATTCTTTTTTACTTAAGTAAAATAAAAATTGACCTTTATTTTACTTAAGTAAAAAAGAATTCTACTTAAGTAAAATAATGCATTAATTTTACTTAAGTAAAATAAATGACATCTATCGATGACCGGTAGATGGCTAAGTGAAATAAAGCGCCCACTATGAGAGTCATCTTGCAAACTAATAATTGCTCCCTTGGCACGTGCGCCGGGGGTGCTGTTCATGTTCGTGAGAAAGTTATCTCCCGTTGTGTATTATGAGTGTGTTTGAGCAACACAGGCTACAGTCGTATCTGGCTATAGTGTGGTCGTCAGAGGGTTCGACCCGGAAGAAATTGGTATAGAAGCGGTTTTGGTGTCATTCGACGCGGGAGAATCTCGTGTATAACATATCCAAAATCCGCTAAATTCCGCTTTGGGCAAAATTCAGGATCCAACATGGCGTCCAACATGGCTGCCGTTAGTCAAAAAATACTCTGACTGAGATTAATTCGATAACAGTGAGAACAAATGTTGTCATATGTATACAAATGTATACATTTTTGCAAAGGTAAAATGTTGTGCCACCTGTTTATGGCAAAAATGGAACCCATCGTCCCAGATGGCCGCCAAAATGGCGGCCTAAACTAGAACATTTGAAGTTTTTGCCTAATATCTTAAAGATCAATTCCTGTTGTTTGATAATGGTTCAGACTGGCGACATTGATTAGTCATATTCATGTTAATTCATCATTGGAGCAATGAAAGATACCATAAATGGGGTCCCAGACTCATCTACACCCTCAAAAATTCGATTTTACAGAACGCGGTATAAAATTCCACAAAACTCTCCATTGTGGTTACAGTCATATATCAACAAGAAATGGACAGAACTGTACAATGTAAGTTGGGCATACCAATATCTATAAATACTCCAATTCAATGAAACCCAAATTGGCGCTTTGTCTCAAAATGGCTGCCAAAATGGCGGTCAAAATATGGAAAATTGCGATATTGATCACAGTGTCATTCAATCCATTATAAGTAGTGGTTGATGAATAAAATTGACTAAATAAATACGAATGTATACCTCTTTATGATGCCATTATGCTAGCTCTATGTAAAAACTTAAAAATCAGTACCAAAAATGGCTGCCAAAATTGCCACCCGATGTGAAAAATACTATTTTCTATCACTTCTGTTTATCACTTGTTGCTCTCTGAACTGGGAAACAATGGGTATATTCTTCCAATGATCGTGTCAACTGATCATTACAGCAATGACATTTATAATAGATTAGATCATAGTTTACTCTGGTCCTTCACTAATAAGTTATAACGAATGTGGTATGAAATTTAACCAAAATCGACTTTGGGGTTCTGGTCACATTTGATATTTAGGGATGAACAGATCTTGTCTACAAAATAATTGATCAAATAGACCAAATAGACAAAAAGAAACAATAAATTTTATATAATATGTTTCCAAAACGAAAATGGTAGACTCTGCCCAGCTTATCACATAATGGAAGTTGTGAGTGGTGGATGCAGTTGATAGTTGGCTCATATACATGTATGTGGCTCATATACATCAACACTATTTATTTTCAATCTTTTGGTGGCTTCCCGCGGGTTGACAAAATCTCGACTCATCAGTGCTATAATGTCGTATATCCATTTTGGCGGGAAATGAGTATTTGATACCATTCGAATCGTGAGAAAAAATCCAATCCGATGGGCCAAACTGTCCTTGCATTGGATGACAAATATTTGCACAAACCAGTGAAGCAAATGTCGTATCTCCAGCGATCTTTACAATTATTCGTGCTATGAGGTCGTATGTCCAACAGCAGCCAATCGGACGCTTCAGGTTGTCCACGTGACTTCTGTTTTGTGTTTGTGAATTCTAAAATGTGTGCTATATGGCAGTATCTCCATGTTAGTCACGTGATCATTTGGTGATTTAAATTTTGTGATTGTTCCACACATTTCTGTATGATGATGCACATGGGTGAATTTTCATAGTGTAGAATATGCACTTTTTAGTTCATAGACACATGCGATTGCCACCATATTTAGCTTAATCTGCATTTATTAGCACAACTTCATTATAGCACGGAAACGAATCGTCGCTGGCATGTCATATCTCCAAACAAGCTATTGCTTTTTAAAAGAAAACGAGGGAATAAACAGAAAACAATATGTGGTTCAATGAACAGCTAATGTCAGTTTTCATTGGGATAAATACAACAATACGTCATGCTTTGTCAACATTAGGAGAAATGTTGTCTAAAAACTTCAACCTTCATTTTCTCGGAAAGTTGAAAATGTGGGTTACATTATAGCACTGATGCGACGAAATATTAACTATTCGGGCTCGGCCATCATTTTCAAGTTTCAAGCTGGAACTAAATGTAGCCCATGGATTCCCCATTCGACATGTAAGAAAAGTAGTTTTACTCTGATCTCTTCCCAGATATCAACTCTCCGGTAAATGGTGATCTCTTATGTTCTAGAAAATACGTGTGCCAAATACATATATGTATGAAGAAACTATCCCCATACATTGTTTACACATCGACTCCGTAAGTATGTGGAGGTTTTCTTGGACAAGCGGGATTTTCAAACCTCGAAACCGTCCGTCCAAACAATAAAAGTTAATAGGAAATGACGTTGGATGTAGGTCTAGAGTACGTCGTCCGCATGAAATAGTTTTCGTGTCATTAATTTGCACATATTTCGTGCTCTGATGAGCATGGATGAACGCCTTATGTGGCAGTTTGATTGTCTAACATCCGGAAAATAACATGTTCATTGTTCACATTTCTTAGACAAACATGTTGTTAATCACCATGTTCATGTGGCATTTCTATCCAATGACAACATTGAAATGCCAGTTAATCAAGCTAAATGGTTGATACCTTTACGCCTACGGGTCAGATCCAGCCGTGACGCACATTGTGTCTACATATCATTGATGAAATTCACTAAATGTGTAGAAGATATAGGTGCGTCTATATATGTACTAGAATGTTTCTATCCACATGTATATACCCACAATCGCATGACACGGAATTGTCACATAAAGTGTGAAGGGTATACAATGTACGTGCGAATTTTCATTTTTCCTCTTGATATTGAAGAAAATAATTTTACTTTGAAACTCCCCAGCTCCGATAACCAACTTGCCCACCAATTAAATAAACCCCAGATTATTCGCTTTTCCCTTCTGTCCTTTTCACTTTCGCCAGCACTGGAAAACCTATTATAGCCTGATGCTTCCGGACTACCACCGATGCCCATATATTTGATGTTCCGAATAGTCGTTATAAGTAGAAATGTTGACACTGTGTTTTCAAATAATCCAGATTCGTAGCAATTTAATTTCTTTTTAATTAATTCTCAGATAGTCCCTCGTAATAAGTGGACATCGTGTTGGATCCTGCAGTAGATACTGCTTAGTTGGAACATTTCGGGCTGAACTGATTGTGGTAGTAGATTATTGGCAACATGTTTAATAGGTCTGTCATCGTTAGCTCACAACCGAAGTGTTGTTTCGGCTTTCCTCTGAGCAGAACTTAAATTTCGACAATTTTCGGTGGCCATTTTGGTAGCCATCTTAGCATTTTGAATCGTGATTGGCTACTCATACCCAAAAAAAACATTGATTTGAATCAATGATGTGTATTGGTGCCGAATTGGCGTTTTGTCGAATGGGTTTTCGTGAATAACTACATATTTGCCATTTTCATTATTATTGGCGACCATGTTGGACGCCATCTTGAATTCTGTATTTTCCCCAAAGCGGATTTTAGCGGATTTTAGATATGTTATACACGAGATTCTCCCGCGTCGAATGACAACAAAACCGTTTCTTTACCAATTTCTTCTGGGTCTAACCCTCTGACGACCATTCTAAATATCTGCCATTTTCCATATTTTGACCGCCATTTTGGCAGCCATTTTAAGACAAAGCGCCAATTTGGGTTTCATTGAATTGGAGTAATTATAGATAATGGTATGCCCAACTTACATTGTACAGTTCTGTCCATTTCTTGTTGATATACGACTGGAATCCCAATGGCGATTTTTGTGGAATTTTATACCGCGTTCTGTAAAATCAAATTTTTGAGGGTGTATATGAGACTGGGACCCCATTTATGGTATCTTTCATTGCTCCGATGATGAATTAACATGAATATGACTAATCAATGTCGCCAGTCTGAACCATTATCAAACAACAGGAATTGATCTTTAAGATATTAGGCAAAAATTTCAAATTTTCGAGTTTAGGCCACCATTTTGGCAGCCATCTGGGGCGAGGGGTTCAATTTTTTCTATAGATATGTGGCATAATACTTTACCTTCGCAAAAATGTATACATTTGTATTAATATGGCAACATTTGTTCTCATTATGTCGAATTAATCTCAGTCAGAATCTCTTTTGACTAAAGGCGGCCATGTTGGACGCCATCTTGGATCCTGGATTTTGCCCAAAGCGGATTTTGGATATGTTGTAGCAGAGATTCTCCCGCGTTGAATGACACCGAGATCGCTTGTATACCAATTTCTTCTGGGTTGACCCCTTTTTTTGCGTACCACGACCACACTACTAGGCATGCGCAGTAGAAAGCTGCAGCCTGTCACAGCTGGTGGTCACTAACTATTGTACCGCAACTCCGAACTTGGAATGTCGGCATAATGTTGGCATTATCTGGGACTAGTATACTAGTCCCAGGCATTATGTTGCTATATCAATTCACCAATGGTCTCGCTCGCTGCAGCAAGCACATTTGAAGCAATTAACACTCGTACTAAGTCCATGCCTCCATAAATCTGATATTTAAAAGAATATGATATGTGATTATATCTCGTTCTCAGCACAATAAGCATCAAACACAAACGCATCACACATTTTTAGCAGTTTTCTCTGATTATTGCGGTAATGGCAGTGGGTGTGGAATGTTCTCAATTTTATTGCATGAGGTTGGTGCTAATCTCATTCTGTCATATATATATCATAAAACACTCGCTGTCCTTATAACAAGGTCACATGTGGTTTGGTGGGATTTGGCGTTGGTCTCTAAACTGATTGGGGGGAAATCATTAATAACTCTTAACACTTGGTTGCACTTTATTTTACTTAACCCTTTACCGAACAGAAGGGCCCTGTGCCAATGCATTCTCTTATATATGCGAGTCGACCATAGGTCGCCTCGCATATATAAGAGAATGCATTGGCTTAACACATTTTTTTAGGCCAATGCATTCTCTTATATATGCGAGGCGACCTATGGTCGACTCGCATATATAAGAGAATGCATTGGCACAGGGCATAACTGTAACCATCACAATGTGGTCAAGGAGCCGGTTCCAATGATATCCATATTTGTATGGTTCTATTGAGACAGACCGAAGATATTTTAGGCTGTTGAAGCTTTATTTGGCCGGTTTTGGCCGGTTTGTTGGGTAAAGGGTTAAGTAAAATAAATGACATATATCGATGACCGGTAGATGGCATTTATTTCACTTAAGTGAAATAAACCCAAATGTTCATTTATTTTACTTAAGTAAAAAAGAATTTTACTTAAGTTAAATAAAAACTCTTTTTTACTTAAGTAAAATAAAAAAGGGCGTAACATAATGGTCATTTTATTTTACTTAAGTTAAATAAAGTGTCATTTTATTTTACTTAAGTAAAATAAAACCATGTAGATGGCGCTTTATTTCACTTAAGTAAAATAAAATGACACTTTATTTTACTTAAGTGTCATTTTATTTTACTTAAGTAAAATTAATATTAAATAGCGGTTTGGCTTGCCATATAATTTCGGGTCGATTTTAATATGACATGTTCATACGTGAGTGTAATATTAAGTCTCATATTATATTTTCATATTAAGAACATAGTATCAATATGAGTGTTCGTGTATACGATAATGTTTATATTAACTTTGTATATTGAGTTCTTATTCATATGTGTCTGCCTGGATTTAGGTGAGATTTTGAACATCAACATTGGTCTGCCTGTGTATCAGATAGTCATGTGTAAATGTTCAAAATATTCCATTGATTTCGCTAACAGTATCATCATCATCATCATCATCATATTCACCATCATCATCATCATCATCACCATTATCATCAGCATCGTCACCATCATCATCATCATCATCCCCATAATCATCGTCATCATCACCACCATCATCATCGTCATCGTCCTCCTCCTCATCATCATCATCATCATCATCATCATCATCACCACCATCGTCTTCATAATGTCACATTTAGGATTTTGTGTTTTTGTTTTCATTTATGTATTATCTGGTGGTGGGATTGTTGATTGTGTTGATTATATATAAGATATAATTATATATATAACTCTTCAGTTATGGAGGAAAAATAAGGATATATATATATATATAAAAATTGACTGACTGACCTTGGTGTTGGAACAGATTGGCAAACATTGAAGCATCGAAATTGCTGTGCAATTTCAATTTCATTCTAGTTACTATTAAAATCCTTTTCTAATTTATTGTTAGAATAATCCTGAAGTAAATCAAGAGAACATGAAGAGAATGAGATGTAAAAAACTGAAAGATAAGAAGAAAATGAACGAAGCTATGAGCACAGAAGATGTAAAGGAATCGATCAGAATGCCTGAATGTTTAGGAGCCAAAAATATATTTGAGTTGCCTGAAGCAGATCTTGAGGCAAAGTAAGCTTACACTCTGTTCTTATGACAATGGAAATGACACTGTAGATCTCACACATCAAATCATTATAAAATGTCAAACCACAGTTGAAATTATGAGAAGCAGCAAGCTAATATTTCTACTTCAGCCATCTCTCGGCATGAGATTACTGGCATGATATAAGACTAGACCATGTCGCTAAACAGGAAGTCTGTCCGTACTCCATGCAAGTAACCACCATGTTAGTATGACACCATTTTCATGCCACCTGGAATCGAAAAGTATGAAATTTCATGAATAATAATTGTCCTGAGATTGAACTGCAGACACTATACCAATGCTGACTTTATATTGTTTTTGACGTAATATGAGGTTGGTGAATAGAACATCAAATTCTCCGAAAAAGTACTGAATTACATGATTGTGCTTAAGAGGCAATCAGCCTGAGGATTTCCCGTGATCAACAGATGTATACCATCCATAGGATTAAACTTATTACCACAACAAACAAGTTAAGATGAAAGTTACTTTATTATATTGTTACTTTCTATCGGGTCAATTCCAGTGACTTCTGCATCGTATTTGCCCATTTGCTGAGAATGTCAACCAAAAAAAATAACATGTCGTGTGGAAACATACATGGCTGAATTGAAAAAATTTCATATGTGATATGATAACTTTAACTTTTAAAATTTCTATATCCTCCCTATGGATTTGAATTTGTTTATGTTCTGTATTTTAGTAGTTCATATTTAAACAATTAAGATCATTCTAACGTCACCAAACTTCAGAAGGATGGGAGCTGTCAAATTTTTTTTTTTTTCATTTAAAAAAATCATGGTCTTGGACATCTTGGATTTTACATTCTATTCCATCGGCACATCCTTTAGCCTACACTTATTGAAGATATATTTATACTGGCATGTTTAGGATTACCACTAGACAGTAGTTATTGAATTTGAACAATTTTCGATGAAAGACATGGTCACTGGCAGCCATCTTGTATTTACTCTTTGCATCACTAACTAAAACTTTGGCAATGCCATACAGACTGAATTTTTCATCCCATTGATAAAAAAAATTCCACAAGGATCTTCAGGGTGGGAGATATTGAGTTTCTATAGATTTTGTTTTAAAACGTTGTCGCCATGCAGTGATCATCTTGGATTTCTCATTTGATCCTTGGCAGTACTTGTAGCTCGCATTTTTAATTTCACAGGATCATTGTATTTGCATCATGAATTTTCCAAATTATCCTCTCTCCAAGTTGAGCTACAGTGTCATTAAAACTTTCATTTGTTAATTGTTTCAGTGCGGCTATCATCTTGGAGAATGGTGAGTTATCAGAGAAAACCAAGAAGATGGTCATTAAGAAACTGAAGCAAAGAATGGGTTACCTGAAAACTGCTTCAAAGGAACAGATAAAAAACATTGCCCAAAATCTGAGATACCAATCTGTAGAGGAGATTTCAAGAATGGACGGAGATGCTGTAAGTCTTCCATACATCTCATTTAGAAATTCATTTAACTGCCCCTGCATAATGAGGAACTGTTGTTCCCATTGTTTCTATTGCAATTACTTTATACTGTTAATATGAGTGCTATATCTTAAAAGGCCGGGGTTTCTGGTTAGAACACTGCAATCAGGTGCTAGTGTCTATTTTTGGAATAGGAAAATTAAAAAAGGAAGTGTCAATGACACTGTAGCTCAACTTGGAGAGGTGATTATATCATATATCTCCATCAAAGATATCTTGGACTGAACTATTGGTTATATCCTTCTTGCTCCGGAATAACAGAAGGATTTTTGAAAAATTGTTAAACCGTATTTATTCGCGTACCGGTAAACGCCTAGAATTATTTCTCAATTCCCAGTGCCCTATCACCAACCGAACACCGATCACTTGACCAGCACTTTCCATAAAATCAGCTGCAGGGACATTCTCAGGCTCATCTTATTTTAAGTCATTATATCATTTATATATTATATTATACATTATGTCTTAGTCAATGTTTTTTCAAGTTATCTTGACGATTTTGCTAATGATGTCGACTACATGACGTTTCTTAATTTCGTGCAATAACATGTGTTTTTCGTTTTTGTTTTCGAAATTGATCAACAATACAAATTAAAACTCTCCTATCAAGAGGTGATCCTAAACATACCTGTATATTTTCAATACTATTCTCAAATACATGTGGGCTGCAGGATGTGCCAATAAATTCAAATATGAAATCCAAATTGGCTGGTTGTGGCCATGTTTTTACTGAATTTCGGAAAAAGTCTAGGGGTCGTAGAGATCGTCCTAAAGAACCATATGAAGTTTTGTGATGATCAGATGATGTATGCAGCCTGTAGGGTGTGCCAAAGGAAATTGTTGTTTATTTCTAACTGCTGACAAATCTAGTTGATTCAAGCTTACTCAACATGTGCACACCAAAGAGAACATTCCGACAAGTTGTCTTTGTTTAGGGGTTTGAACGAAGTGTATACCAAGCTTGTTTGAGAAACAGGTTTTTATTTCCTTCTAGATAATCAGCGTAGGAGTTCTATACTTTGGGCTACTATATGGGGCAATTTCTACGAACTTGATCTGATATGGCCAATTTCCAAATGAAATTACTGTTTAGTTTATCAGAAAAATGCAGAATGAATGGCAACAGACAAAAATCTTTAATAAAAACATGTCTGATACCTACATTATGTACATGATGGCAGTGGTCTGGCAGCATAGCGAGGGGACAGAACTCTGCCTTGCAGTTAGATTTTACCATATCCATTAGTTGGGTGTTAAAAACTCTATGCTTGATAGTTTTATATATGTTTGGATTGAATTGATGAAATGTTCGAGTCATGTATAAATTTATATGCATCATACATCTATAATAATAATAATAATATATATAATTCTTATATAGCACTTATCCCCGTATTGGGCCCTATGTGCTTTACATCATAAATAGACATTAAAATAGATATAAATAACAACCGACGCAATACATACTAAATGAGTCGCTCTTTATCCTTGGCTTGATTCTTCGGATGCCTGCATTTAATTAAGCGAGTTTTTAATGCTGATTTGAAATCTGGCAATGAACTAGACAATCCATAACAGCTAGAATACAACATTTGATAGCTGCAACATTATAGAGTTATGTCATTATCAGGTTGACCAGACAGGTACAGCTGTGTGTCGTCCACATACACGTGCACAAAAAGCCCATGATAACAAATGAGTGAACCGAGAGGTTTGGTGTACAGGAAGTAAAGTATGGGTCCAAGGACGGACCTTTGGGGCAATCAATCGATGATATATGACTTGGATAGTTGGCTTCCAATGAAAACCCTCTGCTGGCGGTCAGTGAGGTAGGATGAGAACCACTTGATGAGTGTTCCAGATATGCCATACTAAAGTTCAAGCCACTGCAATAGAATTTTAGTATCAAAACATCATACTTAGGTCTAGTAGACAAAGAATAGATGCAGGTCCATCATCACATGCAATTAGAAGATCAGAGGTGATATTGATCAGGGCAGTCTCTCATGTGATGTGTCCTTTGCGATAGGCTGACTGACAAAGTTCACACATATTGTTCATGTTCAGATGACTTTTCAGTTGGAACAACAGGGACGCCAATGTCACCCCGGACGTCCATGCTGCTCTATGTTGGAAACATGATTGAAATGCATAAGTATATTGGGAGTTCTATTTGATAAGAGGAATAACAATGGCTTCTTTAATTAAAAACACCAATGTAAACACAATTGCTTCCAAACTGTCCTTAAAAGCTCATTTAAAATAAGTCTATATGAGCTGAGATATAGTGTGGTCGTGGGAGAGTTGAACCCGGAAGAAATTGAATACAAGCTGAATTTGGTGTTATTCGACGCGGAAAAACACCAGGAACAACATATCAAAAATCCGCTTTGAGGAAACTTTGTTATCCAAGATGGCGTCCATAATGTCTGTTGTTATCGGAAAATACTGAATTCTGCGGCAGGTGCTCCAATTAATGCCAAATTCGTAATAAATTGAAATATACACAAACAATGCTTAGTCGTAAACCATATCTGTAGAATTTTTTTCCCAAAATGGACAAAATCGAATGAAATTTACATTTAGTGCAAAATTGAATAGCTAGTCCTGTACGAGTGAACAAACGCTCGATTTATGCGAGGAAGAATGATTGCAAGTATAAGAGAAACTTTTGAATAAAGATGTATGAATTCTATCTGATGTATCTCACGAGAGAGCAAGCGAAATGAGGGTCTTGTGGAATGGTTAAATCTGGACTTTTGGGCGCCCAGAAACCGAAAAATGAAGCAGTTGTATCTGTACCGCTAATCTTGAATCGTGTGATATATGTGCAATTAAACAGCTAAACGGGATTTAATAGGGATGTATTGACTATGCGGCCTGTCTCTAGAAGCAGAAATATGTGTACTCAGAACAGTCTCACGAATGTGACCGATCACCATTTATTTTGATATCTACGGCATAAAACCTTTAAAAATTAACTGCTATAAAACGGTATGAATTATGTTCATATTGTAGTGTGAAAAATGCGTAGATCCTATTTTCCGTGTCTCAAAATAGTAGTTATAGTTGCCTCAGATCAAGTGATAAAAAACGAATATTATCACAAGAATGCGTGATGGTGACCATGAACTAAATTTATTAAATCACAAAACTGTCTTCAATAAATTCCAAACTTGACAAAAATTGCCTATATACTCTGTGACAGAGACTGTGTTTATACCTGGAAATTAACTTTGGTTGAATTCACCTAGGCCACATCTACGCGAATCTTACTACGTTTTCTTCAACCGCATCATCGCGTTTACCCCTTCTCCATAATGTTACACATGTCTGCTGCACAAATAACCACAACTAACAATATTGTGTGAATGTTCAACGTTGAAATAACATCTTAAACGATGATCACGTGATATTTAGTACGACAAAATTGTCTACTAAGAAACCGGTTTGGTAGCAGCATGAAAATTAGTCTTACATACAATGTACGATGTACAGTCTCTTTGATCTGGTGAGATGCGGTGCTAATCTATTGAAGATATGAGTGTTTCTTTACAGTATAATAACAATTGCGACATACGTGTATGGTTTATTATCACCGGGAGTGTTGACAATTCCGAAAATATAACTAGTATTTATACCGCTAGAGTGTGCACTTAAATTTCGGCGTTGCATTCAATATTTAATCATCATGCCGAATGAAACTACCAAGCACTGTGAGGCGAAACGTTAGTTTGTGTGTTGCATGCCCGAATTTTGCTCGACAGTTGGATGTTGGATAAGCAGAACACCCAAACGTTAAAGACGTAAATCATTGGGATGTTTGACTTGCTGTGCAGTGACCGATGATCCTTCAGATTGTTCTGTTTTAATGCTTTAAAGATATTTAACAACCGACTTGTATATTGCCAACACGTATTTCACTCAAGATTATGTGGTTATCCAATATGTTGCTTTCTACGTGGTATGGTTTTGAGTTGCGGCCATTTTGACAGCCATTTTATGGCCACGATTGTTTAATTTTCTGTCTGTGTCACTCTACTCGCTCTCGTACTCTAATTTAACACAAACTGGTATAACGGCGTAATTCTGATGCCACTATATATCGTATAATGACTTATCTCGAGAACTGATGTAGTATAGACAACCATGTTGGACGCCATCTTGGATAACAAAGTTTCCCTAAAGCGTATTTTTGCGGATTTTGGATATGTTGTTCCTTATGGGAGGCCCTTTTCACATTTATTATTTATTTACGCTTAAGCGCAAATAACCTCTATCATTTGCACTTAAGCGCAAATATTTGCGCTTAAGCGTAAATCATTTGCACTTAGCGCAAATAGATCATAAGCGCAAATAAAAATTAATATTCATTGATTCCCCCCTGAATTAATTTTAAATGGCACAGGCCTAAACACATCGCTCAAGTCTATATAGGCCCACCATATGAGGGAAGCAATCCCCCAGTAACCCCTAGATCCCTTTTATGACATGGAAATGGTATAGATCTGTGCAGGATATGTCTCGTTTATAAAATATGCTTGATCTCTGTGATGGAGACACACATTCTTGGGGACAGGGATGCTGATAATATGAAAATAGGGTTTTTTCCCACTATTTCAAGTCAATAAGTACACAATATGAAGGAAGCAAGCCCCACGGTAACCCCTAATTCCCTTTTTATGGCCATGGAAATGGTATATATCTGTGCAGTAGATATCCCTTTAATAAAATATACTAGAGCTCTGGGAGTGAGACACCAATTCCTGGGACACCAGGGACAGAGATGCTGATATGCATATGGAAATATGTTTTTTCTTCAACTTCGAGTCTGTATGGGGCTATTACTATGGGCCCATCATAACATACTATGACTCAGTATGAGATGGACTCAATCATTCACAATCAGAGGGAAGTAAGGGAGTGTTAGGTATTTGCGCTTAAGCGCAAATGATTTGCGCTTAAGCGCAAATAAATAATAAATGTGAAAAGGGCCTCCCATACTTCCTGGGGCTTTTCTGCATCGAATGACACCAAAATCAGCTTGTATCCAATTTCTTCCGTGTTGATCCCCAATTTCTGCTTACACGACCACACTTCAATATGGTAATTATCTATTTTACACCTTGTTTACTCAAAAATATCCTACCCTTCATCTCAGGCAGTTGAATAATTTGTATTATAAAGTCATTTAGAACATGCATCTATCTTGAAAGTTGCTGCAACATGTTAGGCTATTGGCATTGGTCTTGACAACACAGCTGGTAGTGTAAATTTAAATATAAGTACTTCAATCATGGCAAGTAATATCAATTGGGTGTGTAATGAATACAAATGTGCACACTAATGTTCCTTGCTGACATTTTATGGCACTTATAACGGAGGAATATATAACTATCAATGGACTCAGGTGCTGTCCTAACTGAAACATACTAATACATGGCCCATAACACATGGATATGGCACACGAATATGGCAGTAGAGAGAGAATCTTGATGAAGTATTGCAGCAAGTGATTGCTATCTATTCTTTCCTATCTTGCGATCTCACAAGAAAATTTACTAGGAATGTGGAATATTCACATCAGTCGTAAGGGCTCATTTTACAAGGCGACAAGGCGAAGTTCTTGCCCTGGACCACCAGCAGTCACCCTATTGTACATCTGAGGTGAAGTTTGAGTTGGCCTTGCAATTTTAGCACCTGTCTGAACTCTGGACAGTGTTTGTATAGTACGATGGCGGGCCGATGATAAGCATTGGGTTATTAGTTTCAGGTGTCACTATAGTAAGTGTGAAGTGAGTATAGCTTTGGTAATTAAGAACATATGAATAGAAGATACTTAGGGCACTTAATGTAAAAAATAAAGGGGTTCATCAGCTGTCATGGTGAATAAAAGGACATTCTGCCCTTTCCAAATCTCCTGGGCCCCACCCCAAACCAAAGAAAAAGCAGTTTTATTACAATGGTAGAGTGTTCTAGCGACAAGGAGGATTCATTTTGTTTACATTTCACAGATGCAAAGTGAAACCAGTGTTCATCTTGGGTGACACACTCACCATTTTTAAACAGAAATGTGAAGTTTAAAATTAACTTTCAGAAAGATTAGCATACGTTTCATTCACATTTAGTTTGTCATCCATTGGGTACTTTGTGTGTATGCACATCAATGGAAGAAGGACAACTCTATATTAATCTATTTGGTGCAACAGCGTCTAATGTTATAAAGTTATTATACAATGTTGTGTACAGTATGTGTTTTTCTTGTACGAGTCCAGGTTGTGGTGAAAAGTCATATTGGACGAGACACGCCAGTGTCGTTCCAATATGACTTTTCTCCACAACCTTGACGAGTACAAGAAAAACTCATACTGTACACAACATTGTATAATGAAATTTTTATTATCCATCTGTATGTTTATCCAAATTTTGGAAATAAAACTTTTGTGGTTATTTTTTATATTTGTCGGCACTTAATTCTCTATAAAAGCATGTACCGTATATTGATCATCAGAAAGCATGATTTGGAAAAGTAAACACGGAAGTGAGAAAAAACTCAATCCGGAAGTGAAACGTCTGCTAAAATCCATCAATGTTGCGTGCTCATCACAATTTCAGCGATTCATTTCGCAATAGAGTTAATTCGTGACGTCACGGAGTCCAATATGAAAAGTCATATTGTACAGTCGGGAGTCCAATATGACTTTCGGGAGTCCAATATGACTTTTTCCAGGACTATATATATCACGTGGCGGCTTTTGCCCAATCGGAAATGGTGTTAGTTAAGGGATGGATAATAATATGTATTACGTTAAAGTCATGAAGTCCTTAAAATCTTCAGAGGCACTTCTCCCTATTCTCATTGTGTAGAATAAGGCCTGATTCACTTGCAACAAACCATAATTCAAGCAGTTCATCTATTTTGTGTAGTAATTATTAGAATAAACCCAACAGACAATACATTTCTTTCAAGATTCTTGACAACGCTAGAGAATTCTGTTGTGCCAAAGGAGCCGATGAGAAAAGGAAACTAGCAATTGATAAGATAGTCTTGAAAAAATTATCTACGGTACCTGCTAGGGAACGAATGGAAACATTGAAAGCGTATGTCACTTATTCATCACTCTTAAAATCGCATTATATTTTACCGGTTTCAGTCTTTGTGTAGGCTAGTTTACCAACTTAGAGCTTTGAAAAAGTCCTATCTCAGGCCACTTTGCATTAAAATTTTGAAGAAGGAAGGCAAATCTCTATGGCAAGCCAATCCGCTATCTAATATTAATTTTACTTAAGTAAAATAAAATGACACTTTATTTCACTTAAGTGAAATAAAATGACATTTTATTTTACATAAGTAAAATAAAGTGTCTTTTTATTTTACTAAAGTGAAATAAAGCGCCATCTACATGGTTTTATTTTACTTAAGTAAAATAAAATGACACTTTATTTTACTTAAGTTAAATAAATATTAAATAGCGGTTTGGCTTGCCATATGGCAAGCCAAACCGCTATTTTAATTGTATTTTACTTAAGTAAAATAAAAATGACACTTTATTTCACTTAAGTGAAATAAAATGACATTTTATTTTACTTAAGTGAAATAAAGCGCCATCAACATGGTTTTATTTTACTTAAGTAAAATAAAATGACACTTTATTTTACTTAAGTAAAATAAAATGATATTTTATTTTACTTAAGTAAAATTAATATTAAATAGCGGTTTGGCTTGCCATAAATCTCTGCCTGTTTCATGCAGTAAAATTCTAAAGTTGTGTGGTCAGCCTTAGAACACAGATTTACTCCAATGTTATGTATCACTGAAGCAAAATTCATATTGGTATACCATATATTAAATGTACAATATTTGTTTTAAGTTGTGAGATCAGATGGGTCATATTTAAGGTCAAGTCTAGAGATCAATACCTCAATAATTTGATTACAAGACCCTAATAAAATTAGGTATGGATTTGACATTGTGCCATTTTGCCATTGCATGTGGTTATGTTTCATAAGAAGGCCATGTCATCGGTGGACTTAAAAAAAGCTGCATCTTAAAAAGAATTGAATTTCACAGAAGACTTCCTGGAAATAACATTGGAACTCAAATTGATGACCTATTATGCCAGTTTTATTCAATAAATAATTTCAAAAATATAAAATAAACATTTTGCAATAAACAACAACACTTCTTGGTTATAACAATTAATAACACATTTTTTATGAATTTCCCCTCAAAAATGGCATTTCTACCAGTGTTTCTGCTTGGAAAATTGCATCATTGTTTAATTTATTATTCTAGAGTTGTATCTCTTTATTTATTTTAGAATATTGATTTCTGGAAAAGAAAGTCAAGGGACTGCAGATGTTCTTCCATTTTTCATTTGAACTAGAGTTATCAATCTTTGCTCATCTATGGACTTCATTAATTCCGTACCTTAAAATGGCATCAATATGTCAAATAATCAGATTATTCATTATATATTTTTCCCCATTATTGAGTTAATCCTTTCTTTTTCTTTCAAATTTGGCCTGTGTTTCCAGGAAATTTAGTTCATATAAAGTAATATGCTTATTTTTAAGGTTAATTCATTGGTATTTAATATACATTGGATTTCAATAAACTTCAACATGAAAAATGTCAAAATCATTATTTGAGTTTGATTCAGGAATAATGTTTGATTTACATCTATTTTAATAGGGCAGCAAGATGTCTAGACCGTGCAAGGGGAAAGGATCGTAAAAATATCCGATTGAGTGCGGCAGAGGAACTGGCGATATCTGGAGAAGATGGTGACTGTGATGGTGATGATGATGGTGAAGATGTTGCATCAGTATGTTGTATTTATTTAGCATCAAGTTTAAAGGGACATGGCTCCTTTGAGCTGCCAGACTTTGGTAATTTGGATAACAATTTATATGCTTTATATACCCTGAAAATCTGGCCAATGTCATAGGTGTTTTAAATTTTTCGCACAGAATTGAGACAAAATTCTCTTTATTTTGACCGTATCAGGAATTGACTAACAATTAATAAATGTCAATAACACTGATGGAGTTAGGTGGCGGGGGCATAAATTATGACTACCAGTACTACATTGAATATAAATGTTCAGACTTATATAAGATGGATCAAAATAGAGCATTATCAAGAGAAGGGGGCTCCCAGTTTTAATATTTACTCAATATTTGTTCTTTAAAAGGGAACTGTTAATAAAACTTTTTGTTCAGTAAAATAAAATATACCAGTGTCATAACGTAGAATTAAGGTTACTAAAAACGAATCATATTCGAAAACACCAACTTATAGCGTAAAAATCGAGATTTTAATGCCTTTTTGACGTCGAAAATACTTAGGAAAAACTCAAAAGCCACTCGCCAGTTTTATGTGCACAAAGAAGCGTGACGTCAAAGTGGGAACGCAACTTTTTTTCGGATCAGGGAATAAGACGTAAACATGTCCACGTGTTTCTCATTTGTTTTGTTAATGGCGGTCGACTTACGATACAAATCTACTATTTTCAACAATTTGGACATTTAGAAAGTATTGATGACTGAACTGTGTAATCATATAATATCACGGAGTTGTGCTAGGACTACACGTTGGATGCTGTTTTGAGAATTTTCGATGAATAGGAGGTTGACACTGACACTCCGCAGGTAGGTCAACATGACCGCTTTCGCAGATTGCTGCTTCCAGCAAGAAGGATACACACTACGTTCATGACTGAACTACTCCGCATCCAACATCACATCCAACATCACGAAGCATCTGAAAAAGAATATGATCCTCTCTGATCTGCAGCATGGCTTCAGGGAAAGAAAATCATGTGAAACACAACTCTTTTGAGACGCCTTGCTGCAGGACAGCAGACGACTGATCTTATCTTGCTAGACTTCAGTAAAGCCTTTGACAAGGTAAACCATGGCAAATTGCTCTATAAACTTGAACATTACGGCATTGGTGTAACCACATTAAACTGGATCAGAGCCTTTCTCAACAACAGAACCCAAGTTGTTGTCCTGGAGGGGGATGCCTCCTCTGAAGTCTCAGTGACATCTGGGGTATCCCAGGGCTCTGTCCTGGGGCCCCTGATGTTCCTGGTGTACATCAATGATTTACCAAACCACATAACTGCTCAAACACGCTTATTTGCTGATGACACCGCAATATACATGACAATAACTAACTCGAAAGACTGCGAACAATTACAAAATGACCTAAACAAACTACAGACATGGGAGCAAAATTGGGATATGGCCTTTAACCCCTCAAAATGTCAAGTCCTCACAGTCAGCCGTAAAGCAAAACCCATAATTTGGGACTACATTCTACACTCTCAAGTACTTGATCATGTCAATAATGCGCGATATTTGGGAATCGACCTCACTAACAATCTCTCATTTAATGCCCACATACAACGAACAACTCTAAGTGCAAATCAGTCCCTGGGATTCTTAAAAAGGAATGTCAAAACACAAAATAAAGCACTCAAGAAAGCAGCTTATCAGGCCATGGTTAGACAAAAGTTAGAGTATGCCGCTGCAATTTGGTCCCCTCATACCTCAGAAAACATAACTAAAATTGAACGAGTACAAAATCTGGCCTTCCGTTGGATTTTTAATGACTATTCAAGATTCTCAAGTTTGTCAAAAATGAGGACAGAATTAGAACTGAAACCCCTTGAGGACAGAAGAACCATCTCAAAATTATCCCTCTTCTGTAAAATAGTCCATAATCAAATAGATATTACAATCCCAGATTACCTTCAGAAACCACTCAGACACAGCAGATATAGCAACGCTGACACTTATCGTCGAATTCATACTGGGCCAAACTATTTTAGACATTCATTCTTCCCATCAACTGCTATACTCTGGAACCAACTCCCGCCTGACCAGTTCAGGAGGAGAGCTTATCACCTACAACCATGAACCTGACAGCAACCTTTGTTTTTAAAATGCTTTTATCTGTACATATTCTTTTAACTGACAAACTTGTCACCCTATCACTCTATTCTCCACTAACTTGCACTGACTGCGCCTGGTGATAACACCCATATATGGGGGTCGACCAGTACCAATAGATAGGTCACTTTTGAAAGTCAGATTTATGTTTTAGAAGAATGTTTATCAACCAAGAGTCAACATTATTGGACTGTAATGTGCATAGAACAGTTTTCAACACATTCTTGGTGGAAAAAGATTCTAAAACTACGATGCTATTTGGGAAGTAAATCACCTATTTTCGATGTTTTTTCCCGATGGTAATCCGACGTGGGCCGTTTTGAACAATGCCAGCAAGGAGCTGATGCTGAACTCTTCCAATTTGATGATTATTTATTATAATTAATAAAAAAAATTTTTTTTAACCATTTCGCTTGTACCGGTATATATTCTCCAAAATCAGTTGGACAAGTGTAGGTGAACAACCGATATACAATAGTAGCCTGATCGACTTAAAATAGATTCATTGATCGGTCCACAGGAGCCTGGAATTCACCAGATGCATGCTGACTGTGGAAGACCGATCGGCCTATTTAAGCACTTCCGGGCTAGTATACATGTAGATCACTCGGTGATTCACCCAGGTCCGTTGGATGGCTCAAACGATGTTTCCTAAGAAATTCCTACCATGGCCGGTTTATATATACCCTTAATTTGAACCACACAGTTGATTGTTTCGTACCATATTTTTTGTCATTTCACATCATATACATTTGTATGTTTCGTTGGTTCCCACAAATGATAATTGGTCATGCGTATGCAGCATACCATGTGAAAAATTATTTTAATTTTGTTAACTTAATGAATTCGAACATGTTTACGATTTAACGTTACGTGATGATGACAACCCGACAATTACATGTAAACATATTTCTTTCTTTTTTTTTGGGAAAAAAAATTAACAAATTGAAATTGTGGCAACAAAGTTAAAGATACATAATCTGAATTAACGCTTGCATATTACTATTTCCTTGGCTTCGGGGGTAAACATATTTGATTCGAGTCGAGGAACCCACCCGTCAAATCTCAGAGTGATCAGATACCAATTTTTTAAATCTATTATTTTTCACAATCTATAATTTTTTTCAAGTGGCCCACTAAAAAGTCTATGAGAAGACGTTCTCGGACCAAATTGCAGATGAAGATGGATAACTCTAAAAGCAAGTGGCTTTTTTGTGTCAGCTATTTGACAAACCGGACAAATTGTGTTGAACAAAATGTTGATAAATAACAGGTTTTGGGCAATTGTTTACTATTGTTGACTGGTGAGGCCAAAAAAAAAAGGATTGTATGTTTCCGATAACGGAGTGAAAAAATTAGGGTAGGTAGGTAGGGAAATATTTTTATTATTTATTTTGATATTTTTATCCAGCTGCAGAAATATTGAATTCCCTCGACCGAAGTGACATAAAATGCCAACTTGTGTTGTGGGGGAAGTATTACTTGATAAACACAGTGGAAATAGACATTAAGATTGATGAAAGATCAAACTTACTTCATGCTTAAGTATGTTATTTATTATTCACATACCACATTTTCATAAATTTGGCTATGAACTTGGTACGACATTGATGTCTAACTTTTATAAGAATTTTACCCATAATACCGCCATTATACCTTACTTGTATTGTGACGACTACATCCCATTGTCTGGAGGTAGCAGGTACACCCAACCTAGCATGCCCGGTTTTTGGAAATAGTAGCTATACACCTATAAACATATGTGGTGATAACCTCTATACATGTATATATACAGATACACACACCATATCTGTTGATAGTGCTCCTACCGGTACTCTCGGGCTCCAAATAAAAGTGCAGGCCCAAATAATAGTGCAGGGGAAAAATTCCATTGAAATTAATAACAATGCAGACCCAAATAATAGCACAGTGGAAACTCTGAGCAAAACATCAACTATAGTTAAAAAATTTATAGTACATGTAGATCAAGCATAGGAATCAACATAGTATGTGTCATGTAGTGTTTTATTCAATATTTAAATGTTCACATGTATGCCATATATTTGAATATGTACATGCATAAAGTTATAAGCTCATCAATTTGGTATCAGAATCATATAGAAATCTTGAGTTTGTGCTGATTTCAATTTTCATAGCCTCAAAATTAATAAACTTGCAGACTCAAATAAGCACTGTGCAGGGAGGAAATTTCCCAAGATAATAATAAATGTGCCTGCATGTTTATTTGGAACCCATGAGTATGAAAGTCCCAAGCAAGGCATACAGGTAAAGCAGGCATGAGACCACTCTCATGAAATTAAAATTGCAAAAATTCATGCCCATCAATCAACAACCCATCACACACCTGGGGATTTTGAGACAACTGTCGCTTCATAGTCACTTTTCACAGACATATGTTAGAAACCATGTGTTTTGCACACTAATGTTCATTAATATTTATGAGCATTAGTGGTAAAAACATAAAAAAAAAATTTGACTTTTTCTCAAAATATCAATAAAAATATTAGGGTCGGCGGGTATTTTTAGGGTCGGTCGATATACGGAAACATACTTTTTTTTTTTTTTATGCCTGAATAGCATTATTTTTTTTTTTTTGGGCCATTAATCGATTCTGATAACCGAAGCGGCATTTCAAAAAAATGTTTGTTGTTGGAATCTGATAATATGGGAACCATCGAATCGGTTTGAGTACCTTTAATGTTATTTCAAAAAAATAATACGGTATACTCAATGGTACAAATTGTCGAAATGATACATGTACTGGTATGAAATGTCCAGAACCCTGGTGTGAAACATCTCTATGTCAAACTTCTATGGCACGAAATGTCCAGCAACCTATTGGCTGTTCAGTCCATTGCACATTATAATTTACATGTATTTCCAAATAAAGGTAATACTAAATATTAAAGCAGCGTTTAGTGTTAAGTTCAATCTTGAACTAATTGTACATGTGATATAGTCACAGGGGCTTGTTGTAAAGAAAACAAGTAAAATTGAGGGTGCCACTTTATCAAACACTAGCAGTGTTACCCGGCGTTGCCCAGGTTAATGTATGCTGTGGATATTTGTTGGGAATAGAGTATGCTCTTGCTTAAAGTGTTATACGTTTTCTCATAAATTGTATATTCAAATAGCATCACAAAACATGATTATTACAGTAATGGAATATAAGTTGTGGCTCACCTTGTCAATTGTCATTCTGTTTATCGCGATTAATCCGTTCCACCAATAATGAAGTATTTATTTATTTACAACTGCGTCTACATTAGACGTTATAATATGATACATGAACATCATAAACACATTAGCTTGATAAAAGATGATAATTGGGTTTTACATATTGAGTTGTATCAATCAATCTAGTGGGTTGAACTAAGATCTCGAGGAACCTGGCTATCATATCTCCATGAAGATACAGATGTTTCAAAGAAATGTCCAGGTGCTCCTCTGTTCATGGTGCTATATATTGACTAAATATTCTTAGTTTAAACAAAATGTTGCTGCATGTGCCGAGATTTTGAGTTGTTTATGTCAGTCGATAAGTCTGTTCTAAAACCCTTGTCAGATGTCAGTATTGGTAGGATCCTGAAAAGTCTTGTGCTACTAATTAAGCTACATGTGCCGAGATTTTGAGTTGTTTATGTCAGTCGATAAGTCTGTTCTAAAACCCTTGTCAGATGTCAGTATTGGTAGGATCCTGAAAAGTCTTGTGCTACTAACTGCATTTTCTTGTATATCAGAAGAAACTATATTTGACTGCACACTGTGACCACTATTTTTGAACAGGCCTTCCATATCTCTTGACAAATTGTAACTTTTTGTGGAAACTGTATTGAATGGAACAGACTAAATTTTGTTATTATATATATGCAATCCTCTGACAGTTCGAGGTCTCTCAGTTTGTACGAATATATGTATTCTCTTCAATAGAATGATAAATATACGTTTAATGCTTCTTCTAGTTATCTCTTTTTGTTAGCTCATTGTGTGAATGCCTTGATTGCCATTCCCATATAAATATGACTGTTAAGAAGATATAATTGTTCAAGTGACTTATGTGGGTCACCATATGCCAGGATTGTGAAATGTGAACGCCCAACTACTTAAAATGATATGGAGATGGCCTGGTGACTGTATATAACTTATATGTGGATATCGGCGAATAGCAATCTTATCAATGATAGTGCATATCCGCTCGCCATCCGTGACGCAAACGACACCAAATGTGATTTAATTCATGGTATATCATTAGAGAAAATCGTGTATGAATTTGGTGGAATTTGGTTTATTAAATCAATTGTTGATGCAACGCTGACTCGAACAACGCCATATTGCGAAGGTGATTATGTATTCGTTTGGTGGAAATCGGCGACAAAACTATTTCACCATGTTTTTTTAATTTCCCCTCCCACCAACAGCGTCATTTTAGAAAATTTTAACCCGCACCATTATCTTCCTTGTAAAAAGTGACTCCTCTTAGAACGCCTTGGTGCCATCTCGATTGTACCACGTGAAGTTATATATAGAACGCACACAGACAGGCAAAAAGACAGACAGACAGCACGATTTTATTTCTTGTATCTTTTGAGAAGAACGTGTCTGAATTTGATGGTAATTGGTATTAAAATTATTTTGTATCAGTTTTGGTGACCCTCCCGTCCCTATTTTGGACTCAAGCTGCACACACTAAGACTCATTAGAGATTAGAGATACATATATATGAAATTGGTGAAAATTGGCGAGTATACAAATTCGTATCAAATTTAAGGTCCCCATATCTCTCACCCATATGGCACCAATTTGGTGTATCTAAACCACATGATAAGATTCCTCGTATCACGGAGAAGAATATGTATCAATCTGGTGGAAATCGTCACTAAACATATATAAACAATTGTTTGTGTCCCTCTCATCTCTATGCACCACTAATTCGAATGGCCCCACTTGTGACATCATTAAACCACACGATTACACTCCTGATATCATTGAGATGATTGTTTATAAGTTTGGTGATAATCGGCTACTAAACAATTTTTTTATCAAATTTGGTGCCAATCCCTCCCCTCTCCATCTCTCACCCAAACAGCACCACTATGGCGTCTTTAAATCACGATTAGATTCCTCGTATCATGGATAAGAACGTGTATCAATTTTGTGGAAATTGGCGCTAAAAATATTGTGCATCAATTTTGGTGCCCCTGTCCCTTTCAATGCAACCCTGACTCGAATGAGGCCACATTTGACAGATAAAAGCCTCACCATTAGACTCCTCATACCATGGGGATGATTTTGTATAAGTGTGGTGGCAATCGGCGACTTATTATCAAATTTAGTGCCCACCCCCTCCCAATCTCTCATCCAAAAACAACAATTTGACATTTTTAAATCGTACAATTAGATTCCTTGTATCATGAAGAAGAATATATATCAATTTGGTGGAAATCGGCGCTAAAATTAGTTTTATCAATTTTGGTGCCCCTCTCCCCTTCCGTTCATCCCTGCCATATTTAAACCACGCCATTAGATTCCTCATATTATGGGGATGATTATATATAAGTTTGGTGGCAATCGGCGACAAATGTTTTTTCTGCCCCTCCCCCTTTTCTGCCCCTGACAACAACGGTGTCACTTTAGAAAATTCTAACCCCGACCATTATCTTTCTCGTAAAAAGCTACTCCTAGTAGACCCCTTTGGCATCATCTATATGGTCCCCTGTGAATTTTTATAGAACACAGACAGACAGACAGACAGACATTCGCAAATATAGATATAGATTATAAATGCATCAATATTCTATTGATATATACATGTAATGCTTTACAAACACATGTTTTTGTATATATATTTTTACTTGTTTTCTTAACAAGCCCCTGTGGCCTCAGTTTAAGTATACTAGTAGGAAGCCACGACTTATCTGCGAAAGAGCTCTGGATCTCTTGTTCACTCATTGTGTGACCATTGAAATCAGAGACGTGGCTAGATAGTCTCCCCATTGGGGAGGGGGGTCCACCTTGATACCTGTATGTTACGACAGCACCCCTTGGGAGGAAGTTTCCTACTGATAGCTATATCGGGGGAACATGTCTCTATTCCGAAGGTTCGCTATTCCGAAGGTTCTCTATTCCGAAGGTTCGCTATTCCGAAGATTTGTTTTTAAAAGGTTAATTCTATATTCACGTATTGAGAGGGTTCTTTATCACGAAGACTCTTTTTTTATGAAGGAAATAACTTTAAAACATTGAAACAATAAATGTTATTTTTTATTTTTTCGCGGGTTTCCTTGAGATTTAATGTCATTACGTATGACACTATTTTCCAATACATATTCACGTCAGGCATGCAGCCCACACAATTGCTCTTTCCATGCGATTTAATGTCATCGCGTATGGCGTTATATCTCAATAATCTTACAGGCAACAGCGGGACTATAACTCTTAATGAATACTGCGAAGCAGAATGTCGTTGAATAGACGGGTATGAGTTGAACCTAACTGCAATTGTGAATTTGTATTGAATTGTAAGGCCCACTTAATTTTCGAGTCATTGGCTATTTTTCATATAAGGATTAACTGTCATGTGGACTGTTTTTATGGAGATGTAACCGTGAGGTAAGTGGACATAACTTGTGTAAAACCCGTAGGGTTTTACATACAAGTTATGACCACTTACCTCACGGTTACATCTCCATAAAAATAGTCCACATGCCAGTTAATCCTTATATTTACATACATTTAGCGAAAAAGCCACTTTTGTAAATGTATTTAAATCGAAAAGTGTATCGTGACAAAAACAGCCCTAAATACCCAATAGCACCCTTGGCAAAAGTTAATAGGAACAATTTATCTTCATATTGAAACCCGATGATGTATTTAAGTCAATCACACAATAACACAATATCATGGACATAATTGCACTAAAAAAAGCAATTCCATCTGTTCTCACCAATTCTCATTTTTGGTTTTGACCTTCAATCACCCCTGTGATGCCAATGTCAGCTCATTTAATTCTTTATTCTCATTATTGCAAAACAAGTACTCATGACATCTTTGTGAGGATGACAACTTTTGATTTCAGGATTCCCATTTCTGCCATTGCAAAGAATGTATTATGTCATTGTGTTCTTTAATATTCTACATGTTATTGTCCCACGACATTCCATCAGAGGACAATAGTAATGACCCTCATCTGTGCATGGGAACATGCACACCTGCAATTTGGAATTCCGGCTGACTCATTTTGGCAGAGTTATTGCCATTTTTCGGCATAGAATCGTACATCCTGGGACGCATCTTTTGTCCGAGCCTGTATTGATCAAAAACTTCATAAGGAACTTTGGGATGACCTCTATGTTGGAGCTATTGATTTTCTATGAATTTTGTTTAATAACATGGTTGCCAGCAGCCATCTTATATTGAATGTTCACTCTGTACAGACATTTTGCATTGTAGCTCCATTAGCAATGGTCAGACTTTAATGATTTATTGAATGATGCAGACAGGTTTTGTCCATGTATTTTTGTCATAGTTAATATTGCCCTTGTTGGAAATAGAAATATTCTTTGCTTCACATTTAGCATTGTTACTAATGTACCAACTGTTGGATATGGATATCTTTGTAATAGTGAGTTAAAGTATGATGGGTTTTATTCATTGATTTCCTCAGAGAGACAGACAGATTTGGAAAATAAAAATTGTTTCCATCCATACAAATATTTTGTATTGCCCACTCTCTAAACTGAGCATTGGGGCTCATTCGGGGGGTATATACCATGCTTGACATTGCACTTGTTAAAGGTACTCAATCTGAACAGAGGGTCCCCATCTCAACAGATTCCAACAACAACAATCCGATCAGAGGGTCCTATATTACTATTTCTTTGGCTTTGGGGGTAAAAAATATTTGATTCGAGTCGAGGAACCCATCACACAAAGCTCAGAGTTATTAGATATTGATTTTTGAAATTTGTTATTTACTCGAGATGAGTACTAATAATTGCCTTCAACTGCCGTAATCTGCTCGGGATGTGTACACCAAAATATATTCAAACAGACAAGGATGGATAACTCTAAAATCAAGTGGTAATAATAACGCAATTTTGACTGAGTTCTGGGCCAGAAATTATTCCCGATAATGAAAAATAATAGATTTCTAAAATCGATATCTAACAAATCTGAGCTTTGATGGGTGACTTCCTCGACTCGAATCAAATATTTTTGACCCCCGAAGCCATTGAAATAGTAATTGAGAGGAGTTTTATCGGATTGAGTACCTTTAACTGTTGACAGAGGAACCTCTATTCTGCATCAATTGCTTTCAGATACCACATTATGTATATTGAATCTAAAAATGTCTGCATTTAATTTCTGGATTAATTATTGGCTTGGAAATCAATATATGTTTAACACTTTCACTGCCAATCTCGGATGAATATGCGAGTTACCCAGTCACTGCCAATAGCGCATTTATGCGATTTTTGAGGTGCATTTGGTATAGGGATGTAATTCTATTGTTTTGTTGCATTACAATGGGGGTTCAGTTATTTCTATAGAGTGCTGGTTTGCGCTGACAATTTAGAAGGAAGGTCAGTCAATGTCATGCTACTCCTGAAGTTCTATGAGTACAGTCCAAGCCAGAATATACTGTTGACAAATTAACTTTTGGTGGGATGCGATCAATGAGTGGAAAATAAACATCATAATTGTTCCCATATAAAAAATTATTACAATTGTTTTATGCACAGCAGTAATACTAAACTATACTAGTGTATTACTGTAGTATAAAAATGTTATACTGCAGTATATTATGGTTTACTACAGTACAGTATAAACTACTATGCATCTGTGATCGACCATAATTAACCAATGTTACGTGACCCTTATAATTATCTCTATGACCTTGAATGGGTTTCCACAGCGGCTGGTGATAGGTCATTTCCATATATACCCACATGTGAAGTTTCAAATAATACATCAACAATTACCATAAAGTCATTGCATTACCCATATATATATATATATGGATAAAATAGGTGTGCATGTATTTACATCCAGAATGCTTGGCACTGGGAGGGGGTATGTCCATGTGGAGGGGTGGCAGCAAAAGAGTTAAAAAGATGGAATTCACTATTGAATCAGAACATGTCACTGAAGTTATAAGGCCAGTTTTAAGCGTCATGCCCAACACAGGTCGCTCCAGACCAATTGGTATCAAAATTACTAAGTCTATGAAAGCTTGACTGGAGCATGATGTATAAAACCAATTAGCTCATTAGAATTTCTCTGACACTATACCCAATATACTACACATCTGGTGCCGATGTGGTTTTATATACAGCATGCTAGACAGGGGTCACGCTAAGATGAATCGGGGAAAATCATTTTCCATTCGGGACCCCTTTGGTGGGGAGTATGCGCAATTTGAAGTTTTTTTAGCGAGATTGCATCATCACTGGATCGTCCTAGAGCGACCTGTGTCTGGCACATCTTATAAAACAGCGTCGGGCCACAGACATGTTGACTCTTGTCCGTTGGGATGGTGACATGCATGTATTGACTGACAAAGGACGTTTCACAAAATTTGGGAATAAATATATTGCAGAGAAGCCGGTTCAAGGATTTCAGGGGAGATGAATGACAAGATCTCAGTCTTGAAACCGACAGAAGCATTTCTGTTATTCACTGTAGAATTATCATAAACACACAACTGGGGCTATTTTATAGTGTACATGTATTGTCAGTGGACACTATCACCGCATATTTTTGTGATCTTCCCAAAGGAAAATAATTATAGCAGATGGCATTTTGTATCTGAAATGTTAAACTTGTTTGAAAAATACAATTATGGCACATGCCAGTTGGCTTGATGTATAAAACAAACACATTTAACAGGTGCCAGAGATGCAGTAATGTCAAGTCAGGCGAAAATAGCACATCCTGTGTTTTGTGCAACATAACACAGGCTACAGATTCACTAAAATTTGTTTTAGCTCAACTTTGTACGACAGGTTATAAGCTATTGTGATGGGTTAGAATCCAATTAGGTCAATTGCGGTTTGTAGACATTTTCTTTTGAAATTTTGCAAGGTGAAATTGGAACTTGAATTTTGGGCCGGCATTTTTTGTCAGGACTTGTATCAATTAAGTACAGGTATTATATGATTAGTGTGATACTTTTTGATAATTTTGCACTTAAATTAATTGAGAGTTAATCACCCAACGATGACTACATGCCCCAAACAAATAAGAATCAAGAAATGTTTGGGACTACTATCTCAACGACCGAGCCAGAAGGCAACAGCAATGACTGTTGCATGTAATGTGCTAGTAGCACTTTCTTGGGGGCAGTACCAGTGGAATAACGAACATCTTCAGAAATAAAAGTATTAAATTTCACTTGATGTACTTCCCAGCTCACAATCAATTGGTGAAAAGGATATATGGCTGGTAATGCAGCACCAGTACCTCACTTCTAGTACTGATCTCGGGTAGGGTTCTCTATTCCGAAGGTTCATTATTCCGAAGGTTCGCTATTCCGAAGGTTTTCTATTCTGGGCGTATTTAACCAGAAATGAATGAAAATTTGCACCCCCACCACAAAAAACACACGAGGAATGAAAATTACTATTACGCTAGTATTTACATAAAGTACATATATACACCCACTTCTAATTCCCAAATTGTTCCAGATGTCCGTTATTAATAGCAAGAAGACAGTATTAGTTTATCGTTTATTATGGAAAGTTGAAAACAGAGATATAGTTTTTCCGAACTGGCTATCTGTATTTGAAAGAAACATCAACATTAAAGGCCCACTTAATTTTTGAATACCCAGATCACATATTTTACATATATGCCAGTACATTGTATATATACCGTTGGGAATAGGAAGCTCTCTAACACTGTATTATCAGCTTATCCGGTGTAATAAACTGTGAACATATTTTTGTTGTGTTAACGACGTGTTTTTGTGCTTTATACGGTTCTTCTGATTTTGTTGCTCAAAGTGTATTATTTTCAATGGCGGGGGATTAACTCTATATTTTAAAGATAGTGTTAATCCCCTACAATTGAAAATACATTAGGTTGGATTATGTTGCATTCTAGGAGCCATAACGGGGGGATCATTTTATGATTTAAGCTGTTTTCTATTTCTCTATGGACATCTTCTGATACAGACGTTTCAAATGGTGATGAACTATAGTGTTTTAATCATATTTTATGGCACATATTATTATTAAAACCTGATATCAAGGCACTATAAAAAAATAGTCGGTGACTCGAAAATTAGCCTTTAGCTGGCGTATTCTTGCCTCTTAGATTATTGAGATATAACGTCATACGTGATGACATTAAATCGTATGAAAACAAAGCAATTGTGTGGGCTGCCTGACGTGAATATGTTTTGGGAAATAACGTCATACGTAATAACATTTAATCTCAAGGAAACCCGCGAAGAAAAAAGTCGATCACATTTATTGTTGGAATGTTTTAAGTTATTTCCTTCATAAAAAGAGTCTTCGTGATAAAGAACCCTCTGAATACTTTAGAATATAGCATTAACCTTTAAAATACCAAAAATATTCGGAATAGAGAACCTTCGGAATAGCGAACCTTCGGAATAGTGAACCTTCGGAATAGTGAACCTTCGGAATAGCGAACCTTCGGAATAGAGACATGTTCCCCTGATCTCAGTAGGGAACCTATTCCATATGTTCTGGCAGTACTTTGTGAAACCTGATCAGCAGAGAAACGTGTGTTCGCATGATTTCTTGCAGATATTTTATTTGCGACATGACCCCCAATAGATCAGGTATCATAGTCACAGTTGAATGATCAAATTACATCAATTGTGACGCTCAGAGAAGGATGGTCATATGTGATCTGGACTTGAGTCAACGGTATACATATCCTTTTTGTAATTGATTATACTTACGAATCTCATAGTCCCCCATCTAAATTATGTTCACAACAACCTATTTTACTTCATATTCAGAGTCTAGTGTATAAAATGACACAGTTGGAATGAGTAGTACTTTATGGAGGACACTCTTAATTGTTATAGAAGTTTCTATTCACCCAGTATATGTGGTTTAGATGGTATAGAGAGGCAGCAATAATTATCACATGTTCACTAGTCTTGTTAAAATGACATTGTTTTGTATCTGTAAGGTTTTACTTTATCCATCCGGCTACAGATCTGCCCATTCATATAGCTGTCTGTCCATCCTCCAATCAGAGGACCCAAGGGCGTTCAGGTTGGGCCCTGCGAAGCTACAAGATTCTAACTAATTCGATAATTGGGTGCTGATTTGACTCGATCAAAGGAATAAATAATTTGAATACTTTTGAATCACCCTTCTCGGCATTCTTGTGGATGAAAATGAACATGAGGTTGATAATATCAAAATTAATTATAGGTCTATTTGAATAACGCTTGAAATTTAAAGACTTATTATGTACTTGTTCGGGTGTATGAAACTGATAAGTTAGTACTCATGTGCTATGCCAACTGGAGGAATGTAGCATTCTACTAACATCGCCAAAAATCTCAAGCAAATCGACTGTTCCACTCCAAAGAAAACATTGTCTGAACTAGCTATGCTCAATTGTAAATATTTACTACTTAATTCGGGACGCATCTATCGGCGATAAACTAACGAAAACTAATTCACCATCGACAGTCACTGCATTTAATTAATATATAAGAATGACCGTGATGGTGTGTGTTTTCAATTTACATATTATATTTGTAAAACAACTACTTTGAACAAGATTATCCTCCATTTCTATTTGATCACCCTACCGGAGTGTTTCACATCACTTTAAGCCTGATCCACTGTTTTTATCTTGCTTTATTAATATGTACCACACATATCATAAAATGACATGACAGTAATATAGTATCTTTCTCACCCAATCACACAAATGTAGGGGTCATTGGAAATATTGAAAACATTTTTACGAATGGTAACAATCTTGATTAAAGCCCCATGGCAGTTTGAGTTCCAAAATACACCTAATAATATTCGCTGTTGAATTTTCCCAGTATCAAAATAGGTTGATATATACTTGGAAACACATTCCTACAAGCATTATATATTCCAGAAGGATGCATTGAACTTTGAACACGACGATTGGGTCCCAATAAAAAAATCAATTTTTATTTATTGGAATTGTGGAATCAGAAACAGAATATCTGGAAAAGGTATATTGCATTATCTTAACACATAACTGTTTTAAAACTTCACACACTGCTTTGTCTTCATTTTAATCATCAAAATTATGTAGTACCATAAATGTTTCAGAGCGATGACAGATCTAGATTTTCTTCCCATGGTCTACAGTTGCAATTTTTATGAAATTAAATGAAACAATCTCAAATTTATCGATAAATATAAGAAACAAAACACGTATTTTCAGTGCTGTATTGACTAATTTGTTCAGAAATCTTCTGTGTAGCTGTTTTTAGATACCTCTTACCTAACATGTATACATAATTGTGGGATTTGAATGAGCCATGTCTTTTAATCAGAGATATGTTCATCGTACAATGTTCATTATTTTTAAAACACAAATTACTGACTTTTATTATTTTGAAAATAAGAAGTTTTTTTGCGACAGAAACTTCCAGCTGTTCACCCCATGGGTGTTATATGCTGTAACACACTCCATCACCGGCATGATCACCCCTCTGATGCCTTTGTACTTATGTGAGGGGGTTACATACCACACTTCGCCCCAGTGCAAATAGTTATAAGTATGGCTGAATTGGTCTTTATCCCATGCATGGTTGTTGTGTGCTATTAGAGTTACCCTGGTTGCTGAAACGGGAATTTTGACACCCAGGTTTGATTGTGATTGTGAATCTCACCCATGATTCAATTCGGATTCATGCATTATGCATTCTAGAGTTATCCTTCTTTGTTTATCTGCAAATAATAGATATCTCAGCCATAGTTTAATGTATCACAATGAAATATAAGTATGAAAGTTTGTCATAGGCAATAATTTCAAAAGAGTGCCATATGGCATTGTTTGCATTTTCTGTTACAGAGTTATCTTTCTTTATTGATCAGGATATAATTATTTTTTGTCCGTTCACCTGAATAAATCAGCCAATCTGTATTTTAGCCATGGGTTATATATGTTACACTAAGGATCTCAATGAGATTTGGTATGAATGATCACCATCACAAGGGCTTTCAATGAAGTGTGGGTGATATTCGCATTTTCCCTTTTAGAGTTTATATGTCTATGTTCTATTTTTATTTTAAATTTGGGTTCCATCCTGCCCATGTGTCAAATTGTTAACATTTTCCCAATAAAAACATTAGGTAAGATTCTGTATGTTGTGTTGGTAACTGGATTGGAACCTTTAATACATCTTTAAGTCATGTCCTTGCACTTAGTTTAGGCCAAATAAATAAAACAAAATACTGTGTTCCCAGGCATCTCCCTCAGCACCAAAGGGAGAGCCTCATCAAAAATAAATTTGTCATTTTTGTTTATTTTATCCAGAATTTTCAAAGAGTTCAAAACTCATTCTCCAATTTATCTACAGTTTGAAATAGGTTTCTATTAAACATAGTATAGTGGTTAAAAGGCATTGGAGGATAGATTCTATACATTGCTAGGAAAATTGTAGGATTTTTTATGTTTACCCATACCATAGTGTGGTAAACATGGTGTCAGTGTCCGGATTGACTATTCGTCGTTCGTCCGTCCAGCCATCTGTCTGTCCATAGACATGTTACGAATGGTGCGATAACTCAAATATTTTCTATCCGATCTGAACCAAATTTTATATATGAGTTTCTCAGCCCAAAATACAGATCGAGTTCGAATATGGGTTTGATCCGGGTATTTTTAACTGAGTTATGGCCCTTTTACGACTTAGAATTCACGCATGCTGCAATATAACTCAAATTTTTTTATCTGATTGGAACCAAATTTGGCATGTGAGTTTATCAGCCCAAAATACAGAACGAGTTCAAATATGGGTTTGATCTGATTATTTTTAATGGAGTTATGGCCCTTTGACATAGAATTCAATTACATGTGATACACTGAGAATTTTAAGAGAAAGCAACAATCACACAGCAGTGATTCTATATTTAGCTATGGAGAGGTACAGTTTATTGACATAATACACCAGTACATATGGCCAGCTAGCAGCTGTAGAGACACTGTATCTTATCTTAGAAAAAAATTAACCCACCCATTCCCTAGTTCCATTATGATGTCATTGAAAATGATTAACCCTCTCCACACATCATATGGTTTTGATGCTTTTCATTTGATCGTTCTCTGATTCTATATCCAGGTTGATGGTGATCCACTTTTCACTTGCATGGATTTTGGGATTAATATTAACCCATTCCATAGACACATGATATCCGATAGGCAGATATTAAATTATACCTTTCACTTTGAGCCAGGTTCAGTAAGGATTTCTAAAAATCACCAATTGAATATTCATCATTAGAGGAAATGTCTTATTTTGAAATTCCCTCTATTGCATTTGGGGTGCAGGATAATAATAACGTTGCTTGTATTCTTGAGACTGACTTATTGTATGGACTTCTAAATCCAATTACATGCTTTTATTTCGTGTTGCTCAGTTCATTAGTGTGGTTAAGATTAATCCCTTGCTATCTGATTTGATAACTCAAATATTTGTCAATGATAATACCGGTATGTTTATATTTCATTGTCATAGTTTATGATAACACACCCTAACCTGCTAGAGAGGGTCATTTGGTTTATTTGCTTTTAAAATATTAACATTCTCCAAAAATCCTGTTGACACAATGTGATAACTAAACATTTTTAATCCAATCACTCTTATAATCACATCCAGGTTAATCATGACACTATAGATTTTGGTATCGATTGAATTGTTTTGAAAATATTAACCCTAATTTTAATTATATTTCTGTTGTTTATAGACTTGTATCTTTCCAATGATCAGCTTAGAAGAAAATTAACCCACCCATTCCATAGACATACAGTATGCTATCCAATGTAATGACTAATATCTTCAATCTGACCATTCTCATATCTCACCTCTAGTTAGCTCATAATTATGCATTAAAATATGTTATATCCAATCATTATAAATCATATTTTACCAAAATTATAACTATTTTATCTTTAACTGTTATGTATGGTGCTTCTGCCTGACTATGGACTGAGATTAATTAGCTTTATCACTCTATAAGACATATCTATTTTAGAGTGACCTAATAGGTTGAAATCGAATGCCATATCCATGTTCATATGGAAGGTGCCCAATAAGTCTTATGCCACTTTTGAACTTAAAGGTACTTAATCCGATTCGATGGTCCCCATATTATCAGATTCCACAACCAATTTTTTTTTTTAATCCGCTTCAGTTATCAGAATCGACTAATTGCCAAAAAAAATGCTATCCACAGTCCACTATAGTATAAAATTGCCCAAAACCTGTTATTTATCAATATTTTGAAATTTTGCCGGTTTGTCAAATATTACACACAAAAAGGCCACTTGATTTTAGAGTTATCCATCTTCATCTGCTATTTGGTCTTTTGCCGGTTTGTCAAATATCACACACAAAAAGGCCACTTGATTTTAGAGTTATCCATCTTCATCTGCTATTTGGTCTTCTCATCGACTTTTGCTGGGTCCCTAAATATTCCAGGTGGTGAAAAATAATAGATTTAAAAAATCGATATCTGCTCGCTTTGATGAATGGGTTCCTCGATTCAAATCAAATATTTTTTACCCCCTGAAGCCAAATAAATAGTAACTGAGGGGTTCTTAATCAGAGTGAGTACCTTTATTAGTAAGGCGTAATTTGTTGAAAAGGTTGGTGTAAGGATTTATGAAAATAGCTAATCGCTATCGCCAAGATATGGGTTAAACATCTGCCGATCGTGATCGGCCTCTCGTTACCATAAATTTACACATAGATCCATTAATTTTTAGAATTATTGGGAAAAAAGAAAAAATTAAAAGCCTCCATGAATCAAATTTCCCAAATGTAAATGCCTGAAAACACAGGTATTTATTTGTACATAATGACTTTATGTGCAGTTCTCCAAAATGTATTTTGAACAATTTCAGAGAGACAAGAAAGCCAAGAAAGTCTTGGAGTCACCAACATTGAGGCAGAAAGGAAAAATGCAAAAAGATACACAAAAAAAAGTACAGAACTTGTTATGCAGTTTTCCTCCCGAGACAATTGAAGAAAAAGTAGATGCAAATGAATTATGGGACAACTTGAATGCAACGAAATTTAAGAATTGTCCGAAACCTCAGGTGAGTAATAAAGTGACATCTCGTGAACATGATTAGTGAATAAAAACTCCCACTAATCTCTGCTTGGTTCAAACTTACTGGATGAGACTTCAGTCGAACAATATTTGACTTCAATATCTGGATGGATGAATATTTGAAAGAATATGAATACTTTTTGGTGAGTGATTAAATTTGTTAAACCAATGAAGACCACTGTTTAATCAATTTTCATTGGCAATTCACCTCCCAGTTAAAACGTTTTTTTCCATGAATGATGCCAGACTGTATTGATTCAGAAATAGTTGGTACTAGTTTATTTATTCAGACAGGACATAAATTATTAGAATTTTCAGAGTGGCATGCATTGTTTCTGTGAACGTCAGTCTGCCATAACACTCAGTGATATTTTCATAAATTGTTTATCCTAACTGACAGCAACATAAATTGTATATATAGTCTGGCTGTCGGAGCTGAAATATAGGACCTACCCGGAAAAAATTCTTAACAAGCTAAATTTGGTATCGTTGGAAAGAGGAGACCTTCGTGTATAACATATCCAAAATCCGCTAAAATCCGCTTTGGGGAAAATTTTCTACTAAGCCCTGAATAGGGGAGGGGTCTGACGTAATTTATAAAGGTAATTGTGACTACGTGACTCTGTATATGCGCAAAGTGTTGTTTTCAGTACATATATGTATATATAATGAACGATTATATAATTGCCACCCCATCAGATAATATATTTACATAAATATGGACAATGAAAAATGTATTTCTTATATCATGATGAAATTCCGTTTAGTTAAACGCTCTTTAATAGCTTTCATTAAACTACAAAGAGTCAGTCTCGAATTTATCATTCTTGCTTGAACGTAGCCATACACTGTGGAAAGACGAAGTGATGGGCCTACGTGTAAACTAACGCTCTTTATTTTAACCATATCGGGAAATGATTCTTGTTTAACGCTCTTTTATGGTCCAAGGCGATGTAATGATGTAATGATGCAATATAACTATCAAATAGAACGTAGCGATTGTTTCTTCAAGCGTGTAGTGGCAAATAATTTATTAATATAGTTATTTTGATAGGTTTTTGTGTGACATTGTGCTTATTTTTCGCCTTCTGTTGAAACCTAACGGTGCCAACATACACAGAAGGCTTATTGTACATTGAAACTGCATTGTTCTTGGCTGAGTTTTTTTAATTCTCATACTATAGTCTCATTGGTTGGGTCTGGTACATGTTCAGCGATGGCAGAACCAACCCCGTATGTAGGGGCCAGCAACTTTCAAGAGGACATGTGCGTCTTATCCTTTCATAGCATGTGTCAATGTAATGTGGACACTAATGACAAGCCATTGGTACAAGTTATGGCAAAAGGATTGGAGACTTTGATTGACTTCTCTGATAAGCGAGGATGTCACCACTTATCTGAATATTTGAAGGGGCAACAAATAACCACACCCATTGGTAAGGTCTTGGTCCATAAAGACTGTAGGCGTGATTTCACTGATAGGAAACGAACCTTCAGTGTCAATCCTGTGTGTATGGATACGGTTCCGCTCTCTAAGAAAATGAGGTCTAAACAACACCCATTTAATTTCAAAGAAGACTGTTTCATATGTGGAAAGGGTGCCATATCAGATCCCCGTCATCCCGGTAGAAGGCAAGTGCGAACAGTAACAACTCTCCCTATTAGAGACAAAGTTTTAGAACATTGCCGAATAAGAGATGATTTGTGGGCATTGAAGGTTCAGAGACACATTCTAAGTTGCATTGATCTCGTTGCTGCAGAAGCCGTATATCATGCATCTTGTTTCTCCATGTTCTTGGGAGAAATAAATGAGGAACCATCTGAGAGAAAACCACAGGGCAGAACACCAAGTGTCGAAATGCAACGCTCATTTGATTCGTTGTGTGCATGGCTGGAGTCTGGAGGTGGTACAGAACTGTATACTCTGTCCGAGTTACATACTCGAATGGTAGAGCTAGCAATTGGGTCAGAATCATATTCAATAAAACGCCTTAAACAGAAATTGGAAGAACGGTATGGGGAGTATATATGTTTTGCTCAAGTCGAAGGGCGTAGCAACGTCATTTGCTTAAAAGATATGGCCAAGTACTTGATAAATGACAAGTGGTATGTGGATAAGAAAGATGACATAGAGGAGGAAGCAGACAGAATTGTTGTGACCGCCGCGAAGATGATTAGGGCAAAGTTGCGGGAAATGAAATATGATAAGAAAACCTAACCCACCAGCGAGGAGATAGGGAATATTGACAACAGAAATAAATGGATTCCTCGCCATTTACAAATGTTTCTGGAGATACTTGTTCCATCTGACATCAAACAGAATAGCATTGGTCACAGTATCGTGCAATCTGCGAGGTCCCGGTCTGTTATCACCCCTACACTTTTTGGTATTGGGGTTGAAATGGATCACGTGTTCAGGTCAAGGTGGCTTGTTGATGAACTGTCTAAATTGGGGGTTTCAATTACTTACGACGAAGTAAGCAGGTACAAGCAATCAGTGATCCAGGTGGAAAGTCTTGAGAGTACACTAGTGGAGAATTTTCCACTGGTACCTTTACTCAGTGGGTAGCAGATAACGTCGACCACAACATCGCTACTATTGATGGTAAAGGTTCATTTCATGCTATGGGTATAATCGCAGTATCAACTCCGAAGGATGAGACCCTGCTTACACATACATCAAAAGTGATCACTAGTCAAAAACGTGTTATGGTTGAAGAACTAATCGAATACAAGGGTGTGCCTATCATACACTATTTGAAACCTACAAATCTGGGATTATCCACAATAAAGTACCGACCCATGCTTGAGTTACTGCCTCCAGGTTTGAACACTGATTTGTTATGGCATTGCGGTTGGCTTTCAAATCGAGCAATGAAGCATAGACCGAACTGGTCTGGATTCATGGAACACATCTTTTCTTCAAATCGCTCAGAACCTTCAGCCAAGTCAGAAGTTCTTTTTCTACAGATAATAGACTTCAACCCATCAGATGAGTCTTGTTTGTTTTCTACTTTGATGTATATTCAGAATCATGCGACATATTTGGGAATTGTGCCTCCATGCTTGACGTTTGACCAGTCACTTTGGCTCAAAGCGATTGAGATAATTGAAGCCAAGTCACTTGGAATAGTTTGTAGGCTCGGCGGCTTCCATCTGATGATGAGTTTCATGGGTAGCATTGGTACCATGATGAATGGGTCGGGGTCAGATGAGGCTCTTGAAAACGCTTATGGCTCAAACGTAGTTGCCACAATGCTTTCCGGGAAGGCATTCTCGCGAGCAATCAGAGGTCATTTCCTTGTGGACGGAGCCCTTACTAACAAGCTGTTGGGTGAATTGATCTCTGAGAATTCAAATTAAATTTCCAAGTCGACAGCCAATGATGCGTGGTCAAACGCGACATCAGATACTGAATTATCTGCAAAATCAAATGTTGAAGTACCTCCAACATTAAATATCGAAGTACCTTCGACATCAAATGTCGAAGAATCGGCAATCGAAAGAATCGCTTCAACTGGTACTGCAGTTTCGAAGGGGAGAAGCTTAGTCAGGCTGAAGTGAAAGCGATGAATGAGCTGTATGAAAAAGTGTTTGATGGGACCATTCAAATTTTGGCTGTTTCCGATTCAATAGAACTGCTCAAATTGAACGAACTTATGTTATATTACAAGACATACATTGGCGAGAAATCCAGAACATCCAAACTTTGGTTACAGTATATGGAGTATATGGAAATGTTGAAAGATTTTATTCGAGCTGAGAGAACAGGAGATTGGAATCTCCATTTAGTAGTTGTTGGAAAAATGTTGAATTTGTTTGCCGCCACTGGGCACGTGCACTATGCGAAGAGCTGTCGCTTGTATTTGCAAATGATGCTTGACCTATGCAAGAAATATCCGTGGTTATACAAATGTTTTATAGAGGATGGTGTTCATACTATTCGAAGGAGCAGTAGGTTTTGGGCAGGACTGTCAAGTGACCTAGTTATTGAGCAAGTCTTGATGCATTCCATCAAAAGTCGGGGTGGCCTTACGTGAGGAAGGGGAATAACTGAATCGGTACGCCAGCAATGGGTTTATAGCATGCACAGGTGTGCCCAAATACACGGCGCAATGACAGACTTAACAAACACAAAACACAAGACCAGTGAACAACATGTTGACCTTAGCATATCTAGGGGCAGACGTGACGAATCTGATTTATGCAGTATCCAGGAATGGTTCGATGGGCATGCGCCGTTTGACCCAAATGACTCATGGCTCATTTCCCTTTCATCTGGTTTGATTGCAGGTCCAGATGACAAAACTAATTGCGACGAGACTGAGTTGGTTGGCTCACAAATTCAAGAGAAGTTAGATAACGTCGTTGTTGCCAATGCGTCTGTAAGGAGAAAAGAGCAGGTTCGGACGCTCAGTTATTTAACACCTGGAGTTAAAATCGAAAACAACCGAGTCGATATTAATCCTACTGTTTTGTTCTCACGACTAATAGCTATTGCTCAACGAAAAGAAGACATCGAAAAATACTTCAAATATGAACTGACAGTGGTACCAACATCTCTGTTCAAGGAACATACTCTACGAAAACCAACCAAGGCACGATTGGAAAATGCATTGACTGAAGGTGTCGAGGTAATACAATCGCCTAAGGAAGCAGTTATTGTCATCGATGGTGGCGCTCTCCTCCACCGAGTTAAATGGTCAAAGAAATGCAACTACAAACAAGTGGTTGAATATTATGTAAGATATGTTAAGGCCAAGTATGGTGTGTGCTCAATAGTTTTCGATGGCTATGGGCAAGGACCATCGATTAACGATCATGAGCACCAGCGAAGAGTGAGCAAAACCTGTGCTGATGTCCATCTGACCGATATTATGCAGGTTCACAACAATCAAGAAGTGTTTCTTTCGAACAAAACGAACAAGCAGCAGTTTATACATCTACTCAGCAAGGCGCCACGGGACGCTCATCACACAGTCCATAACAGTACATCTGACGCAGACACAATGATTGTTTCAGTTGCCATAGAATCAGCATCAAAATCACAGGTAGTTGTTGTTGCTGATGACACAGATGTTCTAGTTTTACTCCTACATCACTGGAAAGGCTCATTATCAAATATATATTTCAAGTCTGAGATGCGAAAGTCACACAAAAGCGGTGGGGTGTGGAATGTTGCTGATATCGTGCACAAAGCCGGTGATTTGATCACTAAACATATTCTTTTCTTGCATGATTGGGGTGGGTGTGACACAACATCGGCGATATTTGGACAGGGAAAGACAGGCTTGGTAAAACGATTAGAATCGTCTGCTCAATTGCAACATCTTTCGATAGAAATCAGCAATCGGGCTGAGTCAGCCCAACAGGTAGGCGAGGCAGGTGCGAAGATTTTCGTTCAAATGTATTTGGGCAAGGATGGAGAGTCCCTCGACCATCTAAGATACGCGAAGTTCATGACCATGATTTCCTCCGGCTGGTCTGCTATCGAACCTCAGAAATTGCCACCTCCAGAGAGGGCAGCCTATTTCCATAGTCTTAGGGTTCACTTACAGATATTAATCTGGGCATATCTCGGGGAAATAGATCTAGAACCAAGACATTGGGGATGGCAACTACAGGGGTCAATACTTATCCCAACAATGACTGACCTAGAACCAGCACCAGAAAATCTTCTTAAATTCATTCGATGCAATTGTAAAATGTTGTCAAGAAATCCTTGTGGCACAAATCAATGTTCCTGTCGGAAAAATGGACTTAAGTGTGTCACTGCCTGTGGGGATTGTCGTGGGGAGATTTGCATGAATTTTGAGCAAACGGTTGTTGATCAGGAACTGGATTGAATGTGGCTGTATCACTAGAAAGCAATCTGAACACTCAATAGATTTATATTTCGTTCGGGTGGGAGATTCAAAGTCAATAGATTCATAATATGGAAAATTAGTGGGAAAATATTAGAAAAACACATATTTTCCGGTTTTGACTGACATTTTGGTCTTTTACTCAGAAACAACATAGTTTGCCCTGGAAATATATTATATACACTACAAAAGAAATTTTGTTATAACACGGGTTGATAGTTTTAGTATGTGTGTAAAACAATAGACTTCTCGATATTTTCAACTTTCAAGCGGCCATGTTGGACACCATCTTGAATAAAAAAAATTCCCCAAAGCGGATTTTAGCCGATTTTGGATATGTTCACCAGGGGGCTATTCTGCTTCGAATGACACCAAATTCAGCTTGTTAAGAATTTTTTCCGGGTTCAACCCTTCAACAGCCAGACTAATAGGAGGGAGTTATATATTATTGGAATATTCACGGTTTACTTATATAAGTTGTTCCCAAATTTAAGGAATAAATCTTGAAATTATTCCATAGTTATTCCATAGTTTTCTGAAATTAGAATTTTCATAATATTAGTTGAATGCTACATTCTTTAATTCACAAATTGAGCACACAATAAAAAATGTTTAACTCCCTATAATCAGCCCCTGTCCAGGGAAACATCCTATGGGGCCTTGATTCACTGTAAAGATCTTTGAGTCAATGCCTGCACTGTAAAATAGTCTGTTGCAGTTAAAATTGACCTATGCAGCACTGCATGGAACACTTGGTCACCAAAATTCTGTTATATGAAGTTATAACCACAAAGCCAACTAGATTTCAACATCTGTGCATCACCGGTGATTACTGAAAGGATAGAGCCCAGGTTTGGTGTAATTTTATGCCGAGACACTGATGAGTAGCTGTATCAAAACAAATCTCACTGCATGTTTAATGAAATTAGGATGTTTATCTTTGTTCAAAGTATGTACCCATTTCGGACAAATTTGACATATAGATAGAGCCTATCATACAACCAATACGAGAAAAAATATATAGTTCTACTCACTGTTCCGACTTATGTTCTCTTTCTCCACCTAGAATTATAGTACAGCAAAAACCCGTACAAATAAGAAGTCAATCTATTTTTTAGTCGAGTTTTCAAAAACTTGACTTATGGTTTGACGAGGGACGGTTGGCAGGCGGGCGGCGGCGGGCGGACCTAAAGAATGCCTTATAACTTTGACATTTGTGAACGGATTCAAAAAAAATTTGGTATGTGAGTTGCTCCCAATGACTATTTACTGCCTGTAGAATATGGGTCAAGTCCGAACTTTTTGACAAGAGTTATCCATCTTTTATGACTTTTTTGCAATTTTATCAAATATTAACTGATTACATCCATATTTGATATATGAGTCTCTTGCAACAATATCTCAGACGAGTTCAAAAAGCAGGTTTGTCCGAATTTTTTTCCCCGGAGTTATGGGCCTTAGTTTGTCTATTTTTAGCATTTTTTTTCACCGTTAGCGCGATAACTGAATCAAATATTAACTGATTCAAACCATATATGATATATGAGTCTCTTGCAATAATATCTCAGACGAGTTCGAAAACCAGGTTTGTCCGACTTTTTGGGCCTTGTGTGGGCCTTGTTGCCAAGTTATTGGCAGAAGTTTTTTTCAACTGCCAATAAACTCGACATAGCATCTTAGATGCGTACCCCTTGTTCATGTACTTGTTGATGATAGATGATTTACAGACTTCTTTGTTATATCGCATGAACCCACTTCGAAGATCTTGAGCCCCTTTATAGCTTGACATGAGATGATTACACAAAATGAAAATTGCATGGTAATTGTAACGGCTACATATTGCTAAACTCATGTTGGTTCGGCATTTCTATTAAGCTTCTTCTTTTATTCTTAACTAGCAGGTTTACCCGGCGTTGCCCAGGTTAAAGTGATGTGAAAACCCTCTGCATATATTGTGGATATATGGTGGGAATAGAGGATAATCTTGTTCAAAGCATTACACATATTCTCATAAAATATATATCCAAATAGCATCACAAAACACGATTCTTACACACGGAATATAAGTTGTAGCTAACCTTGTCGGATCGCAGCGATTGTCATTTTGTTTATCGCGATTAATCCGTCCCACCAATACAGAACTATTTATTTATTTACAACTGCGTATACTTCAGACGTTATAACATGAACATCATAAACGCATTAGTTCGCAAAAATAAAAGACGACAATTGGGATTTACATAGAGATGTATCAATCAATCTGATGGGTTTGACAAAGATTTTGAGGACACCTGGTTATCATATCTCCATGAAGATACAGATGTTTTAAAGAAATGACCATGTGCTCCTCTGTTCATTGTGCTATATACTGGCTAATTATTCTCCGCTTAAAAGAAATGTTGCTATGCAACTATATCGGCTACATGTGCCCGACACAGAGCGAGATTATTTTTAGTTGTTTATCTTAGGCGATGAGTCTATGCTAAAACATGAAAGATATCCTCTGTATATTGGGCAGATATAACCTTGTCAGATGGCAGTATTGGAGGATCCTGAGAAGGCTTGTGCCACAGACTCCGTTTTCTTTTATCTCAGAAGAAATTATATTTGACGGCACACTGTGACCACCATTGTTGAACAGGCCTTCTATACATTTCCATATCTCTTGTAACTTTTTGTGGAAACAATATTGAATGGGGCAGACTCAATTGTGCTATAACATGAGCTATTCTAATATTTTAACATGCACCATTATCTTCCTCGTAAAAAGTTACCACTGTTAGAACGCCTTGGTGCCAACTCGATTGTACCCCGTGAAATTATAAATAAAACACATACAGGCAGACATACATGTATTTGCAGATATATCTAGGCACCAAATGTGACGTTTTAACACGCACGATTTGATTCCTCGTATCATTTGAGAAGAATGTGTATGAATTTGATGTTAATTGGAACTAAACATATTTCTATCAGTTGTGGTGACCCCACCCGTCCCTATGTAGGACTCAAGCGGCGCCACATTTTACATCATTAAACCACAAACTTAGACTCATTATGGAGATGGATATATATAAAATTATTGAAAATTGGCGTGTATACAAATTCGTATCAAATTTAGGGCCCCCATATATCTCACCCAAATGGCACCAGTTTGGCATATTTAAACCACACGATTAGATTTCTCGTATCACGGAGAAGAATATGTATCAGTCTGGTGGAAATCGGCGCAAAACATATTGTTTATCCATTTTTGTGTCTCACCCTTTGTGGACCCCTGTCTCGAATGGCACCACTTTTGACATCTTTAAACCACACAATTAGACTCCTGATATCATGGAGAAAAATATTTATAATTAAGTTTTGTGCTAGTCGGCGACTAAACAATTTTTAAAATAAAATTTAGTGCCCACCCCACACCATCTCTCAGACAAACAGCACCATTATAGCATCTTTAAATCAGATGATTTGATTCCTCGTATCATGGATAAGAATGTGTATCAATTTGGTGGAATTTGGCACTAAAATTATTGTGTATCAATTATGGTGCCCCTCTCCTTTTCGGTGCACCCCTGACTCGAATGACACCACTTTTAACAGTTTTAAGCCAACCATTAGACTCCTCATACCATGTGGATGATTTTGTATAAGTTTGGTAGCAATAAGTGACTAAACCAATTCTTATCAAATTTAGTGCCTATATACCCTTCCCCAATCTCCCAAACGACACCAATTTTGGCGTCTTTAAATCCCACAATTAGATTCCTTGTAGCATGGAGAAGAATGTGTATTGATTTGGTGGAAATTGGCGCTAAAATATTTTTATCAATGTTGGTGCCCCTCTCCCTTCCAGTGCACCCCTGACTCGAATGGCCCCACTTGTGACAGATTGTGACATCCTTAAACCACACAATTAGACTCTGACATCATGGAGATGATTATTGATAAGTTTGGTAAACCAATTTTTATCAAATTTAGTGCCCACTAACCCCCATCTCTCACCAAACAGTACCAACATGGCGTTTTAAATCACACGATCAGACTCCTCGTATTACGGGTAAGAATGCGTATCACGTTGGTGGAAATTGGCGCTAAAATTATCAAGTTTGGTGCCCCTCTGCCTTTCAGTTCAACACTGACTCGAAGGACGTCAAGTTTTGACAGATTTAAGCCACGCCATTAGACTCCTCATACCATGGGAATGATATTGTATAAGTGTGGTGGCAGTCGGCGACTAAACCCATTCTTATCAAATTGAGTGCCCCTCCCACAATCTTTCATCTAAACGACAGCAATTTGGAGTCTTTGAATCGCACAATATGATTCCTTGCATCATGGAGAAGAATATATATCAATTTGGTGGAAATCGGTGCTATTACATAAATTTTATCAATTTTGGTGCCCCTCTCCCCTTCCATCCATCCCTGACGCGAATGGCGCCACGTTTGACATACTTAAATAACACCATTATATTCCTCATATCATGGAAATGATTATATAAAAGTTTCGTGGCAATCGGCGGCAAACATGTTTTCTATCCCTCCCCCTTTTCTGCCCCTGACAACGGCGTCACTTTAGAAGATTCTAAACCACAACATTATCTTTCTCGTAAAAAGTTACCCCTAGTAGATCGTTTGATGCCATCTAGTCTAGGCAAATATGGACATAGGTGTCGGCTGGAGAGGGAATTTATGAGACCTACATTTTTGGTTAGCATGAACGCTTAACTTTCGGAATCCGTATGTTGGCTTTGTCAGATAGGCGGATTTTTTTCGCACCGCGTGGTTTTATTGAGGCACCTGTTGATAAAATCGGTCATTTTTCCAATAAAGCCGACATATTTGACAGAGTATATTCACACCTTTTGAGATGAGATATTCGTCCAATTTTGATACCTGTGAATGGGGCGATAACAAGAGTAAGATAATACATGTAACCATTGAATCTCGGAATAACAGTTATGACATCATGTGACGTAAAAGATTTTTTAGGGTGAGAAAAATATGACGATTCACGCAAAGCGTTGTCTTTCGTTTTTTATAAAATCAGAAGTAAGATGGTTATGCCCAATTAGTTTATACCATGGGAAACTACTGCCAATTAGCTATGTTATAATATATCACTTATCGATTTTGGTCGCATTATTTTTTATCAAAGGCAGAAAAATCAACCCTCCCCCCTAAAGCTGGCAGGCTGTGGTGTAAGGCACACAGAACGCACGATTATGTGCCAAATTGCGAAATTAACACAACGGCCGTTGATGGACTGCTAAGGTATTGTCTAATATATATGTTTCGATCGACACAGCCGAGCATTAAAGTAACGATATTGCATAATGTACATCCTGACTCAATTTTTTAACAAATTTTAGATTTTTTCCCCAAAAAGATAATCTAAAAATGCATTTTGTCTTCTTCCGGGATGCAAAAATGAAAATAATGAATTAAGGGTGGAGATAATTAGTGTATATGGTAATTTCGTTCCGTCTTGGTTTAAAAACTGGCCTAATAACACAAGATGGCTGCCAATATGGTGGCCGGTAAATAGGTGGGAATTGTAAAATTTGTAAGAACGCACGAATACTTGCCAAAATGGCTTAACTAACACAATGGCCGTTGATAAGCTGCTACAGTTTTATGTAATATGTATATCCCGATCCATCGACTAGAACATTTAAGTGAAACCGGTACACAAAGCACCTCCTGGTCCCAATTTTTAATTAAATATTTAATTAGTTTAGTCCGAAACTAATCAAAAACCTCTTTTTGTCATCTTCTCGAAATGCGTAAAGACAATAATGTAGCGTGGGTGGATATAATTTGTATGTACGATAATTTCATGCCTTCGTCGGTTACTACATGTACATGACATATTAACCCCAAAATGGCTGCCAAAACGGTTGCCGGTGTATGGATGGAAATTGTAAAATCTGTCACGTCGCAATTAACACCACCATCGTAATGCAATGTCTTATAAAACCAATAGTCCTATTATATTCATATCATTTTGCAATACAATCACATAACAGTGGCCAGTTCTATTGAAATGACAACCAGATTGTACCCACGAGTGAGAACATCGACAAAATTTGCAGTCATTCGCGCTCAAGTAAGATTTGTTCTTCAAAATCGGTGGCATGTCGTACAAATTATTTCAGATTGAACATGATTAGTTTAAGGCAGATGGCTGTCTGACTTTCTTTGCGAAAAGAATAATGGAATTGTGTGGGTTATATTACATCTAACACGATATTTGAGCATACTTGGCACTCTCTATGGCTATTTGTAACAAAATGCGACCACGAATAACAGAATTAACCAATTCGGATATATATACCTCATCAAATAACTCATGTTGATACGAATCGTTGGTTACCCTCTATCAACGAGGCGTGATTACAAGAACGGAGCTACTGATACATTGGGTCTCATGTATACCATTCTAAAAGTAAGTATAAATGGATCTCACTGACCAATAGAAATTGCTGCCCAGTCCGCAAATTATCAAACGGTCACATTATACATGTTCGTTCTGTTTCACCATCACATTTCGATTGTATCTTACACTGTATAGTATGGTACTGGAGTCTCGTGTCACCTCATTTGCCCTCAAAGTGACTGAACAATTCTTGTAAGACGAGGTACCCCAAATACTGACAGTTATCCCATGCTAGATGAACACTCATATTACCCATATCTTTCTATGCTGATGAGTAGGTAGGATTACTTCTGAAAGGCTGTACCCTCAGAAAACAACATATAGATCGGATAATTGGCATGGAGTTTTATCATGTAGACTGATACATTTTGAACGTTTTGTATCCCAGTGTAAGTTTTAGCTCATTATGACAACAAAAGGACGACAATTGCAATTATTTGTAAACATGCCATACAAAGGTTGATACCAGGAAGCGTATAATAACTATCTAGATAAGTCAAAAAATAATGCGGTTAGGGACCTGCTGATGCCAGCGGGTCGGATGTCTGAAAACATACCATATCTTGATTATGGCCGTTCATGATTAAAGCATTATAATTCCACCCACCGGTCATATCTAACGCCAAATGTGTTACAGTTAAATTCAAATGTATCTTTTGTTACCCCACTATGCGCGACGTGAGTGGACCGTCTATAGTGTGTATCCTGATATTATATTGTGATAGTGTTTGATGTGCAAATGGGTAAAACAAAATGGGATCACAAGTCTGGGTGTAATTTGTCTCTGCATCTCAGAAATGACAAATAGCAACAATTTCTGTGCAGACCAGAATCTGATCTACAATAACTCATCCATAACAACTCCGAATGTGCTGAGCGAAATCAGTAACTGGACACGATAGCCGTAGTTTAGTATTTACTGAACAGCGTGTGGGGAATACATGCATATGTCTTTGTTCAATCAGGACGATATGGGGACGAGGAATTATTCGCCATATTGTTTTCCGCTGGTGTTGCCTGTATTAAAATACGAATATTGAATAAAGCCCGATTGAAACAATGACATGAGTTTTACGTTTCAAACACCAATGGTGCTTGCAACAGCAGCAGGTCTCCTGGTCTGAATATGGGCCGTTCAAATGTAACATAACGTAGACAAGTTTACTTTCCACCAATTTGGAAACAACAGTTATATTTCTGAAGGTTATCGCGTTCATATATTGCAAATAAAGCGGTCCTTCGTGGCGATCTTGTTCAACAGAAACTGCATAATTTAGTTAGACACACAGGAGGGATTCTCATTCTGGACTATTCTTATGTTTATCACTGATCAAACAATTTTTCAGAAGATGCAAAATCTGAACTAATTTTGTACGACGAGCGATATATTTTTTCTGAATCTCATCTTCTTTGCGTTATTGGACACTAGTCAATGAAAGCGGCGATGGTGATTTAGTGTCTGGAAAAATTCATTCGGTGTTATCACGACCATCTTCTGTGGGTCGAAGCTATTGTACAGCAATTGTAGATTGTATATATAAAAGATTAATGGAGGCACTGACTCAGAATCAAAATCACTGCATCAAATATGGTTGCTTCAGTGAGTGTGAACAAATTATCATTTCTTATCGAAGTGGTCATGTATTTATCGGATGGCAAAATGAGATGTTCCTTATCTCACATCTAGCTTTAAAATCGGTCCCATTTTCGCCCAATCAAGTCGGGGTGTGAACCCGCACCAACCTCGTCTAGCCCAGGCTTCGATAATGGTATCCACGACATATCCACCTCATATGTACCATCATATCTGGTAGCACTTGGAATAATATCCTTTGAGAAAGATTGACCTTCTATTGTCGGGTTTAAGTAATTTCTTATTGATTATGTCAAAGGTAACTGGCATAAATAATGATCAGGCAATCTATGTATTACTGCTACTCGGTTCTTCGTTTTAAACAATCCTGTTCATCTGTAAATACCTCGCTCAAATTGCCAACTGTTTCAAGGGACACAGATTACTTGAGCACGAATGCTCATGAATGCAAGATTCGTCAATAATGGGCACCATTCTGGTAGAAATTTTAAATAGAATTGCGCATCATGATGTCCCGGAGTAACATGATACAATGAATATAATACTTAGGGTTGTGTGGGACATTAGATGGCGGCAATGGCGATAAATGCGTTATTAAGCCATTTTGTAATCCAAAAACGACATTGAATTATCGTACACACCAAATATCTCCACCACGCTACATTCTGCGCTTTATGGCTTCCGAGAAGATGACAAAAATGGCTATAGGTTATTTTTTGGAGAAAAATCACTGGAAAAATAGCTAAATTTTATCAAAATTTTGTGCCAGGAGGTGCATTGTGTAAAATTTTCACTTTATTGTTCGAGTTTTTAAATCTGGATATATACATTAAACTATAGTTAAGCAGTTCATCAACGACAGCTTTGTTAGTTAAGCCATTTAAGCAAGTAATTGTGCATTCTTACATATTTCCCAATTTCCACCTATATTTTGGCTGCCATATTGGCAGCCATTTTGGATTAGTATGTAATTTTTTAATCCAAGGCGGAATGAAATTGCCGTATACACGAATTATGTCCATCCTTACTAATTCTTTTTTTGCCTTCCAGAAAATAAAAAAAATGCGTTTTATATAATTTTTTAGGAAAAATTCTAAAATTTATTAAAATTTCGGGTCTGGGGGTACATTATATATTGTTTCTACTTTAATGTTCGAGTTTGTAGACAGAAACTTATATATTATTACATTCTTTAGCAGTCTTTCAACGGCTGTTGTGTTAATTAAGCCTATTGACATGTAACCGTGAGTTATGTGTGCCTTATACCACAGCATGGCGCATCTTAACTTTAGGGGGAGGGTTGATTTTTCTGCCTCTGATAAAAAATAATGCGGCCTGCAGCGATAAGTTATATATCAAAATATAGCCAATTGGCAGTAGTTTCACACGGTATAAAACAATGTGGCATACCCATCTTACTTTGTGATTTAAAAGAAACGAAAGACAACGCTTTGCGTGAATCGTCATATTTGTCTCACCCAAAATATTAGTTGACGTCACATGACGTCATGATTGTCATTCCGAGATTCAATGGTTACATGTATTACCCTACTCTGGTTGTCGCCCCACTCTCAGGTATCTAAATTGGACAAATATTTCTTCTCAAAATGTGTGAAAATAATGTGTCAATAATGTCGGCTTTATTTAAAAAATGACCGATTTTTTCATCGGGTGCCTCAAGAAAACCACGCGGTGAGAAAAAAGTCCGCCTATCTGACATATCCAACATACGGATTCTGAAAGTTTAGTATTTACGCTAACCAAAAATGTAGGTCCCATAAATTCCCTCTCGAGGCGACACCCATGTCCATATTTGCCTGGCCTATTCTAGATGGTCCCTCCGCACTAAACTTAGTTTATCAATTTTGGTGCCCCCCTTCCCTTCCGTGCACCCCTGACTCGAAATGCTCCACTCTTGATATATTAAAACCACACCATCAGATCCCTTATATCATGGGGATGATTATATATAAGTTTCGTGGCAAGCGGCAACAATTTTTTTTCTGCCCCTCCCCCTTTTCTGCCCCTGACAACAACGGCGTCACTTTAGAAAATCCTAACCCTCACCATTATCTTTCTCGTAAAAAGTTACCCCTAGTAGACCTTTTTGGTGCCATCTAGATGGTTCCCTGTGAATTTCTATAGAACACAGACAGACAAACATTCGCAAATATAGATATATATATATTTATCTCTCGCTCTCTATCTCTCTATCTCTCGCTCTCTCTTATCTCCGCTTCACACTCTTACTCTCCCTCACACACTCACCAACTCTCTTTCTCTATTCATATATATCTTCTCTTGTTGTGGCTAAATTCTCAAAAAAAACGTTATCGTTGGCATTTGGTGTCCAGTTACTGAGGAGAGATAAATCTATTGCATACGCTATTTCTTCGTGTTTGTTTTACATTCCACACCAGAGCAGTTCAGCAGTTTGTTGTAATACCACGAGGACACCCATAACTGCATCTCATGTTCAATGGTGGCGTTATAGCCCCCCGGTAAATATCACGTAAATAACATGTTCGATGCTCCTCAAATATACCAGTTGTCAAGACATCATGCATTTTATTCAAATATAAGGAACTAGCAGGGTTACCCGGCGTTGCCCAGGTTAAAGTAATGTGAATCCGTCTGCACATTGTTGATATATGGTGGGAATAGAGGATACTATTGTTCAAAGCGTTACACATATTCTCATGAATTATATATTCAAATAGCATCACAAAACATGATTCTTAACACACAGAATATAAGTAGCAGCTCACCTTGTCGGATTAATTCGTCCCACCAATAAAGAACTATATATTTATTTTCAACTGCGTATACTTCAGATGTTATAACATGAACATCATAAACACATTAGTATTTGAGGATCCTGAAAAGTCATGTGCCACAGACTTCGTTTTCTTTTATCTCAGAAGAAATTATATTTGACGGCACACTGTAATCACTATTGTTGAACAGGCCTTCTTTACATTTCCATATCTCTTGAAACTTTTTTGTGGAAACTATTTTGAATGGTGCAGACTCAATTGTGTTATAATATTAACATGAGTTATTCTAATATTTTAAAATGCACCATTATCTTCCTCGTAAAAAGTAACCACTGTTAGAAATCCTTGTGCCATCTCGATTGTACCCCATGAAGTTATATACAGAACACGTACAGACAGACATATATTTGCAAATATATTTAGGCACCAAATGTGACGTTTTTAACGATTTGATTCCTCGTATCATTTGTGAAGAATGTGTATGAGTTTGATGTTAATTGGCACTAAACATATTTCTATCAGTTGTGGTAACCCGCCCGTCCCTATTTCGGAGTCAGGCGGTGCCTTAAACCACAAACTTAGACTCATTATGGAGATGAATATATATAAAATTGTTGAAAATTGGCGAGTATACAAATTCATATCAAATTTAGGGCCCCCATATATCTCACCAAAATGGCATCAATTTGGCGTATTTAAACCACACGATTAGATTTCTCGTATCACGAAGATTATGTATCAGTCTGGTGGAAATCGGCGCTATACATATTGTTTATCAATTTTTTGTGGACCCCTGTCTCGAGTGGCACCACTTTTGACATCTTTAAACCACACAATTAGATTCCTGATATTATGGAGATAAATATTCATAAGTTTGGTCCTAATCGGCAAATAAACAATTTTTTTTTATCAAATTTAGTGCCGACCCCACACCTTCTCACACCAATATAGCGTCTTTAAATCAAACAATTAGATTCCTTGTATCATGGAGAAGAATGTGTAATAATTTGGTGGAAATCAATGTTGGTGCCCTCTCCCTTTCAGTGAACCCCTGGCTCGAATGAAGCCACTCTGTACAGCTTTAAGCCACCCCATTAGACTCCTCATACCATATGGATGATTTTGTATAAGTTTTTGTATAACATTGGCGAGTATACAAATTCGTATCAAATTTAGGGCCCCCATATCTCTCATCCATACGGCACCAATTTGGCGTATCTAAACCACAGGATTAGTTTTCTCGTATCACGGATAATATGTATCAATCTGGTGGAAATCAGCGCTAAACATATTGTTCATCTTTTTGTGTGCCTCTCACCCTCTATGTATCCTGACTCGTATGGCCCTATTTGTGACAGCTTGTGACATCCTTTAAACACACAATTAGACTCCTGATATCATGGAGATGATTATTGATAAGTATGGTAAGCCAATTTTTATCAAATGTAGTGCCCACTAACCCCCATCTCTCACCCAAACAGCACCAACATGGCGTCTTTAAATCACACGATAAGACTCCTCGTATTATGGATAAGAATGCGTATCACTTTGGTGGAAATTGGCGCTAAAATTTTGGTGACCCTCTGCCTTTCAGTTCAACCCTGACTCAAATGATGACACTTTTGACAGATTTAAGACACACCATTAGACTCCTCATACAATGGCGAAGTGTGGTGGCAATCGGTGACTAAACCCATTCTTATCAAATTGAGTGCCCCTCCCACAATCTTTCACACAAACGACAGCAATTTGGAGCCTTTAAATCGCACAATTAGATTCCTTGTATCGTGGAGAAGAATATATATCAATTTGGTGGAAATCTGTGCTAAAATTAGTTTTATCAATTTTGGTGCCGCTCTCCCATTCCGTGCATCCCTGACGTGAATAGCGCCACATTTGACATATTTCAGCAACACAATTAGAATCCTCATATCATGGGAATGATTATATAAAAGTTTTGTGGCAATCGCCGGCAAACATTTTTTCTACCCCTCCCCTTTTTCTGCCCCTGACAATGGCGACACTTTAGAAAATTCTAACCCGCACCATTATCTTTCTCACAAAAAGTTACCCCTAGTAGACCATTTCTTGCCATCTAGATGGTCCCTCAGCGCTAAACTTAGTTTATCAATGTTGGTTCCCCTCTCCCCTTCCGTGCATTATCTTATTCCTTATATCATGTGGATGATGGTATATAAGTTTCGTGGCAATCGGCAACAAATTTTGTTTCTGCCCCTCCCCCTTTCCTGCCCCTGACAACAACGGCGTCACTTTAGAAAATCCTTACCCTCACCATTATCTTTCTTGTAAAAAATTACCCCTAATAGACCCCTTTGGTGTCATCTAGATGGTCCCCTGTGAATTTCTATAGAACACAGACAGACAGACAGACAGATAGAAAGACAGACATTCGCAAATATAGATATAAGATTATATTTATCTTAAAAACTCATTAGTTTAGGCCATTCTCGTAGCCAGGCTATTGCCTCTCCGCTCATCTAATTTGTTAATATCGGTATAAATCACCTAAATATCACTTAATCTCATACATATATATCATATATTCTGTTCATATTCAAAAGATCTTCGTAATATTGCCATATTTTAATGTAATCCATCATCCATTTCATCCGTATTCATTTATTTACATTGCCTATCTTCGCTGGTGACATGCTTCTTCCAGTCAAGGCCATTCTTAAAGCATGTGGTTGCTATGGAAGCATGTCAACGGTTTCTCTATTTCCAGCTATTTTCGCCTTTCATTGACTCGCTTTTACTGGGTCGTGTTATTGGGTCGTGTAATGGGGTCACTTTACATTGCATCCTGGGAAAGGGTCAGCTTGGTATATATATAAGCCAATGGACCCAACCCAACAGTCAGATCACATTCAAACTGTAAAGTCTATATTATCACAGATATTCATAATACTATTTTAACTCAGAATAAAGGTAATTGCAATGTACAGAATGGACACCATAACAAGACACGAACTAGACCCAATAGCATAAATGATAAAAGAATAACATGGAGATTTATAATTATTAAAGACATAAGTTATTACCCAAGATTGAGAAAGACTGAAAGTATCATTTAGATGTCTAGTAGTTTCAAGCATAACAGTTGCAGTGCATGGATAATTACCTGTATTTAAGCCTGTCATTATCTATAGTATGAGAGCTTAACTTAGATCATAGTAGACGTGACGTATCACCAGGATAGCTAGAGACTCAAGAATACCAAGGACAAAGAACCGAGAATCATAAGACATAACGGGGTCGATTAACAAATATCCCGATCGAGCACATTATCGACCAAACCTAAACCATGTTACATAACTTTGACTTTCACCCAGACACCCTGGCATGGGACTTCTGTACCCTAGTCGCTTGGTTATCAGAGATCTATTTTACTTATCTGTTGTAAATTCATGACATCTAAAATGATCTTTTCATCTTATACATTTCCATACATATGCATTCTGGTCTGTTACATTTATAATCTTGTATTTTCTTGTTTGCAGAAGGAAAAAATATTTGGATTAATTCTCACGGAAGCTCGGAACAATGCTATAGGGGGAGAGGTTGGTTGATTATAATTATTTCTGTAATCATCAACAAGCAAGAACCCACGATACCTGCAATGTTGAAGTTTGATGTGTTTCTTCTTTAGCATATTAATAACTGATTCTAAACTGTTCAGGCTCATGAATATTGGAAAAGAATCACTGATCAAAATGATTTTTAGCTCAATTTGACAAAGTCAAGTTTACATATTGCCAAACCGATCTTCAGGGTGACCTCTAAAAAACATTGTCGCCAGTGGCCATCTTGGATTTTACTCTTTTCATGACTAAATCCTTCGGCACACCCTACATGCCACATCTTCATCCAAACTTCATATTCTTCTTTGGGGTGACCTCGTAGATGCCCAGGAGCTGTCCAATTTTTCTGAAATTCTTTTTAAAAAATCTGCAGCCATCTTGGATTTCTCATTTGAATCCACCGGCACACCCTGCAGCCCACATGTATTGGTGAAATGTTTGAATTGATATAAAATTATAAACTCCTCCCCAAGTTGACCTACAATGTCGCTGACACCTTCATTATATGTGTAAATGGTACTAATAAAACATAACCAGTAATATATCACAGTATCTCTTTAAATATCTAAGTATATGCTCCATATAATTGTAATTATAATGTAGATGTCAATTTGAACTTTACATATCTTTCACTCAGAGATGTATGGTGAATGCATTTTTGAAAACCAGTTAACTGAATCAAATTGCCCTGTTACAAATACAATAGTTTTGACAAAAACACATGTGACAGATGTCTCTCTTTATATATTTGGGATGTAATAGATAACCTACTCTACTACAGTTAATGCAACTGTTTCAAGTTCAAAAGTCATTTCATAAAATGTTGCTTTCATTATCTTATCTTGTATATTTCATCTTCTTCAATAATCTAATTTGAAATTTCTTGCTGTCTTTTCACAGCTAAGTTGTGAAGATATTAGGAAGCTGAAGAGGTTTTTGAGTGTAATGAGTGAAGAACAGACAGATAAATGGGGTGACTGTGAACTGAAGAAGGAATCACATGAAGATGATGGTGATGAAGATGATGAAGATAAGGACTTACGAGCAAGAATACTCATGAGAGCTGTAAGTATATATTCTATGGCTCATTTGAGCCTAAAAGTTCCTACGTAATTTGGGAGTAGAGACAATATAGTTTGATAAATACCCACAATACCAGTATATAGTCTAGACCTTATACTCTGAACCAACTTGCCAAATTCATAGCAATTTTCAATATTTGCACAGATGTAAGACAAATTCTCTTTAGTCATACCATATTAGGAATAGAATAACAATAACCACTCTTCATTGTCTAAAAAATTGGACCTGATGTTTCTAATTTCATTGACGTGAGTATTAAGTTTTCAGCAGCATATACAGTCACTATAAAAGTACATTTATGGACCTATCTTGATCCTGGAACCCGGGACGGAATGTGACAATGACGAGAATTATTACACAACTATTGCTGTTTTTTTGGTTGATTACATTACTTCAACATGTATGGTAAGTTCACACAATTTCACAGAAATGGTCCCGATAGCTTAATTGAAATAAATGAACATGCACCAAAACCCAAATGGTAATACAACAATAATTATGTTGAGTGGAAACCAAACAGAAACAATTATCTGATGCTAAAGAATATTGACTGTTGGTATGTAATAAATGCAGAATAACACAGTCATGTGAAGTAGATGAACTTTATCACACTAGTTTGTATGCCTCAAGTTACAACTCGAGCCTCAATGTAACACTATGTTGCAACAAATTCATGCAATAACGTTCACCACATTCAAACTTTCTGCTTTCCACTGTCTTTAACTCATTCAACACCGAGCCCCCAGCAAATTACGTTGATTGGCTGCCAGCCCCCTTGAGCGACGTGAAAGTTATATTATTATATTTATATAGCATCAGTCAATTGTGATCGTTTATACTCAACTTCACACTCTTAGTACTACATGTTATAGAGGGCAGGAAAGGACTAATTTTAATAATATATACTATTATTTCTCACTATTATAAATGAACATAAGCATAATTGTCTCTTTATTTCCTTTATGTTACATTTTTAAGAGTAATTGTTCTGCCTGAAAGGGTGTCTTGATTGACCAATAAAACTATCTGTATTCGCTACCATTTTTGTCTGATGGCTGATGATTTATAAGTTCACCACACCTGTTGGTTTGACTCAGTCGCCATTTTTGTCAATATACAATCCCAGAATACTTATGAATTTGCATGGGTACCATATAGGCGTAAATTTTAATACCGACATCTCAACCAAATTGGTGGACGCTCTGGTCTGCCGTAGACTAACATGTGCTTCAATACTTTAATGATTGTTAATTGAGTCAATTATTTTAAAGCGATCATTGCATACACCAGAGTTATTTTCACAACTGTAGGATTGTCCAAAGTTACTTGGTCAATCCCATCTTATTTCTGAAGAATGTCATCAAATTGTCTTTAGTGAACAGTGTTAAAAGTGATACTGCAGCATGTTACTGCCTTATTGCCATAATCTATATATATAAAAGAGTGTGATCAGTCTGTCTGTCTGTCCCGACTATTCTCCCAGACTGTTGGTCCGATTTCAACCAAATTTGGTGTGGTGACTCGGGGTACCCTGGCTGATGTTATAACGGCATTAGTTTTTCAATATTTTGCTTTAAAAAAAATTAATAAATAAATTTAAAAAATAAACTTAAAAAAAAAATAAGATTACTATGGGCCTATTTCAGAATCGAATAAGTCCAATATGAACCAATGGGAATAATTAGGTCCAATATGAACCTATTTGCATGATGATATGTTGCAGCACCAGATGTACGCTCTTTATATAATGTGTTTTCACTGTGGTCTGCACCATCCAACTGAATAATGGGTATAAGTCCACTATGGGCTTATTCCAGAATCATTATAGTGCAATATGAACCAATGTCAATATTTAGGTCCAATATGAACCGATCTGCACAAGGATGTATTGAAGTAGCATAATAAATATTATGTCTAATGTAGTACAACTGTATTCTTTTATTCTAATATGAAGAAAATAATGTAAGGCAATTTGAGTACCACCATTGCTGCTGCAGATAAATTTATGAGGAAACAGTGCACGGGATCTCATTGTAGTCAGGGTATTTTAGAGTTATTTTTTGTTGCTGAAAATGTAAATATTACTGTCTGTTACAGCTGTGTGTTTACCAACATTGATTTCAACATGCGGAATTAGTGGTGTGTTATTGATAATAAATATAACAACAAATTCCCTCTTTTGTTTCATCAGGCTGTACCCACCATGAACGCTTTAAGCTTTAGTGACCTGCTCATCTAAAATCACCATTAATGGTAATACAAAGTCACAAATGTGACCGTAACCAGTTTATTCCATAGAAGACATGATATTTGTTCTGAACTCCTCATGAGTTGTCAACTGAAAGTAGTAATTTAATAAGAAAAACACATTTTATCACTATGTCCACATAAGTTCAAAAGGTTGCGAACTTATTTGATATCACAAAGTTACCTCTGTTTATTCCGTCATTCCGGAAAGTTAACATGAAAAGATGGTTGTCTTGATAGAAATTGTATCATGAATATTGTAAAGTACTTACATTGTGAAATACCCAGTGTAAGAAATGTTTAGCTTACCAGTAGGGGCACTGCTTACAAATTTAAAAAAGTATAAGAACAATGGAATATTGCTGGGAACAAATGCACATTGAATGTATGAACGAATTTGTTATTGGGTCAGGGGGGGGTCGGAAAAAATTTCCAGGCACGTATGATCATTTTAATTTTTTCCGGGCCACAGGGGACCCACCCACCAAATTTCTTCCGTTTCTGGCCTTTTTTTCCAGGCAATTTTGGACACCCACCCTTTTTTTTCCGTTTCAGGCAGGGTGTGTTTAATTTTCACAGAGTTGAAAATGTTGTCAGGAGAAACAAATTATGTTGTTCCATTATATTACGCAGAATATAATATGGGTAATTTAACTTAAAATTGAGATAATAATACATCATTATGAGCATGACATCGCTCTTTCTGACAATTACAGATTCTGTATTCAGATTCTGTATTTATATAGTTGATGACAATCGATGAAAATCTGCCACTCGATCTGGGCATAAACACCGCGGTAGCAGAGCAATGTAGGTAGCAGAGCAATGGTATGGAGCTTCGACTTAAAACAGCACTGTACCAAGCGATATATAACAAGCTACTTCAAGTCAAAAGAAACTTGGGATAATGTGGAACAAGTACTTGTTCGATGGATCTGATTTAAACAGGACATTAGCTGTAAAAGCATTCTTAGTGACAACAACATTAATGGATACTTTATTGACAATGAAGAAATATTAAACATGAATCTAGGCAAATCAATGAAAATTAGCCAGTTTGATTTAAACAAAAATAATTTTGATGAAGAAATTTAGAAACAAACATTCAGGTATTCCCTTCAAAGATACGTTACACACTGAACTACATGGTATATTCATCTTTATTCACAAGAAAGGATTCTATGAGATCCGTTTAAAATTTATTATTTTGGTACGAAATAGCTTAAGTACCTTTTTGAATCATTATTTATATGACGTAGCAGGTCAAGGTCATTTGTTCACTTGTTATGTATATAAGCAAGTGAGGACACAGTCAAGATCTCTTTTTCATCTTGTGACTCGAAGGGAAGTACACGCTATGAGCAAATTGAAAACCACATATTATTGTCGGCTTCATTTTAACAATTCCGTTCCAATTTGTTTAATTTGTTGTGACATCGTTTCATTTTTGGGAAACGACACAATAATTATTAAAATAATATCAGAGTGACAATTTCATTCAATTTCACTTGTTTTATTTTACGCAAAAAATAAAATTAAAACTATTTTATTATGTTGAAAATTGTGGGTAATTCCCCAACTTCCGGTTTCGGAGCACGTGGTTTAGAATTCGAAATTTAATTCGTCTGTATATATGCAGCCGTTCACGTGTTGAACTCTCTTTGGGAATGCCTATACAGCACAGTTGCTATGTTATCTCTGTTCTTGTGGTTTTAGAATGTAAGTATTAGAACATTCAACCAGTGAGACAACATTGCAGTTATAACTTTGTTTATGTGGAAATTGCCACGTGACAACATTCGTTTTGTTTACGTCGAAATTCTGAAATTGTCACTCACACATCTGTTTCATGTTGACATATGTAGCAAAATTAGGGATCAGGTTTGGGTCCTTTTTTCGTTTATCTAGGAATTAACTCACTTGTGTGGTTTTGCTTGGCTCATAGTTCACTATGAATTCGTTTACAATACAATACACATTGTGATTGTTTGCCAACAAAATAACTTTTGTCAGATCACTGACACAATTTCACACGTATTAATGTGACACATCATGATCAGTCACCTAATTTCCTGGAATATTTTTAGGTCACTTTCCTGATCCTTATAACTGGTCATAAAACAAGCAATTTTCTTCCTCGTATGGCCTCGGTTTCAGTCACCCCATTGTCACGCAGATTCAGGCTAATCAAATTCCTCGTTCCATGCAGACCTTGAGGGGCCCCGCCGCATACTTCACCAATGTCACTGTAGGCAAGGCGCCATACTGTTCCGAAGGTGGGTTCCAGTATGCACGGATCCGACCATGCTCGCCGCGCTGCTGATGGATCCTACCTCAGATTTTCGTCATCCCATCTCCCTTTCACAAGCAGGTGGGACATACAAAGATCTGTCAGCCCCCTAGGGAGCAACTTAACTGGTATCGCATCACATCACAATTTGCCATCCAAACTTGGATAATAGCCATGCAATTTAGTATGACTTTTATGTGACTTTGAGATTGAGATCAAAATACTTTCATCATGTCAATGTGAGGCTCTTTATTGGATAATCAAAATTTCCAAAGTAAGTTGCTCCCTGGCGTCTACCCTAGGGTGGAATTGCTGTTAAGACCATTTCCCGGGACTCTGCATGGCTGTAAAATGCTTGCTCTTTGATGGGAGGTGAGTTGTAGCCAGTGTAGCCACTGGGGCTGTGGCAATTCATTCTATGTATATTTGACTGATCTGCCCATTCAACATGTAGTTCAATGCGGATTGTGTTCATTTCGAAACATTAAGTGTGGTGTCATTATGTTGGTGAGGTATCTGGATTTGTGTCGTGACCAGGTATGTCGCCACCGCCCTACTGGCTGCACGGTATGATTCAGCTTCACGTCAAGGTTAAAGCTGGCTCCAGTTATGGGGGGGGAAACAGTCTGAACATTAATCATACCTCGATGTCTCTTCCCAGGCTTTACGCAGCCCTGTTTATTCCGTTTTTTAACTTTAAAGATAACAAAATCCATGGTTTGGAACTTTGGATCTGCCGATCCCACATTTAGATTACAATTCTAATTAACAGGGCTACTTGCCATCCAATGCGAATCCTGATTCTCACTTTGGTTTTCGGTGAGCTCTTGCTGTTTTTTCTTGTGGCTCTAAAAAAGAACTAGAGTTAATTGCAAGGCATCGAGGTGTGGCAGACGCAGTTTCTCGCCTCCGATTTGGGTCCTGGGAGGTTCGAGGGGAGACCGAGCATTGGGCCACCAGACAGCGCGCCGGCTGATGCCGGATAATCTCGGGTGCTGTTCATAATAGTGTACATAGCACAGTCATCGGCCGGGGCAGAGACTTTTAACAAACCCTAAATTTGTTCTACAACCATGAGGTTTTACCAGGGCTCAAACTTATTACCTTTCCACTTGTCACTGATTAGCATTGTCCTTTGTTTATGGGTGACCGTTCGATTTTTCTGGTGATAAATTTACACAGATCATCTTTCGCCCTTACTACGGTTCCATGGGGCGAAACACCAAGCCTTGGATTCCTTGCGAGTGTCAATCTGGCTTTCTGCAGTTATAGGCTCTTTTTTCTGCGAACCAAGTTGTGACTCACGTTTCTCTGTGCGTAGAACATTCATCAGCTTTTGACTCTACAGTCTTAGGACAATCCCAATGGGCTTTTTACCTGTAGTACCAGGATTAGATCTATTCTCGCTCAATATCATGGCTTTACAGTTTGGGTTAGCTTATCAGGTTACGATATAGACAATTGAACTCACGCAATCTTCTGGGGTGGCGGTACGGTAGGTAATAACCTGTTCCATGTGAACAGGTGCATTTCAGAACTTTGAGCCTTGCATCATGCCAACAACACACGTTGATGCCCTGCTTGAAGGAGTCCTTTGTAGGGGTGCCACGATTAGTCGTATAATCGATGAACCGTTGATAAAGCCGATCATCGATTACCATTTACATCGTCGATTAATATGCATTATTTAATTTGACATCAGGACATGTCCAGTGTTATTGAATACCGTGTTTGTTTTACAGTTTAATCTACAACCGATGGGTTAACAACCTGTGATCGCATATCAACGAGATTCCGTTAAAAGGAGTACTACTAACCTATGTTGCAAACAGTCTGCAGTTCATTTGATGATGCGCCATGGTTACTCTTCATGTTGTTGTTAATTCTACAAATTGGCGGCCCTGCAGCTTTGAAATTATGGCGATGTCATTGTATATTTCTACTTGTAAGGCGGAACTACATCTTTGATATATGCCGACTGTCACTGTCTTCAATGAGCTGAATGCACTTGCCCTTGAATCTGATTGAACCAATGGGAGTTGATTGAAATTCTCTGGAAACTAGGGAACCTATGGCATTTTAATCAGCAATGTTCTCCATGATGTCATTTGAGTATACTGTGCTTGAATAAGTATCCTTAGAGGTTAATTGTATAGGCTATTGCGTATCATGCAGTGAATGCTGAATGAACCTCGATATTATCAAGTACAAACCGTCGGCCATTCATTATGCATTCCTAATTTTATATGGTTTGCATGTTTGGCTATTCAGACACTGAAATTCATATTTACGTTCGTTCTAATGAACTCACAAATTCTATTATCACCATAACATGGCCAATAATTGTGCAGGTATAGAATACATTCTGTTCATTGGTCAATAAAAGTGGTTTGTGATGCACTTCATTAATGTAAACATGTCCTGAGCCGATTCCTCAAACAACAGCGACATTGTAGTTACCCAGCACCAAGCCAATAGGCCATATTACAGAATACTTCCACTGATGGTGTTAGGTACAATTAATCGATTATAGTCTATTGTTGCCGACCGATTGTCGATTATCACAATAAATAGTCGTGGCACCTCTGGAATCGGGCATTATTGTACTCAGTGCTCCTTTTTTGACATGCTGTCTTGCATTACTCAAACAGACGGGCAATTCGTCTAACGGCGCACATGAGACAATCATTGTTGGCGACAGAGAGTCTCTGCCCGCGGGGAGGACCTAGGGTCCGGGTCCTCGCTGTATGAGCGACAGACAACCGTCCGACCATACACACATGTGACTGGTCTTCGGTAAATTTTGCCTTCTGTTCACACCTCTGGCATACCTCCTCGACCTCATGTCGACCGAGTATATGCTTTCTCCTTGGTCGTTGCGGTGGGCTAAAAACAATAACTGCTCATGGACCCGGGCCCTTCGGCTGTTAAGAACAATCAGTGAATAACAAGCAGACACAATCTTCTTGTTATGAACAGTCTGGTTGTTTTTGGGACCTTAATCATCCATGGCCTGTTCCTTCTTTCAGACTGTTTGAAGTAGTTCCATCACGATGGGTCTCCTCCTTCTACACATTTTCTAATATGTTACATGCAGACTGCAAAGTATTCCTTTGAATCAAGTGTACGTGTAACTGCATACACTATTGGATTGACAGGCTGTGGAGGTAGTTACAACTCAGGACTCTCCGAACTTTTTCTTCTCGATTGTTTCGATACCAGAAAACAGTTTGGGAATTTCCAAGTCCTATAACGCTCTTCATGGACTACCTGGGGTTTTTGTTACCAGTTTCCAGACTTAAAGTAACTACCAATCATTGGCATTGTCGGACGGAATATGGCCTCTGTCCGGTGTATTAATTCACTGAAGTAAAATACTGTCATTTTGATGGTCAGTCCGAAAATACTTCTTTTGCGCCTTTATCAGTTGGTCGAGTTAGACACCGTTACTGCCAGTAGGTCGCAAACCTTACAATCATGATGCGGTGGCTATTTAATTCTGGGTTTTCTTCACCATACATGACTTGGTGGTATGTTTCTAATCGTATTTACAGTTGCCACTTCCTCGTTTTGCATCCATATTGACCATTCAGGTAACAATAGATTTCCTTCCTCTGGTGTCGAAACGTTGGGATATCTTGGTTCGTTCAGTCACATACCATGGAGCAGGGTGGTCTATGCTTTCTGCATATGACCAGCTTACTCCAGGGAGGAGGTGGCACATGCATGTACCTGCATATGACCTTGGGGAGATTTCACAATTACAGGTTTGTCTAACTTCAGAACCAAAAAGGGGGGGGGGGGAGGTGCAGAGATTCAGCCAATGGGCTCATTCTTCAACTTTCTCCACTCTACCTTGTACCATCAATAAAATTAGCAAATCGGTACCTTTTGGATCCATTTGTTGCTACTCAGCAGGTTCAAATTAATTACTCTTAACTACAATACAATAGTTTCTCATTCCTCGCAGCCTCCTCCTATGAGTTGATTCTACCATGTAGTTCAGTGTGTAACGTATCTTTGAAGGGAATATAACATTTTCAATAGAAAATACATATTCCCTATAAGATACTTTCACACTGAACTCACAGGTCCCTCCCAAATTGGGATTTTCCCTCCCCGCTGCTCGATCACACCCCTCGAATCTTGTAAGAGGATGAAAAAGAGATCTTGACTGTGTCCTCACTTGCTTATATACATAACAAGTGAACAAATGACCTTGACCTGCTACGTCATATAAATAATGATTCAAAAAGGTACTTAAGCTATTTCGTACCAAAATAATAAATTTTAAACGGATCTCATAGAATCCTTTCTTGTGAATAAAGATGAATATACCATGTAGTTCAGTGTGTAAGTATCTTATAGGGAATATGTATTTTCTATTGAAAATGTTATTTCTTTCCTCACAATTTGATGGATCAGATTATAATTTCCTAGAGTATATCAGTTTCACAAACTACATAAGTGGTATTTTAGTATAATGAAAACATAACTCAACCCTCATTAATTTTAGTTTAAGAAGCAGAATGAGGGAAACCTTAAATTTGACAATAAGGTTTTCAAAAAGGGCTCGGCAATCCAGGAGTTAGCTGTAGGACCACAAGATTTCAAAGCAAAGATGAACTGGGGCTATGTGATGCGAAACAAGAATGCCACATTGCAAATAGCTCCAACACGTGCTCAGGTAAAGATGTATAAGACTTCATGAGCTCAATATCTAACTCATTAGATTGACCCTACTCTCTACTCACTAATGCTTAGCTTACTCCATCCCAAGTGATGTTTCGTAATAATGAGTCCAATATTGTGTTTATCATCTTTGAACATCATTACAAATGAATAAATGAGAATTCAAAGTATTCTTCTTTTAGAAATTGCATGGGAGGATTAATTTACGAGTCAGTGGGTGAACAAATCGTGTAATTAATTCAAAATCATTAAGATGCAAGTACTGTGCCAAACATTTTGACCTTTATCAGTGACATAACTTATCAAAATGATTATTGTGCTTCTTGTACATCTGTTAAACTAGTACCTGTACCATACAGAAAATCATCTTCTGATGGTCTAGATATATATCAGATTTATGCAGGCACGGACTCAGTATGAGTGTTCATTGCTTCAAATGTGCTTGATTCTCATTTCTTTTCATACTTCAGTGAGCTTGAAGCTACAACTGCTTTTACTTTGAAATAAAATGTGTGGGTCTGGTCAGTAGAGATATGAGTTGATGGTATCTCTACTTAAGTTTGTTTAGTCAATTGCTTCAGTATAGTGAGACCTTCAGAGAAAACATTACAAAGAAATAATGACAACAACTTCATTAATCAGGCCAATTACTGAATAAAGGAGTTGCTTTGCTTTGCAAGAATATCTCTTTCAATGATAACTTCCATGAGAACCGAAGTGGTGGGGTGCACAATGGTCAATACTGAGGATATACAAGAGAAATGCAACTGCTCCCTGTACTACCAGGTGTTCCTCGATCATTTTAAGGATAGGAATAGTGCCAATCAGGGCGATCTTGCAAACTGTTCTCCAAGAACAGATCATGGAATTATCTTTAAGAAGTATGGTACCAAACTTTATGGGGAATAGGAAATGTACCATGAATATTACATTTACATCACACACTTGCTTCAGTTATTCACCATAATCTAGTCCACCATGTTAATGGCTTGATTAATAACTTATTCCAAGACTCCTTGTGTCATATTTTACTACTATACATATGGCATGTCATGGCACCATATAAGTTAGACTGACCATATTCTTTATGCCGCCAGTTAATCACTATATATTGCCGACGCCATATTCAATCATAGCTGAGAAATGTATACAAACAAATGTTATTTACACCATATATGGTTTTCAAATTTTAGGCAAAGGCTGCTTTCGAAGCGCTATTGGAAGAGAAGTCATTCAGTGAATGGACCACTGGGGATTGGGCAAAACTAAAGGTGACAATATCCGGGGCGACACTCCAAGACTTAAGGGGTATTGAAGTTTCCCCTGACTTACGAGAACAGCTGGCAGCGATTGGTAGCGAATTTGATGAGATGAAAGAGGAGCAGGTAGCATTTCCTTTGTTATTAATTTAAAATGATGTCTTCAACATGAGCTGTCATTATGGCTCATATAATTTGTATGTACATTAATAGACAACATGAGCTGTCATTATGGCTCATATAATGTGTCTGTACATTAATAGACAACATGAGCTGTCATTATGGCTCATATAATTTGTCTGTACATTAATAGACAACATGAGCTGTCATCATGGCTCATATAATTTGTCTGTACATTAATAGACAACATGAGCTGTCATCATGGCTCATATAATTTGTCTGTACATTAATAGACAACATGAGCTGTCATCATGGCTCATATAATTTGTCTGTACATTAATAGACAACATGAGCTGTCATTATGGCTCATATAATTTGTCTGTACATTAATAGACAACATGAGCTGTCATCATGGCTCATATAATGTGTCTGTACATTAATAGACAACATGAGCTATCATTATGGCTCATATAATGTGTCTGTACATTAATAGACAACATGAGCTGTCATCATGGCTCATATAATGTGTCTGTACATTAATAGACAACATGAGCTGTCATTATGGCTCATATAATTTGTCTGTACATTAATAGACAACATGAGCTGTCATCATGGCTCATATAATGTGTCTGTACATTAATAGACAACGTGAGCTGTCATTATGGCTCATATAATTTGTCTGTACATTAATAGACAACATAAGCTGTCATTATGGCTCATATAATTTGTCTGTACATTAATAGACAACATGAGCTGTCATCATGGCTCATATAATGTGTCTGTACATTAATAGACAAGTTGAGATTGAGAACTTCTAGCTTCAATGTTCAGGTGCTCTCAGTTTGCAAGGATCAGATGCATGTGATCGCCTAATGATGGATCATATTGTCTGTATGCAATAAGTCTGGTGTCTGTGGCCTAGGTACAGAATGTAAAGAGCATCTGATAAGCAAAATATACTCAACACTGTTGGGATTTTTTTTGGAAAGTGGTTCACTAAGACTTGAATTGTGAGGATTAGCGAGGCTCTATGATGTAATCAATATGTTTCTAAATCTTGTGATGCCCAGTAGGCTTAGTGGGGGTCATCACATGTTGAATGTTTTACTTATCACACACTAGTTACGTTTTCTAGCTATCTGACATTAGAAGTTCTCGATCTAAACCTGTCTTAAGACATCCATGATTTTATATGCCCATTTGGAAAAAAAACTCTCGTATTATGTAATCAGTCCATCCATACATCCATCCATCTGTCTGTCCATTGAGCCGTCCGTCTGTTAATATTTTGGTTTCAGACAGATAACTCCAGTTTAGATTATTAGATCTGAACCAAAGTTGGTATGTGTATTTCCCAGCTTAAAATACAGGCCATTTCAAATATGGTTTCCGTCCAATTATTTTTACGTGAGCTACGCCTTTTTCGACTTTGAATTTGACCGATTTGTCCATCTGTTATTATTTTTGGTTTCTGACCGATAACTCCAGTTTGGATTATTTTATCTGAAAAAGTTTGTATGCGTATTTCTCACCTAAAAATATTGGCAAAGTCCAATTATTTTACATGAAATACGGCCCTCTTTTGACTTATAATTTGACTGATTTCATAACATTTTGGCTTCTGACGATAACTTCTGTTTGGATTATTTGATCTGAACCAAAGCTGGTATGTGTGTTTCCCAGCTAAAAATGCAGGACAAGTTTGAATATGGGTTCTGTTCAATTATTTTCACATGAGTTATGTCCTTTTTCAACTTTTTTCCACATTTTTGCATTGAAATTAGGGGTATATCAGATATTCTTTGTAAAGTCAAATTGTTATTGTATTTTGTGGTAGTACAATTCGAAATAGCTAACAGGTGTATTTTGATACACCCTATCAATGCTATTGTTTCAGTATGCCTTACAGGTTGCTTTCGCTACACTACTATACATAACATATTAATTAAAGGGATGGGCGGCCTTCGTTGTAGGTTATAATTTAGAAAAAACATTTATCAATTATGATAATTTACTCAAGAATATACTAATAGTATAGCACAATGATGATATGAATGCGATATTATTCACAAAAAACGTTTTGTGTCAGAGAAAATGCAGTTTGAGTGTTGTTTAGTTTTGATTTTAACATATTTTATTAGTATTTATGCATAAATAATACATTACATATAAGGGATTGGAGGACAAGTTCTGTGAAACTTAGATGAACCTCCGCTCCCTACATATCCTACATGAAACATAAATATAACAATTTATTTTGGATTATATCAGGTTTTGGTAGGGCAGGTAGAATATATATATTTTGAGTGCGTGAGTATAAGATATTACATGGGGTGTTAACTATTATAAATCGGTGGTGTGGTGAGGGTATTAAATGAGTATAATTATATATACATACATATGACTAGTATGACAACTGGCAGCATATGCATATATGTGTATAAGGTGGGGAAAGCGTTAGTTGGTGTGTTTGGGAAATGGTAAATAGAAAGGGGTCATTTGAGTAAGTATAATAGAACAGGGTATTGGGGCAGCAAGTACATTTATGGTACAGAGTTCCGATTTTGTGAGTTTACAGGAGCTCATTCCTTGCACGTCGCAAATTGTCTGGAAGATTTTATTAATTTTAAAGCTGTATCTGTTAGAATGCAATTCTCGTTGGCAGTTAAAGTTAGATTTCCTTTTAGAAGCGCTTTATAGGACACGACTCGAAAGGATCTCATAACATGTGTGCGTTGGTCAATATGTGAATAAAGGGTGCAATACATGAAAAAGTGTTCTGCATCTTCCACTGGGCTTCCACAAGTACACATGGGGTTATCACCAATGTGGTTTTCAACTTTGTCATGATTCAGATTACTACACTTATTTCTAATTCGACAGTGTATGATATTTGTTTGTTGGTCACCGAGATATACATGAAATGAAATTTTTCTCTTGGGGAGATTTGAAAGCCTCGTAAGATTTTATTTTGATGTCATTTATGCCAAGCAGTTCCAAACTTCGATTGTTTTCGGAAAGAAAGATTTCTTGAAGGTTTCTAGATGACAAAAGTAGTTCTCAAAATCATCCACATTGCGCAAAAAGTAACGACTCGTATCACCGACACAAGGTAGAAGAAGATCGGATAAAAATTGGGGGGCTTAACGATTGACAATTTTGTGCATAAGACATATAACTTTTGTGCATCTCGATGAATCTGAAAGGGTTTCCATCCAAGTTTGTTAAGTAAATTGGCGTTCAACGAGGATCTAGTTAGGCCAGAATCAACTCGCACTGCATCGTAATACAGTTTAAAATTGTCTAGTATCGATTTTGTGATGTCAGGGGCAGAGTCCCAGACACAACTGCCATATTCTAGTATGGGCAATAAATGTGTTTTGAACAATTTGTCGAGGTTCTTTTGTGATAATTAACATATACTTTAATTTTCGGAGTTGTGAAAGCACAGTGCAAGCATTCTTGTTGATGTATTCTATGGCAAAGTCCACTGAAGATCGGATTGCAGAACGATTCCGAGATGACAGTGATCTTCGACTATTTTTAGTTTGTTGGAACAGATTATGAGGTCTGCAATGCGCGGGAATGTTGATCGGTGGCCCTGAAATATCACTGCTTTCGTTTTTGATGAGTTAAGGGAAACCAGCCATTTGCTAGTCCAACTATATAATAATCAAGTGATTTAAGGTCATTTTTTATATGAACCACCAGATCTTCGAAAGATGGTAGTGAATAGAATATACTGGTGTCATCTGCAAATAGACGATCTTATGACATCAGATTGTCTCCAATGTCATGTATGCATATTGAGAACAAAAAGGGACCAAGAACATACCCCTGAGGAACCCCAGAGGCTGGTTGTAAGGGATGTGAATACTCCGATCCAACAAGCACTTGTTGAGATCTATTGCTGATATAGTCAGTTATCGAGAAAAGTAATTTGTCATCAACGCCATAACTACGTATTTGATGAATTAGTCCTTTATGCCATTCCCGCTCAAACGCTTTAGAGATATCTCAGAATACACCTATGTGTAACATCGACTAGCCTTGCTAAGGTAGTGAATTATTTCTAGTAATTGATGAGTAGTGCTGTGTCCAGGGCGGAATCCCGATTGGTATTTGTACAAAAGGTTGTTCTTCGAAAAATAATCGTACATTTTCTGAAAAACGATCTTTTCAAGAACTTTGCTCAAACATGAAAGAAGTGATATTGGCCTGTAATTACATATGGATCTGTTTTCTCGCCTTTCTTGAAGATTAGTATTACGGTAGCAACTTTCCATTGCATTGGGAATATACCTGTTTCTAAGGACTGTTTAAAAAGAATGTACAGTGGTAGGGCTAGTGTTTTATGGCAGCACTTCAAAATTTTATTACTTATATATATACCATCTGGACCAGTGGCTTTGTTAGCGTCCAATTCCTTAAGAATTTTTACTACATCATCCAGTGTAATAGTAATTGAATTTAACATCTTTGCTGTTCGTTTCGTAAAATCTGGAATAGATTTGCCAGAGTCGTTTATTACACTCTTCAAATATTTTTAAATTTTTCATTGAGGATATTTGCTTTGTCCACATCATCGTAGGCAAAATTTAGGCCAAATTGCAGTGGCGGTATGGTCAGTGATTTGTTCTTCTCGCGAAGAAATTCATTGGTCATTTTCCAAAAAGATTTCAGATCTTGTACGGTATTTAGGTTATTTAATTTGAATTTCATTTTGGTATTGTTTTTTCGCATGTTGTTTAATTACTGAGTTTCTGTGCTTTTTATATTGCGACCAATGATTCGGCTGATTGCTTTTAATTGCTTTCCTTCTGCATCTGTCTCGTCGTCTAATTTCGAGTCTGATGCGACTGTCAAACCACGGTTTGTCATTTGGTCTTATGGCAGCTATATGGCTTGGTACTCACGGTACTATTAATACTATTTTCAATAATTGATACTTTAGATTCTATTGAATACGCATCGTTTTTGTTCAGGACATTTCTCCAGTCCACTACCGAGAAAATCTGATTCATTTCATCAAAATCAGCTAGTTTGTAATTCCAAATTCGGCGTTTTATTGCAGGTGAAATGTCATAATCGCACGATATTGTGATGTATGTGGCTAGGTGGTCATGCAGAGAGTCCGGGTTCGATTGTGTCAGCGTCAATAACATTTATAGTTTGAGTTACAATGATGGGGTCTAAGAAGTGAGCTGCGAGTTGGGGAAATGCGTGTCAGCTTATCAATTACATTTTTCATGCTGAAGAAATCGATGGTAGCTTGTAAAGTGCAGCTAGGCTGTAGAAGGTCGCTGATTAGGTCACCCACGATGATAACTGATTTATTAATATATAATGCAGATGCTATGCTAGATTCAAGGTCGGTTCAAAATGACGAATCTGTAAAATTTTCAGAGCGATAGATAATACATAGCAAAAATTAAGAGCGTTTCTTTTTTACTTTGAACCACATCACAGAGTCACCTTTTTGTTGGTGACAACGGTTGAAAAAAATATTATCGGAGAAGTAAACACGCAAGCCTCCACCAGAGCTGTCCCTATCTAGACGAGTTGGTCCCACATATCTATCCAATTTCAATGTGGAAGAGTTAAATATCCAATATATGAGTGATTTTTCCAATCTTGTTTCGGATACTCCTTATGTTATAGTGGAAAATTGATAATTGACTGTAGTTGACGTTGCATCACTAGCAGGGCCAGGGTGGGGGTGTACGTCGCAACTTATAGCTATAATCACGCATATGATTAATAATAACTTCACATCTACCCTTGTCTTGTGTCGACAACTGTGCGATGGTCCTCTTTGTGTGAATGATCCGATTCTCACGCGATAATCATATAGCGAGACACCCATTATTATCTTGTGTTGGTGGACGAATATTGCCAGATTAGTACAGGTGGAGACGGTGGGTGATTTTATTTAATCGTAAATAGGGCGATGGTGGCATGGGGGAGGGGTCAATTAATGCTTATGTTTGGATGCGCAGTTAGAGGGTGTATGTGGGTAGATAAGGGGTGGGGTGGTGGGATACTTAATTAGTACTAGGTGTGTTGGTTGGGTGTGAATGAGAAAAGGACAAAATATCAGAATATGACTTAAGATATGATGGAGAAGGCTGTGGATGGGGAACACACAGCGATAAAAACGAGTGTCGCTGTCCGACTTGGAGGGGTATAGTGGAGTGATGCCAAACTGGTAGTGTAGGTAAGTTAAGTATAGTTTACAGGGGGATATACACTTGTGTATGCAGTAGAATCTCTTGAGGAGGGCTGTTGGCGCGAGGACATGAAAATATACAGTATACACAGGTATACATGTATCTAAATCAACACATGTGTAGAACAGCTATATATAGAAATTGATTGGTATATAGGTATAGACATCTAAATGTTTCACGGTACAAAATCAATGGGTCTATGAATTTTTTTATTAGAAGGCGAAAAAGCAATAATGCTTTATGAAGTGCGAATGCCATCACATATACACATGTGTGCATATGTGCAGGTACATGCATATGTGTGGATACTAGCATAAATCACAAAGTGGAGTTAGCACTATATATTAACATAAGGCAACATGTATATATTGATCAATATAAATCAATACACGTATGTTTTTAGCGATTAAGAGATGTGAAATGTGTTGTTTAGTTTCTAGCATTGAGTGCAGTGAATTGTTCATAAGCAGAGTCCTTATATAGATTTGCATGCATTACATATCGGTTGTGAAAACCCTGATTTGGTGCATCTACAATTTAAAACTCACAATAAAGTCATAGTAAATTCCTTATCTGGCATGTACTACCATGTATAGGTTAGGAGAAAATATTAACTGGATTAAAAAATATTCATTTCTTTGCAAGAACAATTATATTTATTATGTACACATTTTTAGAGGTGCCACGATTATTGATTTTGATAATCGATAATAGGTCGTCAATAATCGACTATAATCGATTAATCATACCTAATATTAATAACATCAGTGGAAGTATTTCGTAGTATGCTCTATTGGCCTGGTGGTGGTTAACTGCTGTAGCTGGTTGTTTCAGGCATCGGCTGATGTAATATTACATTAATAAAGTTGATCATAAAACACCGGAAATGTCCATGAGCACAATGTATTCAATACCAACACAGTTCTAAACGATGTCATCATAGTCATGATTGTAATATTTGCAAGTTCTTTGGAACGAATGTAGCGATTAATTTCAGTGTTATGAGTAGCCAAACATACAAACAATATAAAAGTAGGAATGCACGATGGACCGCCGGCGGTTCCTAAAATAGGGAATCTAATGTTATGGAAACTAGAAGATTCAGCAAACTTTCAGAGCGTGGATAACAATCACAAAGGTCTGCACTACACGCAAATTTCATCCGCAAAGTACTTGAGTTTCATTCACCAGTCACCACATGATAAGTGATAGCCTGTACTAGTAACATTTAAGTTTACGTAGCAAACAAAGTATACTCGCAAATGATATCGTGCAGAACATCACAATATTGCCGTAGTTTCCCTGGTTTCGGATATCTTTTGATTATGAGGAAGTATTGCTGAAGAATTATTAAAGGGATACAGTTCACTTGCATTTGGGATCATCAATATGATATCAATATATATATGCACAATGTCATCAACTCCCCGCTGGTCCAATCAAGGGCGAGTGCATTCAGTTCATTGAACACGATGACAGTCGCCACATTTCAAAGATGTAGTGCCGCCTTTCTTTTAGAAATATACAACGAAGTTGCCATAAGTTCAAAGCTACAGTGTCGCCAATTTGTAAAATATACAATGACCCGAAGAGTAACCATGTTGCATCATCAAATGAACTGCCGACTGTTTGCAACATATTAGTATAGCACTCATATTGTCGGAATCTCTTTGATACGCGATCAAGGATTGTTAACCCCTTGGTTGTAGATTAAACTGTCCCTGTAAAACAATATTAGTAGTACTCATATTGTCGGAATCTCTATGATACGCGATCAAGGATTGTTAACCCCTCGTTTGTAGATTAAACTGTCACTGTAAAACTTTAAACAAACATGGTATTCAATAATACCCGGCATTTTCAGACGTCCGAAATAACTCAGATTAATCAATGACGGAAATGGTAATCGATTATCGGCTTTATCAATGGTTCATCAATTATACGATTAATCGTGGCACCCCTACACGTTTTGTATCTGATCATTTCGCAATCATGAAGTAACGTGGATTAGTTGGATTTTGAACTGACAGCGGTAGAATGGGTCGATTAAAATAAAATTTGGTGTGATTTGAATGCGATTTTTGATAGCGCCAATAATTTTATCTTCACCTTCTACAGCGCAACGGAACATTTTCATTGGATGATCCAGTAGTTCTGAGTGTTTGTCTATAAACAAATGATTCTGTAATATTTGTGATGTTAGTTTACATAACAAAGCATACAAACATGACAATAACGTGCAATGTACGCAAATTTTATGATTGGTATAAGAACAATATCTGTCTATTATATAATATTCTTTATGTTTGTGGCAGTTTTAGCAGATGTGACTATTTTAACAGCTACACCCACCGCGAAGGCCGCCCTTATCATTAAGACGATATCTACTCCGGAGATCGGATCTATATGATACACAAAAAACATGGCCACCAGTCCAGGAAAAAAATTCAAAACAATTCCAGGATACAAGGTTGAAATTTTGGAAATGGAAGTTTTTTCTGTCCAATCTTGGACACCCACCCATCCAACTCAAGTTATTTCCAAGGGCAATTGGGGACCTACCCCCAAAGTTTGAAATGTATTAAATAACTATGTGAGCCAAATAAAAATATAGAATAGTCCAAAATGAGGCCATTGCCTCATATGTTTATGTGTAAGTTGAATTCCAGTATTCTCCGGTGCCTAATGATAGTATTGTCACTATTAATATTTTTGAAGCCTAACTGACTTAGTAAAGCATAGGTCAGTATAATAAGTATAACCTGTTGTAAGTTGATTGTTATGATAAATCAGGTAATTAGGTATTTGGTGTACCAATACTTTTTGTCACAATGTGACAATCATGCAGTTACACTATATTTTAATTCAAAAACTATTGGTACACCAAATACCTAATTACCTAAGTTATCATACTTAACAAGAAACTTACAACAAGTTATACCGACCTGCACTTTACTTAGACAGTTTGGCTTCCCTTGCTAAACTATAAACTTGTAATTAATCACCCCAACTACTTAGCATATGGCTATGCACATTACACCCACACCATCCTCCAGCATTGTATGGCTCACCTCAGAAACAATCCAACACAGCTAAATGAACCTAACACAAATACAGAGTTTAGGAGCGCCAAAAGATTATGACTAACCATTCCCACCCAGACACACGATAAACTTCAAACGTGTAGGTCAATACCCCCCAACACAAATTAGGCCTTTTATTAGCTCACCTGAGACGAAGTCTCCGGTGGAGCTATAGTCATCACTCCTCGTCCGTCCGTCCGTCCGGCCGTCAACAATCATCTTCTTCTCCAGTATCATAAGGCCAAATGAGTTCATATTTGGTGTGGATGTTCCCTGCTTGACTCAGACTCAGATTTGTTAAAATAAGGTCACTGAGTCAAATAGTTGCGAAGCTAGGGCCATAACTCTTTCCCGCCATAGTAATTCTTAAAACAACTTCTTTTCAAGAACAATCAGGCCTATTTAGCTTATATTTGGTATGGAAGGTCCTTGAGTGACTGGGGGTCAGATTTGTTCAAATGGGGTCACTGGGTCAAATAGGGGCAGAATCAGGGACATAACTCTGTTCTCCCTAGTAATTATTAGAATGACTTCTTCTCCAGAATCATCAGGCCGATTTAGCTAATATTTTGTATGGTGGGTCCTTGTGTGACTGGGGTTCAGATTTGTTCAAATGGGGTCAGTGTGTCAAATAGGGGCCGTTTCAGGAACATAACTTAAAAAAAAAAAAATATTGTTAAATTTAAATCCTTGCTCAATTCAAAAAACAAATCACAATTCAAAATGAACCAATACAAATTTTTTTTCTTTCATTTTAACCCCTGATTTTTTGTATTTTTTTAGACACAAAACACCCCATTCCACCCCTTTCCCTCCTCACCCCTCTACACCCCTGTTCCCACTACCACCCCCCCCCCCCCCCCATCTGCGCCGCCCTGCACCCACTGCAGTCAAGAAAAAATTAATTAGAAAAACTGACACCTTGTAACATCCATAAAGTATGGTATTAGCCCCAGACAGAAAGAGTTAATAACAGTCATCAATTCAGATGTTATCTAGCTGGCTGACAGCTAGGTGTAAACAGTCATGCTCTGTGGGTATCATTAACATAATCATATCAAAACAAAATTCTGTATGTCTGACATTTGCAGAATGAGGTCCCCAGAGGGTGAATTAGTGATGCTACTCTGCACAGTAGGCTAGCATCACCAAATACACTCTACAGGGACCTCATTCTGCTTAGGCCTCATCTTCAGGGAAGTATACAGGTCTTAAATTGACATTTCTACTTACTTTTTCCCTTCTGTTCAGTTTCTATATTCCCTAATTTGCTGTCAGAAGATAAAATTTATAATTGAAGTGCCCAATGGGTGCACATCACCAATTAACTGGACAACTTCAATCTGTTCCTATGTCTCCCATGGCAGTTGAGGCCTAAGCATAATGAGGTCCACAGAGGGTGAATTTGGTGATGCTAGCCCACCTTACAGGATTGCAGCACTAAATTCACCCTTTAGTGACCTCATTCTGCAAAAGTCAGACACTATATTCAGGCTTGGCTGTTCCACTATTATATTTTTAACCACCACCTATCCAGTTGTACTCATTATACCCTGATTTGCAAAGAAAACTTGGGGGGGGGTATATTGGATTGAATTTGTCTGTCAGTATGTCCTCCCGTCCATCCCTCTGTTGGGATGTTTCCATCCGTCCATCAATTTTGTTCTTCTCCACATACATATTAAAGACCGAAATGGTTTATATATTTTGACTCACATTCAGATTTGTTCAAATGAGTTCATCAGGTCATATAGGTGAGAAGCCAGGGCCATAACTCTTTCCCTCCATAGTAATTCTTCAGAAACCATCAGGCCTATTTAGCTTTTGGTATGGAGGGTCCTTTGGTGAGTGGGGTTCAGATTTGTACACCTGAGGTCATTTTTAGGAAACTTTTGAGGAAAATCAGTTTTCTTCAACTCTTAAAATCTACCGTTTGAAATTTCTAGATGAATAGATCTCATAGATGGGGATTCACATTTGTTCAAATAAGGGCAGAGATAAGAGATTTAACTCTCAACCACCCACCCTACCTGTATGTATGCTGTTTGATACTGGTATAATAATATATAGATTCCTATTGATTTCTAAGCTGCCTGGGTGGAGGCAATGAGGCTGTAGATTTGATTTTTCAACCAGTAACAATCCACATTTTCCTACTTCGGGTTAAACTGTTCGACCGAAATCGCCACAAATGTTAACAGGTCTATTTTGCTGATATTTAGTATGAAGGGTTCTTTGGTGTCTGGTATTGAAATTTATTCAGATGTGGTCACCAGGTTAAATAGGGTGGAACCAGGGACATAACTGTATGTCTCTATAGTCATTCTTAAATTGTCTTCTCAAGAGAGGTTGGACTATTTAGCTTACATATAGTATGGATGATCCTTTAGTGACTGATATTCAGATTTGTTAACATCAGGTCAACCTGTTAAGAAATGACGGCCTATGGGGAGTTAACAATTTTGTGTTTAAAAAATCATTGAAATACCAAATTCATTAAAACATCTTCCTTGGAACTACCTAACTGATTAATCTGACATACATGTATGGTGTTTTGGGTCCATGGATAAATGGGCTTCAAACATGTCTAAATGGTTTTATAAAAAGGTGCTTGTGAGATTGGAAATTTCCAAAAATTGAGAAAGTTTGAGATGTCGGTTGTGAAATTCCAACCCAAGACTTGGGAGTCTGGAGCCCGGTCGGGAGGGGACTTGTTGAGCTGGAGGAGGGGGGTGATCAGTAGTGAACAGTGGGCAATTTCATGGTGGATATTCACCTTGAAATTACCCACTGTACACTACTGAAGCCTCTCTAGCCACATATCGTGTTTAGATCTACTTTTTTCAAAGTGCTTATGAAAAGTTCTGACTATTGTGGTCTCCAGAGTCCCAGTCTCATCAGTCTTTGCAGTCTGGTGAGCGACCCCACAGTCTTTGACTGTCTTGTATACAAAGACAACATAAATGAAGGAGAACACAATATCTGTGACCTCTCTTACCGTGTCATTCAAGTCTCACATACTGACCCATATATTGAGACCAACATTCGACACCGGCGAAACACAGAATATAACTGGATGTTCCTACTAAGGACATTATATCCAGAGGGCACGAACAGGTCAGACATCTTATGGTGAATAATATTAATCTCTAATAATTGATCCAATCATATACATGTAAAACTCCAGAACAGCCTATCATTAAAAATGTCAGTTGAGTCCATATGTGATTCCGAATAAATTAGTTTTAACAGTCAATCTGTGATCATCTGGGAGATTAAGGCTCTGGAATTAGGAATTGTCAGAAACATCTTTCCTTTAGATCTTATTCATGCTGAGGTCTCCTCAAAATTCTTTTTTTCTGTCTTTATCTTTTAGCTTCAAGAAATGGCCAATAAAGTTAAGGAGCTTTTCCATATGGATGGTGAAGGTTTCTCCATTTCTCTCGAAGATTCAGATGCTGAACTGATCGGACCATTCTGGGCTCTGCTCAGGTAGCATTTTTTAAATACATAAGTACATATATTATAGCAGAATCATGCAGACAGCATGACAACTGGTCAAGTTCAAAACATCTACACAGTTAGAAGGCCAATGACACTAAACTAACCACTGATAACTCAGTTGCCTCCATGTACATGCAGTGATCATTATAGTGTCAAAGTTCAAAGTGTTATTTTTGAAAATGAATTTTTTCCCAATCAAGTGACATTCAATAGAAGTTTAGAACACAATCAGGTTAATTAATTTCCCTTATGTGCTGCATTTACATTGTTCTCAATTAGTTCAAAATTTCAATGTAATTACATAAATATCATTTGGGATACAGTGTTTTATAAGTGGGAGGGAACTTACTTTTTATGTGTTTATTTCAATTGATCATAATTCATTTCTTTCAATATCGTTCTCCAGTGAGTTCTTTTACAAAATAGAACCAAAAATGATGGTGAGAAAAATCTTCCAAAGAATTACTAGAAGAGCGCTCAGAAATATTGGCATTAAACGATGCACTGCTCTTGCTGAAGAGTACCTAGAATTTGTAGTAAGTAGGCTTCTTATTAATAATAAGATATAATATACTTTCTCCTTGTCAGCTGACAAAATAGGTAATAATATAGTTTAGTTGAAGGCTATGTTTTGACAATAATCGAATCTCTGAAATGTGACATATATACTAGAAGTATATATATATTTATATATATATATGCCAGTTAACCTCTTCACTGCCGACTGATGCCATGACAAAGTAAGCTTGGCCTATAATGTTATGTCGTCATTCTGTAATGGAAAAACGTAACAGGCATATCGTGGAAACCATAAACTCACTCCATGCAAATGCTATTATCATACACAATAGTGAAGCATCATATATTGTTTTAAAAGTTTTAAAAGATATACTGCACCTACGCTCAAAGTTCTGTGTTTATAAGAGATGCCCATAAGAGTGAACAGATGCTCGAATTATGCGATGTATAATGATTGCAGAGTATAAAAGAAACTTTACATGAGATATGTACGAATTCTCTCTAATGTATCTGACGAGAGAGCAATCGAAAGCATGGTCTCACGCAATTGTTTAATCTGGACTTTTGGGCACCCAGAAATGGAAAAATAACGCTGTTTATCTGTACTTTTATCTTGAATCGTGTTATTATATGTGTAATTAAATGGTTAAATGGGATTTTATAGGGATGTATTGATTATGTGACATTTAGTAGAAATATATGTACTCAGAGCAGCCTTACGAATGTGACCGATCATGATTTATTTTGATATCTACAACATCAAACCTTTCAAAATTAACTGCAATAGAACAGTATGAGTGATATTTATATAGTACTGGGTAAAGTATGTAGATCCTATCACCCATGTTTCAGAATAATAGGCATAGGTGCCTCTGATCAAATGATGAAACACTAATATTTCGCTTTTATCACATGAATGCATGGTGCTATATTTTGAACGCAATTTATCAAAACACAAAGAAGTATAGACTACATAGACTATCTTCTTCAATAAATTCAATGCTTGACCAACATTGCTTACATACTCTGTGACAGAGACTGTATTTACACCTGGAAATTATATTTGTTTATATTCACCAAAGCCAAATATACGTGAAACTTACTACATTTTCTGCAACCGCATCATCGCTTTTACCCCATCTGCCTAATGTTACACAAAGTTGATGCGCACAAATAGCAACATTGCGCTAATGTTCAACGATCACCTGATATTAAGCACAATTACGTGGGTGGTATTGTTAACATATTTTCAAGCAAAACCATACTGAAAACTAATATTGTGCATTGCGTGGTAGCATATTCAGTTGTAAAGTGGCAACTGAAGTGATTTGAACAAAATTGTCTACTAAAAAAACCAGTTTGGTAGAGGCTTGAAAATTATTATTGCATAACTACAAAGTACCGTCTCTTTTATCTGGTGAGATATGATGCTATTCTATTGAAGAGATGTGTGTTTCTTTACAGTATATTAAAGAGACACATATATGTACTATGTGGTGAAACATTACTTCATACTTCAAAGTTATTATTTTTGGACCCGGTAGTTGAATGGTCTGCGACCTTTTATTTTAGCTAAAATCACAGAGAGATATAAAAGCAGTCATTTTTGTATCCTAAAAATTGGGAACCTTTTTTCTAAGCCTTCTAAAATTTGCTAGTATTCTTCTATATCTACAGGAAAATGAGAACGGAGAGATTGTAGATGTATCTTCAAAGGCATCCCTCACAGCAGATGACATTGCAGAGATTGGAAATCTTAGTTGCTGTATCTCTGCTGCAATTGCTGGAAAGCTGAGTAAAGATGCTTTTGAACATTATGGTGAAAATTTCCTCTGCATCCGAAATCCGGAAGTTGGGAGGATATTATATGCAAGGTTTATGGAGTTCTTCCCGTAAGTGATGCAACCTATAATGCTCAGGGTTTACTTCTGAGAATTTTTTTTTCATTCCCCAATCAAAATGGGATAAATAATAAACAGTGTGCATACATACAGATTATAGGCCCTAGATAGACTGAGCAAAGTGATTGATCTTTCTAGAGTAAGGAGTCCCTGCTTTTTCCCATGATGCTCCTGAGAAATAATTGCAATAAGTTAATTAGGGGTCATGAACAGGTCCCAAGCTAGGGGTTGAAAACAGGGAGAAGTGACTTCTCCCTCTGGAGATTTTAGGCAGACTTAAACCCAAAATAGGGAGAAGTGGGGAGACTTAAGAAAAACATGAGAACCACTTATTAATTTTCAAATATCGCTTTATTTATATAAACATCAATAAAAAAGGTAAAACAAAAATAATTTTACCCCCTTTAAAAAAAAGGGGGGGTATACTGTTTTGCACCTGTCTGTCCGCTCTCATGAGGATTGACTCATGAGTTCAGGGAAGACTTGTGGGTTTTTTTGCAACTTGTGAGTTGCCCACAAGAAAGGTCATTTTATTCACAAAAAGTCTAAGTTTGAAATTTCCAGACAGATGGACGGACAACAATTTTCACGGACGAGATCATAAAAGTTCTTCTGTTTTATTAATACGAGTATTTCCGTAAGATGTGAATATCACGTGTACACCATTGCGCCTGCGCAAAGCTGGCGAAATTTACTTCCGGCGAGGAGTCCAGTACCCTTCTTGTTGGCGGCCATTTTCGACAATCAGAATCACACTGCTGCTGAAGGTAAGTTTTCTTGGTAGACATTGCATTTCCATTTTGATAAAGGGATTTATTCTGCCATATGTATAATAATATATTAATTTTTAACCGCTCTTAAAAGTAAACTGCCATTATTTACTTATTTACAGAGTTTCAATGACATCTATTTTTAAAACAATTCAGGTCCGGTCCTTGGTGGTACTTGTGGGTTGACCTTAACACCGATGTTATTTACCTCATTAGCATATCGCTTGAACGCTAATCATTTCTGCGTGAAAGTTGTCAAAGAAAGTTTAACCTTTATTGCCAAGAGGCCGGGGAAAGGTGACAATCGAACTTGTTAAAAATATGTTTATTCTCTCAATAGTATTGTCTCACGTTTTAGGCGGTACCAAGAAATTCTCAGAACAATTGACACCCTAGATGAGGAAGACATGACAGCACCTGACATAATTGTTCAAGCCCTGGATGAAGCTGCGGAATTCTTCCTAAATTCTAGCAATCAATGGAAAACTATATAAGAAACGTCCGTCACAACCAGTGAAGAAACAACTTTGGTCAATAGAAGAGGAGGAAGAAATAAAACAACATTTTAAGGCTTTCTTTGAGAGTAAAACTTGACCAGTGCCACGTCATTGTGTTAATGCTGTAGAGAAAAGCAGAAAATCTAATGGGGTGATCTGGAAAAGAAAGAAGGATGTATTGAAGAAAAAGGTCTTTCGGATGGTTGACAAATTTTAAAATGGCACTAAGTACTTGACATTGGTGATGTTTGAAGTGATCTTTGTGATGTTAAAACATTGCACCCATTGGGGGCCTCATAGCAGGTAAATAACAACAAAACAATTTTGCAGATTGAGGTTCCCAGAGGGTGAATTTGGTGATGCTAGCCAACTGTGCAGGGCAGATCGAGCCACAAAATTCACTCTCTGTGGACCTCATTCTGCAAATGACTGGCACCCTATTTACAGGCTTGATATTATGACTTATCCCTTACTTTCTTTGTTTTAATAAATACTAGGCACATATCTGAGCACTTGCATGTGATTTTATTAAATAGGCCTGCCACTGAACATGGTGTTTCCAGCTTTGTTCTGATAACCAAGTCTCATCCCTGCTCTAAATAAGCTACAACATATACACCCCTGTGAAGTGCGCGGGTATAGTGGACCCACCTCTGGTAGCCAGGTTATCAATGCACTGCTGTGATGGGAAGATACTTATGGCTTGACCATGAATTCAGAGAAGACTTGGGAATTTCGCAACTTGTGTGTTGCAACTCACAAGTGACCTATCTCAATCCACAGGTATGTTCATTTTATCCAAAAACAAATCTAAGTTCAACCTGCAAGTTTCGGGCAAATAGACTATCAAAATTTCCGCAGATTGAGATGGGTCACTTGTGAGTTAAAACACGAGTTGCAAAAATTCCCAAAAGCTTTCTATGACCTCAAGAGTCAACCCATAAGTACCTTCTCGTGCTGTTAAAATATTCACCTCCGTCAAAAACTGCCATAAACAGAAAGAATAGTAAAATATAGACAGACCTTGTATGTTATTGTCAATTTGTTTCCTTTGTTATGTAAACAAAAGCAAAAAACGTTACATTTCCTGGCTTTTGTTTATATCCGATTATGGTAAACATAAAGAGCGATATTGTTACCGTTTTCCTGATATGGCAATAATAAAGAGCGTTTATATAATGTTTGTGCAATTAAACCAATAGAATTGTGATGTGTTATGTAAACAGAAGCAAAACTTCTGTAACACGAGCAGGCTCCTCTTTACGCGCACCATGACGACAATATACTATTTACGCGCTGATTATGTTTGGCATATGAACAAAACTACAATGTATATATATTCAGGCCTCAGCTCACAAGGCGACTCGGGTGAGATTGTCGCCTTACTGTCGCTGACTTCGCCCTATCGTCGCTCTAAGGCGAAATCGAAGTCGCCTTCAATTTTAGGGGGAATTTTTTTTTTCTTCTTTATTTTTTTTCTAGTTTTTTTTCCAGACATGTCCGTATATAGATGAATTGTGGCGGCCATCCCAAAAAGAAACAGACGATGCAGAGACAAAGACCCAAGTGTTTAAAATAAAAAATAAAATATGACCTATTGTTTTGTGTTGTTATTCAGTCGCCTTTGTTCCCTTTGCGGTATTGAATGTTAATCACGAATGTTTTGACACGCTGAAAACACTATGAGATGTTCGCATCTGTATTGTTACTGACCATCGTGAGTGTCACAAATAAATGTTTTAATTAACTTAAAAGACCACCGTCCCGCTTTTCAGATATAAAACAACGACATTGTTGGCGAGAAAATAATTAATTAAAATTACTAAATACACGCAATCCTATTTTCCCTATACGGCAATGTGAGATTTTTCGGGTAGCCCCGAGCCGTGATGCCAACAACAACGACCCGAAGCCCTGAATGCCAACAACAACGACATCATCGGGTCAGTTTTTTAAGTGAATCCAAGGCACTGCGATACGTCCCGAATCTGACGGGACTTCCACTGCCCCAAACCGTGAACGCCAACGACATTGTTGGCGAGAAAATAGCCCCCAAGCCGTAAATATCAACAACAACGACATTGTTGGCGAGAAAATAATTAGTTAAAATTACTAAATACACGCAATCCTATTTTCCCTATACGGCAATATGAGATTTTTCTGGTAGCCCCGAGCCGCGATGCCAACAACAACGACCGGAAGCCCTGAATGCCAACAACAACGACATCATCGGGTCAGTTTTTCCGCCCGATGTACCTTAAATCATACCTCTTTTAGGGAGGGTACAATAATTTCTCTTAAAAAAGGCACGATTAACTCATTGAAAAGCGAAAAAAATGTCATGTTTCGGACCAACGCCGCCAGTGGCGGGCTAACCTGCTAGTCTACTGTATATTTTGAGACTTCCGTATATATATATGTGTGTGGGTACTTTATAGAATCGAAAACGACTGGTCGGATCGAGCTCAAACTTTGAATATAAGGGTAAAAAGCCACGGGGATCGTCCACGACATTATCAGAGTATGTACCAGGCGCTTCGGAAGTTTTTTAGGTATTAAACGCGTCGCACTTTTTGAAGAGACCGCGTCGCACTTTTTGAAGAGACCGCTTCCATAAATAAATATCAAGTTTATTGCTTTAATCGGATTATACCAGTGATGTTGGCATTAATTAAGGGAGGCCATTCATTAATAAAAGCTTTAGCAATAAAACTAAAAGCTTTTGCAACTCCTTTGTTAGTTAGTCCTTGTTGTTTATTTTAGCGGACACCCACAGCCGTGACCAAATTAAACTTACAAAAAAAGTTATATGCATCATGATTCAGACTGTACAAACGTATCTTCCAAGTTGCAGTCTAGGAAATAATACTACTTCCATTTAGTTAAAAAATTAACTACTACTGTAACTTGATAATTGTCTTGCTTAAATGATAGCTACACAAAACATTTCCAAAAATTTTAAATGTATAATAACAATTAATTAGGCTAATTTCAGATAAAGTCAAATTTGTTTAGTTTTATTTCTTATTTTATCTTTTTTTTTTATTTTATTGATGTTATAACATAAAGCGATATTTGAAAATTGTCAATTTTTGGTAGTCTCCTCACTTCTCCCTGAAGTCTCCTTAAATTTCCTGAAGTCTCCCTAAATTTCCTGGAGGGAGACTTCAAGTCTCCCTGTTCTGAACCCCTAGGCTGAGGCCTGTATATATTTTAATATTCCTTCTGTTGATGGCGATTTGAACAAATATGAATATTTCTGCAACGAACGCCGCCCGTGCCTTTAATGTTGAAAGGTATAAGATATTTTACTGCACATGTTGAAGCATGTTCTGTCATATAATGTTTCAGCCCACCTTCATGGACATTTCACACCATGGCAAAATAATGGACAAATGAATAGCATCTCAGAAATACCATTTGTACATTATTGCAACTCACAAGTCGATATCCCCAGAAGTATCCTCTCATGGGTGGACATTTCACCCCACCTTAATGGACATTTCACCCCATGACAAAATTATGGACAACTAAATATTACCTCAGAAGTACCATTTGTACATTATTGCAATTATTGCAACTCACAAGTCGATCTCCCCGCAAGTACCCTCTCATGAGTCTGTCCGTCCGTGCGTCTGTCGAGCCGTCCGTACGTCCATCCGATGTCTGTTCATGTCATAACTTGAACAGTAGTGCTCGGATATCAATGAAATTAGGTATGATGTTCACTACTATGAGGACATTAAATAGAGGGTTCCATCGTTTTGTTTGGATTTTCCATTCTAGAGTTATTGATCTTTGTTTATCTGGAAATGTTGGCTTTTTGGTCCATCTGGTGTCTGTTCATGTCGTAACTTCAACAGTTGTGCTGGGATCTCAATGGTATTTGGTATGGATGTTCACTACTATAAGGACATTAAATAGAGGGTTCCATTGTTTTGCTCGGATTTTCCATTCTAGAGTTATTCATCTTCGTTTATCTGGAAATGTTGGATTTTTGGTCCGTCTGGTGTCTGTTCATGTCATAACTTGAAAAGTAGTGCTCGGACCTCAATGAAATTTGGTATGGATGTTCACCACTATGAGGACAATAAACAGAGTGTTCCATCGTTTTGTTCGGATTTTCCATTCTAGAGTTATTCATCTTTGTTTATCTGGAAATGTTGGCTTTTTGGTCCACCTGGTGTCTGTTCATGTCGTAACTTCAACAGTTGTGCTGGGATCTCAATGAAATTTGGTATGGATGTTCACTACTATGAGGACATTAAATATAGGGTTCCATCGTTTTGTTCGGATTTTCCATTCTAGAGTTATACATCTTTGTTTATCTGGAAATGTTGGGGTTTTTTTTTTCCGTCTGGTGTCTGTTCATGTCGTAACTTCAACAGTTGTGCTGGGATCTCAATGAGATTTGGTATGGATGTTCACTACTATATTTACACTCACACATGCATTCGCGTTGTGGAACATGAATGCAGGACGTTTGTTGGTCGAAATTACGTCACATGACGTCGCGCACTGACCCCAACTTGCATCCATTTTAGTGTAGACGCAACTTGCTCCGAGCCACGATAATAACGTTGGAAATGGACGCTTAAAACGCTTTTAATCTGCCAGTTGTCTCGATTGAGTGTAAATATAAGTAATGAATGTTGATTTTGTTGCATTCCATAGAGTATGGATGCAAGTTGGTCTGACATTTTCATGTGTGGAACGCTTTCGCGTTCCACACAAAATGTCAGACCAACTTGCATCCATACTCTATGGAACGCAACAAAATCAACATCCATTTCTTAAATGAGGACATTCAATAGAGGGATCCATTGTTTTGTTCGGCTTTTCCATTCTAGAGTTATTCATCTTTGTTTATCTGGAAATATTGGCTTTTTGGTCCATCTGATGTCTGTTCAGGCGATAACTTGAACAGTAATGCTCGGATCTCAATTAAATTTGGTATGGATGTTCACCACTATGAGGACATTTAATGGCGCATTCAACTGTTTTGTTTTGGTTTTTCGTTCTATAGTTATTCATCTTTGTTTATATGAAAATGCTGATTTTTGGGTCCATCTGTCTGAGTATAGCAGTCATAAGTTATAGATATGCCCACACTAGGCGGTATGCCACAAGGGGGTATGCACTGGACGACAGTCCATCTCTTCTTTTTTTTACTTTATCTGAAGAAATTACCTGAATTGTTATTATAAATTTGAAATTATTGGAAATGTTTTGTGTAAATAACATTTGTCAATACAATTAAAAAGTTACAGTAGTAGTTAAATTTTTAACTTAATTGGAAGTAGTATTGTTATACAATATTGTAGGATTATATCATTCTAGTATTATTTCCTTGCCTGGAAGATACGTTTGTAAATTGTTTAGTCTGAACAAGATGATCATTCATGATGCATGTAACTTTGTAAGTTTAATTTGGTCACTTCACCCCAGTCACCTCCTAGCTTGGGGCCTGGTCATGTGGTGAAATTACTACTACAGTGAAACCTCTCCAAACCTCACTACTGTTGCTCATATGTAATATGGCAATGTAATTTCATTCCCCCCCCCCTAATTGGTGTATAGCCGACATTTAACTGTGGCTTTTGTCCCATTCATTCGGAGAATTTACCACCTATATTTTTAAATTTCAGCTGACATCTTTAGATATAACAATGCGTGTTCGGAAACAACACGCACAATAAGAAAGCGACTGCATCTCGGCATTTCGCTTCTCGGTGAGGTTTTGATGCGTCCGAACCTGAACGAAAATTGTCCGAACTCGACCGAAAATTGTGTCTGAACCTGAACAAAAACATCGGAAATATTTCAAATCTGAACCTGAACATCTTGAAATTTTCAAAGGTCGTTTTTCGGAGTTAGACAATAAAAATATCGCCGGTTTTGCATTCCGAAGATGTGTGGTAACCTAATCGACCCGCGACAATGCATAAATTTGTGGATCCATGAGCCCAGGGCCAAAAAAATACGAAAAAGCGAACATTTCGCCACCTCGATAAAATATCAATTTTTTTTGACGATTTGACATGCCAAATGCAACATTTCACATGTCTGTCATGCAATAAGGCATGTTACGTAGGTGTTGGGCATACAAACTCCCACATAACTGTTTAAAGGTGTATCACCGAAAGATGTCGTTAATTGATGCATGAAGACAATATATACACTTGCCGTTTATCCTGTCCACTGGGCGCCGCCATCTTGAAACGTACGAACCTAAAGCAAGTTCCATTGTTATATTCGAAGATGTAATCTAGTAATAGGGGAGAGGATAATAACATTGCAGTGGATCGACTCCCCCACACAGAGAGCCTTGAGACTTTCTATGAAATAATTAATAATGGCATGCATTTGTTTCACTATCCATGTGATATATTTCTTATTTCAGTAATTTGACAGAGGACTCAACAGAGCTTTCTCAAGTCTCGAATCTTCTGGTGTTAGCTGATCAACTCGATACGACATCCATCAACAAGGTAATTGTTTATCGTACAACATTCATTAAAGGTAATTGTTTATCATACAACTTTCATTAAATGTAATTGTTTATCATACAACATTCATTAAAGGTAATTGTTTATCATACAACATTCATTGAAGGTAATTGTTTATCATACAGCATTCATTAAAGGTAATTGTTTATTGAGAATTTATTGTCAGCCTTTTAGTAAAGAATAATGTCTAACCATGCAGACAGTCACTGTTTCTACCATCGTTTTTTTAACTGTTTTCCAATGCTACATCTTTCCATTTTGTCTGATGCAAATTCAATCTGGAATTGGTATAGCATTTGGTCACTAGATTAATCAAACAGGAATAATTGTAGAGTTTGCAGTACGGACTTTTGTACTAAGAAATTGTTTGTATGTCATTGAAATTCTATAGTTAACCTTTTCACAGCTAAATGATGTTTGTGTGCTGAGCCACTGACATTATGGCCATTTTCCAGTGGAGAAATATAACAGGAATATTAAAAAAAAACCTAAAACTGACTCCGTTGAAAGGGTATTATCATTCACCACAAACCTGGAACATCATATAGCGCTTCAAACTTCGAAATTCAAGACTGGCTCCGATGAATAAAATGTCAGAGTTCCAGTTATAGACCCTGAGCCAACAGATGGAACCCCCATCCCCTTTCAACTATCCTCCCACCCCTCCACTTCTGGAATTTTGAAGACCCAATTTTTATAGAGCATTATATTCTGCATCTTTAGGAGATTATTTGCTCCTTGAGAAGTGTCGCTTTCTATTTTGATGGCACTTTTTATGTTTTGGCTTTCTAAATTTCACATTTTATGCAGTAGGCCAGCAGGGCTAAATAATTCACCCATTATTGGACACAAATTTAAATATAAAGAGTTGCATTTTGTTTTAATTTGAAGGGGTATTATTATATAATAACAAATATACAAACAAATTATACATTATTATATAATTGTTTATTGTATTTTTTACGAATGAAATATTCCCACTGCCAGTATTCTGGGGATCATTGTGGTTTTCAAGTCAATGCATGTAGTTATTCTCCAAATTTTTTGTGACAAACAATGGCCAAGGCAGTTTTTTTTTATCAAGTATAAAGGTCCAATTTGACTCACAGATGGTTGATTATATATGCCAATCGTCAGTCTGGTATAAGCTATTTCACTGTCGATACTCATTTAGCTTTGTACGTTTCAAGATGGCGGCGCGCAGTGGTATATATTGTCTTCAAGCATCAATCAACGACATCTTTCAGCGATACACCTCTGAACAGTTATGTAGAAATTTTAATAACCAACACCTACATAACATACCTTTCGCCTGACAGGCATGTGCAATGTTGCATTTGGCGTGTCAAGCAGAGCTGTTAAGTTTCACGGTTTGTGCGTGAGACTCACAGATTGCTATGGACAAAACCTCCAAAACACGGAAAACCACCTAATTCTCCCGCATTGTGCAGATGTACTGTTGCCGTCGGTAACATGCAAGAGTAATTTCATATTCATCATTATTCAGTACTAATCAGCAGTACTAATTGAGACTAATTAATGTTCACACCCCTTCGTAGCCGTGCGAGCTGTCGTAAAAGTATAAACAATAGATTTAATAATGCGACTTAAGTCACAAACCATGCGAACGGATGTGTTCATTTCGTTTGCGGGTAAAACTGTATAGACGAGTCCATTTTGTACTTTCGGTTTAACTCATGTCTGATTGTATATCCGGCCGTATCTGGTGGAATGCATACATGTCTGGTTGTGACCTTTGTAACTTGGGTTCGTGTTTACTTATTTTAAACGAAGTTTCTGCTTCTTAATTTTGTTATTAAATGGTGGAAAGTGTGCATTTCTTTTGGGGATTAAATAGTAAGATGAGTCATCGGATGTAGCCTAGAATCGAACTGGGCCCAGCTTTCAAATTATAAGTTGACATAACTGCAGTAAAAATGGATGCAACAAACCTAAATTTGAACTTTACCTGTATTTTCATGTGGCTAATCCACATACAAAATTAGACACATTTATTCAGAAAGCACTAGAAACCAAACTTAATTTCAAAACATAGTCTACTATCTTTCAACCAATTTAGAAATGAATTAAAATAACCTGGGTAGACTTAAAGGAACAGCTTACTCTGTGATGACACATATTTGGAATTCCATTTGTTTTCATAAATTCTACTAATATAAAATCTTTTGAAAGAAAATGGTAACACAGCTTCGGTTGTTATGTTCGGTGATGTTCTTGCTGAACAAAAATTGTGGTCTGGAAAAGTGGTTTGTCCAAAAAACGGATACTCATATGACAATCAAAACAATGACAATGGTGTCCTCACAAAGTAAAAAGATTTTACCTCATGTGAATAATTATGGTCATGGTTGGTCTCAGATGCTGGAAATGTATTCAGGTTTCCAGACGTTCACTTACAACAAGAAAAACGAATACAACATATGCTATTCAATAAAAGCTAAAGTTCTTTTGTTCGATGTGTGGCTCTTAATGGCTAAGACAATACACTTGTGTTGTCTTAATAAGAAATCAAGGAACCAACATTCGAGCATTGAATAACAGACAAATTAGTCTCTCAAATTATTGTCGGGTGATTGCTCAATAATACAATGCAAGCGCAACTCTCTTAACCACTACACAAAAGTTGCAGAATTTTCTGCTATTGAGTTGAGCAAACAGTAAGAACCCCCCCCCCCCCCCCCCCCCCCAGAGAGAAAACGAGGTAACATTGACAAAATGAGTTCTATATACTCACGGATGCCGTGTCGTGGTTTCATATTTTAATTTTTTAGTGAAATTGGTCTAAATTGGCATCAGTTGGAAATTTCAAACCTTAGGGTTGTGCCCGGTTAGCCATTAGAAATTTCCAACAGGTGGATAGCGGGTGCAAATAGAATTGCCCCAATACTTTTTATACCCCACGCAACGAGTTGCGGGGGGCATACTGGAATCAGCTTGTCCGTCCGTCCGTCCGTCCGTCTGTCCGTGGACACAATTTTGTCCGGAGTTTTTCTCAGTTGTTTTATGATCATTTTCCAGTTATAGACCCTGAGCCAACAGATGGAACCCCCATCCCCTTTCAACTATCCTCCCACCCCTCCACTTCTGGAATTTTGAAGACCCAATTTTTATAGAGCATTATATTCTGCATCTTTAGGAGATTATTTGCTCCTTGAGAAGTGTCGCTTTCTATTTTGATGGCACTTTTTATGTTTTGGCTTTCTAAATTTCACATTTTATGCAGTAGGCCAGCAGGGCTAAATAATTCACCCATTATTGGACACAAATTTAAATATAAAGAGTTGCATTTTGTTTTAATTTGAAGGGGTATTATTATATAATAACAAATATACAAACAAATTATACATTATTATATAATTGTTTATTGTATTTTTTACGAATGAAATATTCCCACTGCCAGTATTCTGGGGATCATTGTGGTTTTCAAGTCAATGCATGTAGTTATTCTCCAAATTTTTTGTGACAAACAATGGCCAAGGCAGTTTTTTTTTATCAAGTATAAAGGTCCAATTTGACTCACAGATGGTTGATTATATATGCCAATCGTCAGTCTGGTATAAGCTATTTCACTGTCGATACTCATTTAGCTTTGTACGTTTCAAGATGGTGGCGCGCAGTGGTATATATTGTCTTCAAGCATCAATCAACGACATCTTTCAGCGATACACCTCTGAACAGTTATGTAGAAATTTTAATAACCAACACCTACATAACATACCTTTCGCCTGACAGGCATGTGCAATGTTGCATTTGGCGTGTCAAGCAGAGCTGTTAAGTTTCACGGTTTGTGCGTGAGACTCACAGATTGCTATGGACAAAACCTCCAAAACACGGAAAACCACCTAATTCTCCCGCATTGTGCAGATGTACTGTTGCCGTCGGTAACATGCAAGAGTAATTTCATATTCATCATTATTCAGTACTAATCAGCAGTACTAATTGAGACTAATTAATGTTCACACCCCTTCGTAGCCGTGCGAGCTGTCGTAAAAGTATAAACAATAGATTTAATAATGCGACTTAAGTCACAAACCATGCGAACGGATGTGTTCATTTCGTTTGCGGGTAAAACTGTATAGACGAGTCCATTTTGTACTTTCGGTTTAACTCATGTCTGATTGTATATCCGGCCGTATCTGGTGGAATGCTTACATGTCTGGTTGTGACCTTTGTAACTTGGGTTCGTGTTTACTTATTTTAAACGAAGTTTCTGCTTCTTAATTTTGTTATTAAATGGTGGAAAGTGTGCATTTCTTTTGGGGATTAAATAGTAAGATGAGTCATCGGATGTAGCCTAGAATCGAACTGGGCCCAGCTTTCAAATTATAAGTTGACATAACTGCAGTAAAAATGGATGCAACAAACCTAAATTTGAACTTTACCTGTATTTTCATGTGGCTAATCCACATACAAAATTAGACACATTTATTCAGAAAGCACTAGAAACCAAACTTAATTTCAAAACATAGTCTACTATCTTTCAACCAATTTAGAAATGAATTAAAATAACCTGGGTAGACTTAAAGGAACAGCTTACTCTGTGATGACACATATTTGGAATTCCATTTGTTTTCATAAATTCTACTAATATAAAATCTTTTGAAAGAAAATGGTAACACAGCTTCGGTTGTTATGTTCGGTGATGTTCTTGCTGAACAAAAATTGTGGTCTGGAAAAGTGGTTTGTCCAAAAAACGGATACTCATATGACAATCAAAACAATGACAATGGTGTCCTCACAAAGTAAAAAGATTTTACCTCATGTGAATAATTATGGTCATGGTTGGTCTCAGATGCTGGAAATGTATTCAGGTTTCCAGACGTTCACTTACAACAAGAAAAACGAATACAACATATGCTATTCAATAAAAGCTAAAGTTCTTTTGTTCGATGTGTGGCTCTTAATGGCTAAGACAATACACTTGTGTTGTCTTAATAAGAAATCAAGGAACCAACATTCGAGCATTGAATAACAGACAAATTAGTCTCTCAAATTATTGTCGGGTGATTGCTCAATAATACAATGCAAGCGCAACTCTCTTAACCACTACACAAAAGTTGCAGAATTTTCTGCTATTGAGTTGAGCAAACAGTAAGAACCCCCCCCCCCCCCCCCCCCCCCAGAGAGAAAACGAGGTAACATTGACAAAATGAGTTCTATATACTCACGGATGCCGTGTCGTGGTTTCATATTTTAATTTTTTAGTGAAATTGGTCTAAATTGGCATCAGTTGGAAATTTCAAACCTTAGGGTTGTGCCCGGTTAGCCATTAGAAATTTCCAACAGGTGGATAGCGGGTGCAAATAGAATTGCCCCAATACTTTTTATACCCCACGCAACGAGTTGCGGGGGGCATACTGGAATCAGCTTGTCCGTCCGTCCGTCCGTCCGTCTGTCCGTGGACACAATTTTGTCCGGAGTTTTTCTCAGTTGTTTTATGATCATTTTCCGTGAAACTTGTCACAGACATCAACCACCATGGAAACCTGTGCACCTGCGATTATGTCGTCTGTCAGACTTTTTTTGGTGGAGTTATTTTCGCAACATGTATAATTTTGTCCGAACTTTTATTCCTACATTTTTAGGTCAATTGTTTTAAAACTTGGCACAGATATTTAGTACCAAGGGAAATTTTTTCGCAACATACATAATTTTGTCCGAGCTTTTATTCAGTCAATAAATTTAGGATTAGGGTTAGGGGTTAGGGTTAGGGGGTTTAGGGTTAGGGTTAGGGTTACCTGTTGACATAATTTCAGTGCCCAATATATGGTAATGGCTACTTCATTCAAATAACATTTTGAATACGAGGGGTATTACTTAATCCCATCTGGGACAAGCCCATCTCTAGTTAATTATAACTTTGGTCACCGCAACCTTTGTATCAATTCTGATATATAGATGGGTCAGCCCTCTGATCTTCATAAATTCACTCCAGCCGCTATCACAAAAAGACAGAATGACTACACAAGCTAGTAAATATGCATCCAGAGCAACAAATATAATTAATCGTCCTGTTATCACTGGGTTTATACATCGTCTAAATTGGACATGTGTATGGTTTATTATCATGGACACTGCTGAAAATACTGGAAATGTTACTATGTACTACCGTATTTATACCGCAAGGATATGCATTTAAGTTTCTGTGTTACATTCAACAATTAATCATCACGCCGAATGAAACTACCATACACTGTGTGGCGAAACATTACTTTGTGTGTTGCATGCCCAAATTTATTATTTTTGGGCCCAACTGTAAAAATAAAACCCGAACTTTTAAAGACGTAAATAATTGGGTTTGACTTACGTGGCAATGACTGGTAAATCTTCCAGATAGATCTGTTTTTATTATAATAATCTGTGTACCTTTAAAGATATTTAACAACAGACTTGTATATTACCAATACATATTTTACCTACCAGGTGGTTATATAATATGTTGCTTTCGTCGTGGTTTGGCTTGGTGGTTGCGGCCATTTTGACAGCCATTTCATGACCGTGATTGTATTATTCTGACCGTGTCACTATATTCACTCTCGTACTCATATTTCACATAAACTGGTATAACTGAGTAATTCATATTAATAGATTAGACAAAATATGACCAGGTCATTGACAACAGATTTGGGGGTAGGGTTATGTTTTATAAGTTTTGACCACTTTTGATATACGTACTAGATCATTCTGCCTAGTATAGCGAAGGAGCGGTGTCTGTGCAGTTTTTAATGTAGATAGCTTGTGTCTATGTTATGAGAAGCCCGAGCAATCCGACATCGAATACAACAGTTTGCCTTAAAAATTGTCATTATTTTGGCTCAATGTTTTATTTCATATCCATATCTGCGAAATTCATTCGAAGTTCCCCTTTGAATGGGTGTCGTTTGTATCAAACAATATTGAGTGTCTTTTGTATATGTTTTTTTAACCCTTTGAACCCGTAACACCGATATTTAGGTGCAAACGAACCGTGACTATATCCCGTAACACCGATATTTCGGTGCAGCAACGACATGAGTTATATAGTATAACGAGCGTCAAACTCACTGATTTATATTTAAATGGCCCCCACACATGTCAGCGGCACCCATGGTGCATATGGAATGGTTGGCCGCTAGTATCAGGTAGAAATATATGCGCATCCGCATAGCAAATAATCTACAAAAACATACAATATTTTAAGCGAACTTGCCGCTATATTTATGGCATATAATTTTGTGTTCCCCGTGTGTGTACAGAACAGACATAATTTAGACACACAATTTCAGTTTAAATTACCCTTGCGTATATTAATCAGTGTTCTTCTACATATCGGGAAGGGTCTATCGCATATCAAGTTGATTTGTTCGCGCATGCGCAGACCAGCGCAATGACAAATAAATGGTTTATAACGTACTTACACACGACATACCCACTAATATATATATTTAAATGGGCCTATTGAAGTCAGCGCTTGCAAAGGTGTGTATGTGGATTGGCTGCCCGCTAGAAACGGTATGGAATTATGCACATGCGCACAGGCTATAATTCATTAAACAATGCGTTTAAGTGAAATATGGCGCTATATGTGACATATAGTTGCATGTTTCACATGTTAGTACAATAGACTTACTTGAACAATGCATGGGGCCACGATATGTTACGGGAAATTACGTTGTTTCTGGTCTCTGTAATATAAGTCTCTGTTCTGACACATGCGGCAAAAAGTCTATCGCATATCAAGTTGACGTACTCGCGCATGTGCAGAGCATCGTAATTGCAAGTAAACGATGTATAGCATACTGATACATAATTTATGCATGCATATCATATATCGATATTATCCATGCATGTGTGGTATCCAATACAATAACACTTGCGATTTTTTTGGACAGTATAGGACATTATAGTTTATGGGATCCGAATGTGAATATGGATCACACGATGCATAGGCCTACATGTCGTTTAACTGATGTGCAGATGATTCACAAGAAACGTACGTTATGGACCAAGTCAGCGTCGAGAGATAGTTGCTATTTCGCACACTGGAGGCCTGCTGATATTACTGTATGTAATTATATTTGGAAAACAAGTACGACTTTGGGTCGTCTTAATGATTTATGGCCATACACACATGGGCCCCTAGCATGCCATAACTCGGCCAGTGTTCTAGAGAGGTGAAGCAGGGTCAGACCCAGTAGGTGTAGACACTATAGCGCATGCACATTGTTGGATTTTGTATTGTACTGCTACATAGGCATCGCATTGCTACATATAGGCATATGGCGGGAAACGTACGTCGCACCTGAGATCTATTTATAATGTAATGCACCAAATGACGTCGGATTGTCAATATTACGTCATATGTAAACAACACCCTTCAAATGCAGATGTCTATTTCGTAATTCTTCCGGAACAAATATATACTGAATTCATGACTTAAATATGTCAAAAAGAAGGTACACGGCCAATGAAGCCACCCAAATGGTGATGGATAGCCTGGACCAATATGAAAACTGTCCAGATTATCCATCAGATGATCTGACGGAGGAATCTGACGACAACTATACTGATGATGCTGTACCGGTACCTAGTTCTAGTAGTTGTATATATGATGGGAAATTTTGCGTATACCACATTCAAAACGACGCGTTTTCCTGTGTTCTGGGCCCAGTTTATATTGCTTTATATTAGGCCTATATGGAACGAGTGACAATTACATTCAGTACAATTACACTATACATGAATTCCACATAAACCGTGCCCTAAACGCGAAAAAATATATATTGAATCTACAGATGAGAGTTTACAATCATAATGACAAGAATATCTAGAATTTTAACGTGCCTCAAATAATTTTTAACTCAACTTACTTTTGTAAGTTTGAGCTATTGCCATGGCTTGGCGTCCGTCGTCCGTGTGTGCGTGTGTCCGTCAACAATTGGCGCGGGCTACAGGTCGTACCTTTGGTCTGATCTTTATGAAATTTTGCATGAATGTTGACATTGACATGTAGATGGGAACAAGTCATTTTGGGGTCATTCGGCCAAAAAACATGGCCGCTGGTGGCCATCTTGGATTTTAAAATTCAATCCATTGGCGCAGGCTACAGGTCGTACTGTTTGTTTGATCATCATGAAATTTGTCATGGATGTTAATATTGACATGTAGATGGGAACGAGCCATTTTGGGGTCGTTCGGCCAAAAAACATGGCCGTCAGCAGCCATCTTGGATTTTACTCTTTGCATGACTAAATCATTTGGCGCAGGCTACAGGTCGTAGTTTTGATCGGAACTTCATTAAATTTGTCATGGATGTTAACAATGACATGTAGATGGGAATAAGTGATTTTGGGGTTGTTCGGCCAAAAAACATGGCCGCCAGCAGCCATCTTGGATTTTACTCTTTGCATGACTAAATCCTTTGGCGCGGGCTACAGGTCGTACCTTTGGTCTGATCTTTATGAAATTTCTCATGAATGTTGACATGTAGATGGGAACGAGTCATTTTGGGGTCATTCGGCCAAAAAACATGGCCGCTGGTGGCCATTTTGGATTTCAAAATTCAATCCATTGGCGCGGGCTACAGGTCGTACTGTTCGTCTGATCATTATGAAATTTGTCATGGATGTTAATATTGACATGTAGATGGGAACGAGTCATTTTGGGGTTGTTCGGCCAAAAACCATGGCCGCTGGCAGCCATCTTGGATTTTACTCTTTGCATGACTAAATCCTTTGGCGCAGGCTACAGGTCATAGTTTTGATCAGAACTTCATGAAATTTGTCATGGATGTTAACAATGACATGTAGATGGGAAAGAGTGATTTTGGGGTTGTTCGGCCAAAAAACATGGCCGCCAGCAGCCATCATGGATTTTACTCTTTGCATGAATAAATCCTTTGGCGCGGGCTACAGGTCGTACCTATGGTCTGATCCTTATGAAATTTATCATGAATGTTGACATTGACATGTAGATGGGAACGAGTCATTTTGGGGTCATTCAGCCTAAAAACATGGCCGCTGGTGGCCATTTTGGATTTCAAAATTCAATCCATTGGCGCGGGCTACATGTTGTGCTGTTCGTCTGATCATCATGAAATTTGTCATGGATGTTAATATTGACATGTAGATGGGAACGAGTGATTTTGGGGTCGTTCAGCCAAAAAACATGGCCGCCAGCAGCCATCTTGGATATTACTCTTTGCATGACTAAATTCTTTGGCGCGGGCAACAGGTTGTAGCTTTGGTCAGAACTTCATGAAATTTGTCATGGATTTTAACAATGACATGTAGATGAGAACGAGTGATTTTGGGGTCGTTCGGCCAAAAAACATGGCCGCCAGCAGCCATCTTGGATTTTACTCTTTGCATGACTAAATCCTTTGGCGCGGGTTACAGGTCGTACCTTTGGTCTGACCTTTATGAAATTTGCCATGAATATTGATATTGACATATATATGGGAACGAGTCATTTTGGGGTCATACGGCCAAAAAACATGGCCGCTGGCAGCCATCTTGGATTTCAAAATTCAATCCATTGGCACGGGCTACAGGTCGTACTGTTTGTCTGATCATCATGATATTTATCATGGATGTTAATATTAACATGTAGATGGGATCGAGTCATTTTGGGGTCGTTTGGCTAAAAAACATGTCCGCCAGCAGCCATATTGGATTTTACTCTTTGCATGAATAAATCCTTTGGTGCGGGCTACAGGTCGTAGCTTTGGTCGGAACTTCATGAAATTTGTCATGTATGTTAACAATGACATGTAGATGGGAAACGAGTCATTTTGGGGTCGTTCAGCCGAAAAACATGGCCGCCAGAAGCCATCTTGGATTTTACTCTTTGCATGACTAAATCCTTTGGCGCGGGCTACAGGTCGTACCTTTGGTCTGATCTTTATGAAATTTCTCATGAATGTTGACATTGACATGTAGATGGGAACGAATCATTTTGGGGTCATTCGGCCAAAAAACATGGCCGCTGGTGGCCATTTTGGATTTCAAAATTCAATCCATTGGCGCGGGCTACAGGTCGTACTGTTCGTCTGATCATTATGAAATTTGTCATGTATGTTAATATTGACATGTAGATGGGAACGAGTCATTTTGGGGTTGTTCGGCCAAAAAACATGGCCGCTGGCAGCCATCTTGGATTTTACTCTTTGCATGACTAAATCCTTTGGCGCAGGCTACAGGTCGTAGTTTTGATCAGAACTTCATGAAATTTGTCATGGATGTTAACAATGACATGTAGATGGGAAAGAGTGATTTTGGGGTTGTTCGGCCAAAAAACATGGCCGCCAGCAGCCATCATGGATTTTACTCTTTGCATGAATAAATCCTTTGGCGCGGGCTACAGGTCGTACCTATGGTCTGATCTTTATGAAATTTATCATGAATGTTGACATTGACATGTAGATGGGAACGAGTCATTTTGGGGTCATTCAGCCTAAAAACATGGCCGCTGGTGGCCATTTTGGATTTCAAAATTCAATCCATTGGCGCGGGCTACATGTTGTGCTGTTCGTCTGATCATCATGAAATTTGTCATGGATGTTAATATTGACATGTAGATGGGAACGAGTGATTTTGGGGTCGTTCAGCCAAAAAACATGGCCGCCAGCAGCCATCTTGGATATTACTCTTTGCATGACTAAATCATTTGGCGCAGGCTACAGGTCGTAGTTTTGATCGGAACTTCATTAAATTTGTCATGGATGTTAACAATGACATGTAGATGAGAACGAGTGATTTTGGGGTCGTTCGGCCAAAAAACATGGCCGCCAGCAGCCATCTTGGATTTTACTCTTTGCATGACTAAATCCTTTGGCGCGGGTTACAGGTCGTAGTTTTGATCGGAACTTCATTAAATTTGTCATGGATGTTTTTAAACAATGACATGTAGATGGGAACGAGTGATTTTGGGGTTGTTCGGCCAAAAAACATGGCCGCCAGCAGCCATCTTGGATTTTACTCTTTGCATGACTAAATCCTTTGGCGCGGGCTACAGGTCGTACCTTTGGTCTGATCTTTATGAAATTTGTCATGAATGTTCACATTGACATGTAGATGGGAACGAATCATTTTGGGGTCATTCGGCCAAAAAACATGGCCGCTGGTGGCCATTTTGGATTTCAAAATTCAATCCATTGGCGCGGGCTACAGGTCGTACTGTTCGTCTGATCATTATGAAATTTGTCATGGATGTTAATATTGACATGTAGATGGGAACGAGTCATTTTGGGGTTGTTCTGGCCAAAAAACATGGCCAGCCATCTTGGATTTTACTCTTTGCATGACTAAATCCTTTGGCGCAGGCTACAGGTCGTAGTTTTGATCAGAACTTCATGAAATTTGTCATGGATGTTAACAATGACATGTAGATGGGAAAGAGTGATTTTGGGGTTGTTCGGCCAAAAAACATGGCCGCCAGCAGCCATCATGGATTTTACTCTTTGCATGAATAAATCCTTTGGCGCGGGCTACAGGTCGTACCTATGGTCTGATCTTTATGAAATTTATCATGAATGTTGACATTGACATGTAGATGGGAACGAGTCATTTTGGGGTCATTCAGCCTAAAAACATGGCCGCTGGTGGCCATTTTGGATTTCAAAATTCAATCCATTGGCGCGGGCTACATGTTGTGCTGTTCGTCTGATCATCATGAAATTTGTCATGGATGTTAATATTGACATGTAGATGGGAACGAGTGATTTTGGGGTCGTTCAGCCAAAAAACATGGCCGCCAGCAGCCATCTTGGATATTACTCTTTGCATGACTAAATTCTTTGGCGCGGGCAACAGGTTGTAGCTTTGGTCAGAACTTCATGAAATTTGTCATGGATTTTAACAATGACATGTAGATGAGAACGAGTGATTTTGGGGTCGTTCGGCCAAAAAACATGGCCGCCAGCAGCCATCTTGGATTTTACTCTTTGCATGACTAAATCCTTTGGCGCGGGTTACAGGTCGTACCTTTGGTTGACCTTTATGAAATTTGCCATGAATATTGATATTGACATATATATGGGAACGAGTCATTTTGGGGTCATACGGCCAAAAAACATGGCCGCTGGCAGCCATCTTGGATTTCAAAATTCAATCCATTGGCATGGGCTACAGGTCGTACTGTTTGTCTGATCATCATGATATTTATCATGGATGTTAATATTAACATGTAGATGGGATCGAGTCATTTTGGGGTCGTTTGGCTAAAAAACATGTCCGCCAGCAGCCATATTGGATTTTACTCTTTGCATGAATAAATCCTTTGGTGCGGGCTACAGGTCGTAGCTTTGGTCGGAACTTCATGAAATTTGTCATGTATGTTAACAATGACATGTAGATGGGAAACGAGTCATTTTGGGGTCGTTCAGCCGAAAAACATGGCCGCCAGAAGCCATCTTGGATTTTACTCTTTGCATGACTAAATCCATTGGCACAGGCTACAGGTCATACCTTTGATCAGATCATTATGAGATTTGTAAAGGCTGTAGATGGGAACAAGTCATTTTGGGGTAATTCGGAAAAAAACATGGCTGCCGGTGGCCATTTTAGAATTTACTCTTTGCATCAATAAATCCTTTGGTACACCATAATCACCACATCCCTGATCCGATCATTATGAAACCTGTTATGAATGTTGATATTGACATGTACATCTAGTCTTACTTAGACATTTCAATTAGCACTTTTCCTATTCCTCCATTTACTGTCGACCATTAAATTATTCCCCTACCTAAGTTGAGCTACAGTGTCATTGACACTTTCATTTATGTTGTTCGATGTGTAATTTTAAATATCGTGAATATTTTTTTCGGATTTTTGCAATCGAGATAACAAACGATTGCGCTTCGTACACTATTTGATGGATATTAATTCAACCTGAAACCAAAAGGTTACATCAACATGGAGGTGTAGTGGCATAGCGTGCATACTGGTTGTTTTGAATAATTTTACAACAGTAACTCAGGAAAGTACGACAAAGTCACGCTATATACTCATTTTCAATTTCCGTGTTTGGTGATTCCGTCACGGATTTCTTCAACGAAGTTGTTCTCAAATAGCACTTTATAATAAGATTTGAGCTATTTTCTAACTAAAGTAATATCATTTCATTCCCATAAAACATTGCTATTATGTCGTATGTTACTATAATACGCTGTTGTGCCGTGACGGAATCACATACATATTAACGTGACGGAATCACAATTTAACAAACAAAGTTCCATCTACCAAATGGTACGATAAATGACATGCCATTCGTCACTAGAAAGTGAATACAAATATAACTTTGATAACAATTAGATAAAACGAATTAAAAAAAGTCTTTTTGTTTTCATTAAAAAGTTCACACCAGGATTTGAACCCTGTCTGTCAGCGTGACAGTCGAGAACGAAACCCACATGGCTATCCTATTTTTAGCTTAACTTTACTTTGTAAAGTTTGGGCTATTGCCATGGCTTTGTCGTCCGTCGTCCGTGTGTGCATGTGTACGTAAGGCGTCAACAATGCAGGCTACAGGTCGTACCTTTGGTCGGATCATTATGAAAATTGTCATAGCTGTTGATATCAACATTTAGACCAGAATGATTAATTTTGGGGTCATTCGGAAAAAAAGCATGGCCACCAGTGGCCATCTTGGATTTCAAAATTCAATCCATTAGCACGGGCTACAAGCCGTACTGTTTGTCTGATCATCATGAAATTTGTCATACATGTTAATATTGACATGTAGATGTGAACGAGTAATTTTGGGGTCATTCGGCCCAAAAACATGGCCGCCAGCAGCCATCTTGGATTTTACTCTTTGTATGACTAAATTCTTTAGCACGGGCTACAGGTCGTACTTTTAGTCTGATCATCATAAAATTTGTCGTGGCTGTTGAAATTGGAATGTAGATAGGAACGAATAATTTTGGGGTCATTCGGACAAAAAACATGGCCGCCAGTGGCCATCTTGTATTTCAAAATTTAATCCATTAGCATGGGCCACAGGTCGTACCGTTCGTCTGATCATCATGAAATTTGTCATGGATGATAATATTGACATGTAGATGGGAACGAGTAATTTTGGGGTCATTTGACCAAAAAACATGGCCGCCAGCAGCCATCTTGGATTTTACTCTTTGTATGACTAAACTCTTTAGCACGGGCTGCAGGTCGTACCTTTAGTCTGATCATCATAAAATTTGTCATGCTTGTTAACAATGACATGTAGATGGAAACGAGTAATTTTGGGGTCATTCGGCCAAAAAACATGGTCGCTAGCAGCCATCTTGGATTTTACTCTTTGTATGACTAAATCCTTTAGCACGGGCTACAGGTCATACCTTTAGTCTGATCATCATAAAATGTGTCATGAATGTTAATAATGATATGTAGATGGGAACGAGTCATTTTGGGGCATTCGGCCAAAAAACATGGCCGCCAGCAGCCATCTTGGATTTTACTCTTTGTATGACTAAATCCTTTAGCACGGGCTACAGGTCGTACCTTTAGTCTGATCATCATAAAATTTGTCATGGCTGTTGAAATTCGAATGTAAATGGGAACGAGTCATTTTGGGGTCATTCGGACAAATAACATGGCCGTCAGCGGCCATCTTGGATTTCAAAATTAATCCATTAGTATGGGCCACAGGTCGTACTGTTCGTCTGATCATCATGAAATTTGTCATGGATGTTAATATTGACATGTAGATGGGAACGAGTAATTTTGGGGTCATTTGGCCAAAAAACATGGCCGCCAGCAGCCATCTTGGATTTTACTCGTTGTATGACTAAATTCTTTAGCACGGGCTACATGTCGTACCTTTCAAGTTAGTCTGATCATCATAAAATTTGTCATGAATGTTAATAATGACATGTATATGGGAACGACTCATTTTGGGGTCATTCGGCCAAAAACATGGCCGCCAGCAGCCATCTTGGATTTTATTTTTTTCTTCATGTCTATAAACTAGTATAGACATTCAACTTTCCACATTCCTAATCGCTCCATTGACTGTAATACATTAAATTATTCCCTTTCCATGTTGAGCTACAGTGTCATTGACACTTTCATATTTTATAGCGCCCTCTATGTTTCAGCGTGGCCAATTCAAACTATATATAGATCTATACGTATTTTATTTGTTTTCATGACTGTTATATCCCATTAAATATTTTCTAAAAATGACGCCTGCAATACCAGTGTATAACATATGGGGTTACTTAAAATTATACAAAGCCCATGCATGACTTCTCACAATTGTTATTGCTATATACCTAAACTGATCTACCGCTCATTTCTAACATGTGATGCAAAATTTCACCAAGTCCCTTTCAATTGTTCTGGAGTTGTAACTAGTAAACTATAGAGCAATAGTAACATACAGTTAATCATTTTCTTAAATGTACTGGCATCTATACTTCATCAATTATATATTTTTTGAACTTCTGTCTGTATGTTTGTCTGTCTGTATATGTGTGTATGTGTGTTATAGACTTGAAAACTGCTCAACCGATCACACTCAAATTTGGTATGTATAGGCCTACTTTGATCCCGGGAACAATATGGGCGGGTCCAATTTCACGTACGACCGTGTCCTTGACCTTGACTTCGCTCATATACGCTCATATCCGACTGAAATTTCTTGACCTCGACCCATCCGACTCAAATTTGCCATGTAGGTCTACTTTGATCCCGGGTACAATATGGGCGGGTCCTTGACCTCACTCATATACCCGGTACGCTCATATAGGTCTCTTTCTGGACTCATGGAACAATATTTTTTTGTTTCTTTCTACTAATACTTTTCAATGTTGTTCCCTAAATAGGCCGGACGAAGCCGCACATCATCTAATGTGCTATATATGTAGGCATAAGTCACCTCTCACTCTATGTTAGATCTAATAATTTTTTGCACATCAATGCCCGATACATATCTCGGTGATACATATGTTGGTGAAACATATTAAAATATTTGAACCAAACTTTTATGTCGTAACATCATGTAGACATCAAAATAAAAACGCCCAACACTGTGCATATTATTCATTGCGCCAGGACCTGAGAATCAAAACCCCTTTTTGGCGTAATATGTTGTACTTAAATTTTATGAATTCACTTTGAAATTAATGTTAGAATGTTTGACTGCAATGAATTTGATTGCGTTGAAGTTAATTGTTTATAAGGCCGGTAAGATCAAAATTTGTTTCAAATTAACAAGAAAATTAAGATGATATTTCTTAAGATCAATCATTCGCTTGCATATAGATTCATAGATTCAAATTGAATTTTAACGCTAAGAAAAACGGTTTGTTAACAGGGAAATTAAGTATTGTTTTGGGGTTGTTCGGCCAAAAAACATGGCCACCGGCAGCCATCTTAGATTTTACTCTTTGCATGACTAAATTCTTTGGCACGGCCTACAGGTCGTATCTTTGGTCGGATCATCATGACATTTGTCGTGGCTGTTGAGATTGGAATGTAGATGAGAACGAGTCATTTTGGGGTCATTCGGCAAAAAAACATGGCCACCAGCAGCCATTTTGGATTTTGCTCTTTGTATGACTAAATCCTTTAGCACGGGCTACAGGTCGTACCTTTAGTCTGATCATCATGACATTTGTCGTGGCTGTTGAGATTGGAATGTAGATGAGAACGAGTCGTTTTGGGGTCATTCGGACAAACAACATGGCTGCCAGCGGCCATCTTGGATTTCAAAATTAAATCCATTAGCACGGGCTACAGGTCGTAGCTTTGGTCTGATCATCATGAAATTTGTCATGAATGTTAACATTGACATGTAGATGGGAACGAGTAAATTTGGGGTCATTCGGCCCAAAAACATGGCCGCCGGCAGCCATCTTAGATTTACTCTTTGCATGACTAAATTCTTTGGCACGGCCTACAGGTCGTACCTTTGGTCGGATCATCATAAAATGTGTCATGGATGTTGACAATGACATGTAGATGGGAACGAGTCATTTTGGGGTCATTCGGCAAAAAAACATGGCCGCCAGCAGCCATTTTGGATTTTACTCTTTGTATGACTAAATCCTTTAGCACAGGCTACAGGTCGTACCTTTAGTCTGATCATCATGAAATTTGTCATGGCTCTTGAAATTGGAATGTAGATGGGAACGAGTCGTTTTGGGGTCATTCGGACAAACAACATGGCTGCCAGCGGCCATCTTGGATTTCAAAATTCAATCCATTAGCACGGGCTACAGGTCGTACCTTTGGTCTGATCATCATGAAATTTGTCATGAATGGCCACCAGCAGCCATTTTGGATTTTACTCTTTGCATGACTAAATTCTTTGGCACGGCCTACAGGTCGTACCTTTGGTCTGATCATCATGAAATTTGTCATGGCTGTTGAAATTGGAATGTAGATGGGAACGAGTCATTTTCGGGTCATTCGGACAAACAACATGGCTGCCAGCGGCTATCTTGGATTTCAAAATTCAATCCATTAGCACGGGCTACAGGTCGTAGCTTTGGTCTGATCATCATGAAATTTGTCATGAATGTTAACATTGACATATAGATGGGAGCGACTAATTTTGGGGTCATTCGGCCAAAAAACATGGCTGCCGGCAGCCATCTTAGATTTACTCTTTGCATGACTAAATTCTTTGGTACGGCCGACAGGTCGTACCCTTGGTCGGATCATCATAAAATGTGTCATAGCTGTTGACATTGACATGTAGATGGGAACTAGTCATTTTGGGTTTATTCGGGAAAAAAACATGGCCACCAGTGGCCATCTTGGATTTCAATATTTAATCCATTAGCACGGGCTACAGGTCGTACTGTTTGTCTGATCATCATGAAATTTGTCATGGATATTAATATTGACATGTAGATGGGAACGAGTAATTTTGGGGTTGTTCGGCCAAAAAACATGGCCACTGGCAGCCATCTTAGATTTTACTCTTTGCATGACTAAATTCTTTGGCACGGCCTACAGGTCGTACCTTTGGTCGGATCATCATGAAATTTGTCATGGCTGTTGAAATTGGAATGTAGATGGGAACTAGTCATTTTGGGTTCATTCAGGAAAAAAACATGGCCACCAGTGGCCATCTTGGATTTCAATATTCAATCCATTAGCACGGGCTACAGGTCGTACTGTTTGTCTGATCATCATGAAATTTGTCATGGAATGTTGAAATTGGAATGTAGATGGGAACGAGTCATTTTCGGGTCATTCGGACAAACAACATGGCTGCCAGCGGCTATCTTGGATTTCAAAATTCAATCCATTAGCACGGGCTACAGGTCGTACCCTTGGTCGGATCATCATAAAATGTGTCATAGCTGTTGACATTGACATGTAGATGGGAACGAGTAATTTTGGGGTTGTTGGGCCAAAAAACATGGCCACTGGCAGCCATCTTAGATTTTACTCTTTGCATGACTAAATTCTTTGGCACGGCCTACAGGTCGTACCTTTGGTCGGATCATCATAATTTTTTTCATGGATGTTAACAATGACATGTAGATGGGAACGAGTCATTTTGGGGTAATTCGGCAAAAAAACATGGCCACCGGCAGCCATTTTGGATTTTACTCTTTGTATGACTAAATCCTTTAGCTACATGTCGTACTTTTAGTCTGATCATCATGAAATTTGTCATGGCTGTTGAAATTGGAATGTAGATTGGAACAAGTCATTTTGGGGTTATTCGGACAAACAAAATATGGCCGCCAGCGGCCATCTTGGATTTCAAAATTCAATCCATTAGCACGGGCTACAGGTCGTACCTTTGGTCCGATCTTTATGAAATTTGTCATGAATGTTGACATTGTCATGTAGATGGGAACGAGTTATTTTGGGGTCATTCGGCAAAAAACATGACCACCAGCCGCCATTTTGGATTTCAAAATTCAATCCATTGGCACGGGCTACAGGTCATACTGCTCATCTGATCATCATGAAATTTGTCATTGATGTTAATATTGACATATAGATGGGAACGGGTCATTTTGGGGTCATTCGCCCAAAAAGAATGGCCACCAGAAGCCATCTTGGATTTAACTCTTTGCATGACTAAATCCTTTGGTGCGGCCTACAGGTCGTAGCTTTGGTCAGATCTTCATGAAATTTGTTACGGATGTTAACAATGACATGTAGATGGGAATTATTCATTTTGGAGTAATTTGGCCAAAAAACATGGCTGCCAGCAGCCATCTTGGATTTTACTCTTTGCATGACTGAATCCTTTGACACAGGATACAGGTCGTATCATTTGTCAGATCATCATGAAATTTGTACTGGATGTTAATAATGACATGTAAATGGGAACGAGTCTTTTTGGGGTCATTTGGCAAAAAAAATGGCGGCCATCTTAGATTTTACTCTTTGCATAACTAGGCCTTTCAACTTTCCACATTCCTAATCACTCCATAGACGTTAACACATGAAATTATTCCCTTTCCAAGTTGAGCTACAGTGTCATTGACACTTTCATTTATTTAAAGCGGTACCCTACTGGTCATAATTTTAGATTTTATAGGCCACAGAAAAGTGAAATTCCGTAAAATTTGGTGATTCCGTCACGCTGGAATTATTGTATACATGTACTATGGAGGGTTAGTGATGGAAGATCAAAGCTTCTTTGAACAGTGAACTTATTTTCTGAAAGTCTGTGCAAATGATAGTGAATTATCTGGGCGACATGATGATTTTGGCGCGCCGCACATGCCCATGGAATAAGCCCCCGGAATCACCAAGTCGCCTGTGGTTTGTGCTGGTGCATGGGAGAATATTTTGTAATTCAGAATGAATAATCGCAATATCATGGCTTCTAGACAGTACTAGTATAGAGGTGTTTCGGATGGCAAACCAATGTATCTATCCAACCACTTAATTCCTCCATTGGCAATGCTGATTTTTTTCAGTTTTACTTCTAATAGCCATCAGCTTCATGATACACCAGCAAAATAAGTCATCAATACAAGCCAAACGGGTGGTCCGATCACACTCCAATCATGTACTCGTTTTATTAGTATAAACACAGTTTTTCACCAAAAAATATCTGACACCGAACTGATTAACAAGTATTCCAATCCCTATTCATCTACATTCTGGTTGCATCCATAATGTTAATTAAAATATTGTAGGTAGATTAATATCTGTTGTGTATATGTTTGGGTTATGAATAAATATATGTTCAGTCAATCAACTGACTAATGACAATAACGACACATGGAAACCGATGTTTTGAAGGACTCGTGACTTTTTTTTATTAAGCAATGGCAGATGCGTATTTGTCGTGACCTAAAGATGTCTTGTTATCACACATTTGTTCCAATTAATAGGGTGGCACAACATGTGATGGAAAATATAACCTATTTTAAATGCCATGCATATATACCATTGGAAACGAACCAACAATGTATTTCTATAATAATTCGAAAATATACTATGTATACGCTACATGTATACCATAGTTGTATCGCGTGTGTGCCTTTATTGATAATCTCTTTACGATGATACTGCCACCAGTTCATTTTATAATCCGAGCGTTGATCGGACTACATTGTATTATAAACCTAGAGTGCACTGTGGACGACTCATGTTTATCATTCATGTTCTTTACATATAGATGGAATTGTCTAAATGTTGACTCCATTTTTAGAATTGCTATATTTATAGAAATATTCAGTGTTATTATTATGGAAATTATTATGCAACAAAACGAACCTGCAGGCGGAACAGGTGAAATAGAATCCCCTAATGGTTATTATGCTCGGAATTATTCGAACGCAGATATAGATGAGATGAAGGCATTTATTGGCCTTCGGTTACAGATGGAGAATTCGGTAGTGAAGCCTCGCTACGAAGATTATTGGTCTGATGTGGGGAAGAATTTTATTTCTCACACTCCTGGTTTTCGACAGGTGATGGATGGAGATCGTTTTCTGGCACTATGGACATTCCTGCACATTGTCGATGAGCAGAATTCGTCAGTGGACAAATCCGATAAAATATATAAAGTGCGCCCCATGTTGGATATCATTCTAGAAAAATTCAGGCATTACTACACACCAACTCAATATCTGAGTCTCGACGAGGGTATGATTCCCACAAAGAATTGTCTGGCAATAAAGCAATATATTAAGGACAAACCAATCAAGTGGGGCATTAAAGCCTTCCTATTGTGTGAGGCCGACACCGGTTATATAGTGAATTCTGAAATTTACACTGGGAAACAGTCGGATGTGGAAAACCTTGGTGCGACGGGTAGCGTTGTTGATAGACTTTCGAAAGGTGCCAATATACAGAACAAGGGACATGTACTAGTAATGGACCATTTTTACAACTCCGTGCGACTCGGCGAACATATGCTGACAGACCTACAAACATTTACTATTGGGACGATCATGGCCCGCCGAAAATTGTACCCAAAGAGGTTAACTCATGGTAAACGGGAAATGGAACGTGGCGACAGTGACTATCTGTGCTGCAATAACGTTACAGCCTTGGTGTGGATGGATCGGAAACCAATCAATTTCATCTCGACTATGCATGATCCCCGCAATGCGTCAACTGTAGACCGAAGAAACAAGGACGGGTCTACCTCAACGATCCCGATTCCACAGCTGGTGGTGGATTATAATCGATTTATGGGTGGTTGCGACAAGAATGACCAAATGGCGCATCTACTGAAATCCAGAAGGCATTATAGGTGGCCAGGAAGGCTATTTGTTAAATTTTTCATGTGGGCTTGCTACAACGCATATGTATTGATGGGATGCCTCTCTCCACACTACCCACCAAACAAGAGGCCAAGGACATTCCAGGTATGTATATATATAATTGTCATCGGCATAAATATTACTAAATAACATTTACAATGTAATTCTGTTCTTTGAGATACATAACATCGACATTGGACCAACCGTCAGACCCCGAGACACCCCTACATGCATACATGTACTGGTACGTGTATGTGTATAATCATATAATAATAAATGGAGGATCACGCCGTTTTAAGAGTTATATTGCATATATATAGGTTTCCCGGACATTTATTTCTCTATCCCACATGCGTGTTGAATGTTGGCAATATACACACAGGGTGAATAAGATATTATAAAAACATGTGGGATGCTTGTATTAACCTTATATATTATTTGGCAGGTGAGCTTAATATGCATGTGTATTTAAAATGCTGTTATCTATATATACGAGTATCACCACGTTAATTTTATTCTAAATATTGTGTAAGTCAGATATACTGGCACTATGCTCTTCACCAAACTGTGTCAAGGTTTGATATATTCCAGATATTCTTGGATGATATATCAAAACAACTTGTGGACGAGTTCCGGACAACAGTCAAGCGTCGGGAGTCGCGTGAGCAGATTGTCCCGCAGCGTTTGATTGGAGTTGGTGACCACTTCCCAGAGAGATCACCAGATGCTGCGGGCAACAATATTTGTGTAGTCTGCTCATAAAGATACAATCAATTTAGATGCTATTATCCTGGGAAAACAAATCCTTTCTACCAGACCAAGACCTCTTTCTGGTGTTCATCGTGTAGAAGATATATATGCTTGAAGGAAGGGTCTACTTGTTGGAGAAGTTATCACCAGAACGTCCAGTACTGGCGATGAGCGTCAACATTTTGAAATCATGAGATGTTATATATGTGATGTTACAGTTCAAAATATGTGGTATACTCTAAACACATTTGGAACCAATTGATTTTCCATTGCATGACCATTAACCTTCTGCACCGTATTTGAAACGGAAGTAGATAACCAGTTGGTTCTTTGGTGGTGAAAGAAACTCGCGTGCCAATGTCATGGTTGAGATTCATGTATTGAATTATTCGGGAGTACAGTAGTATGATGCACCATAAAGGAACCTTTTGTACAACATACATTATTTTGAACGGTAGCATCACAATATATCACATCTTATGTGTGTATACTGCATAAAGATCGTATTGCTTCGAGGTGGACATGATGAATTATCACCCATCCAGAGGGAGTCAATATCCATGGATACATTATGGTTGATGTTTCCTTATTCCAACCTCGAAACAGTGCAATAACTGTTTGTTATATATAATCTATCATCAATTGCGATATTTATTGGGGCATACGGATGCGTTAATGTTTGTGATTCAATATATGTCTTTATCATGCATTATGATGATACGAGCATAATTTCGCAATTAATTACAATGGTTCACAGCTATATAATTATGTACGTGTAATAAGCACTTTTGCTATTGCGATATTCTGGATTTTGAGTCACATCAGAGGTATACAGTTCCATCCATCCCCATACCAGTGTATATAATAGTTATATTATTATTATATTATTACCGATTTCAACAGACAGCTAGCTGACACATTGATGCAGCACTGTCATGTTTACACGTCACAGTACTTATTAACGCCACCGGTGTATACTGTTCTACAAATTTTAGAAATATGTGGTCCTATGGGCATTTTATAAATAGATAATTGTTTTTTCCGGTTATTTTGGGACGCGTTAAAGTTGTACTGCGACCCCGAGTCCGGTAAAAGCTGTAGTTGGAATGTCCAAGTTCGTGAAAGTTCTATTGACTATGCCGATGATTTGAGAAGCTTTATTGTTTTAGGATATTGTAGAAAGGCTAATCTGGCCGTGTCAAATTGAGCTATACTGATGGGATATCTCGCAGGACAACACATTTCGGGTTTTCGTGGTGTGTGTATTCGCTGGATGTCTTATATTTGCAGTATGTAACTATTATGACCGCGTTAATTGCATTCGATGTTTAGGTATGAACAATGGCTGGGCCATGCACACTTGAAGATTTTATGGCTGGAACACAATCATTGATGCGCATTTAGAAGCTTTCTGGTTTGGTGAATGTAACCAATATATTTTATATTATAATTATATTTATGGCTAATAATATTATCTTGGGGGCATTACCATTTCTGACTATGGTTTTATTGTACTATATGCACGGTTCTGCTTGTTATAGTACTGACATTGCATGGGTGCCGTACTGTTAGAATAATTATTTAACTTCGACTTCTTCCGTCACCTCCCGTGACACAAACTGACGGCTATCGGGATTGCAAAAGTGCTTATTGGAGAATATAGCGTGTCAGCTTTCGATACATTAAAACAACATGTCTCGCAGTTACTACACTGTAGTTATGTACAGCGTCTTAATGTGGACGAAGTATCATATACATTGTGTCATAATCATGTATTGCAATGGAACCATAATATATGTGCACAAGTCGACTTTGTCTAAAAAAAATCGGGGTTAAATTATCGGTAATAAAAAGCACTCAATGCAGGTGTGACTTATATCGTGTTATAACTTTTACATGTTATTTCTGATGACAAATTTAGACCAACGGTATTAATGTCAGTTAATTCCGTTGAACCAACCATATATTCCACATTGGAACTTCTATATTCTTATCTAGGACACTACATTAGAACACACAGCTTTAGTCTGATCATATTTTTATGAAACTATGTTGGTCATTATATTACTGTTATATCCTATGTTATCAACTGACATGTCATCAAAATAAATATTATCTCATGTTATTTTACCATATGTTCCTTCTTTTGTAATAGTTTCGTGGCAAATTCGCAATCCCAATTCACAATGATCCCTGAGAAACAAGCATACCTACACATTTTGGACATGTGTCTCCATTTTAATATAACCAGCACCGTGTGCCTCGACACTGTCCAGATAAGGCAAAATTCAACTTAATTATTATGGCAATGGTGTATTTGATCATGTCTGGTATTTGCTTAGCAACCATTGCTACCCATCAATAAGGTGATGGGTTGACGATTCTTGTCAGGTATATCTTAAATTTCACATTATAGGATATTGGTTGTATCAAAACACAAGTCGCTGATGTACAATTACAACGTTATAAGCTAGAATTTGTTTATCCTGCAAATTTCGGGTAGTTGCCTAGTAACCGTTTCTAAGGAGATATCGGATGGCAAAGTCTCCAGATCTTACAATGATCAGTGGTCCATGCATAGCATGCCTGCAGTTTCAGGTAGGTGTCCCCTTTGAACATAACCAACACCATGCCACTAGACACTATCTAAATAAAGGCAAAACATACCACTGAATGGTTAGTGCAATGATGTCATTCAATCATTTGTGGTATTTGCTTAGCAACCGTTGCTACCCATAAATGGGATATTTCACGTTAGGTTATTACCTGCATCAAAAAACGCAATCATTGGGGTTGAATTACGACGCTATAAGCTATATTTACATTTTCCAGTCAATTCCGGGTAGTTGCCTAGCAACCGTTACCAAGGAGTTGCCGCGAAGCAAAGTCTCGCAATCTTATAATGATCGCTGTTCCATGGGGGACAAACCTGTAAAGTTTCAGACCTGTGTCACAAATACCACTGGGAGCCCCGGGTCAGGGTGTCGATCGCTGTGGGGCGTCGGGGTTCAAAGGGTTAAATTATATGGAAAAATGGTGTAACTCAGAAAGCTCAACTCTGATTGTAGGGGACTTTTCGTGCCGCATCCGCAATGTTATGGCCTAAACGATATATAAAAATCAGCTTTCCCCGATTTATTTCCTTACTTTTCCACTTTCATGTCTAATGTGCCTGGACTAAAGTGGTTCCGATGGTTTAGCCCACCCCCCCCCCTTGCCTTTCAGTGGTTCTAATGGTTTTAATAGCCACCACCCACCCCCCCCCCATTGCCCTTTATTGCTTCTGATGGTTTAGCCCTCCCCCCCCACCATTGCCTTTCAGTGCTTCTGATGGTTTATCATGCCCCCCCCCCCTCCCCCTTGCCTTTCAGTGATTCTGATGGTTTAGCCCCCTCCCCATCCCCTTGCCTTTCAATGCTTCTGATGGTTTAGCCCCCCCCCCTTCTTCCCCCTCCTTACCTTTCAGTGCTTCTGATGGTTTAACCCCCCCCCCCCTTCTTCCCCCTCCTTGCCTTTCAGTGGTGCTGATGGTTTAGCCCCTCCTTTCCTTTCAGTGCTTCTGATGGTTTAGCCCCCCCTCCTCCTTGCATTGTGTGCTTCTGATGGTTTAGCATGCCCACCTCTCCCCTCTTTGCCTTTCAGTGACGCTGATTGTTTAGCTCCCCCTCCTCTGCCTTTCAGTGATTCTGATGGTTTAGCCCCCCCCCCTCTTCTTTGCCTTTCAGTGCTTCTAATGGTGTAGCCCCTCCTTGCCTTCAGTGCTTCTGATGGTTTAGCCTCCCCCTCCCCTCCCCTCCTCTTTGCCTTTCAGTGATTCTGATGTTTTAGCCCCTACATGCCTTCATTGATTATGATGGTTTAGCCCTCCTCCTCCTTGCCTTTCAATGCTTTTGATAGTTTAGCCCCCCCCCCCCCCCCCCTCCCTTCCTCTTTGCCTTTCAGTGATTCTGATATTTTAGCCCCTTCTAGCATTCAGTGCTTCTGATGGTTTAGCTCCCCCCTTCTTCCCACTCCTTGCCTTTCAGTGCTTCTAATGGTTTAGCCCCCCCCTCCTCTGCCTTTCATTGATTCTAATGGTTTAGCCCCTCCTTGCCTTCAGTGCTTCTGATGGTTTAGCTCCCCCCCCCCTTCCCCCTCCTTGCCTTGTGTGCTTCTGATGGTCTTAATAGCATGCCCACATCTCCCCTATTTGCCTTTCAGTGATTCTGATGGTTTAGCCCCCCCCCCCCTCCTTGCCTTTCAGTGCTTCTGATGGTTTAGCCCCCCCCCCCCTCTCCTCATTGCCTTGGGTGATTCTGATGGTTTAGTGTCTCCCTCCTCCTTGCCTTGGGTGCTTCTGATGGTTTTAATAGCGTGCCCACCTCCACCCTCTTTGCCTTTCAGTGATTCTGATGGTTTAGTCCCCCCCCCCCTCCTTGACTTTCATTGATCCTGATGGTTTAGCCCTTCCTTGCCCTTCATTGCTTCTGATGGTGTAGCCGTCTCCTCCTTGCCATCAGTGCTTCTGATGGTTTAGCCCCCCTCCTCCTTGCCTTTCGGTGATCCTGATGGCATAGCCCCCTCCTCGCCTTAAGTGCTTTTGATGGTTTAGCCCCTCCTCGCCTTTCAGCGATTCTGATGGTTTAGCCCCCCCCCCCTCCTCCTTGCCTTTCAGTGATTCTGATGGTTTAGTCCCCCTCCGGCCTCCTTGCCTTCAGTGCTTCTGACGGTTTAGCCCCCCCTCCTCCTCCTCGCCTTTCATCGATTCTGATGGTTTAGCCCCCTCCTCCTTGCCTTTCAGTGATTCTGATAGTGTAGCCCCCTTCCTACTCCTTGTCTTCATGGCAAGGAGGTTTTGGCCCCCTCCTTGTCCTGGTTTTAATAGCCCCCTCCTCCCTGCCTTTCATTGATTCTGATGGTTTAGCCCCCTTCCTACTCGTTGTCTTCATGGCAAGGAGGTTTTGGCCCCCTCCCCCTCCTCGTCCTGGTTTTAATAGCCCCCTCCTCCCTGGCTTTCATTGATTCTGATGGTTTAGACCCTCCTCCTTGCCTTTCAGTGATGCTGATGGTTTAGCCCCTCCCCTTCTTCCCCCTCCTTTCGGTGATTCTGAAGGTTTAGACCCTCCTCCTTGCCCTTCATTGCTTCTGATGGTGTAGCCCCCCCTCCCCCTCCTTGCCTTTCAGTGTTGCTGATTGTTTAGCCCCCCCCCTCCTCTGCCTTTCAGTGATTCTGGTGGTTTTAATAGCCCCTCCATGCCCTTCAGTGATTCTGATGGTTTAGCATTCCCCCCCCCCCCCCCCGCCTCCTTGCCTTTATGTGTTTCTGATGTTTTAGCCCCACCTGGCCTTTCAGTGATGCCCTAATGTCATTTTCAGAAGGCAATCAACCCCATGTGATGCCCAACTGGCAAGAAGTAGGATTCAAGCACTTGATGTTTTCACTCCAATGCATTGCAAGTCGAGTATGCTAAATGCTAGACCACCTCGCCTTACAATACTCACATTAGTTGCTATTTTTGTCCCCCGACGTTTCCGTCGGAGGACTATAGAAATGACCCTCGTCCGTCCGTGCGTCCGTGCGTCCGTGCGTCCGTGTGTCCGTGCGTCCGAGATTGGGTACCTTCATGGTGTAATCAACTCCTCCTACAGTTTTAAACGTAGAGATTTGAAACTCTGGGATATTGTTCCTAACATGTTGGTGATTTGCAACATCTATAAAGCTAATCAAAAATATAATTTTTTCCATATTTTTGGGGGGGTTTTCGACTTAGAAAATTTGGAACATTTTTGCCTTTTGGATGAGATTGGGTACCTTCATGGTGTAATCAACTCCTCCTACAGTTTTAAATGTAGAGATTTGAAACTCTGGGATATTGTTCCTAACATGTTGGTGATTTGCAACATCTATATAGCTAATCAAAAATATCATTTTTTCCATATTTTTGGGGGGTTTTCGACTTAGAAAATTTTGAACATTTTTGCCTTTTGGATGAGATTGGGTACCTTCATGGTGTAATCAACTCCTCCTACAGTTTTAAATGTAGAGATTTGAAACTCTGGGATATTGTTCCTAACATGTTGGTGATTTGCAACATCTATATAGCTAATACAAAAATATCATTTTTTTCGTGTTTGCATGCATTTGTTCATCGGGTTGTTTTGTCCAAGAAATTTTGCGGTGGTTTGCAACATCTATATACTGTATAACATTGTTGCAAATAGTATCCTACAAACAAATCCAATCATGAAGTTTACCACTCGAGTCGGGGGACATGTGGTCTGCGACCTTTTATTGCATTTGGTTTGTATGTTTTAGGATGCGTTGGCTGAGGCAGGTGATTCAATTCTAGGAGATATTGAAAAGGCTGAGGCACAGAAGGAAGAATTGAATGATGCAGGCTTCGGAGGAGAGACAACAGATAGCCAGGACAATACTCAGGAACAGAACACTCAGAAAGTGGTTGAAGCTACTGTCAATGCAATTCAGACATCTGAGCAGGTCACTAGACGACGAAGACGAGCCAGTGAGTACAACAAACTTGAAGAAACAACCTTCAAACATGTGTATATGTGGCTTCTATCATGCGTTGCTATTGTCTATAGTAATAAAGTCATTTAAAATAAAGTCAATATTCATTTGCAGCATATATATTATTAAAAGTTACATCAATAGATGCAAATGTTTCCTGTATACATAATATATAAACAATGATCTGGTATTACAAGTGAGATGGTTAAATCTGGTATACAAAAAGCTTCACTATAAGAATTCAATCTATTATGATCAATGGTTCTGTTTGTCCCCAGTCCTTTACATGATTATCCCACCTCCTCGATTAGAAACTCCTACGTATGTGGCTATTAACTCTTTTGCTGCCAATCTGGCATAAATGCAAGTTAACCAGTCACTGCCAATAGCGCATTTATGCGAATTCGGGGGTGCATCTGGTATAAGGGATGTAATTCTTTTGTTTTGTTACATTATGAAGGGGGTTTGGCTATATTTGCTGGTGTGCACTGACTATTTAGAAGAAAGGTCAGTCAAGGTCATGCTATTCCTGAATTTCTATGAGTACAGTCCAAGCCAGAATACCGTAAACCAAATTCACTTTTGGAGGAATGTGACCAATGAGTGGAAAATAAACATCATAATTGTTCCCATATAAAAAAATACAATTGTTTTATGTACTGCAGTAATACTAAACTAAACTAGTGTATTACTGTAGTATACAATGTTATACTGCAGTATGTTATGGTTTCACTACAGTACAGGAAAAACTACTATGCATAGTTATATTATAGTATAAATGCTATGATAAAAACATAACTTAAAGCAAATCCAAGATGGCCACCAATGGATCTCTTAGATTGGGATTTACATATGGTTCAAATAGGGGCAGAGGTAGGAGATTTAACACTCCCCATACACCCTATATATGCTGTTGAATTCAAGTTTGTATAAAGATTCCTATATATGTGTATTGTTTTAAGAGAGAGTGTGAGTTATAGTAAATATGTCTTTAATCTATCTAAGTATTTTACAACTGCCGAGTGGCTCTGTGGCACACATGTTCTGTATCACTCGTGAGCGAGGAGTGTTTTAACTCTGCCCATGTCATACACTATAATGTACATTATCATTACACTTCCACCCTAAAATTGTTCAATATATCTCTTTGGTCTCTGAATAACACGACCTGAATGGGTGGCTAAATGGGTGGAGCCTGTATTTGATTGTTTATGACTGACAGGCGGTATGTCATTGGCACTGTGGGACACGCCGTCAGCATCTGGTACCGGACTTGTATCGGTCAAGACCGTGTCTGGCTGATAAGAAAACTGTTCTTTTGTGTACAACAAATCTCTGCAATTGCGCACAAAATAGCGGCCTGCTTCGGATAGTATGCGATAGCGTCTGTCTGACAATTTATCAACAACAGTTGCCTTAATGTTCCATTTGCCAGCTGGTGTAGATAATCTAACAGTGTCAGCAATTTCCAGACATTTTAGTTCCTTAGAATGTTTATCATAGTTCGATTTCTGACGACTGTTATTATTAGATTGTTTCGGCTTCGGATCAGTAATTACAGGTTTGAGGTTTGGAAGTGTTGTATGTAACTTCCTACCATTTAGTAGTTCATCTGGGTAAAGTCCACATTCCAGCGGGGCTGTTCTATATAATATGCCAGTAATGCCAGATAAGGGTCGGTGTTGGTGTCCATTGCCTTCTTTAGTAACCTCTTTACGATTTGCACACCCTTTTCTGCTTTCCCGTTCGATTGATGATTATATGGAGATGAAACGTTGACTTCGAACTCATAATCCATCGCGAAATTTTAAATTCGGCTGACGTGAATTGGGATCCCGAATCTGACATCACAATTTCGGGTATTCCATGTCGTGAGAAGATTGACTTCATTTGCGTAATCACTGATTGCGATGTTATGTTGGTTAACATCGCAATTTCTGGAAAATTAGAATAATAATCAATCACGATCACATAATCTTTCCCATTCAATTGGAAAAGGTCAACGCCAACTTTGCTCCCAGGAGAATTTGGCACATCATGAGCAACCATTGGCTCACGTTGCTGTTGATAGCGATATTTTTGACAGGTGGCACAATTGGATACTTCAAATTCGATATCGCCATTCATTTTAGGCCAATAGAACACATCTCTAGCACGACGTCAACACTTTTCGATACCAAGATGACCTTGGTGCACTCGCGTGATCATCTCACGGCGCAATGAAATCGGAACCACAACACGATCTTGCTTAAACAACACACCATTTATGACTGCTAATTCCTCAGCGAAATTACAGTATGGGTGATTTAATTTCAAATCACCTCTTTGCAACTTATCGATAACCTTTTGCAATGTGGAATCTGCTACTGTGGCTTCCTCGAATTCCCCCCATTTTTTGTCAGAAATTGGTAGAGATGATCTTATGGAATCGACACACATATTCAATTCCTCTGACAACTCAATATCAGAACTAACGTGAGGTAGGTAGGCTTGCGATAGTGTGTCTGCTATAACAAGTTGTTTCCCTGGCATGTACTGGAAATTCAGGTCATACTTCTGTAATTTCAGCATCATTCTTTGGATACGTGGTGTCATGTCGTTAAGATTCTTCCCATGTATGGCAACTATGGGTTTACTGTCCGTTTCGATTGTCACTGGTTTCCTATATATATGTTGGTGGAACTTAATACAACCATGCAGAATGCCAAGCATTTCCTTCTCGAACACTGCATATCGTGTTTCAGCATCTGTCAAACTGCGTGATGCATATGCGACTGGTTGCCATGAGTCATTATATTTCTGTAACAACACACACCCGGTTCCATTTCTTGAGGACTCCGTTGACACCTTTGTTTCCAGCTTAGGATCGAAATATTTAAGAACAGGTTCTTTCATAAGTACTGTCTGCAAGTACTTAAATTCACGGACATGTTCATGAGTCCATTGCCAGTCATTTTTCTCCTGTAACAATTATCTCAACGACGAAGTATTTGCGGACATGTTCGGAATAAACTTTCCCATAAAGTTGACCATTCCTAGAAATCTCTGTAAATCCGTTTCACATGTCGGGTACGGCATTTCTGATATCGCACGGACTTTAAATGGATCAGGCAATGAACCAGCTTCCGTAAGTTTATCTCCTAGGAAGTTCACAGAGTCTACTCCGAACTGACATTTTTTCAGGTTCAATTTAAGGTTCGCCTTGCGAAACTTCTCAAGAACAATTTTCAATTGCCGATTATGTTCTTCTTGAGTCGTTGCCCACAGAATTACATCATCGTGCACCGACGTCATACCTTATGTGTCGTCTAGGATCTGAGTAATGGCCTTATGCAGTACCTCTGACCCGCTTTTCACCCCGTATGGCAATCTTAAGAATTTGTGTCTTCCAAAAGGCGTGTTGAACGTACACAAATTTGAACTCTCATCGTCCAAACAAATTTGCCAAAAAGCTTCAGATGCGTCCAATTTTATGAACCACTTAGCACCGGCCAACTTGTGTGTAATCTCGTTCCTTGAAGGAATATGGTAATGTTCCCTTTGAACATATTTGTTCAAGTCCTTTGGATCCAAACATAGGCGTAACGCGCCTGATGATTTCTCAACGATTACCAAAGAGTTTACCCATTCGGTAGGCTCATCGACCTTCTTTATAACACCAGCTGCCGTCATGCGATCAAGTTCACTTTAAGTGCATCGTGTAATGCAATGGGGACTTTCCTTGATGCATGCACAACTGGTACAGCATTGTCACTCAATCGTATCTTGTGTGTAATGGATAAGCATCCTAGCCCTTCGAATACATCTCTAAAGCTCTCTATTATCTTCTGTGTACTCTCATCTACACGTGGTTTATCGTGTTCACCTGGTACCCGGCTTCGATTGAGGCACGTGCTTCTCAGGAATGTTCTGATTAGAGTTAGATCTAGAGCCACCTGTTATTTCGTACACTCGACGTATCAGTCCTAATTGTTCACAGGTCTTCAAACCTAGGATCGGTTTCACATTTCCGTCAACAACAGCGAATATAACATTATCCAGTTTCTGAGGTCAATTTCACACGCACTGTACCTCTGTGAGGAATCACAGATCCACCGTATCCTCGAAGTGTCAGCTTTTGATTTAATATCCTTGGCTTATCTTGTAACTTGGCATAATCCGAGTATGGCAAGATGTTTATCTCAGCACCAGTGTCGAGTTTAAATGGAACCACACATTTGTTAACTTCCAGGCAAGATATCCACTCATCGTTACCGTGGGAACTCTCACCCACAACACTGCCAATGTAGAAGTTTGGATTCTGTTCTGGTGAAGATTTGTCTTTATTCACAACATTAACCCTCTTCTTGCGGCGACACATGGATGAAAAATGTCCAACCAAATGACAAGAATTGCAAGTTTTCCCCTCCGCGAAACACTTGACGTTCCGGTCATGAAGATAACCGCAGCGGCCACATTGATCAGTCTCTACACCCTTAGCAGGTGTCGGGGGCTTCCTGTATTACTTGTTGCGTTTCGTCCATGTTGGCTTCTGCTTGTTGTATCCAGTAACAGCACTGACATCGGTGTCATAACTCGACTCTGCTCCTGTGAAGCTTTTAATCCGGATGTCGGCAGTTTCGCTTGCCTGACAGATGGTTACTGCTTTCTGGAGCGTCAAATCTGTCTCTCTTAGCAGTTTTTCTTTAAGCTTCAGTTTTTTTAGTCCAACTACAATCTGATCTCGAATAAGAGAATCTGTAAGTCCACCAAAGTTACACGTTTGTCCTTTAATTTTGAGGTCAGTCAGGAACTGTTCAAACGATTCGCCATCTTTCTGGCATCTTGAACGAAAAACATATCTCTCAAATGTCTCATTCTTCTTTGGAGAACAATAATCTGTGAACTTCTGCACGACCACAGCATAGTCGTCCTTGTCTGCAGCAGCGGTGAATGTGAATGAATTATAGATGTCAAATGCGAAAGTCAAAAGCAAAGGAACTTGTCGTTCATCTTCGACATCCCCTATGGCGTTCAGGTACATTTCAAACTGCTGTCTGAAGCGACGCCATTTCTCATCCCTGTAAAACTCAGGTGATTCGGCGGTCTAACGTTCACAATATCCATAATTGTCGGTTTTCCCGTACTACCATGTATTGTTTTAAGAGAGAGTGTGAGTTATAGTAAATACGTCTTTAATCTATCTAAGTATTTTACAACTGCCGAGTGGCTCTGTGGCACACATGTTCTGTATCACTCGTGAGCGAGGAGTGTTTTAACTCTGCCCATGTCATACACTATAATGTACATTATCATTACAATATGTAATAATTGTCTCCCGAAAAATTTATTTTCGGGGAACTATTAGAAACGTCACACTTTTGAGTACCTTTATGGTGTAATCATCTCCTCCTACAGATTTCATCCCAGAGATTTGAAACTTCAAAATATTGTTGCCCATATATTGAAGATGTGCAACATGTATATAGATGACAGACAAATTATTTTTTGACAGAGTTATAATAACCCATTTCGACTTTTTTTATAATTTCCAGTATGAGGGTACCTTCATGGTGTAATCAACTCCTCCTACAGTTTTCATCCTAGAGATTTGAAACTTCAGAATATTGTTGCTCATATATAGAAGATGTGCAACATGTATATAGATGACGGCAATTGTTTTTTTTTACGGAGTTATTAACCCTTTTCGACTTTCTGTATGAGGGTACCTTCATGGTGTAATCAACTCCTCCTACAGTTTTGATCGTAGATATTTGAAACTTCAGAGTATTGTTACTCACATATTGGAGGTGTGCAACATGTATACAGATGACGGAAAATTTTTTTTTTTACGGAGTTATTAACTTTTTTCGACTTAGAAAATTTCAACATTTTTTATAATTTTCTGTATGAGGGTACCTTCATGGTGTAATTAACTCCTCCTACAGTTTTCATCCTAGAGATTTGAAACTTCAGAATATTGTTGCTCATATATAGAAGATGTGCAACATGTATATAGATGACGGCAATTGTTTTTTTTTACGGAGTTATTAACCCTTTTCGACTTTCTGTATGAGGGTACCTTCATGGTGTAATCAACTCCTCCTACAGTTTTGATCGTAGATATTTGAAACTTCAGAGTATTGTTACCCACATATTGGAGATGTGCAACATGTATATAGATGACGGAAACAATTTTTTTACGGAGTTATTAACCCTTTTCGACTTTGAAAATTTCAACATTTTTTTTAATTTCTTTAACAAAGTGGCATCGACTTGCCACGTTGTCGGGGGACACTGTGGCCGGTTGACCTTTTATTTTGATATATTGTCAGGTTTTTATAATCTTATATATATATAAACTCAACACCATAGGTTGATTTATAAGCTGAGTGTATAATCACTTAAGTGGGGGGCAAATGGGTAGGGGGTTCTGGTTTTTACACCCAAATTTGGTATTCAGTGGAAATTTATTGTCAATAGACCAATAAATGGCCCCAATTAGAATATTTCAAACTTAATGGGGGATATCTGGTTGGAAATTTCCAACAGTTGGAGAGCTTGAAGTACCAATTGTAATATAGTTTTGTCCAGTTGGGAGGGGAGGGCTATGAGCTATGGGGGTGGACACACCCTTCCAACAGCTCAATGAAGACCCTCTAGCTATGTCCCTGTTTAGAACTACTTGTTCTGAAGTGATTTGACAAATACTGACTATTGTAGTCTTCAGAGTCCCAGTCTTCTCTGTCTTTACAGTCAGGTGCGCAATTCCACAATCATTGACTGTCTTGTTAATGTGAACGCAGATGCTGCGATTATTTTAGATGGGGAAAATCACTTATGGAGCACCCACTGAGCAAGTTCACGACAAGGCAGCAGTCATATCGTAGCGATCAAGCAATATTTGATTTTTACCAGGAAAATTGTGGTGTGTCCTTGGCAACACTTGCAAACAACAAATCCAAACCATTGGACTTATTTGGGGGGAGACATTTTAATTGAGTTGAGGCAGGAAAGGAAGAGTTTATATAATGTTTCTGCCCGCTGCTACCCCCGACAGAGAGAAGAGGGCCACGTACGGTCCCACTGTCCCAGCCACTGCAATTGCTGACATTGCGAAAGCGGTGCATTGTAGATATATTGTATAGATCAATGTTCTTCTATTCTCATTTGTAAGTATATATGTTGTGTCTCAATACTCATGAAATTGTACAATATGAATTTTAAGATAATAAAATATTTGAATTGAATTGAGAAATTGACGGGCACAAAATAAAAATAAAAATATATATATATATATATAATTTATTGTTTAAGCTGAACTTTCAAGTTCAAATACAAATTAGCCTAGTGTTTAGTTTAGATACTTGAGATCCATGCCATATATCTATAATTGCATAAAGAGAAGAATGAAATATAACCCTTAGCCTTTTTAGCTTTGTTTTCACATTATAGAGACCGAAACAGAACTTCAACAAACTGCACATACATGCATGTAGTGGAAGAGTCTATAACACTGCAGCATCTGCAGGCTTGCCACTTTTCCCCACCTGCAATTTCCCCCCACCTGCGATCTAAAATCAATGGCACTTAGAGAAGACACTTCATGGTTGCATGCATGAATGTGAATCAATTTGTCAAGATCATATGATTCATATTTTAGTGGAAACCAACTTTGAATTGCATTTTTTTTTTATTTTAGCAACTGCAAAGACGTGTATAGATATGAAGGAAGCTGTCGATCTTGTGACGTATCTGCCAAAAGAAGAATTCTCCAACATGGCTGAAAAGGAATTCACTAATTGTTTGGATTACTTCGGAGCAAAATCTAAGTGGAGTGCTGCTCATCTTCAAACTTTGGCTGAAAAAGCTAAAGCTGTGAGTATATATAGAAACACATTATGTGTTGTATTGTTGTATCATTGACAGGCATCTCAATCAGTACTGGTACCCGGTATCGATTGGTGTTGTACTGTTGGTTCTTGAGAAGGCTGATCATTGTTCTTCAAAAACATCTGATTCTCCTACACTCATAGCTTTGCTGATTTTGTGATTCAAATACTTTGCCACATACATTGTGGCATGATGGAGAATTTTGGAATTGGAATAATATCTCTGTCAAAGATAACTTGGACACTGAACAATTGGTATTTATCCTTCAAGCTCCGCATGTCATAGAAGATCTTTTAAAAAATTGGCAAGAAATACATACAGTATGTTTATTCACACCCTGGCAATGTCAAACGGTAAATGCAAGATTTCTTTTCCAATTCCCAATTGGACAATGGCCATGTGACCAGCCATTTTCTATAAATCTGATTGAAGGGAAGACTCTGGTCTCTTTTATTTCTTCTATCTGCAAAAGAAATCTTTATATTATTTAATTTCATTATAGACTAATTTCTAGTCATTGTTTGCTCTTTTTAGGAACACCTCACTTCAATGAACATGCACCGTGGATGTATACATTACTACAATTTTGCGAGCATAGAAATGTAGCATTTCTTCAACGAAAAAGCTGCTCTTTTTCCGAGCATCATACTCAGAGTAATACTTCGGATTATCGGCCGATATTGAGCCCTGTACCAGGCGTGGTTTGCACTGGGTGTACCGCAGTTTCGAGTGGTCAAATACATGCCAGTTGGGAGTGGTAAATTTGGGAGTGTAAAACCTATCAAAATCAAAAGGAAAGAATATTGTACAATATTTCTACTCCAGGGTGCCAGAGACAAGTTAGGCCGGTAGGCGCTGCTAATAATGGACCTTTCCACAGCTGTCAATCAAATAATTATTAGCAGATATTTTCGACCAATCAGCAATAGAGCCAGTCTTTGGCTGCATATAAATTTTGATGTCATCTTTCTTCACCCAAATTTGGATATCCATGCATACATTCAGTGTTAAATTGGTTATATTCAAACAGCATTTTTGTTATCAAATCATAATGTACTGAAATTTCTATTTGCGACATGATGGTTATAACACATATTGTTATTTTGCATGACACTTGTCATAATTTTCACAATTAAAGGCAAAAAGAATGTATATTCTCCGGTATAGTTATGTATATAAAAGAGTAGGATATGACTCTTCCTGATTTTTCTCCCAAATCTCCGGACCTATTTCAATTTGGTGTGGTGACTAGGGGTTCCCTGGTGGATGTTATAACGGCATTTTTTTTTTTTTTTTTTTTTTTTTTTCAAATTAGATATTATTTCAATTTTTTTGTTAAATATTAAATTGAATCAGCAGTTCATTCTGAAAACATACAATAATTAAATGAAATATTTTATTTAAAAAAATAATAATTTAAATGTTAAATTGAGCAAGTAGTTCAATCTAAAAACATTCAAAAATTTAATTTTTGTGGAATTAAAAAAAGAAAATTTAATCTGAATGTTAAATTGAGCAATGAGTTCATATAAAACATTCAAAAATTAAATGTAAGCAATGCGCACCTGGGAGACTATTTCAGATAGTTATAACATGGGGGCAAGCGTGGCTTATTGCCAGTGGGCAGTACTACCGCTGTGGGTGTGGCCTATGTGGAAAGCTCCATTTGCTTTATTGGTCATATAAAATATATATGATTCATCTGGAGAGCTATCATTTAATAAAACAGGCGAGTAATGCGCATGTGCTATTCACTAGCATTTTCTAAAATCGCCTGTTATCTGACAGTTTACTTCACAAAGCCCCTAAAAACTGGAGAACGAAAAGTCTGCTTTGTATTTCTACTGCACATTATGGTTGTTCATGGACAGTCAAAGGTAGTTTAATCCTTTCTATACTAAATTCATTCTTCCCTTCAGTTATAAAGGTATACATTGGAATCTTATTGTTCATTTCGAGGGAGTTTCAGGAAAACTAATCAGACGACCGATAATAAAAGTACAAATGGACTCCTATTTATTGGAGGGAAATGTTCAGATAATAAGTTCAACAAACAAGATAAGTACTTGATAATGAGTATTTAGTATAGAAAAGGTTAATTTTTTCCTGTTATGTCTATTAAGCATATTAATCTTTACCAAAATATAATAACTTGTTCATGCAATTACACATGCTTCCATCTATTTATGTATCACTTGACAATATATTTATAGCCAAAATGTTATATTCTCAGAATGCGGCAATTGGTGCTATTGGATACTGGACATCAGCTAATCAAATTCAGCGAGCTGGATCCATTGTGGGTGGTCTTTCTAAGGAGGAAATCGCACAACTTGATCTTGATCTGTCAGCTCTTGCTGCTATCGGCAAACACAATGTGTTTTCTTCAGAAAAGGTGAGTTCATATAGTCACATCTTGATTCAGAGAATTCCATTTCTTTCCAGTTTACACACTGGTTTACAATAACTTTTTAGCTCTATTAAATGAGTAGCTGTTATCAACTGAATGAATGTCATGCCCATTGAAGCCACATCACTACTTTTTACTTTCAAAGAAAAGATAGATTTAACGCTTTTATCTCCCATGTTGACACCCTGAACTTATTGTTGACAAATGTTGATCAATCACAGACAGGGAAATCCCGAAATGGAAGTACTAAACCTCAAGATAGGCGCTAAACCTCAATCGATGCTCTTCATGATAGTGTGATCAGTCCCCCTTGTTTAGTGTAAGAAGGGTTACTCTACATTATATTAGTATCATTGTTGGTTTAGAGTACTACCCCTTATACCATGGGTGAGTGTTTTGCCTGATGGTCACATGCATGCCAATTAGATATGCAAAGTTTTCGCAATAAAATCTTATTAATTAAAAACATGCCCATTTCTATTCACTGCTGACTATTTTTTGTATAGGATCACCATTATATGATAACTCTAGTTCAAGCAGTACGATCTGATGCAAATTTATATGTCTGAAGGTCATTATCGGTGGTCTAGAACAATCTCTACTAGGGTTGCCACGACTATGAGTTTTCATAATCGACTAATCGACCGCTATAGTCGACGGTTAGTCGATTAATCGTTTATATATGTGGCCTATATTGCACCCAGGTAAAGATGTGATCAAATCGAAATTACAACAATGACTGCATTACATCCAGTCTGAACACAGTTATAAACTGTCAGTCAGCAGGCTTGTCATTCTGAGGCCCCCGCCCGTCGTCGGCCACCTATACTCAAATTTATGCAGCAGGTAAACGCCCTCCTAGCTCATCGCTATTCCCGCGGACGAGACATTTAAAAAAATCTGTCCAGTAAATCCGTGAACATGCATCGTGGTCACGGTGCCAAACGAAAACATGCGGAATTGTCGCATACTTATTGAAAACGGACTATAGTTAGGTTTGCAGAAAATTCCATTGCATTGTGTACCGATTGCGTCACCTGACATATTATTTTAGTTTTGTTATTCGAAGTGCGTGCAACGCAGCGCGGTGTGTGTGGGGGGGGGGGGGGGGGGGGGGGGGGGGGGGGGGGTATATACGTTAGCAAGTTGGAGAATGTAATGTATGTAGCACTAATAAGTGATGACACCAACTTGTTATTGATTAACTGTCTAGTAACACTGAACATTCCACGTCCCGTGAACTTTGTGACTTTGTGAATTATTATCAATAATGGTGAACGTTTTACAGTATAACATTTGAAAAAAGAAATAGGCCTATAGATGCAGTCCCATGCACGTCGTCCATTTTGGATATGATGATCGCTAATTACAGATCCATAGGAAGATACGTTTACAACTTTACATTTAAACATAATATAGAAACAATGTCACGTCTGTAACACGACATCAAAGGCAAACCGAACTCTTTGAAGATGACCGCCAAACATTGGCTGCATTATCAAAGGAAGCCGCATCAGAAGTGGCGTACGTCAGAACAGGCTGGTAAATTGTGCTACATACACTGTTAACATTTACTTCCAGGCATGGTATTTGCGCATAGTATTGCTTAAATACACAACTATACACCCCCCCCCCCCCCCCCCCCCCCCCCATTTGGGCGATTAGTCAACGAAAGTAAATAACCGTCGACTACCACACCTGCCGAAGGTTAGTCGATTAATCGAATAATCGTGGCAAGCCTAATCTCTACAATTAGTTTGGGCACCCAAACCTGTTCAACAGGCTACACAATGGGCTAGATCTGTCCCTGCAATGTTTCTCTATGCACAGACATGTTTTAAAGTAAAGTCCACATAATAATTAATCTCCAAATGATAGAAAATTGCAACGTCTGTCAGGTTTTTTCTTTCACAATGCATTGCATGTCATTTTAATACAAATTATAAGATTTAGAGTTCTCTCTCTTCTTCCATAAAATCTCAATAAAAATATGAATTACTGATATTAGCAATTTTCAAACTTTTTATTTTCAAACAGGACTGAAAAGACAAACACTCTTTATTCATACAATATCAGGAATAGACAATCAAGGGACACTTTGTATTGTTTCATGCTAAAGAAAAAAATGGGGTCCTATATCTAGAATCTACTGAGAATTTGAATAAGTCTTTTTATTACATGATCCAACCCTTATTCCATTCTTTAAACCCATTCTATAATAATGATATAGAACGGTCAGTGTATAACAGGAAATACTGCCAGGTGTACCAAATGTATTATTGTTGTGCAAACGTGACATTTGACTTCCGGCTTATCGTCTGTTTACCATTCCATACACTAAATCGATATTTGTGACTATTGTTGATTTAGTTTGAACAAAATATTTCATTAAGTTTACGCCATTAAATACGTCAAAGAGTCTTATTGATCCCTGGAAGCAGACAGGGATGTAATAAACGTGAACATTACTAATGTACAATTTGAGGCTTCAAACAGTCAAGGGCCTTTAAATATTTTTGTCAACCAGAGGTGTAACTGTCCCAACTAAGAATATTTCCCACAGTGCACATGGGCTACAAAGTAGGTAGCCATATTAAACCTGCGTGTTATTAAAGGTGAGCCACACACAAAGTATCAAGAGATTCTTTGAAGATTATCATTTAGACAACACAAATATGATTAGTTCTAAGTCGAATGAATTGAAATTGGCCTGTGTCTTAATAATTCTCAAATGTGAACCACGTACCAAACTTGACCTCAATAATGTTATGGTTATTAATCATACCAAGTTTCGTTTTTGAACTTGAGTTAATGTCCGAACAAGGAATGGAACGGACACATGGCAAATTAATACAATAGTCCTCCGAAAATTTCAGGGGACAAAGATTACCAGTTTGGTACAATCACGGTCAGGACTGCAGGCACCTTGATACAAATATTCATGTATATTCTATTTCCCTTCTTATTCTCCTTCGATCAGCTTCAAGCTGGATTTGCAAGATGGTTGGCTCTAGAGAAAGGAAACCAAGCTGGTAGCGTTGTAGCTGATGAACTGGTCCGGATGGAAAACTTTGTTTGTGGCGCAACAGCAGAACATATACAAGCTTTCTCAAATGATGCCTACCGGTATGAAACATTTCATACTCACATACCCTTACTCTAAATTGAAATGATTTTTAGTCAAGTTTGTTTTCTTCACAAACCTCATTATCTCTCGCCCGAATTTTTTTCGGTGGGGAATATAGCAATGGGTCTGTCTGTCTGTCCCAAAAAGTTGTCTGGGGTTATTTCGAACAGTTATTAATGGATTTCAAGGATATTTGGTGTATGAGTTCACAAGGGGAATATCTGAGTGTTTACAAACTAGGCACGGTCGGATATTTTCACCAAAGTTACGGCCCTTTGATTGTCATTTTTTAGCATGCACCCAGGAAAAATTGTCTGGGGTTTATTTCGAACAATTATCAACGGATTTGAAAGGTTTTAGCTCATCTTTACTTTGTAAAGTTTGAGCTATTGCCATTGGCTTGGTATCCGTCATCCGTGTGTGAGGCATCAACATTACAGGATAAAGGTCGTACCTTTGGTCGGATCATTATGAAATTTGTCGTAGCTGTTGACATTGACATGTAGATGGGAACGAGTCATTTTGGGGTCATTCGGAAAAAAAACATGGCCACCAATGGCCATCTTGGATTTCAAAATTCAATCCCATTAGCACGGGCTACAGGTCGTACTATTCGTCTGATCATCATGAAATTTGTCATGGATGTTAACAATGATATGTAGATGGGGGAAACGAGTAATTTTGGGGTCGTTCGGCCAAAAAACATGGCCGCCAGCAGCCATCTTGGATTTTACTCTTTGCATGACTAAATTCTTTGGCATGGGCTACAGGTCCTACCTTTGGTCGGATCATTATGAAATTTGTCATGGCTGTTGACATTGACATGTAGATGGGAACTAGCCATTTTGGGGTCAATCGGCAGAAAAAATAGGATTTCAAAATTTCAAAACATGCCGTACTGCTTGTCTGATCATCATGAAATTTCTCATGGATGTTAATATTGACATGTAGATGGGAACGAGTCATTTTGGGGTCATTCGGTCAAAAAATATGGCCGCCAGCAGCCATCTTTTTAGCAGCAGCTACTCTTTGCATGACTAAATCCTTTGGCACGGGCTACAGGTCGTACCTTTAGTTGGATCATCATGAAATTTGTCACAGATGTTGACAATGACATGTAGATGGGAAAGAGTCATTTTGGGGTCATTCGGTCAAAAAACATGGTCGCCAGCAGTCATCTTGTATTTTATTCTTTGCATGACTAAATCCTTTGGCACAGGCTACAAGTCGGATCATTATGAAATTTGTCATGGCTGTTGACATTGACATGTAGATGGGAACGAGTGCCATACATTTTTACCAGAGTTATCGCCGTTTGATTGTCATTCCATTTGATTGTCATTTTTTGGCATTTAGCACCCACAAAATGTTATCTGGGGTTTTAATCGAACAATTATCAACGGATTTGAAAGAGCTTCTGAAACGAGTTCACAAACTAGGCCCGGCTATACATTTTTACCATTGTTACGCCCCTTTGATTGTAATTTTTTGGCATTGTAATTTAAAGGACTTATTCGCTCTAGAAACTACAAAACGCAATCGGAAAGCCCTCCCTGTGATTAAAATGATCAAAGTCCCATTCCGATCGCATAATAAATAACCCGTAAAATAAATAAATAATACCAGCACCGGTATTCGGAGATTTCCGTGACTAAACTACGAGTGACGTACTTGTGGGGAGCGAATTAAAAACACAGATTCGGAGCCGGAGTTTATTATGCAGACTACGAGGACGTAATCGTAAGTCAGCCGATACTAAAATGCGGAGTCGTATGTGCGCGTGTGGTGTATAGATTACGTTACGCTTTGGCCGTTTATCTGGAATAGAAGACAATAACTATGTGAATAAAGAAATTTTATAGCCCCTAGAATGATTGTTGTTTTTGTAGCCATTAATAATTAACATGCCGGCACATGTCTGTTTTGGTAAATAGATGGCAGTAATAGTGCTTTGATTGTCTCGTGTATTCACTCTGTGATTTGTAATCACTCAGTGACTATTCATCAGTGTCAGTCGCGAACTTGTTTGCACTCTAATATGCCACAAAGTGAATAGAAAGAATTCGAACATTATCTCTCTGGTAATACATATATAAGAAGCGCCCAAATTTATATAAACACTGGGCTGAATAATGTTAACTCTATTTATGCGCCTTTGTTTTGTGTTTGTTTGTTGTTTTACTTTCGATATAAATATCCCGAGTATCTGTCATCTCCACATATTCCAAGATGGCTAGTAGATGTAGTTTGTTCAGTTGTGGGCGGGCTAGCGATCCATTATTTAGTACCTCCAAAAAGACAACACAGTGCGTAATTTAGAACGCTCTTTATTGTCTACCGCTTTTGGGAGATGGAAGCATGGACGCTCTTTATATTTAATTGTCACAATACCACATACAAAATCACACATGACATTGAAATAGAGCACGTTCATAATTGAGAACGCTCTTTATTGTCTACACCGTGACGAAAACATGGACGCTCTTTATTAGAGACAATCATTGGAGTTTTTCTATGCTAACAATTCAAAATAAATCCTCTCTAGAAAGTCAATATGTGCCATCAAAACGTAAAATAAAACAAACAACAAACTGAAAAACAATGCCAGGCTAGCCTTCAATTAAAAAAAATATCGTTATGCCAAACTGCAGCCTAACTAATAATTATTGTAGTTTCAACAGTCTGTTGTGTATTCGAGTGAATTATTTTGTTTACTCACTTATCGATCTTGACTGGAAGGATTTTAGCAAGCTGTTCACAGTCGTGCACTTCTCCACACAAAATGTTTCGTGTGAAGAAACAGACAGGAACATTATTATGATGAATTCAAGCCATCATGATACATGTACTAGTACAATAACTACCACCTTTTTAATCACACCCATTTGTATTTAATTGTACGCATATAGCGCACAACGGGATGACACTAATGTGTAAACTAGCTTCCGAAATTGGTACCATACAACGAAGAATGAAGTACGGGTATATGGCCTAACTTGTATTCTTTCAGAAACAGTTAAATTAGTTTCGCACGAAATTCCGCTTGCTCATTGCATTTCTGCATAAATTAATCTCATTTCAAATAACTTTTATCGCATCAAAGTGCATTTTAGCCATCATTATTCGTTATATAATCCACATTCTAGCAAAGCCAGTTCATAATTCAGCACATTCAAACAGTTTTATTCCGTGATCGCTATTTATCGTAAAGCTTAGGTAATTATCCAGCGTAATTTATCAACTCGTTACGCGATTGGCGGAATTATTGCAAGCTCCACCCACCGCTGTCATCGGTAAGTGTCGATGCAGATGATCGGTCATGTGACCGCGTTGTGGTCATGTGATCACACTCATTGACTGACTTCGGATATTTCCGCGATTTTTTTAATATCATAATAATATAAATACTATCTACTCGATTTTGAATTTTCTTGGCGAAATGGGTCTGTTAGACATATATTATTATTATTATGACGATAACAAAAATATATTTTTGAGAGACTAATTCCTTTAAATTTTAAGCCGAACTAAAACAAATATTAACCAATCTCAAACAAATATTAACTAATTTCAATAATTTTTTAGCATATTTTGAAAATTCCCATCCCAAATTTGCCCACTTAGGCGGGGGATACCATTGTTGGAGACTGCTTGTTTGGTATATTGATCATCCACAACAATATTGTGATCGAGTTTGAAAACCAGGTTTGGCCGATTTTTGTGTTATTTGCTTATTTTGTCTACAATTATCCATTTGGTAACAAACGTCAACTAATCCCATTCAAATTTGGTGTATATGCATGCGGTTATAGATTGTGCCGCTATGTGATGAGTTATTTAATTAATTAAGATAGTGTGGTTTGCTTCGGAAGTCAATCTCGTATAGCAGACAATATGTATATGAATAATTTAATTAATAGTGTCTGGGATGTTTTTGCAGTCGTTAATAGCATGGCACCGTGTGTCTGGTTTCATCAGTTTCAGTCGGCGAAATTGCTTGCACTAAATTGGGACCCAAAGTCATGATCGCATCAACATTGTCATAAAAGTCATGATCGCATCAACATTGTCATAAAAAGCTCCCAAACTTTTTTAAATCACTGGGCTGAATAATGTTATTTCCAAATTCTCAATCATTTGTATATATATTCGTATACATGTCCAACTCTTTTTCAGTGATGCATCTGCAGATATTGGGAAAATGGAATCATGCTCACCTTCACAAGCTGAAATATATGCCCAGAAAGCCAAGGCTGTTTGGGGCAATGCAGTAAGCTCTTGGGCACATTCATACATTGCAACTCTTGGTTCCATGGTCGCTGGTCTTACTGGATCTGACCTCCAATCAATGAACAATCAACATATTGAAGCCATTGAGCCCAAGCACATCAAATTGATCCCAGCTAACAGAATTAAGGTATGTATTAGAGCACATCGAATTGATCCCAGCTAACAGAATTAAGGTATGTTTTGGAGCCTCAAATAGCATGGAAGTAATCACTTAGGGAGTGATTCAATATCATGGAACTAATCACTTAGGGTTGCGATGTCTTGTTTCAGAATTGATAGCCATTGCAAAACTAAATCCAGGGGTGCCGGAGATGGTGGGCATGCAGGGGCACTTGTCCAGGGAAGTTCAGTGGGTACCCGAAAAGTGCCCACCTGACTGGTTTGCCCTTTTGTGCTTCCAGCGTCCCTGACCAAATCTTCCATGAACAATCTTCCAAAACAACACTTCTTGGTTCTCAAGGCAAAACAAAGTGAATCTATTTGAACTGATAAACCAGTGTGCACTGATATCAGCTTTCAGATTTTGTGATTTTCATAAGAAATCAACTACAGGTCTATTTAATTTAATTTTTAGAGAGATTTTTTCCCACTGGGGAGGATCTATTCCTTGAAATGTGGTGCTTTCCCGAGCAATATTTACGTGCTTAGCGAGCAAATATTCCGGTGTTCTGTCACATTTTGCTCATTGTGCGACAGAGATGACATGCATGGGTAATAAACACGCATTTTAGTAATGTTTTAAATGCAAATATTGGACGAATGTATACGGGATGGACGTGGCAAAGAAGGTGAGTATTATATGTTGTAATATTATGCCACTATATTGGCATACTGCCCAGTACTATAAATAAATTACTCGATATTTTGCGTTTTTTGGGAAATTCGTCACTTCAACGGCGTATTACCGACTTAATACTGTATATTGTAACTTTGAATGCCTGTTCCTCAATACATTCCTGAAGTCAATGCAACATGAAAATATCATTAATAACATACCAAATCGAAGAAAACGACCATAAAATAGGTCTACATGTGTATTCCGGTGGTTTACTGAGTCATTCCGGTGCTTTGTGAGTTGAATAATCGTTATTCTGGTGCTGAAATCCTACTAAAACGACCTTGTATAAAGCCACATTGGTGATTATTTGTTCAGAAATTATAATACAAGCCATGCCGGGATACAAATGAAGTAGCTCACCCGTTCTGTAGTTAATATAAAGTCAATTATTTTGACAATATGCTTATGCTCACAAAATAGTCAACTTAATAAACTATATATAATATATTACATACTATTTGTGAACACTGGTGCAACAGTTTCTGTTGGGGAAATAACAAGGATAATGACCTATTAATTGCCATAAACCAACCAACTATGTCACATTCTGATTGGCCACAATTACAGTTACACAATAAAAATACGTTCGACAATCATTTACTGAACAAGAATTGAGCGTTTGTTATCAGTTATATCCAATAGAACACTTGGAAATAATTATAGATTACATAGTTCATTCATATACTCCCCATTGCGTTTGCTACCCCTGAAATACGTGATTAAACGAACAAAGTATGCCTTTATGGACGTATTTGCGACGCAAAATAACATATTAAGTTTATTACCCCCTAACCAACGCATAATATTTAGTATTTATCGCTTTTTTGCTTGTTATAGCACAATACATGATCCTGGGGAGAGCACTTGACTATTGGGAGAGCACTGAGCACTCTGTAAAGTATCGGAATATAATTATAAAATGTCGATTTACGGGCATTCCTATGGGATTTCTTACATTTTCTCACATATCAATGTGAACATCAATATAAATAATCCATTGGTTAAAGGATTACTATCCTCATGAAACAACAAAACTCTATCGGAATCCACCCCTATTGTGATCACAATGATCCAAGTCCCATAAAAATCGCGTAACAAATAAGCCGAGAAATAAATCAATAATACCACCACCGGTTGTCGGCTATCTCCGTCGCAAAACCTCGCATGACGTCAAGCGAGGTAAACTAATTAAAAACAGGGAATCGGAGTCGGAGTTAATTATGTCTACCTATATGGCGATGGAAAATCCGGAATCGACATCAGCGCGTGAGTGTAATGGAATTACTGCGGGGCATATCAATAGCATTGTGTACACATGGTGAATTGTCATCGCGCAGTGAGTTATCTTCACTTGTGATTTGTCTTAAGTGCTGTTTGGAAAGTTACGGTATTGTTTTGACAAAAAACATATAGGGACGATTGAGCGGGGTAGATAACACTTTCGTATAAAGCTTATAAAAACACGGGCCGGCATGTGAACTTTATTCGGGTGCGTGTTCGCGATGTTGTTTTAATTTTCCGTATATATGCCCCGAGTGTCCCGTATTTACAATCATTCATTCATTCTCAGTTAGGCATATGCTGTATTCATTTCCAAACGATGTTCGTTTACGTGACATTTGGCAGGATTTCTGTGGGAAACATGTTGCGCAAAATCAGAAACCGATTACATATACCAAATAAAGAGCGTTTAATTTGACGAGTCAGTCATGGTTACGAATACATACAATTGCAGTTAAAGTGGGGAGCATGTTAATGAATAATTCACGATGACAACTATTCTAAGTCGAGTCCCCATTTCCTTCACCATGGCTCAATAAAGAGCGTTCCATGTTAAGAGTTTTCCTAATATGGTACGAATAAAAAGAGTTTAATAAAGCGGAAATTGCTATGACAATGATGGAAGGATATATAAAGCATGCATATCGGAAGTTCATGTACATGTATTGACCTGTATTGTTGTAATCAGTAAACAATCACTAGAACAACTGTTCTAAGTCGAGTCCCTTTACCTTGACGCAATAAAGAGCGTTCACTATTACGATATATTGCGAATAAAGAGCACTTGAATATGTGATTCCATATTAAACCGGATTATTATCCCTCCTTCAAAAAGTGTTATATATGATTGGATGTTTAAACGAACCACGGCGAACATTTATATATTTTATAACCCTATTGTTATGCGTAATTGACACATAGAGGTCGATTTATGACCTGGATATTCAATAGACCGCATCGCTAGAGTGCTAATTTTATAGGCTAATAACCATGCATAGATGCAGTGAATTTCCATCAGTGACAGTCAGCTAGATTGTTTTGGGGTGGGGGAAGCAATATTCCGAAATATATATAAACACCATATTGCCCAAATATATACATGATTCATAACCAAGGAAAAATGAACTTATCATATCATATTGGTAATGAATGACTTGATTATAATTGATTAAATCCGACAGCAATAAACCAATTTTGTGTTGTTTTACCGCGTTACGATAAATTAAAACGAAACGCTCTTTATTGACACACGATTAATGGCATCTGGAAATTGGAATGTTTACGAGATGATAATTGCCTAATAACTGTGCAAGTCTTCGCGTATATATGCAATCTTGATATGCATATATAATATAACTTGGACTATTCCGGTAACGAAAAAATATATATAAACACGAGCACGCGTTTATATAGATAAATGCGCGCAAAACTGAATAATATACGGGCATGGCTTTATAGTAACAACACATCGCGATACATATAATAATAGTAATAATAACACGATAAAGACATTTAATTACGAGAAAGGCGATGTTTTCGGCGAAGTTTTGCATTCGCAGTGTGATAACGCGACAATCTTCAAAGGCCGCGATCGACTACATGCAAACTTAAAATACCGCCGTCACGTATCTATGTGTTGTCAATGAGTTACCACGTGATCGATCATGTGCTATGCTTCTGTTTACATGTGACAATCACGTGATCGGGCTACAACAAAATCTTCGGCTAACTTCGGAATTTTTTTTAATCGTTATAAAAATAACGATTGGCGGCCGAATATTAGATTATATGCGCCCAATGGACATTATATATATATATTATCGGTATATTGAAAGAAAATAATATTGTTTTTTCAGGACCGTATTCCTTTATAAGAAACCTGCGATATACTTACATAATCTGTGTAATTTTTCTTCACTTTTGTGCAGCGAAAATAAAAAATCCCCAGTAAAGCACCGGAATGTCACGATAAAAATTGGTAGAGCACCACATTTCAAGGAATAGATCCTCCCCAGTGTTTTTTCCGGTACATAAATGTCTCACCTGTTTCTGACCCTAGTCCAAGTTTCCTTCGACATAAACCAGCTGTGAAATATGTCTGGATAATGCTGTGAAATATGTCTGGATAATGCTGTGAAATATGTCTGGATAATGCTGTGAAATATGTCTGGATAATGCTGTGAAATATGTCTGGATAATGCTGTTTTACATTAAAGTCCCATGTATATATATGTATATATGCCCAGATTCAGTGGTGGAAATTAAAATTAATTTTATTCAATTTTACCCTGCAAATCAATACATGATGGTATATACATCCGAAAGAATGACATCTTACAGTCATAATGATTTATTATAACTGTTGTGTGAAGTGTACACTTACATTGTAAGTGTAGTAGTTCAAGTATACATGTATACTACACTTGCAGCTGTTTTGTACCACACTTACATTTTCCAAATAAGATAAGACTTGATAAGTGTAGTAATAAGTGTTAAATTGCACATATAATATGCTGTGTAATTACGAGTAACCTCAGTTTGTTTACATTTCATTTGACACTGTCATTTCGCGAGGTCAAATGAGTTTTTATTTATGTAAACAATGTGATAAAATATAATTTTCACCTAACATTACTATAGGGTCCTGCGAATTGGAGATTTTGATCGAATCGAATATCGAATCGAATTCAGGAAATCGAATCGAATATCAAATCGAATCATATCTGTATGTTGCATTCTCAATTGGGCATGTTTTGTCAACGATTAGACGATTTGTGAAACGTTCCATGAAGTACATGCACATGTTCCAGCATAACTCATGTGGGGATGAACCGTCATTTGCAATACTATTAACTTCAATTGATAATTGATTATAATGTCCATGCGACCGTCACGACGATTAAAATATAACCACTAAATGGATTATTGGAACTAAAATCATGCAAAAATTTTACAGATTGCATGTGCATGCAAAATTGCAAATCACCCGTTGTTATAAACTTGAAGATGCAACAACAGTCGCAGTGTAGCCTGTTTATGTAGTGCTGGATGCTTCTTGGACAGATAATTCCATAGATGGGTCGTTGTCCCAGATGCTTGTGATTTATACACCATGTTGCTTTCATCACATGTGTAAGCCTGCAGCTTTATCATGTTTAAAATAAACATGAATAACCGATGACGTTTTGTCAAGTGTCAAAGAACGCTCTGAAATTGAAAGTAAACTTCAAAAGAAAACACCGCCAAAATGCATTTTTCGATGCCGGGAACACGTGTTGTTTAAATTCTGAGCTATATTACATAACGCGGAATCTGAGACGGATAGACCGCGGATAACGCTAGCGGTTGATCGGTCTCATAGCTATTATAATTCACGCGCGTCGTCGGTCCATCTGCGATCTCCAAGCATTTGGCTACCATGTTCAAAGATAGAAATCAGACGTATTTAGTTGTCCTATAGTGGCTAATTGCTGTCTATACTTATATTTAATATATATAATCGCAATGTACAATGATAATTATAAGGTGCATATATACATCATTTTCTGTAATTAAGTGGCACAAAACAGCTAAGATCGACGTGTGTACCTGCCCGTAAACCGCCTACTTTTCCATCAGTCTATATTCGAAATTTCGAGTTGGCAATTTCAAATCGAATTCGAATCGAATTTGACTTTCGAATCGAATCTCGAATTGAATATTCCCAGGACCCTACATTACTACTCTCAGTTGACAGTGCTCATGGAGTTCAGAACAAATATAATATTTTCTATGGAATAAAGGGTTTACTGTCACAATTGTGATAGCTAGTTGCAGTTATTGGAGATTTTAGTTGAGCAGGTCAACAACGATAAAGCCCCCATATAGAAAGACATATACATAGTGCTTGACTTAAAACAGCATTATTCCAACTGATTTCACGAGCTGGTTAACGTCGAAAAAAACCTGGACTATTCTGACCCATGATGTATGTCCCTTGGAATTCCAGCAATAGCAATAGTTTTAAATAAATGAAGGTGTCAATGACACTGTAGTTCATCTTGGTGCGTATATTTTCATTTGTTACAGTCAATGGAGTGATTAGGAATGCAGAAAGTTGAAATGTCTAAGTAATACTTGATGTCAACATGAAGAGATATATATAAAGTAAAATCGAAAATGGCTGCTGATATTCTAAAATTTGATAGCTCCGATCTAGTGTCATTCCGAAGATCAATATGAAGTTTGGCGACAATCGGATGAGGGATGTGGTCTGTAGGTGTGCTCAAGGATTTAGTCATGCAAACAGTAAAATCCAAAATGGCTGCCAATGGCCATGTTTTTTACCAAAATTCCGAAAAATTAGATGACTCCCATCTTGTGGTCATCCAGAAGATACATGGGAAGTTTAGTGACAATCAGACAAGGGATGTCACCTGTTGGGCATACCAAAGGATTTAGTCATAAAAAAAGTAAATTCCAAGATGGCCACTGGCGGCCATGTTTTCCAACGAGAAAAATTTGATGGCTCCCATCTTGTGTTCACCTAAAAGATCCATGTGTAGTTTGGTGACGATCGGGTGAGAGATGTGGTCTGTAGGTTGTGCCAAATTATTTATAATATAGTCCTACAAACAATATAATTCAAGATGGCTGCCAGTGGCCATGTTTTTCATCAAAACTAATTGTTCAAATTCGATAGCTCCCATCTAGAGATTCTATAACTCCCATTCCTGTAAATTTTCGAAACAATTCTCCAATAAATGCGGGCTGCAGAGTGTGCAGATAGATTCAAATTTGAAATCCAAGATGACTGCTGATGGCCTTGTTTTTTTAACGAATTTCGAAAAAAAAACTATGGCTCCCATCTAGAGGTCACTCCAATGATCCATATGAAGTTTGGTGATGATCGGATGAGGGATGTGGTCTGTAGGGTGTGCCAAAGGATTTAGTCATGCAAAGAGTAAAATCCAAGATGACTGGCAGTCACTGTGGCATCGTTTTTGGCCTATTGACTCCAAAATTACGCTTTCCACATCTATATAACAATGTCAACATCCATGACAAATTTCATTATCATCAGACAAACAGTACGACCTAATGGCTTGACTTGTGAAATCCAAGATGGCCACCATGTTTTTTGCCAAATGACCCTAAAATGACTCATTCCCATCTGCAGTGTCAACAGCCATGACAAATTTCATAATGATCCGATAAAAGATACGACCTATATAGGCTGTGCTAATGGAAATTGTTGATGGACACATTCACACACATGCGAACCAGTGTTCGCGCTGTCGGTAGCCAAATTAGCCAATGGCTAATCTTTTTCGAATTTGGCTAATAAAAATTTCATTTGGCTAAACTTTTTTTGAACCCAAATGGAGACTGAAAGCATGGAGCCAGAATGCTAATTAATAAAAGCGCTCAATAGATCGACATTCAAGACGAAGTTAGGTGACGAAAGTATTTCATTATTTTCGTACTTATGAAATATCGTACAAAGGGAAACCCGATCGACAACTCTGTCAATCAAGCGATCACAAAGTGATATGCAATCATCTTTAGTTTTCACATGATGGACATTCAAAGACGCATGGACATTAAACCGACCATGGTTGAATTATGACAATGTGAAGAAAGCAATGTTTTGTAAAGTGCATTGACGCCGGTATATAAGCAATTTCTTCGTAACAGGCTGTTTTAATCTGGCGAAAGATTACGTTACTCTGCACGAAGCAGCAAAAGGTCATTATTAATTTTTACATTTAATCCCCTAATCCCCCATTCAGCCCATTGTCTGTCTGGTCACCCACGGCGCGCCTGCACAATACATGTTTATGATGACATTGTATTTATGACGGTCGAGGTTTATGAGCACCAAGTATAAGACAATAGCTTAATCAGCCAAATGTGAATCACGACAGATATTTTGTGGCTATTTGTCGTCAATACCGATAGGCCTACAGTCAAAATAATATGCATGCTTTTATGACAGATTGTAATTTGATAATGGCGTAACAATATTAAGTTATTAGTTTCCAGATGTCACTTAGATATTTTCGCAAGGATAAATATTTAATGATTTAAAAAAAGATATTGATATAAAACAAAAAAATAATGACATTAAGGTCAATCCCGGGTTACCCCCCCCCCCCCCCCCCCCCCCCCAAATCACTCTTTCACATAAAGATTAATAAATTTTTAATAAATGATATATATAAAAATACTTCTTGTGTATTTTACCTGTGTCTGTTAGATTTTACGTTTTAGTCATTAATTGTGAACCGACCAGAAAACGATGATTTAATTGGCCAAAGTTTTTTTTAATTTGGCCAAAAAACATTTGGTTAAAGTTTTTTTCATTTGGCTAATAAAATTTTCATTTGGCTAAACTTTTGGCTAAAGTTTTTTTCGGTCCAGCACGAACACTGATGCGCACACATACGGACGAGGGATACCCACACATGGCAATAGTTCAACTTGACAGTCAAGTTGAGCTAAAAAGTCATAATAACATATGTTATGGTTAATATTCTCCAGACTTTGCATCTTTCAAGGTGAGTTGCATGACAAACGGCTGCCTGTATATTTAGTCAAGCAAATGTTTACATCTCTGAGAATTCTTGTTTCTGTTATTTGACACTACTTTAGTTTTACCACATTTGTAATGACATCTCCCAGCGAAACAGTGAGTTTCAAACCACATTAGTCCTATATGTATAATAACCAGGTCTAGCACATCCTAGATTCAACTATTATTAGCTAAACTTTACTTTGTAAAGTTTGAGCTATTGCCATGGCTTTGTCGTCCGTGTGTGTGTGCGTGTGTACGTGATCCGTCAACAATTTCCTTTAGCACGGGCTAAAGGTCGTACCTTTGGTCGGATCATTATAAAATTTGTCATAGCTGTTGACATTGACATACAGATGGGAACGAGTCATTTTGGGGTCATTCGGCAAAAAACATGGCCACCAGTGGCCATCTTGGATTTCAAAATTCAATCAATTAGCACGGGCTACAGGTCGTACTGTTCGTCTGATCATCATGAAATTTGTCATGGATGTTAATATTGTCATGGAGATGGGAATGAGTCATTTTTGGGTCGTTCAGCCAAATAACATGGCCACCAGCAGCCATCTTGGATTTTACTCTTTGCATGATTAAATCCTTTGGCATGGGTTACAGGTCGTAGCTTTGGTCGGATCATTATGAAATTTGTGATGGATGTTAACAATGACATGTAAATGGGAATGAGTCATTTTGAGGTCATTCGGCAAAAAAACATGGCTGCCAGCTGCCATCTTTGATTTTACTCTTTACATAACTAAATCCTTTGACACAGGCTACAGATCGTATCTTTTGCCGGATCATTATGAAATTTGTGATGGATGTTAACAATGACATGTAAATGGGAATGAGTCATTTTGAGGTCATTCGGCAAAAAAACATGGCTGCCAGCTGCCATCTTGGATTTTACTCTTTGCATAACTAGGCCTTTCAACTTTCCACATTCCTAATCACTCCATTGACTGTAACACATGAAATTATTCCCTTTCCAAGTTGAGCTACAGTGCCATTGACACTTTCATATTTATATTCAACTATTACAGTTAAATTTAAATATACCAAAAACTATAGGATGGCGCATCTCCATGCACAGCCACATTGGAATGTGCTCAATAGTAAAAAAAATGTACACACATCAGATAAAGTTTTGTTATCCAACAACTTTCACAAGTCTATTTTGATGATGCATAACTTATCATGTCATCTTTGAATACTCGAATGGAGACCTTTACCTTTATGGGAAGTCAAATTGACATTTAATAAATAATTGAGCTTTTTAAAGCGCAACAAGGAAATTGCGATTAAGTGCAATAAGGAATATCTAATTATGCTTAAGCGCAATAAGGATTATCTAATTGCACTTAAGCACAATAAAGGAACCTCTAATTGTGATTAAGCACAGAGTAATAAGAGCAAATTGCACTTAAGCGAAATTAAAATCTTCCTTATTGCGCTTTAATAAGCTCAATTAGCCAGATTACATAAACTCTCTGTAATTAAAATGGTGTAGTCCATAATGCAATGGGTGGAGTTTATTGGTGACCTGGTTACTGTCCACATGTAGGCCTAATCCGATTATTTCATAAATTTAAAAAGTAAATGGCTATTCTACTATTTGCAGAGGGGTGATCTCATGAGGGAGATATTAATTTCGCTTAAGCGCAATAAGGATGTAATTACGCTTTATCCTTACAATAAGGAATCCTTAATTGTGCTTAAGCGCAATAAGGGAAGATCTAATTGTGCTTAAATGCAATAAGGGAAGATCTTATTGCTTGCGCGTAAGTGCAATAAGAAATATCTAACTGCGCTTAAGCACAATAAGGAAAATTTAATATGCTTAAAGGGGTACTGTACACAGAGATAGACGATTTTTTTATTTACTCCCACTGAAATAACTTTCAAGTTAGATTGTGTTCGCGTTTATACGAGTTTCGTATAAACCTAATTTAGCGAAGAAAATATTGATCTTGGAAACAAAAATATTACGATTTCAAACTACGCGTCATGTTTTTGACCTTCACCAGAGAAAACGCAGGTCGCATGAAGAACCGGAAGTTCGTTGTTCGCAGCTTCAATCTCTTTCATCGAACAATCTCACTCCCTATAAAAATACTTGACGCTTTGAATCTTGTTTCTTTCTCGTTTGTTTCCGAATCGGTTATAGCGGGCCATTCTTTTGCAGGTAACATGTTTGTTTGCAACTCAATAATGTTCGCGAACGGCCGTCGATAAAAGTCACCCAACATATGAGATTTCAAGAACGGTAACTCGTAATGGCATAATTCTCCATTTTATGACTCCAGCCATAAATTGATTTATATTAAATAATTCAATTTTACTTTTATGATAGCCTGTTAACCGGAAGGTTTTCAGTAGGCATCATCGACTCAAATTAGTTATTTTAAAATATAATATTGATATTAGATAGCTATTGTCACCAGGAATTTATTGAAATTGAGGTACAGTACCCCTTTAAGTGCAAAAAGGAATATTCTTATTGCGCAATAAGGAATAGTTTTTATTGGGCTTGAACACAATTAGAGATTCCTTATTGTGCTTAAAGGATTGCTATCCTGATGAATATAACAAAACACTATCGGAAACCACCCCTATTGTGATCATAATGATCCCAGTTCCATAAAAAAACTCGTAATAAATAAGCCGCGAAATAAATAAGTAATACATGTACCCCCACCGTTTATCGGCTATCTCCGTCGCAAATCCTCATATGACGTCAAATGAGTAGACTAATTAAAAACACGGAATCGGAGTAGGAGTTAATTGTGTCTACCTATATGATGTCATCTGAGTGGCGATGTAAAATGCGGAATTGACATGAGCGCGTGAGTGTAATGGAATTACTGCTGGGCATGCCAATAACATTGTGTATACGTGGTGAATTATCATCGCCTGGTGCATTATCTTCACTTGTGCTGTTTGGAAAAGGTTTTTTTTTGACAAAAATATTGAAGGCTGATTGAGTGGGGTAGATAACACTGTTGTGTCAAAAATAAAGCTTATAAAAACATGAGCCGACATGGAAACTCTATTCGGGGGCGAGTTCACGATGTTGTTTTAATTTTCCATACATATGCCCCGAGTGTCCAGTATATTCACTATCACTTTTCGTTCATTCATTCGTGACAATGCCAAATAAATGCAGTGTTTTTGGCTGTGGCCGGTATAGTGACTCTCAATTAGGTATAATTCTACATTTATTTCTCCCGCAAAGAATATAAATTTGCCGGAGCGTCCAGTCATGAGTATATCCAATCGAACCTATCGCTAAAAATTTAATGCATATACCAAATAAAGAGCGTTTAATTTTACTAGTCGGGCATGGTTACTTTAACATAAAACTGCAGTTAAAGTGGGGAGTAAATTCATGAATAATTGAGTAAATATTCATGATGACAACTAATCTAAGTCGAGTCCTAATTTTCCTTTATCATGACTCAATAAAGAGCGTTCCCTGTTAAGCATATTCCATGCGAATAAAGAGTGTTTGTATATGTGATTACTTATAAACCGGATTATTATCCCTCCTTCAAAAAGTGTTACTTATAATTGGATGTTCAAACGAACCATGGCCAACGTTCGAGTCCCAACTTTACTTCACAATGACTCAGTAAAGAGTGTTCCATGTTAAGCGTATTCATGATATGGTGCGAATAAAAAGCGTTTAATAAACCGGGAAATGACTTTGACTTTGATGGGTATATAAAGCATATATATCGAAAGTTCGTGTACATGTATTTACATGTATTGATATAATTAGTAAATATTCACGATGACAACTATTCTAAAGTCGAGTCCCAATTTTCCTTTACCATGACTCAATAAAGAGCATTCCCTGTTAAACATATTCTGTGCGAATAAAGAGTGTTTTTATATGTGATTACTTATTAAACCGGATTATTATCCCTCCTTCAAAAAGTGTTACTTATAATTGGATGTTCAAACGAACCATGGCCAACGTTCGAGTCCCAACTTTACTTCACAATGACTCAGTAAAGAGTGTTCCATGTTAAGCGTATTCATGATATGGTGCGAATAAAAAGCGTTTAATAAACCGGAAATGACTGACTTTGATGGGTATACAAAGCATATATATCGAAAGTTTGTGTACATGTATTTACATGTATTGATATAATTAGTAAATATTCACGATGACAACTATTCTAAGTCGAGTCCCAAATTTCCTTTACCATGACTCAATAAAGAGGATTCCCTGTTAAACATATTCTGTGCGAATAAAGAGTGTTTGTATATGTGATTACTTATTAAACCGGATTATTATCCCTTCTTCAAAAAGTGTTACTTATAATTTGATGTTCAAACGAACCACGGCCAACGTTTATATATTTTATAATGCTATTGTTATGCGTAATTGACACAAAGAGGTCGATAATATATGCCCATGCCATATACACATAGATAAACTGGCAAACAGCATAAGGCAGTGACAAATTGGTATAAATTCAAATATGTATAAGAAGTCAAAATCGCAGAAGCTTGATTAGTAACGGGAATTCCCCTAATCGCTATGTTATTGTCACATGTTAAATCAAGTAACCGCACCGACCGCTGATCACGTAGCTCCAATCACGTGACTTCGTCTACAACATAAGATCAAACACAAGATTATTTGGGCAAATTGGACATTTTAATTATATAATATAGGTATATTGAAAGAAAATACTAATTAGTTTTCAGAATAATATTCCTTTGAGGCCAATTATTTATAAAATGTCAATTTGACTTCCCATATACCTTTAACTTTAATTTATTGACCATGAAGAGGTTACTGATATGTTAAGTAACCCCATTTTCAAATAATCTCCATCTTATCTGATCTTGAGTTATTCCTCTTTCATCAAATGCATGGATTAGGAATAGTCATATTAAACTATTCTGGTATATATATATAACTATAATAGTTGATTCCAGGATGTGCCAGACCTGATAACAGTCTGCCAGCAAGTATTACAATTCAAATAGTTGAATAAAATATCATAATCAGTAATCTCTAAGCATAGCAAACCATAAAATCGAAGAGTCATGAATTGTGCTCTAAAGAAGGTCGCGTCAAGTTGGTTATGTTCCTAATCACATCAGAAATTTTCGTTATTTCTCCCTGTTTGCAGTCATTCAGCACGTCCCAGCTGGGGCACTTCAGTAGGAATCAGGCTATGAGCATTACTCAAGTTCAGCAGCAGGAAATGTCTGAGGACCAGATCAAGATTGTTAATCAGCAGGCTGACAAGGAAGACACACCAAGACTAAGTAAGCTATGTTTTACCATTCAGCCTCTATTGCTAAGCATGCAATGATTTTTCTATTCAGTCTATATCACCAAGTAAGCTACATTTTTATGGGAGGCTAAATTCAAACTTAATAGTTAGTTATGCTTAATCGTGAATCAGATTTCCATTATGCTTAAGTGTAATGCAGTTACACTTTAAGCATATTTCAAATTCCATCTCTCAAAACTCCCCTGCAGATGAAATGGATGGAGCCAATTACCGATGTTAGTAAACTTTTGACATATCTTGACCTGATTTCCAGGTTATACTTTGATGATACTAAGTGACCTTTTTGTTGAAAATGAGATATTGGCATTATTGAAGCCAGAATTCCATAATGCTTCTAATGGTGGAAAAGAATGCCTGATATCTTCACGAGAAGTTAGTATTTTCACTTTTCGTGAAGATATCATATTCCACCAGTACAAAACCTGGGAACATTTTGATGTTCTGACCCATTATGACGGGGAATTTTATAACATTGAACAAATAGGGTGGGAAATATATTTCTTTGTCAATATTGTTCCGCAATAATCTACTTCACATTAGGGGGTGGTCCCAGCTCGAGATTGTATGCATTTTATGACTTTTGTGAGCCAATATCGCAATAAACATTGCAAATAATTACCCGGGAGAAATTCCGTAATTTTGAGCGATGCAAAGCAAAATCGGTCACAAAGTCACTTAAATCATGCAATTTCAAATTAAGATCTTCACCTTCAGTGAAGTACATTATTAAGGAACAGGTAATAACTACTACACCCGTCAGTAAGCCCATCCTCGAAGATAAGCCCGGTCTGGGTTTTTTACCTTAAACAAAACATGGGGTGGTCCTCATAGATAAGCCCACCCCCATTTTTGAGCATTTGATAGGTGAATACAATAATGTCTTTCTATCATGTAGAATAGGAGAAGATACTCAAGCACATCTGTGCTTTTATAATTTGTCCAGTTTCTTAAATAATAAAGATGTATAATAGTATACATTGTGTTTAATATTGTTCTTATTCTATTCTATTATTAGTTGTTGGGTCAGTCAAAGAGGTTTCAAATCAATAAAATCAAAGGATGTGGCACTTATTGTTCACACCTCTATCAGATTAAATCCAATGGAGTAATCACTTGGTCTTTATAAATGTAGGATAATTCAGAAGTGTGATGTGTGTTCTCCACTTCTCACTGTTGTGTTTTTATAGGAATTATCTTGATTTATAAGCATTAGTGAAAAACATGATGGTAGGTCAGTACCTGAAGGCTATCTTAATTTTTGCACGGGAAGGTCCTCGTGAGTAAGCCCAGTACCCACTATTTGACCAAAAATGTGCATGAGCTCCCCGGGCTTACTGACGGGTGTATACAGTAAGAAATATATTGCCTATACTGCTTTTCAATACTATTCATGTCACAACATCAAAAAGTGCCCGGGTTTTTTTTACTGGTGAAATATGATCATTATGGGCATTTAACAGAGTAGAGATTTATTGCATGATCAAGTTTCGACTAATCAGGCTAATGGGTGTCAAAAAACCACCTTCTTAATAGTACATGTATACCAAACCAACCAGTGACCCAGTCCATAGAACTGGCATCCCAAATCATCCAAATTTAGTGACAAACCACCTAATAAGTATCCCAATCCACCCAACTGGAGTCTCAAACCATCCACATCATGTCCAAACCCGCCAATGAGTGTTCTGAACCATCCGATTGTCATATATATACATGTATGCCACCCACAGATCCCAAATCATGTATGCACATGGTGTCCCAAACCACCCAAATGAGTGTCTCAAACTAACCATTAGTTGAGTACCCCAAACCACCCAACGGGTGTCACAAACCAACCAATGAGTGTCCATAAGCATCCAATGAGTGTCCATAAGCATCCAGTGATTGTCCCAAGCCACATGACGATTGCCTCAAGCCAACAGGAGTGTCGAAAAAATATTCAACTAATGTCTCAAACCACCACTAAATGTCCCACATCTTATACTACGAGTGTCACAAACTAGTATAGAAAACCTCCCATCGATATATCTCAAACCATCCAGCGAGTGTCCCATGTTTTGGTAAACTAATTGGATGTGTTGAAACACTCATTTGATGGACTGGAATACTCGATGGAGGGTGCATGTACACTATCTGAAAGATTTGAGATGACAGTTAGTAGACGTTTTGTGATGCCTGTTGGATGGATTGGGAACATATTTGGATGGTTTGTGATACTATATACTTGGAACACCAGTTGCATAGTTTGTGGCAGTGTGGTTTGGAACATTCCTTGAATCGGTTGGGGCACTAATCGAGTGGATTGAGATACAGGTGGGTGTTTGGAATGCATGGTTTGTGGTATTATAATTATGTGTGGGTTGGATACTATTTGCATATGGTTTTATACACTATACCTGACCGGTTGAGGAAACTCTTTGGGTGGATTGCATGGGACACTCTTTTGGTGGTTTGGGACACTCTTTTGGATTTGGGGCTCGCGTCGTATGGATTTGGATACTCACAGGTTGGTTTTGCATACTAGGTGGGTGGTTTGTAACTCTGTATATGGTTGGTACACTTGTTATGTGGTTTGGGACACTCATTTGATGTATTATGAGACCAGTTGGTGGTTTTGGAAACTGGTATGATGACATATATCACTACTGATTGGCTACCAATTTATTCGATATGTGAAGATTTAGTAAAAAATAAACAAACACATTTCAGTTGTTGACTTCCGATCGCAATTTTCGCTATCATTTTGAAAAAGTTTAAAACATCGAACAGACATATCTCGGGCTATAACTTACTATTATTAGATTAGGATTGGACATCATGTATGGTGGCACAACTATAGCCATTTACGCCTATAGTTTTCGTATAAATGAAAAAGATCTTGTGAAATTTTATTTATAGTATAAAATGCTCATGTTACTTCTTCCATTTGCCATTTTTGCTCGCCATTTTGGATTTTTGCAGTCAAATTTTGCATGAAATTACAGGCATAATTATTCCATGGCAACAAGAATAATACATTTCTGATGCAGGTTTCTGTCACATTTAGTACTTTAGACATGGAAGTGAGCGGTATATACTCCAGGAAAATGAGGCTATTTTGCAGTGTTTGCGCTGGACCGAAAAATCTTGTGGCTAAAAGTTGTTTATTATCGTGAGGTGATAACTGTTGAATATCTATTGTATTCACACTTTTTTGATGTGAAGCCAGGTTGTTGTTAGATGAGAGGCAATTTATGACACATTACGTAACCATTGAGTTAAGTACTGCTAGTCTGTACATAAAATTATAGGACAATGCATTTAGGAATTTTATCTTACAGCCTGCCTGATCAACAAAATATTACATAACCAGTGTACAGATTAAGCGTTTTGATGATTAGTGTTTTAAACCAAATACTATTTGAAATGACTGGTCCGTTCATCGTCACCATTCAATCAACGCTCCCGTTACAAAATAAATTATGTTTTCATGGTAAAATATTTCCGAAGTAAGAAATCATTTCGTCACCTAACATCGTTGGGACTGTCAATCTATTCAGCGCTTTTGAATTAACTTTCAATATCCATGCTTTCCGTCTCCATTTGGGGTGAAAAAAAGTTTGGCCAAATTAAATTTTTATTAGCCAATTTTGAAAAAAGATTGGCCACCGACAGTGCGAACACAGCTCTCTTGGCCACCATATTACCTGTTACATACACGGAAAACTTTTAAATTTGAAATAGTTTGAGCAAACATCCTAACGAACAAAACAAATATGGATCAAATGTAATCCTGGGGGATGCACATTGACCGACCTTGTTCCCGGACTAAAATTCCAATTTTCATAATTTTCTCGCATGTTTTTTTTTTGCATTTGTTTACCTAAATATAACGACTTTCCCTACATGAAACACATCAAAATTTAGGATATGTTATTGTGTGATCATATTTAGCAATCAGGGAACTCGAAGCAGCTTTTGTAGTCGGCAGATTTGTTTATTAACAAGATTCCAATTGTTTTTTAAAGCCATAAATATGATGCCCCTAGTTGAAAGAGCTGTAGAAAATTTTCCACAAAGTGCTTTCAAAAATAGCTTATTACCTATTTGTTTTAGGTTCGCTTCAAAATCAAGTCTAAATGACTAGACTATTATAGTGGCCTCCGTTTCATAGCTAGTGTCAAGTTAGTCGGTTTCAGATTTATATGGGAGGGGGGGGGGTGATGTGGTGTCATGTCAATGCTCTAGTTGACCAAATTCCGACATACATACCAAAGTTAGACAATACCTTAGTTGAAAAGAAAAAATGCATCATAGAATATCATTTGGGTTTAGCCTATATAGAACAATTATATGTCATATGATCTCTGAATTCCAAGATGTCCTGTTCAGACCTGTGAGATTACTTTGTTTATTGTAAGTAATAATTATCCTAATATTTCCGCCACATAGAACAAGGTGGCCATTCTAATAAATTTAGGTTCAATGGTGTCCTATGTACCAAAGTACCAAAATATGCACCCAACCTGCAGTATTCTTCACAAAAACATGATTACATTAAATTTACGATTTGTGATGCCGATTTATTCTATTTAAGGAATGATTTTCCAATCGAATATTGTTAGAAGTATATCCATAGTCTTAATAGTTGACCCGCATTGGAGATTCAAACTTAAACATAAAAAATGGACTTAGGAGAACCTGGAAATCAGGTCGCGATATATTTACCGTAGACGATACCATTTAATTAATATATGTAAGGTAGTAAAGCTATGAAAACCAATTATGATTAAGCGTAATAGCATTTGGCCATGCGTTTTACCATTTAATCCATATCACCAAGCAAGTTACATTTTAATGTTCAATCTATATCGCCAAGCAACCATTCATTGTTAATTAGATATGATATTTTTGTCCAGAACGGCCTGTTATCGAACTATGTGAATATCGCTTCAATTTGCCCTTTTACAGAGTAATATCATTTTACGACATCACCAGTCAGAGTAATATCATTTTATGACATCAAAAATCCAAGTAATATGGTTTTAAGACATGCTGTATATTACTGCTAAATAACTTGTAGATATTGAATTTTGTGATGTCACTCATATGAAAGAGATGTCAGTTACTTAGTGGCGATCTAATTAATAAATTAATGACATAATAATATGGCTTGAAACCAGGGCGTTAACATATAAATGTGGATATTTCTTGTGTGTTCCCTTGCGATGACTTTTGGTTTATCATCATTATCAAATATATACCTGTGTTATGTTGTTTTACATGAGAATAAAGAATTGATATTTTTGTGTTTTACAGGTGGAGCTACCCACTTGATCACTGCATCCTACCTGGTAGCTATGATGGCTCTCTTCTCCATGTTGTTTTAACAACAGCAGTGGTGGCTTAAGGGGATGGTCAAGTTTGGGCAAGATGGCCACCGTGGATTGCACCCTACCTCCAGATGATCAACAATTACTCATCAGCCATAGAATGGATAAACTTCATATTTTTCACACATACTAATCAATAATAAACAAAGATCTTGTCATTAGTAGAGAAATTTTAGCTGTTATAATTTACTCGCCGTAGAGTGATAAAAAATCATGTCCCCAAATGGCGTTTCTCCAGTTCCAATGGTTAACTTTTTGCACAAACTGAACAGTCAAAATGGTCCTATAAGAATCTGGCTAAAGCCAAGGAGACATCATTTTGAGGAGAAACAAGAACTTTCCCAAATATCCTGCCTGTGAAAATAGTACTGTCATCCTGAATAATGAGAAAATGTCCTCCATTTGCATTGTTTACATTCTTAGGAACTATTTTTCTTGGTATGGGAGACCATAATAGCCAAAGTTGCTGCATTAATGATAGTGGATGTGGATCATTACATGTATAAGATAAAAATAGAAAACATAACTGGCAGTGCAATACTTTACATGAAATTGAGAGAAATATAGCTGTATGTGATGTATTATTACTATTAAGTCAGAATAATGATGCTTTTAAATGGCAAACTAACTGATGTACTGAAGAAGGTATAGATTTCTGAACCAGTGTGATTTCAGGTGTGGTATTAAAGATAAACTCTGCCCATGTGTACTGATTGTTTCACATCTGATTGGATAAAACGAATGCTATATACTGGTCAAATGTTAGTGATTCCAGTGGCCAGCCATGCAATGTGTTACCCCACACTTTACCACTGTTTTAAGAATAAGAATTAATTATCTTTCAAATGAAGGAAACTGAGTCTGAGGTGTTGAGTATTTAATCACATTTTCACTATACAAACAACTCAATGTGACCAATTCCCTAAGAATATTTATCTGGGTGACTAACTCATAAAATAACTTGAGCAATAGTAAACAAAAAACACGCATTCTCGCGAACATTATTTTGCGATAGCCGATACACATGCCATGGGGCGGCCATGATTTACAAACAACCCCATCTGGCAACTTGGGTACGATTACGAATGAAAATCGATCAGTATAGACAATCGCATGGCTGCGATCAAGCTTTTGATTATGCCCATCAATATATATGGGTTATAAGCTATATGATTGTACCTGGTAACCGACAATTTCTCGATTAATTTACATTTAAATATTATTAAACGTATTTTTCTGCACAATGTTTTTCTTACAGTGCACCAAAATAGAATTGACCGGAAGTAAACTCGCGCAAGGAGTCCGTCGTAAAATATGACATATTTCGCCGGAATACGGTAGTTTCCTTTTTATAAATTTGTTTTTATATAGGCTATTTGATTTTAGAATAATACAATATTATGAAACATGTAATTTTTCTATTTATGTTATTTGCGTAATAATACGACATCTTGTAATCTCGCTTTCGACAAAAGTGGTAATTCTAAAAATAGAATAACAACATTTTCATCTGTAAACAGCACAAAACTTCATAAATCGTGGGTAATCAAGCAATGAAATTAATTCCAACAACTTAAACAAACTGTAAGAAACGATTTCACATCATACAATTGCCCGATTGAAGGATCGAATTGCTTTCGTGGTCGATTTTCATGTACCTGCCATGAATTCAAAAATGACAACAACATCATGAACATGTGTTTACAATAGAAATATGGCGACTGGCTCCCAAGGAAAACTGGCATGTTTTAGCGGACGTTTTTCAAACGATACCGCGAACATTAATCTAAAGTATTGCTCCTTGGCTCTTCATGGTATGTCACTTATTATAATGGGCTGCCTAATGATACTGTTGAAGTTATAGTTTTTCACATTTGAATGCCAAAACAATGCCATAATATTGCAGATATACTCTGTTTAAAAGTCACTTTTCTGGTACAAAAAGCTTTTTAGCTCGCATCTATTGGTGGCACCCCCTTTAACGATATATGCTCTATATATTATCTCTATGTTGTTATATCTATTTCTGTCTGCTTTTATGTGAAAAATGCCAATTTTGTCAGCCCGTTTCCAGACATTTTTCATGAAACAGACTTTTCCATCCCCTTAAAACACTCTTATGTTCTAATCATTTTGTGATGTTTATCTTCATAAATGTCATTTATCATTTTACCAAGCTGACTAGATTGTACAACTTCAGCATTGTCACATTTCCGGTTACTTATCGTCTATTTGCATTCGCAGTGTTCTCCCATTATGCGACAAACGTCAAATGCCGCGATGGAATTCATGATCGATTTGCGCGTGCAAACTTATGATATCGTTAAATATCTATGCGTTCTATGAATATCTATATATCTATCATCGGCCACATCGTGATTATTTACTGTTTACACCAATACACGTAAATATATGCACACGAACTTGCGATATACATGCTTTATATATCCGTCAAAGTCGTAGCAATTTCCGGTTTATTAAACTCTTTTTATTCGCACCATATAAGGAATACACTAAACATGGAACGCTCTTTATTGAGTCATAGTGAATTGGCAACTACTTCAATAGTTTCTGATTTTGAGTAACGGGTTTCCCACAGAAATCCCACCAAATGTCACGTAAACGAACGTCGTTTGGAAATGAATGCAGAATTATACCTAATTGAGAGTCACTATACCGGCCACAGCCGAAAACACTGCATTTATTTGAAGATAACTCACCGGCGTTGAAAATTCACCACGTGTACACAATGTTATTGACATGCCATGCAGAATTATACCTAATTGAGAGTCACTATACCGGCCACAGCCGAAAACACTGCATTTATTTGAAGATAACTCACCGGCGTTGAAAATTCACCACGTGTACACAATGTTATTGACATGCCATGCCCCACAGTAATTCCATTACACTCACGCGCTCGATTCCGCATTTTCCATCGCCACTCATATGACGTCATATAGGTAGACACAATTAACTCCGACTCCGATTCCGTGTTTTTAATTAGTTTACTCATTTGACGTCATATGAGGATTTGCGACGGAGATAGCCGACAACCGGTGGGGTATTATTTATTTATTTCTAGGCTTATTTATTACGCGATTGTTATGGGACTTGGATCATTGTGATCACAATAGGGTTGGCTTTCCGATAGTGTTTTGTTGTTTCATCAGGATAGCAATCCTTTAAGTATGTTTTGTCGAGGTTTTGAATCATGTAATAAATAGAATCTACACCTCTTCCCAGTTTATAGCGGAATTTACAAAACTTGTCCAGTATATTAGGTCTGAACCTCGCCAAAGGCTCGGTCCAGACTTAATTTACTGGACTTGTTTTGTAAATTCCGCTATAAACTGGGAACTTGTTGTAGATCCTCTATATATAACATAGGAATCGCTATTATATCATGTCATTATGATCTCGCATCAGGAATAATTATTTTCAGTCCTTACCAAATCACTGTCAGTTTTAAAAGGCTCTTACTCTTCGTATATGGAGAACATAAAGACATTATATATAATTGCTATTAGCCACCCAGGTGGCGATTAATGATTCATATGTAATATGGCTATTCGCCACCCGGGTGACGAATAGCCACTGCCTAACTGAATGACATGCCTAGTCACAAAGACCAAAGTGAATAAAATAATGTTCAATATATGAAGTATCTCAAAATAATAGTCTCCAGTCCAATCCTTATATTCCTATATCCTGGGAGTCTGGAATACCGGTCCAGAAATCATTGATATTTGACAAGAAATTACAGCACAATAAACGCACATATCAACTAGGGTTGTACTTCTACTTTGCACACATGCGTCACATGTTTACCCACGTGAGGGTCTGTTTTTCGCGCATGCACAGAGGCCTATTTTGAGAAAAAAAAAATCTTTTTATTGTCGGAAAAGCATGCATTTTATCATAGGCAAAGGATAAGAATTTTGTTATAAATATATAACGCGACCAAAGGGAGCTGCAATATAATCTACATTTATATTGAACGTGGAATAGACTGTCTCGTTGAAATACCTTGTGACATATTTCACCACACACTAGTTCAGTTAGATAGTGGATTGCTGTATAGTTGAGCATGTATACATGTATATATGTCCCAGTTAAGAGCATTATGAGTTAAATCGTCGGAACACAATATAACATCAGGGTGGGGACCATTTAACATTCAGGACATCAGGGTTCAAAGGGTTAAAACAGAGGTTAATATCATAATTATTATATTTACATCACCAGTGTGTGTATACTAAATTCCTCATCAGTGATAGGTCTGGTCATATGTGATACATTCTTATAACACAACATAACAGCCACATCCAGTGACTCAAACTACCTGCCAGAATCATTCCATTGATTAACCCTGCGAGTTTGTGAGTTTGCATTTCAATGGCGTTGCTGTGTAAACAAACCAAAATGGCTGCACTTACTAGAGATATATCACAATGGCCCATGTACGATAAACACAATAATTTTTAGAGTTAGAACATAGTGTTGGGTACAATAGATTAGTGGAATTAAATATCCAAATTGGTGGTAATTGAGGTTACAGAAATTTGCAGTGTATGACAGCTCAATCTATGTTAGCTCACGGAATGAGATATGACTGTATTCAGGTTATTGGTAGGTGTATCGGAACGATGACAACTGTGAGACTATCATCAGGGGAAACACTAGTTCTCTGAAGTGATGTATTTTATTATTTATGCAGATTCGCGTGCCTGTTGATGATTTTGTTCTCAAATTATTTGTGAGATTTCCACATAAATTTAACCAACCAATACTCAATAAATTTCTTTTTAAACATATCTCTTTAATCATTTCCTGTATGCTTTTAGGTGGCTTGTCTCCAAGGCTACATGGTAAACGTGCCTTTTTATGTCACTATGATTTTACATTAAAGCATTAAAACAATTCAATTTTGCTGATATATTTATTTTTCTGATCATTCAAAATATTTTATTGCTGTGAAAATAGAATGTACTACTCACTGTCTGCATGCCAGCAAAATTAGAAAAAGGTCACTTAGCACTTTGATTGAGGGTTAGTGAATTAAAATTAAGCAAGATTAGAATTTCTTTCCATCACACTGATACACAGCCATCACCACAAGCTGGACTTTCGGATTTAAGGTGTAAGCTTCAATCAGATATAGAATGAAACATGAATGGCTCATGTTTTATAGGATACAGAGATTGGTGGATCAAGAATAGATTATCATACCATACTGAATTTGATCTGTTGATTTTCATAATATATATTTGCATTATATTAAGATATGATGACGACATTCAAGAATTGTCTGATGGTTTTATTGTTTTATAGAAATGCAAAGGTCCATGTACTATACTACTATCATTCTTTTAATAAATTTATGTCTCCAATGGATGGTTTTTATTTGTATTCACCCTGGAATCATTACTCAATTTAGCTTAGTTTTCTTGTCTGTTACATCCCTAGGTAACTTCCTGGGTTGGTTGTCTGAATGTTAACTTGTAAATGCTTCCTTCTACTAGTTATCAAACCGCTCTTGTAGAGCAACCACACTAATTAAATATAATTAGAATATTAAAGTGATGTGAACCACTCCGGTTGGGCGATCAAATTTAAATGGAGAATAATCTTGCTCAAAGTAGTTATGTTTACGAATATTAATCCAAATTTACAGCACACACGCCGTCATTCTTATATAGTAATTCAATGCAATGACTCTCGATGGCGAAATCATTTGCGTTAGTTATCGCCAATTGTTGCGTCTCGAATCGAGATGTAAATATTTACAATTAAGCTTAGTTCAGACGGTGTTATCTATGGAGTGGTATTGTCGATTTCTTCGAGATTTTCGGTGATGTTAGTAGAATGCTACATTCCTCCAGTTGGCATAGCGCATGAGTACTAACGTATAAGTTTCACGGTCCCGAACAAGTCCATAATATGTCTTTAATATTTATTAACGAACAAATTCAAACATGAAATAGTCTGGTAGAAGTTTATCTCCGATGGACCCAAGTGTCGCATTCACAAAATAAAGTTGAATTTGATAATGTCATGCCCATGTGGCCCCTCATTGTAATAAATTGAACAAAATTAGTTGGTGTATTCTTGGAAGTTAATAAACATTGATATAGGGTAAAATTTAAGCTGATGTCATATCCAGGCATGCATTATTCAAATAGACATTCAATACAAATCTATCCTATGTAATAGTAACATTATAATTATAATTATATCGTAATTCAGGGTGTCCGGGGAGAGGGAGAGAATATTTCATAGGTATTAATCTTCATATTTCACAATTCAATGATCAATATGATACTTTATATAGTTATACCACTTATTATTGACTTTCAATCACAAACCGGGATGTCGCTGGAGGGTCCCAAATGGGGAGGGGGTGTTCATCTATAAATTTCTAACTGCACCCACCTGTACCTCAACCTGTGACTTTTGATGCCTGGTGATCTATATGCAAGAGTCATCTTTTTGTTCTTATTTTGTTAATGCCTCTTGGCTCTGTTAGGTTAGAGACAGGCCTGGGGAGGGAAACTAAGGCTCTGCCTAATGAGGGTTCTAAGAGGTCATCAAACTTGAATCATTTATTAGGGAAATTACATTTTGGGTGTAAAAATATGATTACCCACCATCACTATGACACTTCGATTCATGAACTGTGTGGTTATTAGTAAGAACAGTGCTTGAAGAGGAGATCGCATGGTACACAAACAGTAATCTTACCACTTTATATTCCCATCTATAATGAGACGGAGCTATTGGTTATAAATATCATCTATTAAGTAGTATCCAGCGCCTGGCGAATGTCTCGTAGTCCAGTATCCGTATGTTGGATTTATCGAGCATACAAAGTTGTCATTATTTAATTCAAGCCAGGTATCAATACTCTCATGAATGAAAAACTTCTCTTTTGATATCCTTGATGAATCATCTCCCCTTTTAGGAGGCAGAATGTATGGGCCACCGTTCTATTTATTACCTATTTTGTGATTTTAAGAAATCACTAATTCAATTTGTGATGTCATAAATTCATTTTTGGATATCACAAAATTGAATTATTGATATTGCAAAATATTAAGCATTTAGTGATATCAATAATTTGATTTTGTGATAACATAAATTCATTTTGTGATATCAATAAATAGAAAATGGCATAGCTGGACTACTGTTCCTTCAACGTTTTGTGTTATTATTAAATCATTTTATGACATCATAAAATCAAATTATTGATATTACTAAATGCTCAACATACTTTGTGATATCATATATTCGATTTTGTGAATTTATGATATAACTAATTGCATTTTGTGATATCTTAAAATCCTTTTGTGATATTATACAGTTTTATTATATGAAACGCGCTTTGATTGGACAAGACGTTGTGACGTTGAACGTCGCTGAGAAAACATGATCTATTTTCAGGTCTGATAATAAGTTATGTTAATCCCTGAAGTATCTGAAGTCACTCAGAACTGTTATTAACCTGTTGTTTCATTTATGAGGTGAACACTGTTGGATATCTCGATATTTTCGTTACGTTTTAACATAGGAATTGGGGAAGGAAACATATGATCATATAATAAAACTAATTTACCAATAAATTAATACACAGAAGAACGGCGCCCGGTATCTTATAGCAATATCATAAAATCAGATATATGATATAATGAAATAACCAGGTGATATCAATAATTTGATTTCATTTTATGATTATTGATATCACTAAATGATTAAAGTTTTATAATATCATATATTTGATTTTGGGATATCATATATTAATTATGTGGTAACACAAAATGCATATTTTATATCATAAAATAGGTAATACATAGAACGGCGCCCCAGATTGTGACCACTGCAGTGATAGTGAGGCATACATAAAATTAGAGTTGTTTCCCATGCACTGTTCAATTGGTCCAGGGCAATGTGCTTCAGATTCCTAATACCTTTTGAGTCACAGAGAATGTGTCGAATACTATGGACACTGGCAATTTAATCATGTAAAGGCACATGGCGGTTTGCGCACCAACATACACATAATAATATACGCTTTTGAATTGTTCCCAGTATCGAAATAGGTTGATAAATACGTTAACTAAATTTCTACGAGTATTAGATGATGTCACACAATGGAAGTCATTTCCCCGATAGGTGATATATAATACGCGAAACTGCGTTTACCCTGTGTCAAGAAATTTCGCATGGACATCATGGAGTAAATGTTAGCCCGAAATTAATATTACTGTTCTTTGTTATCATATGGAATCGTGTTAATCCAGCCCCGAATCACAGAATACCAGCCCAAATATATTGCCAATGTGTCGTGACTAAAAACTGCCTGAAGCTGCTAGGATCCGAATCAGCCCAGACCGGCCGCATGGTTTTTAGGCAGGATTTTAGAGACCAGAACAGTGCGGGATATCATGAAACCCCTATACGCACTGTTTGGGGCCGCGGCCACATACAAGTGTGGCGATATTAACCCCTACTTGCCAGAATTTCAATATGGTATCTGCATACAAAATTGACATTACATGGCAGACTGTCCAGACCCCCGTGTCGCCATCGTACCACTAATAACTCCACACATATATGTAGTGGAACTACCATCGACTATATTCGCATAGAAACAAGTGGAGATCGCCCACCAAAGCCATGGCAGGCAATTGGCACTCGAAATGGCGACATCACAATGTTTGTCGCGATGAAGCAAACAAGCCAGGACCACCCATGGGCCGTCTGGGGTGATTTTAGTGGCCAAAACATTGGGATGGGTTCACATGAAAACCCACCCACGCACGGATGGGGGCTGCGGCCGCGCATAAGTAGTAACCCCTAACTTTCCAGAATTTCAACATTGTCACAATCGTACCACGAAGAACTCCACATATGTCGGTATAGCGGAACTAAAGTCGACTAGATTCGCGAAGTAATAAGGAATATTGCCCAACATATCCTGGCAATTAACCCTCGATATGTCATCATCGCCGATTATATGTTCGCCGCCAATGAAGCGAACAACCTGAACCACCCGCGTGGTGTCTAATTAGGATGATTTTAGTGGCCATGCAGCATAGTGTTTGTGTCTCCTGAAAACCCATGCACGCCATTCCTTGTGCGCAAGTTAATTTTTCACTCAGCCTTGTAGGGGCATGACGATATAGGGGGTTGGGTGTGCGTACTTATAGTGCACGGGGACACTGTCGTGTCTGTTTGAACACGTAACGTACATGTTTTCACGACTGGTTACATGTAGGGATGCGGTGAACACTATATGTGCATGTTCTCGAGATTTATCACGTGTAGGGAAGCGGCAGGGGTGGCGCCAGGATTTCCCCGACGGAGGGGCTATGGTCCCCGACAGGGGGGCTAGACCGGTGACCGAAGGTCATCGGCGGCTGCCGAAGGCAGCCCCGGGGAGAGCGCGAGGGGATGTCCCCTCTCTCACGGGGGGTTTGAAGGACCTCCCCCACGAAAATTTTGAAAATACATAGCCTGAGATCGATTCTGGAGTGTTCTGGTGTCAACATACACACTGTTCTAGGGGATCATAATTTAATAAGTATACGATATGACTCACGAGTGACTCGTGTCGAGTCTGTCGGACTAAAAATAGAACTCTGGTAATGTGATTCATTAACTCTGCACGCCCGCGTCGATTTGTTAATCACCAGTGCACGTGTTTCGAGTCGCGGATTTTCCAATGTTTATCGTCTTTGCATAATTTTATCTCCCCGACGAATTTGGCAGATATCCCTGACGGGGGGCTGACCATCCCCGACGGGGGGGCTGTAGCCCCCCCTGACCCCCCCTTGGCGCCACCCCTGGGAAGCGGCGACAGAGGATTTGGATGTACGTACATATTGCATGACACAATGTCGGTCTATATGGACATTCCATGTGTACTTGATCAAGACTGGTAACAGGGACGCGGGGACAGAGTGTTGAGGTGCACGCATACTCATATTATTTGGGACACTGTCGGGTCTATTTTAAAATTTCATGCGCATGCTCTCAAACTGGTCACATATAGGGTCGTGGCGACATAGGGTTGGGTATACATACTTATATTGCATGGAACACGTTTGGGTCTATTTTATAAAGTCATGTGTATGTTCCAAGGCAGGTCACATGGACCTGTCAGATTGGGTTGGTGTGGCCCAGGTACTGATATTGCATGGGACACTGTTGGGTCTATTTGAACAGTTTGTGTGTATGTTCTCATGGCTGGTCTCTTAACTGCATGCCCCTTGAACCAGACCGAAAAACCCTCCCCCGGGTTAATAACTTCCATAATATCAGCAAGTTTTAATTGTTATGAGAAAAAAGTGTCAAACCTCAAACTAATGCAACACAATGTTTCTTAGCAGGAATAAGTCTATTAACCCATAATAAACAACATACTATAAATAAAAAACGATCAAGAAAGAAAATTTGGTAAAATACTCAATTTATGCATTCTCAAGGATGTTTATAAAAAACTCAATTTCACAAGTCCTTCCATTTGTATATCCAATTTGTAGAGCACAAAATTCTGATTACAGAACAGCAAACATTTTCCAATATGTTGAGTATTTTTCGAGTTATGTGCCTCCAAAATTGGGAGTTTGTCTAATTGCGGAGACTCAATGATTACTTTATGCATCTATGATTGAGAAGACAAAAATGTTCTTAAACAAAATGAGTGTTCCATTGTATAGCCAAATTTGCCTTGTGACACAGAACTGGTATGATGAAATACCATATTTGAAGTCATACAACTCGATACATTGATATCCATATGCCCTGTATTTCTAAAAACCTCTTTAAGTATACTAGGTTAAATACACTGTGTTGAAATTGCTAAACACAGTTGTGCCAAAATAAAACTTATGGCCTTATGAATCCTTAGTATTGAATATTTTCCAAAAAATGCCATGTTGGACTGTTTTTAGATGTTTTTGTCCATTTTAAAAGGTATTTTTTGTGCACAAATAGTAAACAACAATGAACACAATTAGTGTTTAATTTGTATAATCATTTGAACGTTCCTCCTAAAACACTTATGTTGGGAAAAAAATAGGATTACATTGATTAAGCCAATCAACAGTTACTGGATTTCACATTATTTTTCAAGAAACTGACTCCAAATTTGAACGTTGATAATGGGTAGGTGTAATCACAAAAGGCTATAATCTTGTCACCCCATATTCTAGTCATTGCAGACAAAAGTTGTTTCATTCCAGTTTGTGTAGATTGTTTCATTAGTACTTTAGTGGAGGTATATTTAGAACTTAATGGGCATTTCATATAAAACAATCCCGAAATAATAATTCGCCATCGAGTGGCAACACAAAGGATTATAGCTCTGAATATGAACATCAGATTAGGAAGCAGTAAACTCTATATGAATTTTTTTTTTAGTAATGTTTTATGTATCAAGATCCATGTTTTCTGAGATTTTGTCAATATGGTTTCCCCTACCCCATTTTTCCGATATTCAAATTTGGATTTAGTTTCCAGAAACATGAGTGAAATCCAGTGACATTCATTGACATATCCAATATAACGCTATTATTTCAACACTAAGAGTTTTAGGGTAAACAAACATTGCTTTTACTATTTATACACAAAAACCTTTAAAAATGGACAAAAATGCCCCGAAATCGCATTTTTAGAAAAAAAGTTGATGTCTGAGCCATAAGTTGATTTACTACACAATGTTTTTGGAAATTCCTTCACAGTGTGTTTAACCATGTATACTTATTAAGTTATTATGAGAAATGCAGGGAATATGGATTTATATTTATTGAGTTGTATGACCTCAAATATGCTATTTCATCACGACGGTTCTCAATCACAGGCAAATTTGGCTGTCCATTTTAATAATGACACAATTTTTTAAGAATATTTTTTATTATATTTGTCTTCTCGATCATAGATGCATAAGGAAATCATTTTTGTTTATGCACAATCTAGAGAAGACATTAATAAAACAGCATTTTTCTTTAGTTTTCAAAATACAAGACCATAAAAAATGGATTTTAGCTAATTTTGAGAAATTGCGGCTCTGAAATTAGATAAACTCCCAATTTTGGAGGCAAATAACTCGAATAATACTGAACTTATCTGGGAAAAGTTTTTTGTTCTGTATTCAGGATTGTTTACGCACTTTACAAAATGGATACACAAATGGAAGGCCTTGTGAAATATTATTTTTTAACAAACTTATTTCACAAAATTCACAAATTTTTTAGTTTTAGCATGTTGCTTGTGATGGGCTAATGTAGGCCTACCTATTCCCAATTAGAAACTTTTGTTGCAAAAAGTTTGAGGGGAAACCACAAATGCACTGGACTTTTAACATAATACTAAAGTTGTGGTGTTGCCAATGATAAAATTGCTCTAAGCTCTTATGTCACTGTGCGTGCCGGTAATACACGTGTGTCTTGCTAAATCATGAGGCAGAATTTAGGGGCTAATTGTGTTATAATTATATATATATTAAATTTATAATACTTTCAAAATATACGTGATGAAATCATCTTGTAAAATAGTTTATGCGGATCTGATGCATGCATCTTCTTTTCTTGTACAACTTGGGACAGGGTGTTTGGGTCCCAAACAAACAACAGCTATGTGCATGGCATGGAACAGAAAAGAGCATTCCGTGTTAGTCTATTCCTGATATGGTAGAAATAAAGAGCGATTGTTTCACTTCTGTGAAAAATTGAAGAGAGCTGGAAAATGGCTGTGACACGAAGCCGGTATATCAATATCTTGTGCGTTTATCAACCTATCTTATGCCTCCTTCATAATTATGTAGACAAAATTTGGAAACTCGAATGAGCCATGTCCGTTTAAGATACATGTACAACGTAATTGAAAAAAAAACAACAGAATTGCCAGAGAAAAGACTGATAAATATATTTCCAAGTGGGGAGGGTGCAAATATATAATTCAAGTATATTTTCATTCGCAAAGGGTTGGTGTTACATTTTGTTAATGGGGAAGGGCCCGGGCATACCCAACTTAGATTTTAGAACCAAAATTAGACTGAATGTACGACAACATCCTACTTGTGATATAAAATATAATTTACAGTTAACATTAGCTGGAAAACTATTGGAATGATTACTCAACATTTCCAAAAGTTAGAAACCCAACAACTCCTACATGTACTCAACTGGTATTGCCATTTAGTTCCATAATTCAATCACATGTGGGGACAATCGTGAACTTTAGAACTTTGGAAAGAAGATTAGGGTGATCCAACCCAGTCTTTGTAAACATACACTCAGATCCATACGATACCACTATTTTATATGATCTCAGTGACAGAACATGAAACGCACAACATATGTATATATGGTTGGTATGAATTACGATAGCTGCTGTTGTACAGGTTGCTCTAAGTTGCTAATTTCACCCATAGCAACATAAATATCGTCATGGTTGCAAGGAATGGGGGCAGATATATATGGACAAGTTACTTATATACGGTTGCTTCCTTACTGGCACAATACGTGTAGTTTGCTTCCCAATATATGCGTACTTTTATATTGAAATACATTGTCCTAATAGCACAATACCTTGTTATTACTATACATTAGTTCAAATATAGGATGACTCCATCCTTTGGTTACCAACAGTTTCTATCTAAGAAAGTTCTATTTTTCTATATATATTGTTTCCCCCTTATTTAGTAAAACCTGCTACAGTCTCGTCCAGAAAATATTGCCCATTTGTTTCACCAAAATGCTATATGACATGAGAATCCAACTCGGTCGTTGACTCGTTACGTTGTCTGAAATCAGGAAGAAAGTCAATCAAGGCTCTTTTTTACGGTAAACAAAATATCTATTGCTAACTTTTGGTCAATACAGTCCTGAGTGAGTTTATTGATATTTCGGGTGATTTTCGTGGAATGTTGAGGAAAGTATACCTTCACCATATTGGACGTTTTATATATTCTTTTTCGGCAATTTTCCCGATAAAACAGGGGGGGGGGGGGGGGGTCGGAAAAAAATTACAGGATACAAGGACCGGGTGGGTGGGTGTCCCCGAGCCCGGAATGCAGATTTGTTCTGATGTCATGCAATTTTTTTTCAAAATCATTTCTAAGACAAATTACAGCTTCAAAATGAATTGAAACAATCAGATTCATATAGTAGTGCATGTTATAGCCTTATACAAGTGAGGGGGGGGGCTCTATATTTAAATTTTTTGTCCACAAATTCTCCCTTTAACAGTTGAAACCATGGGGTGGGTCCGGTTTTGGTCGAAGACAACAATTGCAATGAAAAAAAAATCCATTCTCATCTTTTCTCATAGTTTATCATGGTTTTTTTTTTTAACTTATTATACATAGAGGATACCTGCGTGTTTTGAGTGAATACCGGAAGTATATCATGAGTGGTCACAGTGAGATATAACATATAAAACTGTATACAACTGCATACAACATAAATAATGTAACATCAGTACAACAAAATACATAAATAGTAACTAACATAGAAATTCATATCGCAGTTCTTGGTTCCCTCATTCCTTGAAATCCCACTGGAAACCCTAGTACTTTTAAATAAATACCGGTAAATTATGACCCATTCATTAGATTGATTTGCTGTCAAAAAGAAAAAAAAACCGCTCGAAGTAAATGGTCGATGTCGATACATGACTACAGTGACTTAAGTCACATAATAACGTGTTGTTCACTGATTGGAGCATTAAAAGGCTCCAGATTCAATCTCAGAGCATCTAATTTTAAAAATTTCCCGGGGGAAGCCCCCTGACCCCTCCCGTACCCCCCCCCCCTGGATAAAAAGAAAAAATAGAAACATTTGTATTAATTCTTGAGATTTTACTCCGGCAGTAAACAAAAGACCACATATATATAGTAGCTGCTGTGAAATCAGAGGCAGTTTCTCAGAAATCGCGAGGAATTTTTATTTAGCCTCAATTTTTATACTGATCCTATACGTTGATTTTGAAATATATTTCTGCTCTAAAATTAATTCCAAACAGTCCTCGCAGTTTATTTTGACATTCATGCGATTATAAGAACAGACTTTCACAGAAAATATCTACATAATCATATAAATGTTTTGTGACATTTTTCCATTTTTTTCGTCAAAATTGACCCGAAAAAAGTTAATTCGGAGGATTTTTGTTTCATTTCAATCTGATTGATACTCGCTGATGGGTATTCTTCGTGGGTTCATCAAATCTTTTGATTTAATGATAGCAAATAACCACATTCGCTTGATTTGATCATTTTCGTAAAATTTAAAAAACGTTTAGCATTCTAGGACGTATAGGGTTAAAGTTTAATGCCAGGTTGCTTTATTGCTGTTCCGTTGGCAGCGTTTTGACCTCTACCTATTACCTGTTAACATGCAAAGTTTTTAAAGAATTAAAATTGTTCATCTAAACAAAATTGTCCGATTAACGATACCTAGAATGGCATAATACATTTGAAAAGTTATGAGACAATTGGCGATATATATGACAGTGCGAGCAAAGAGTGCCATTTACTGAATATCATTTGAAATGATTATGTGAATACGCTGCCCGCTTCATTATTATCATCATCATCATCGTCATCATCATCATGATCACCGCCATCATCACCGTCATCATCATTTATATCGTCATTATCAGCATCGTAGTCATCGCAATCGACACCAACATTGTCATACCGTCACCATCACGTAGTTGAAAGTATGATGTTTTTAGACCATAATTTCCATCATTGTTATAAATTGCATAGAAAGGTTATTAAATTACACAAGCCTGTGCATTGTGACTGTCAATCATACAGGAGCGCAATATTGTAATAAGAAATGTCAACAAGCTTGCGGCGTTGGCGGCAGGTATGCTGTTAAAATATTCACCTCCGTCAAAAACCGCCATAAACAGAAATAATAGTAAAATATAGACAGACCTCTTTGCTCTTATACCAATCAGAAATATGGCATAAACATTATGTTATTGTTAAATGTTTTTCCTTTGTTATATAAACCTGGCTTTTGTTTAGATCCGGATATGGTAAACATAAAGAGCGTTATTTGTTACTGTTTTCCTGATATGGAATTAATAAAGAGCGTTTATATCATTTGTGTGTGATTAACCAATAGAATTGCGCTGTGTTATGTAAACAGAAGCAAAACCTCTGTAACACGAGCACTATTGATTAGCCGTTTTCGAGTCCATCGCGGACAAACACACACACACACACACACACACCCTCCCTCATCCACTCACACACACTGGCACACACACACACACACACTCACACCCTTACTCGCATGAGTGTCGAATATGGGACACGACCCGTGTCACAGACCTCCAATCGGGGACACCTCAAATCTTTATGCCACAGCCTTCAAACTGATAGAGTTATGTCCCAGTGAACATAAAATCGTCACGAGCAAACGAAAACACGAAATCCTCCACCGAATCTCAATACAGAAAGTCGGGTTTTTTTTACATACAAATGGTGGACAAGGTGGATACACGTGTGTTTTCTCGAGTGTAAGAAAAGGGGACATACACCCATGGGTTTGAAATTTGTTAATATGGGGACAGGAAAATACACGATCTGTGTTTTCGAAGTAGTGGGGACATAATATGTTTCCCTTGTGTTTTCAAAATATGGACATAAAAATATTGAAGTGTGACAAAGAGGGACAATTTTTCCCTCGTCTTTTCAAAATACGGACACCAAAATATTGACGTGTGACAAAGAGGGACAAGTTTTCCCTCGTCTTTTCAAAATACGGACACCAAAATATTGACGTGTGACAAAGAGGGACATTCATAAACTTCGAAGTCAGAAAGTTGTCACAGTGGACAGGGATAACTTTCTCACAGTGGACAGGGATATAACGATATGTGTTTTTAAAAATTGGACATTTTGAATTACAAAGAGGGAGAGTCAAAATTAGAGTCAAAATACACGCGATTTGCTGACAATATATTTTCTTTTGCGTGCATGATGCACCAAAATTTTATATCTGAATAACGGGGATCTGTATACGAATATACGGGCAATATTACTTTACATTAGTTCAAATATAGGATGACTCCATCCTTTGGTTACCAACTATCTAAGAAAGTTCTATTTTTCTATAAATATTGTTTCCCCCTTATTTAGTAAAACCTGCTAGAGTCTCGTCCAGAAAATATTGCCCATTTGTTTCACCAAAATGCTATGATGACATGAGAAATTCAATCCAACTCGGTCGTTGACTCGTTACGTTGTTTGAAATCAGGAAGAGAGTCAATCAAGGCTCTTTTTTACGGTAAACAAAATATCTATTGCTAAATTTTGGTCAATACAGTCCTGAGTGAGTTTATTGATATTTCGTGGAATGTTGAGGAAAGTATACCTTCACCATATTGGACGTTTTATATATTCTTTTTTCGGCAATTTTCCCGATAAAAGGAAAAAATAGAAACGTTTGTATTAATTCTTGAGATTTTACTCCGGCAGTAAACAAAAGACCACCTATATATAGTAGCTGCTGTGAAATCAGAGGCAGTTTCTCAGAAATCGCGAGGAATTTTTATTTAGGCTCAATTTTATACTGATCCTATACGTTGATTTTGAAATATATTTCTGCTCTACAATTAATTCCCAACAGTCCTCGCAGTTTGACATTCATGCGGTTATAAGAACAGACTTTCACAGAAAATATCTACACAATCATATAAATGTTTTGTGATATTTTTCCATTTTTTCCCCTCAAAATTGACCCGAAAAAAGTAAATTCGGAGGATTTTTGAACTTTTAGTTTCATTTCAATCTAATTGATACTCGCTGATGGGTATTCTTCGTGGGTTCATCAAATCTTTTGATTTAATGATAGCAAATAACCACATTCGCTTGATTTTATCATTTTCGTAAAATTTTAAAAACGTTAGCATTCTAGGACGTAGGGTTAATGCCAGGTTGCTTTATTGCTGTTCCGTTGGCAGCGTTTTGACCTCTGCCTATTATTACCTGTTCACATGCAAAGTTTTTAAAGAATTAAAATTGTTCACCTAAACAAAATTGTCCGATTAACGATACCTAGAATGGCATAATACATTTGAAAAGTTATGAAACAATTGGTACAAATCATTAAGATTTTGTTCTCATATATATGTGGAAATTGACAAATAATTGTTTATTGACCTCCATGATAGGAGAGTATATGTACATTATTTCAGGCAAGTATTTACAGGCAAGATATATATGATTATAATCACAACATTATTTTATATATATTTGAGGAAAGTTTGTATGTGTGTGTGTGGGGGGGGGGGGGGCGTGTGTGTGAGGGTGTGTGTGTGAGTGAGGGTGTGTGTATGTGAGGGAGGGTGTGTGCGTGGGTGTGTGTGTGTGTGTGTGTGTGAGAGAGAGAGAGAGAGAGAGAGAGAGAGAGAGAGAGAGAGGGAGGGTGTGTGTGTGTGTGTGTGTGTGTGTCCGCGATGGACTCGAAAACGGCTGATCGACAGTGCTCGTGTTACAGAGGTTTTACTTCTGTTTACATAACACAGCGCAATTCTATTGGTTAATCACACACAAATTATATAAACGCTCTTTATTATTTCCATATCAGGAAAACAGTAACAAATAACGCTCTTTATGTTTACCATATCCGGATCTAAACAAAAGCCAGGTTTACATAACAAAGGAAAAACATTTGACAATAATGTTTATGCCATATTTTTAATTGGTATAAGAGCAAAGAGGTCTGTCTATATTTTACTATTATTTCTGTTTATGGCGGTTTTTGACGGAGGTGAATATTTTAACAGCATACATACCGCCAACGCCGCAAGCGTGTTGACATTTCTTATTACAATATTGCGCTCCTGTATGATTGACAGTCACAATGCACAGGCTTGTGTAATTTTATAAACCTTTCTATGCAGTTTATAACAATGATGGAAATTATGGTCTAAAAACATCATACTTTCAACTACGTGATGGTGACGGTATGGCAATGTTGGTGTCGATTGCGATGACTACGATGCTGATAAAGACGATATAAATGATGATGACGGTGATGATGACGATGATGGCGGTGATCATGATGATGATGACGATGATGATGATAATAATAATGAAGCGGGCAGCGTATTCACATAATCATTTCAAATGATATTCAGTAAAGATGGCACCCTTTGCTCGCACTGTCCTATATATCGCCGTGCCAATGCTCATTCGATTCATTATATATTATTTGAAATACACGTAGGGGTCATATTGGTGACATATCTGCGTTAGTCGCGAAAACAATCACGGGGGGGGGGGGGGGTCAAAGTTAGTTAAAGGCTCGCCTAGTGTGTTAGCAAGATTGATGCCGATTTCTAACTGTGTCAGAATGTGTTTTCGTTGAGCTATAAAACTGTATGTTTGCCACAACTGTTCAGTGACAGTGACAATATTTAAAAGTTTATAAACGAGTCAGTATAGTCCATTGCTTCTATCAAGCTATCGTGGACGTGGGATAAGTGTAACAAGAAAACTAAGATGCATGCATCAGGTCGCCCATGAACTATTTATCATATAATTCTTGTAGCTATCTATTATACATTTTGGAATATCTGTATGCATGTGTGTATGAATGCATGTAGCTATGTGTGGTATAGACTCGAACATTGCTCGACCGATCCGACTCGGATTTGATATTTAACGTGTCAACTTGACCTCGCTCATAGGCATGTTTCTGGGCCTTGACCGATCCGACTAAAATTTTGTGTGTAGGACTACTTTGATCCCGGGAGCAATATGGACGGGTCCAATTTCACATGGGACCATGTCCTCGAACGTGCTGATATAGGCATGTTTCTGGACCAATTGAACAATAGTTTGTTCCGACGCTGTATATACCGGGTACTGCCCAGACGGAGGCGATCACAAAGAAATCCCTAAATAGCCCGAACGAAGTCGAGTACATCAGCTAGTCTATATCTATATTTGCGAATGTCTGTCTGTCTGTCTGTCTGTCTGTATGTCTGTCTTCTATAGAAATTCACAGGGGACCATCTAGATGATGCCAAAGGGGTCTACTAGGAGTAGATTTTTACGAGAAAGATAATGGTCGGGGTTAGAATTTTCTAAAGTGACGCCGTTGTTGTCAGGGGCAGAAAATTGTCGCCGATTGCCACCAAACTTATATATAATCATCCCCATAATATGAGGAATCTAATGGCGTGGTTTAAATATGGCAAAAGTCGCGCCATTCGCGTCAGAGGTGGCCGGAAGGGGGGGGGGCAGATTTTCTTTTCTGTCGCCGATTGCCACGAAACTTACATATAATCATCCCCATGATATGAAGAATCCAACGGTGTGGTTTAAATATGTCAAAAGTGGCGTCGTTTGAGTCAGGGATGAACGGAAGACGAGAGGGGCACCAAAATTGATAAAACTAATTTTAGCGACGATTTCCACCAACTTGATATATATTCTTCTTCATGATACAAGGAATCTAATTGTGCGATTTAACAACGCCAAATTGTTGTTTTTGGATGAGAGATTGGGAGGGGGTGGGCACTAAATTTGATAATAAGTCGCCGATTGCCACCACACTTATACAAAATCATCCCCATGGTATGAGGAGTCTAATGGTGTGGCTTTTATCTGTCAAATGTGGCCTCATTCGAGTCAGGGTTGCATTGAAAGGGACAGGGGCACCAATTTCCACCAAATTGATACACGTTCTTATCCAATCTAATCGTGATTTAAAGACGCCATAGTGGTGCTGATTGGGTGAGAGATGGAGAGGGGAGGGATTGGCACCAAATTTGATAAAAAAAATTGTTTAGTCGCCGATTATCACCAAACTTATAAACAATCATCTCCATGATACCAGGAGTGTAATCGTGTGGTTTAAGGATGTCACAAGTGGTGCCATTCGAGTCAGTGGTGTATAGAGATGAGAGGGACACAAAAAATTATATCTATATGTTTAGTGCCGATTTCCACCAGATTGATACATATTCTTCTCCGTGATACGAGGAATCTTATCGTGTGGTTTAGATACACCAAATTGGTGCCCTATGGGTGAGAGATAAGGGGACCTTAAATTTGATACGAATTTGTATACTCGCCAATTTTCACCAATTTCATATATATGCATCTCTAATCTCTAATGAGTCTTAGTGTGTGCAGCTTGAGTCCGAAATAGGGACGGGAGGGTCACCAAAACTTATACAAAATATTTTTAGTACCAATTACCATCAAATTCAGACACGTTCTTCTCAAATGATACAAGAAATAAAATCGTGCTGTCTGTCTGTGTGCGTTCTATATATAACTTCACGCGGTACAATCGAGATGGCACCAAGGCGTTCTAAGAGGGGTATCTTTTTACAAGGAAGATAATGGTGCGGGTTAAAATTTTCTAAAATGACGCTGTTGGTGGGAGGGGAAATTAAAAAAATATGGTGAAATAGTTTTGTCGCTGATTTCCACCAAACGAATACATCATCACCTACGCAATATGGCGTTGTTCGAGTCAGCGTTGCATCAACAATTGATTTAATAAACCAAATTCCACCAAATTCATACACGTTTTTCTCTAATGATATACCATGAATTAAATCACATTTGGTGTCGTTTGCGTCACGGATGGCGAGCGGATATGCACTATCATTGATAAGATTGCTATTCGCCGATATCCACGTATAAGTTATATACAGTCACCAGGCCATCTCCATATCATTTTAAGTAGTTGAGCGTTCACATTTCACAATCCCGACATAATTATGGTGACCCACATAAGTCACTTGAACAATTATATCTTCTTAACAGTCATATTTATATGGGAATGGCAATCAAGGCATTCACACAATGAGCTAGCAAAAAGAGATAACTAGAAGAAGCATTAAACGTACATTTATCATTCTATTGAAGAGATAGATATATTCGTGCAAACTGAGAGACCTCGAACCGCCAGAGGGTTGCATATATATAATACAAAAAATTAGTCTGTTCCATTCAATACAGTTTCCACAAAAAAGTTACAATTTGTCAAGAGATATGGAAGGCCTGTTCAAAAATAGTGGTCACAGAGTGCAGTCAAATATAGTTTCTTCTGATATACAAGAAAATGCAGTTAGTAGCACAAAACTTTTCAGGATCCTACCAATACTGACATCTGACAAGGGTTTTAGAACAGACTCATCGACTGACATAAACAACTCAAAATATCGCTCTGTGCCTGGCACATGTAGCTGATATATTTGCGCAGCAACATTTCGTTTAAACTAAGAATATTTAGCAAATATATTTATAGCACCGTGAACAGAGGAGCACCTGGAAATTTCTTTGAAAAATCTGTATCTTCATGGAGATATGATAGCCAGGTGTCCTCGAGATATTAGTCCAACCCACTAGATTGATTGATACATCTCAATATGTAAAACCCAATTATCATCTTTTATCGAACTAATGTGTTTATGATGTTCATCTATCATATTATAACGTCTAATGTATACGCAGTTGTAAATAAATAAATACTTCATTATTGGTGGAACGGATTAATCGCGATAAACAGAATGACAATTGACAAGGTGAGCCACTACTTATATGCCATGACTGTAATAATCATGTATTGTGATGCTATTTCAATATACAATTTATGAGAAAACGTATAACACTTTAAGCAAGAGCATTCTCTATTCCCAACAAATACCCACAGCATACATTAACCTGGGCAACGCCGGGTAACCCTGCTAGATTTAGTTACAAACTATATACCTGTATATTGTACAAAGAAATGTTTGACAAATGTATCTATATCAATATTACCATAGGGGTCATTAAAAATAGATACGACGAAAAAAAATTTGTAGGGTGCATTTGATTGTGAGGAATTATAGGATCATAGGTAAATTTAATTTATGGAGAAACAACGGACCAAATGCCATATAGCACCCCGTATACACCTTTTATTCCGAGCCGGCCTCGGCCTCGGCATACACTTTATAGTGTGTCCCGATAATGGCACCAGGTCGACTGGGGCGAGTGGGCCCTGGGGCGGGTGGGCCCGTGTCCGACACCTTCCTTAATTTGCAGCAGGTATCCGTTTGTGCGTAGTTTAATTTAGAAAGTTCCCCAATTAATATCGTAAATAGAGCGACTGTATTTGACAGAGAAGGTCTCTGTTATTGATTATCAAGTTGCTATACATTAAAAACTACAAATGCACATGCCCGTTCAAGCGCAGTAGTCTATTTTCCCCATGTTAAATGACATCCGCAAATACCAAATAACGCTAACCTACTGCAAATGTTTTACATGACAACTGTTAATATATTTGGGCTGAATTCATCTGTTGTGGTATGATTCCTCAAATTAAACAACAAAACCATCGTTACTTGGAAATGTAGTTTGGGCTAACATTTACAGAAATCCTCCACCTCATTTATTCCGACACACACATCAGATGAAAAACCACCATGATATAACCGCCCAAATTGGGCGAAATGATATCATATCGTCAGGAGACAGTTCTTCAACAGAGATAAATAATTGCAATCCATATTGGTCAATAATTGCATAGAACATGTCATTGCGTATGTTAACAAGGGTGATGCACTCTATAAGGATGTGCATAATTTTGTCGGTGTATGACTTTCCACACAACGGGCTAGGTCCTGCTTCGAGGGACGCCGATGATTCAATAACCCGAGCTACTGTGAAATGTGCGGTTTTGTTTTCGGGAAATTTCCGACATTTATAATCGCCACAAGTTAGAAATGTGAAGGGATTCCTGGATTCTGCAGAAGCGATTGATAGAAGGATCAGTCATCTCATATATATTTTGAAGACCTCTGTCTGTTTTGTTTGTCTAGTCTGTTTGTCTGTCTGTCATTTATACAAATCTACGATTCTCGACCGATCGGGACGAAACTTGGTACGTGTGTGTAGTTTGACCAGGCGGTCGTCGTTGTCGTATTGGCGAGCCCGTGCGACGCCCGTGCAGTGCATGCGCAGACGAGATCTCGGAAACGGGTGGAGCTATCCACTTGAAATTTGCTATGTGAATGTATCTTGCCCCGGATACGAATTTTATCGGGTCGCCGAGCCCGTGCGACGCCAGCCTCGTGAATAGCCCGGACAACGTCAGGCTGGGTAGAGCTATCGACTTGAAATTTGGTTTTTGAATAGCCCGGACAACGTCGGGCTCATCGGCTAGTCTCATATATATTTTGAAGACCTCTGTCTGTCTGTTTGTCTGTTTGTCTGTCATTGATACAAATCTACGATTCTCGACCGATCGGGACGAAACTTGTTACGTGTGTGTTGTTTGACCAGGCGGTCGTCGTTGTCGTATTGGCGAGCCCGTGCGGCGCCCATTTCGCGCATGCGCAGACGAGATATCGGAAACGGGTGGAGCTATCGACTTGAAATTTGCTATGTGAATGTAACTTGCCCCGGATACGAATTTTATCGGGTCGCCGAGCCCGTGCGACGCCAGCTTCGCGCATGCGCAGACGAGATCTCGGAAACGGGTGGAGCTATCGACTTGAAATTTGTTATGTGAATGTATCTTACCCCGGATACGAATTTTATCGGGTCGCCGAGCCCGCGCGACGCCAACTTCGCGCATGCGCAGACCAGATCTCGGAAACGGGTAGAGCTATCGACTTGAAATTTGGTTTTTGAATAGCCCGGACAACGTCGGGCTCATCGGCTAGTCTCATATATAGTTTGAAGACCTCTGTTTGTTTGTTTGTCTGTCATTTATACAAATCTACGATTCTCGACCGATCGGGACGAAACTTGGTACGTGTGTGTAGTTTGACCAGGCGGTCGACGTTGTCGTATTGGCGAGCCCGTGCGGCGCCCGCTTCGCGCATGCGCAGACGAGATCTCGGAAACGGGTGGAGCTATCGACTTGAAATTTGCTATGTGAATGTATCTTGCACCGGATACGAATTATATCGGGTCGCCGAGCCCGTGCGACGCCAGCTTCGCGCATCCGCAGACGAGATCTCGGAAACGAGTGGAGCTATCGACTTGAAATTTGGTATGTGAATGTATCTTGGCCCGTATACGAAATTTATCGGGTCGCCGAGCCCGTGCGATGCCAGCTTCGCGCATGCGCAGACCAGATCTCGGAAACGGGTGGAGCTATCGACTTGAAATTTGGTTTTTGAATAGCCCGGACAACGTCGGGCTCATCGGCTAGTAACATTAATTTTGATTTCCATGTAGTTTCATTTACGGCGTGTATGCCTCTGCCCTAGTGCGTTTCTTCCATGCCAATTTGGGAATAGAGATCCCGGAATCGACATAGTCCACGAAAACATCATTCATGTTATATCTTAATTGATATAAAATTGTATCCATCTTTATATAAAACTAGCTGGTGGACCCGACTTCGTCCGGGCTGTTTCCCCTCTGCTTTTCGGCGAATTGTGCGATTTGACCTTGAATTGACCATTTTGAAGGTCAAGGTCAGGTCGGGGTCACGATTTGACCCGTCAAAAACACTCCCTGGACAAAGGTACCCGACAAAAGTACCCGTCGAAATCCGTCCGGTTTTAACCGATCTGACCTTGAATTGACCATTTTGAAGGTCAAGGTCAGGTCGGGGTAACGATTTGACGGGTTTGACCCGTCCAAAACAAAGCAGCACCCTTATGATGCCATGTATACAGATAAAGCCTCTCGGCGACGAGTCAAGAGGTACGATTTAGTGCAAGTACAGTATTTACGCGATGCGTCGAAAACGGAAACATAAGACGATCGATGGAATCAACTAATAAGTATTGTTCCCGGGCAATAAAAAATATCTTATGACTTGCAATAAATCTCTCCTCATAGTCAACACCCTGGGGCATAACTGGGAAGTGAAGACATAATTTTAGAAGGCCTCGCAAGGGATGAATTGACGCCGAAGTGATTTAGAGTGACAAAAATGACGATGTCGGAAATAATAACATATCTCGAACCCGGTGGTCGTAGAATTCGATTGTGCATGGGAAAATGGACAGCTAGACTCCACGCTTTAATTGTATTAGACAATTTTCGAAGAGACCTAAGCGCATTTATTAACAATTTTGCCAGCCTTGGCAAGCTTCGTAGAAGCGAGTTCTATGCAATGGAAATGCATGCATATTTCCTTATATGTAACGGTTTAACAGTGTCTAAACGCTCTTTACCAACGACACTGCGGATACGAACGCTCTTTAACTATCACGCGATTAACCCATGGACTACCCATTGCGGTGGCGGGGGATTGGAGAATGAGTGCTCTGACGTTCTCAGAAGCGATGCGATGACATTCCATCTGGTATTTTACCATTAGATAGGAAGTTTGGGCTCAATCCGTCCGACAGTTTTCCCGACCATAGCTAACAGACAAACAACAAACAAACAAACAAACAGAAGTCCCAAAATATATATTAGATATAAAAACTGCAACCACCGTTTTAGTTCACAAACTTTGTGTTTATGTATATCGTCATGCATGTTGAAATTTATCATACGATCTGGTTGTTTACTTTCTCGCGAATGCAATGGGTTACCGTATTATTTAATTAAACAATATGTATTTGCCCCAATTAATATTACATTTATGATGAACAACATTTTGATGATGGAAACATGAGTAGAATAGAAAAGGGGAAGAGGATCTAGCAGCAAGCAGATATCTGCCTTTGTTGAGCTATCTCCTCAGACAAGTAGAAAGATTGCATAAATAAAGAAAGCGCGAATGGCAAGTGGCCGAGTTCGAGAAACAATAGGTTTAAGAAATGATGGTATATTAATATTATGATCTACAGACGAGTTTACAATATGAGTTGAAATGATAAGTAAGCTTAGGAATAAGGAGAGTGGGTATATTCACGAGGAATACGAAACAGAAATGTAGAGCGAGAGATAAAGAGTGTGCATGTGAAAGAAAAGTCGGTACCACTGTTGTGAAAATTTTGAAACTAACTTATGAAACGAACTGTTTTAAAATAAGTTGTTTTGAAGATAAATATAGAAACTAAATATGGAATCTAAATATGGAAACTCCATGGGATATCGGTGCTATGCCGTTGAATTGTTGGTGTATTGTTTGAAACGACCGCTTTTTTAAATAACGTATTCCGTAGCTCTGAATATCTCATTATTTATTTCAGATGATAGCAATGGTATGCCTTTAAGTAAGATCTTGGTATTTAAGAAAGTCGGGTCAATATTTGAGAATGAGTCAGACCTGAGTTGAATATATCTTGGACAGAACAATAGAAAGTGTTGTGTGCTTTCTACTTCTCCGCATACACATTTGTCACAATCGCGTAAGTGGTTTTCACGTAGGTCACGATTTAGATTACTACATTTGAGTCTTAACCGTATTATTAACGTGGTATATAGGCTATAGGTAGGCCTATAGATCTATATTTGTATTTATCGCAGATATTAAATACGAATTTCAATATATATTAATATTACAAGTGTTTAATGTAGTTCTATAGACTAGTAGGCCCTATGCCTGATTTAATTCCCCACACAAATTCACAATCAGATATTATTTCAGTGACACCAATTTGCTGGTGTCCAGTCCACCTGTTTCAATTGTAGTTGTTTTGTTGAGAGAGAGAGAGAGAGAGATAGAGAGAGAGAGAGAGAGAGAGAGAGAGAGAGAGAGAGAGAGAGAGAGAGAGAGAGAGAGAGAGAGAGAGAGAGAGAGAGAGAGAGAGAGATATGTTTATTCCTCCAAATATGGAGACCATTATGGTACAATATATATATACAAAAGTTACATGAAGACATATATATACACATGCAATATAATTTAACTTGAGAAATTCATTGTGGGAATGATATACTGCAAGACAAGATGTTTAAGACATATATATAGCTTGCATGCGGGGCCGATCGTGCGACAAAATGTCTTGCGATTTTCCACCGCACACTCTACGATTTGACCCGTAACCGGTGCCCGATATTTGGATATTTGTCGTACGATATATCGCATCGTGTGCGGCGCGCTTTAGGGTTGGAGCTTTGGTTATATAGCGATAGGGTTAGGGTTATGCATGGCCAACGTTATATATAGGGTTAGGGCTAGGGTAATTTTAAATGAAGAACATACCGCAAATATAAACGATATAGAGAAACTATGGATCTAATAATCGGAAACTGCATAACAGACGTCGAAAAGTGATGGCAACGGGGTGCCACTGAACAAAAAGAGAGAACTCCAGGTGATTGTTGACGACTGCCGACCTTTCGCCCGAGCCACGTGGGACTGACCTGCAGGCGACCGTGAATTATGTTCATGTTAATTACAGTAACATTTAAGGTCGGCGAGATCGAACTTTCAATTAAGACGTAGTTTGTTAATTATAACTTAAATGCAATAAAACTTAGCCAGCATCATTATCATAAAAGATAATTAGAGTATCGGTACAATGGTAAAAATTCATCACACTGCGAGAAGTTGGTCGTCTTTTTATTTTCCTTTCTCTGATTAGTTTATTTTCTCTTTATTCTGTCCCGTTATAACCAAGTCAGCTGTTATTGTCACACAGTTCAGACCGTGTACAATATCTTTCTTTTTTATTTGCCGTTTCTATATATGATACAAGTTCTATTTTACAAAGGGTATTATTGTCACTGTGGAGGATCTGCTCCTCGAATTCTCATTCCGCGCCCGAGCAAAATTCCGATTCCGAGCGGTATATGATCCGATTCCGTGAACGTTTTGCTCGATTTTCCACGACCATGTTTACTAATTTATGTATATCGAGGGAGCAACTCACGAGATGATACATTTAAATGATAGGACTTGTTTCTGTGGTATTTTAATCTTCACTTACTTATTCTTTAGTCCCCTATCTAGCACGCTGAACCAAATTACAGGGTCTGCTCATTCAAATCCACACACAGAGAAGAAAAGTATTGTGTACAAATGTGAATTTCGAAGCGAAAGAGATAACGTTTTGTAGAACAAATTGCTTATGTGTATCCGCAAACAACCCATCGTTACTTTAAAAATACAGTTGATCAAAATACGCTATTTTAACATGACATAATGCCTTCAAAGTAACACTACCATACGTTCCGATTCTGTTTTCGGAGTGTTCCGATTCACGACACGCACATTTTCAGCGTTCCGATTCCTGACATGGATAAATGTTTACCGTAATCCAGTTAATTGCTTCATTTTGCTGGCTTCACGACCGTTCTACGTGACGGTAAATTGTCCTATATAATGATTGACAAGTACAACGAATTAGTATCTTATACTATACAACAGATCTTCAACGTCAATGGTGTTGATTTTGATGCGATGTTTTTATATTTTCCTATAATATCTTGAGGTACTTTATTAAAAACACCAAACATACATATATGTATGTGGGAATCCAAATTGGCATTTAATAAATAATTGAGCTTAAAGGTGCTCAATCCGATTCGATGGTCCCCATATTATCAGATTCCAAAAACAACAACGGTTTTTTTTAAACCGTTGTCAGAATCGATTAATTGGCCAAAAATAATGCTAAACAGTCAACTACAGTACAAAATTGCCCAAAACCTGATATTTATCAACATTTTGTTCAATGAAATTTTGCCGGTTTGTCAATTATTTGACACAAAAGGACACTTGGTTTCAGAGTTATCCACATTCATCCGCAATTTGGTCCGAGACCGACTTCTCGTCGACCTTTTACTGGGCCACTATAAATGATCGGTGGTGAAAAATAATAGATTCCAAAAATCACTCTGAACTTTGATGAGTGCATGGGTTCCTCGATTCGTATCAAATATTTTACCACCCGGAAGCCAAGGAAATAGTAATTTACGATCGTTAATTCGGATTATGCATCTTTAAGCGCAATAAGGGAAGATCTTACTGTGCTTAAGCACAATAAGGAAATATCTAATTGCACTTAAGCGCAATAATGAATATTTTATTGCATTCAAGCCCAAAAAGAAATATCTAAAGGAATATTCTTATTGCACTCAAGTGCAATAAGAGCTAATTGGGCTTAAACGGACATGGCTCATTCGAACCCTAAAATTTATGTATACGTAATTCGAGAAAAGGGGTCTCAAAACATGCATATGCAAACTATTACAGAGCTAATTCGTCGATATAGCGCTATAAAACGCGTTTTTGTTAGTTATATTTTTGCGTAAATTTGATATCGTTTCGCTGTTCCGGTTAAATTTTTCTAATCAGCCGATCTTCCGAGTGATGCCGACAGCGCTCGTGTGTTTTCGGAAATGAGTGCATTCTCGATACCGCCATGTTTGTGACGTAATATTTTCCAAGTTTCCCCAGCGTCTCTACCATTTTCGGTACGCGATAATGTGTTTCCGTTGGATCCCATAATAACCTCTGTTGACAAGGATGTGACGATAGGACGGTTTCCAGTCTGTTACACAATGTCAACATGAATTTTAGTCATTTACATTGATCCTTGGAAAACATTGATTTTTCTCAAATATACTCTAATCGCAATTTTGTAGGCAATACTTTTCAGTTGAGTGTGTCGATGAATTGCAGTTAGTTCAATTCCGTAGTTCTTTTAAAAGCTACTCAATCCGATCAGACGGTCCCCATACCATCAAGATACAACAGCAACAACATTTCTTCAAAATACGCTCTAGTTATCAGAATCGATGTATTGCAACAAAATAATGCTAATCACTGTCAACTATGGTATCAAATTTCCCAAAACTTGTTGTTGAAACAAAATATGGCCGTATTATCACTAAAGTATCACAAAATATGACCGTATTACCACTTGACTTTAGACTTATCCATCTTCATCGGCAATTTTGTCCGAGATCCTCCGCTTGACCACGTGTTTCTGGGCCACATATTATTACACATCTCGAGAAATAACAAACTTCAACAATCGATATCTGATCACTCTGAACTCGAGTCAAATATTTTTTTACCCCCGAAACCAAAGAAATAGTAATTTAGGAGCGTCTGATCGGATTGAGTACCAACCCAGGTGGTGAAAAATAAAAGATATCAAAAATCGATATGTGATAACTCTGAGCTTTGATGGGTCCTCGACTCAAGTCTAATATTTTGCCAGAGAAACACTAATTTAGGACCGAAATGAAAATTGGGAAAATATGTTTCTACCTCTAATAAAAAGGAACGATATTGAAAACTGTCACTTCCCTGGTGACATACTGGCATCCGTGCGGAGTTTAGAGTCTAAAAACATGTAAGACCTCCACGTCAGGGGTAAATGCTGAAAAGACAAAATAGTCTTGTCGATAAAAGTTTTGACCTAGAAAATATTTGGACTAAGTTGGCCATATCACACCTGTTACCCCATTTGAATGATTTGATATTGGAATAGTTAGAAAATCCAAAATGGCAGGTTGGACCCGAACATTGAGATTTTGTTGTAATTTTCATGACTTGAATGCTTCTTTGTGGGACATATATTGTTAGTAGAAAGGTAGTTTGGGTATTTATCTACCTATTTTGATACCGGGAACATTTCAAAAGCGAATATTATTTTGTGTATTTTGGAGCGCAAACCGCCATGTGGCTTTAAGTGGAATTAAAAATTAATCTTCCTTATTGCCCTCAAACACAATTAGCCACATTACATAACCACCCTGTAATTCAAATGGTGTAGTCCATAGTGCAATGTCATGGGTGCACCTGGTGACTGTCCACGCGTAGGCCTATTCGGATTCTACTATTTGCACAGAGGGGTGATCTCATGAGGGAGATATTAATTGCGCAATGCTGATGAGGAGCCAGAGATGTAATTGCGCTTAAGCGCAATAAGGAATCTCTAATTGCGCTTAAGCACAATACGGGAAAATCTAATCGAGCTTAAGCACAATAAGAAAAGATCATATTGCGCTTAAACGCAATAAGGAATATATCATTGCGTTTAAGCGGAATAACGAATATTATTATTGCGATTAAGCGCAATTAGTGATTCCTTATTGTGCTTAAGCTTAATTCCTTATTGCACTTAAGCTTAATTATTTATTAAATGACATTTTGGCTTCCAATACATGCATGATGTACATTATATGCTCAAAATAATGTGCGCATGTAACATTAGTCAGTAGAGGTACTATACTACTTTAATCTACAACATTTTTAGTAACTGTGTCGGGAATATGTCGGGGTTATTTGTTTTTCGTATTAGCATTCATTGCGTTGCTATCTATGACGTAAATCATCCATATATACTTTTAAGATGGCGATTGGCCCATACTGATCTCTGATGGGAATGCACGTCACATGTCTAGTGATATCGAGCTTCGGGTAGGGTTTTATCTATGAGCAAGAGACGAGTCATTCAGTTGGCGATCAGCTGATTCGTTTTCGTCTACAATTAATTTGTCAGAACAGTCGCCTGACAGCAATAATTGTAAATCTAAATCACGAAACCGCATATAATAAAAAAGAAACCTACGACTTTTGACTGAACACATTATATCAAGCCGCTCGTGGAAAATCGGTATTTGCTTGTACCCGCTCATGATAATTCTCGTTTTCAGTCAAAAGCCATATATAGTTATCCTCTCGTATCATCGTTGATTACTTGCCCTCCCTAATCGATATATATATTCGTCGCTCGGCACAATTCCAAAGTGAGAATTCCGATGCGAAACTGACGTAGGAAAGTTTTCAACGACGAATAATGTTTATATCAGGAAAATGAAGACATTGATAACATTTCATAACATTATCAGAAAATGTACTGCATAAAGAGTCTGAATGCATGCCCCTTTAATACTCTCGTCATCATTTTGAAGACAAAAACTAAGGGCCGTCCCATGGAGACGTCTATCGCTAGAAAACTGGACGTTTCTATAGTCGAAATCTAAATAGCATAGCTCGGGCGACAATTGAACTTACTCGGGCGATAACGGAACATATACAGGGCGGGAATCGGAGCGAAAACATAAATCACCGATTACAGCATTTTGCTGGGTTTTTTTGGCAACAAAATGATCGGGGAACATGTCCCGGTTGAAGCTAGAGGTAAAAATTTACATAATATGTTATTAAACGTAACTTATATCTGCCTTTATAAGTTTTTCTGCCGGTAAATTTGAAATTTGCTCGGTCGACAATCGGAAAAACTTACAACCGAATCTGACTTTGCTCGGGCGGAATGTGAAATCGAGGAGCATATCATCCACAGTGATTATTGTAACGGTATAGAATGTATGTTCAATGCGGTGATTTCATCCAGGCTTCATGTGGTATACGTGTCCAACTTACACGTTAGCATATATAATAATTTTTAGTTTCTCTAATCCGACGGTTTTTTATTTATTCCGGAGGTTCTTTCGTATCACGTAGGATTTATTATTCCGAAAGTAAAAAACCTTTAGAATAAAGATATGACACAGTATATATACACCATATAATATGCCTACATGTTAATTATACAAATGGTCTGACAATTTATGCCATATCAAGATGTTTACATGAACAGGAAAACTAAAAAGCACATGTACTGTGCATATATGCACTATATATATGTAAGGTCTCAAACTTCTCCCCTTGTTCCAGATGAAAGTTCGGGAAATTCCATTTGCAAACCCTTGGGGTGAAAATGTCCAACTTGTGCATGTCGCGAGATTTCCATGTAAATATTGCAAATTTCCAACATGAAACTCCCTTAGGTTTTGAATTTACCAACTTTTAAGCATTATAGTCCAAAAAATTGACATGCAGGAAGTAGGAAAAGAGTAAAAACGACAAAATTTAATGTTAGACCATGCAGATAATAATAATGGGTATAAAAAATAAAACAAGAGGTGTGCACTCGAGTGCTAGCATACCCCCACCGTGGCAACCCGCATTATCCGTAAACCCAACAAAAAAGATTTTTGACTTTAAAGAAAAATTCGGACTAATTATATCGATATGGTGTCACAAGAAGCTTGTACAGAAAAAAATATTCTTGTTAGGAGACTTGTTAGGATGCATGGAACTGATAAGCTAGTATTCAGTCGCTATACCAACTAACATCGCCAAAAATCTCAAACAAATCGACCGTATCACTCCATAGAAAACATCGTCTGAAATACGTTAAATTGTAAGTATTTACTTCTCGATTCGGGACACAACTATAAACTAACGAAAACGATTTTGGCCATCGAGAATCACTGCATTTAATTAATATGTATAAGAATGACGGTGTATGTTGTCAATTTGGATACAATATTTGTAATAAAAAAAAAATACTTTGAGTAAGATTATTCTCAATTCTACACTTGATCACCCTACTGGAGTGTTTGACATCACGTTAATAGTAACACAAAACACTCCTTTTATTAACCCCACTTTTTTTTTATAACAATCACGAATTGTGGTGTTTGCTCATTTGCATAATTATTGTTTTTAAATTGTAATTAAAACGCGTTGTGCATAAATAATGTTATGACTGAGATAAATCCGTTGTATGACGTACAAGGTTCCTATTGGATCTTTTTTTATATCAAATACTCAATACCGTTGAACCAATATAATTAAACATTATTATGCAGTTCAAATCTACTGCAGACAATTAAACACAAGCAGTACATACGTTACAAATACGTTTTGTACTAAGCTCAAACGTGCAAATTTCCACTCGATCTTTACTGTATATATTGACAATTTCCTCTCGGCAATACGTTCACCGACTGCACAAGCATACTATTATGTGGCGTAACAGTCTGTTGTCAATTTCCGTTGCACGGCTAATGCGTGTTAGTTTCACATGCATCTACTGTTCTTGAAATGAACACGTGTATACTCATTTATACTCTACTTCGAAATTGCTTTAGTCCTCTTTCCGTGAACCGATTCACACCAAGCGGCCAGGAAATTGACCGGAACATAACATCGCCAGTGGTGGATTTGTTAATTTGAACGTTTTATATTATAAAAATCGAAGATTCCAACATACAATGAACTTTTCAAACTGACTTAAAGAATATACACGCGCACTTAGGCCTGTCATTATAGCAGGTGTGTACTCCTTTGTCGGATAACAAAATAGTTGTCAACCTTGGTTTCGTGAGACACGGGGATTTGTCGCCGCTCTCGACCTGGAATGTCCATACATGTAAGATTGTACCGAAATGATTTACTTGTGATATATACTCGATTGATCAGCTAACAAGAAAAATGCTTAGCGAATTATTATCGCCGGTCGAATGAGACAATACTTCATCAATAAAATAATATTCCATTACTCAATTTTCGGTCGACATTTTGGTGACCATCTTGGGTACGGATCAGAAACGTCTCCAACGTATATTTAGCATAATACCACAGAATCATAAATATGTGTCCAACATTTGCGCATACGTCATAATATATATATCCTCCAATATATATAAAAACTATGTACTCACGTCCTCTTCAACGAGGTAGTTGGGCTACGCCGGAACAGAAATTAAATTTCGACAAAAAGCGATAATTATCACTTTTGAATGTTAAAAATAATATTGTAATTCAAGTCGAATATTTGTCGCTGAAACAGGCATTCTTGGCCGAGAGCTGCTAACTTTAGTTTTCGATTCACCAGCATCGGTCGCTGAAGTGTGCACCAATTTGAATGGAGCACGGTATCAATGAGAACGGGCGTAAAATACGTTACCGCGCTACCAGGAGTCGCGTAATCGAGTCAACCGGGATGTTGTTTTCTATATACGCGTTTAATAGGAAGTTGTTATGTGCTGCTACGAGTAACAACATTGAAAGTGTCCATAGATTTGATCACCGCAAAAAGGATATCTCACTTCAAAGCATATATAATGTCGATAAAAAAAATTTAATTTAATGATGGGTTGAATTACAATGGAAATAAACGTTTCCTTTTTCGTTGGATATTCAGGGATTCGAGAATGTTCGAATATCCAACCCAACAGAGCGTTAATATCCTATAGAATTCCAGTTTTATTATACTAAGTGTTGTTAGGCACGTATATATATATAAACGTATAAATATGGACAAACGCAGTCTGGAGTAAACTACACACCCACATATAAAATAGTATATGTATGAATCTGTGAGTATGTTTACAAAGACTGGGAAGAACGCATCCGTATATAGATCCGACAATGGTTAGGCCTTCATTGGTGTTTCCCCCGCCCGATATATAAGGGAGTTTTGCGCACTTTTGAGTTAGCAGTACCCATCATAACTCCACGTTATTTTTTATAGCAAAACGGCCATAGGAAGTTTTAATATCGATAGTAACAACATTTTTGCAATAATTGGCGTGGTTATTGTATGATTTCCGAGTTCATATTTCTGAAAAAAAATCAAGGCTTTTTTTAATTTGTACAAATTATGTCAAATCGCCCCCCCCCCCCCCCTCCCCCAAAGATGAAGATTTTAGAGGACCATGCCAATCCATAATAAACAATAGCACACCTGTGAGGTGTGTCCTTCGTTTTGATTTAAAAGACAAAAATTATTAAAATTTAATTTAATATAATATATTTTTTGTTTATTTCCTTGCTCAAATTAACAAGAATTTTTTTTAAATTAAATTTTCTCTTATTTAAATCAAAATATTGAAAAAATAACGCTGTTATAACATCCGCGGGAGTACCCCGAGTCACCACACGAAATTTGGTGCAAACCGGTCCCGGGATCTAGGAGAAAAATCGCGAACAGACAGACATATACTACTCTTTTATATATATAAAGGAAGAGTGTTCATTGCTTCAAATGTGAGCCTGAACATATTCTCCGTTCTTATCGAAATGGCCTGTCCATGCATATCTTGATTGGAATGGTAAATTGAGATGTCCCTCAACTCAGATCAAACTTGAAAATGAGTCCCGATTTCGCCCATGTCGGGGTATAATTATAGCGATGCGTTTAATTATTGTTTTTTGTTAATTTAGATTTGTATAATATTCGTTTTTAACGACACACCGATGTGGACCAGACCATATATATGAGCAATGAAAATAAATATATTTTGGATGATACGCGTCGAAAATATAAATCGGTGCTTAAAAAATGTAAATGGCAATTCAATAACGATTTGCGCGGTAAACTATTGAAGATGAGATCAACAAATAGCAAAGAATATTGGAAATCACTAGGGAACAGGGGAAATAAGCTAAATTTTACAAATAAGCCAACTTTATCGGAGTCCCATCAGCACTATGCCACTTTAAACTATAATAGTAACCCTAATCACGACTTCCTACTTCAAAATTTGGATACATGCGCTCTCGATTTTGACATATCAGTCGAGGAGTTAGATAATGCAATATCAAATATAAGTGTCGGTAAAGCTTCTGGTATTGACAGCATAAAACCGGAATATATCAAAGCTGCATCTGGTGTTTTGAGGTATCCTCTCCTAAATTTCGTCAATCTTATATTAAAAAGTGGGACTGTCCCAATGAATGGGGTATCGGAATTATACAACCCATATTTAAATCGAAAAATCCACGGGATCCGGATAATTATAGACCAATTACTCTTGTAAGTTGTGTGTCAAAGTTATTAGCATCAATTTTGAGTAATCGTATACAGAATTTTCTGGAAAATAATCACTTATTATTCGAAAATCAAGCTGCATTTAGACGAGAGTACTCGACTATTGATCATATTTTTTCCCTAAATAGTATTATTGAGTTAGCTAAAAAATACAACACAAAATTGTTCTGTGCGTTTGTAGATCTGTCGAAAGCGTTTGATAGTGTTTGGCGAAATGGACTTTGGATGAAGCTATTTAACATTGGAATTAAGGGTCGAATTCTGAATGTTATAATCAACATGTACAGTGATATCAAATCTTGTGTTTTCTCTGATAATGCGTTTTCTACCCTTTTTCCTTGTGAAACAGGTGTACGACAGGGAGAAAATCTATCCCGACACTCCTGGTCCGAAAGTATCGATATGCATGTTAACTATATGCTATTTAACTCGAATATCTACATTCCTTCATGGATGTGTGGACCGGTCGTCGGTGGCGGATGAGTTCCGGGACTCCGCATGTACTGGACAATTGTCCATGCATGGGTATATAGGTCCGGGATATCGGCCGACGCCGACGCCATGTTTCGCACATCTGTGGGGAATGCTAGTAATCAGCGCTATATACATAAATTATACATATTAATCCATATTATTTAATATATTCTATTCATTTATAGCTATTATACCGTTTATACTCGAAGTCGAGAGATATTTTGTCCACAAGGACCGACGCATGCAATTGTTTATATTTGGACCGACCCCCACCTCTATTATGTTGTTCTATAAGTGCATATACATGTCATAATTATCCTTCAAACTTCGTTGTCATGATTGAAATGATTCAATGATTGTTTAGTTAAATGTGAACCAGGGGTCGGTCTGTCTATATATGTACTTTCTTTATGTCATACAATGTATGATTTATAAGAAATAAACTATTGGTAGTTTTAAAGAGTGTTCGATTCTTACTCGGTGGTATAATAATTCAGAGCAAAAAAATTTGTTACATGTTTTAACAGAATAACATATGGGTGTAAATCGTCCTGGAAATAAATTAAGCATTGACTGCTATTCACTTATTACCTTAGGGTACGTTCAAACGCTGGCAAGTTTGCACAGTATGTTTTTACGGACATTTCGTCATAGAATACCAGATGGTGCCAGAATATGAACTGAAACATGCACATAACATGCATCTTTACCAAAGTGAAAGTACTGAGAAGTAAAATGAATGTAGTTCTACTTGTAACGGCGCTACTGGGATTTGTCTTCCAATAACTGTATAATTTATTCTTGCGAGATTATTGCTTGCTATTTACAGAGATTTTACTTCGCACGTACTTATAGCTGTGGCACAGATATACTTTATGTGCTTGTTTCCGTTCATATATTCAGGCACAATATATCGTGTTCAACGACAACATTTCTGCAAAACACACCCTGTAAACTTGCCAGTGTATGAACGTAACCTTAATTGCTGCACAATGAATAACAATGCATCCGTATATATGCATCGACATGTACAATGTCATCTGTATACGGAATAATATAATAAACTATGAGTGACTAAACTCAAGTCGGCAGATATGTGCATGGGCGATTGAATAACTTCCTTTGTTATGTATGGCAGTAAAATATCAAGGCTGATCAGATCTGAATGAAGGGCCCAGCGTTTAAAACGATTTCGGTTGTATAACCAACGTCTGAGGTTAACCAAGCTCCTAAAACACCGTTCTTAATCCTTTCTAGTTTCTCATTTTAGCATCCTCGCGCTGATTGGCGTTATATAAATGATATTTTTATTTATGAAGTCGGGTGGTTAATGGCCATTAAGCTTTAATCGGGCATAAATGTATGTGTTGACTTTTCCACTTGGTTTGGTAACTTTGTCAGTTTTATGACGAGCAAGACATTGGAATCACTGGCCGCTCTGTGTTTTATTTTCCCCAGTTGATTATTATCAAAAACTGTTTGTCTGCCGTGGCGACTTGTTTTGCATAGTCCTTTTTGTCAAATATACCGTGGTAATATTGTGATTTAGAGAGAATTGTTAGAGCGACGTAATTAACATCCTGAGTACTATATTATCGATTGTGAACTTGTGTTATGAATCAACGTCGCCATTAAACTTCAAAACGAAAACATAATCTATAAAGGCTCGAATAGAAGCAACAACAGCGGTCAGTGAGCTTTGTTTTCTCATCAATGACGTGTTATTTTGCCTTTGTCCACCCTGGAAAGAAACACATAGAAACTCGCCTATATGTAGCGCGATAAACTATCCTTGACTGCACCAATTCTTGCGTTTCCTTGCCGTTGCCATCTTGAAACAAATTCGACCCTGCTATAAATTACCCCGTTCAGAAAATGAATAGCAAGAGGGTTCCAAATAAATTTACAGTTACGACAACCGTTTCAATTCAAGGGTCGGTAATTTACACAAGTCTAGCTGCATTGTTGCAACCTTCTTTGATTCGAGAACCACGACTTAATGCTTTTGCATAATGCAGTCATTATATGTAGAGATCGGTCAGAACCTTTTATACGGGCACACACGGACCTTGGCCCAGACTGCTAATTTACTGACGCTTCATATATAAGCTCATGTCCTTAATAATGGCGGTCTGTGAGGAACCTCTCCCTATACTATATAGTGTACAATTCGTTCGTCGGGAAAGACGGTGCACCAAACAATCACGCATATCTGCACCAAAAACTCAGCATGCATAGGTGCTAAGTTTTCAACTTTGTTGATGGCGACGTCATGTTCAAGTCTTGAACATTTGAGTAACTATTTTTACACATCGACTCTGGGCGCATTAATTGGCATTCGTTCATTTCTAAAAGAACTCAAGCGAACTATATATAGCGCTAATCCACCAACATGCAAAAGCTTATATTTGATACCATGTCAGTAGTTCCAGTGCGCGGTTCAGACTTGTGGTACAGTATCAGGCTGTTTAATATTTCTTAATGTCCACGCAAGATCGGTCGGGTATCTTATAGAATCGCACGTCAAATACAACTTAAAAAAATTATACCCATCATGCAGTTGGAATTTCGGAGTTGTATACACTGTTGCAGTTACATGCGCACACTATAGTCCCTGAAACATTAGTTGATATGTATACATAATTTCTAACATTTTGGATCACCTCATAGTCCTCGAATAGTGGCGGGCGTCAACTGTCGATTTACGAATTGCCACATGCACAAACCCTTTGCGTATGCATGCGTCATAGTTTCCCGACTTTGGAAAATTCCAAATGAAGAAGAAATTAAAAAATACAACAGATATTAACTATCAGTTTTTATCTATAAATATGCTTTATTTTTTGTGTTATTTTTTTTAATAAAATGGTTAGCATTCGTCGTCATATAATTACAATGGTAATATTGGCGGCACCTTATACATTTAAGCTGAATTTCGCTAAAGGACAAAAGGCGTCGACTTCGATTGTTAACTTTGATAGGTGGCACGGGTCGGTGGCGGGTGATCTTATAGCTTTACCACGTGTCTTGTCAAGGGCATCCGAAGGACATCGTCTCAAACTCCACAAAAGTGTTCTTAATCTGCCGAGATAAAACAACAATTAAATTCAAGTAGGTCCAATATGCAGCGTCCATTTGAGAAATAAATTTTTATCGTATTTCAATCAATTAATTCATTTTATGGCCATTTTTTAAACAAATATAATGAAAGAGGGTTGGTGCAGGGTCAACATACTTGAGCCTTTCCTATAAATGAGCGAACCCGGCAATGATAAATTTTCCTGCAGATCATTCTCTAGTTTTTCCTTTTAAAACACAATTGCTCACATGCGATCTTTTCACACGACACACTTGAAGTCTCTTTGAGTGCCAATTGGGAAAATCTTTAACTGTCAGAAATTGGAAGTTGTATCCGAGAAGCAATTTGATGAATTGTCGTATTTCATGATTAGTTCGATCTATTAGTATTGTATTCCCGGAACTCAAATACTACTATTGAAGAAGGAAAATCTGTTATCCACTTCAATGTGAAACTATATGAGAAGTGACAAATTAATCAAACACAACTTTATAGTTATTTCGGTAATGTCTATAGAAAGTCTGCAGGGGTCCAGCATTATATGCATTCACCAATGTTTATGGCACAGGCTATAGATATATACTAAGAGATCAGCCTATACAGTAACATGAAATTATTCTCTATATTTTTTTTTTGTTGCTTATAGGGCGTGGAAAATTAATATATGCACATATATGCACATATATCTATATCTATAATCGGTTATAATGCATTCTGCTGCATTGCAATATTGCGACTTATATGTCTTATATGTCGCGATGATTTTGAAGAACCTAATTGCAATTGAAGACATATGTACACACTTGAAATAATGAATGTATTCATCTTATTATTGATCAAAATGAACGTTCGCTTCACAAACTGGAGTAAACCTCAGAATTTCAATTCGATTACATGTATCATGCATAACTTCAAGATTATCAGAATCGATTTATTGCAACAAAACAATGCTAACCAATGTCAACTATGGTATCAAATTCCCAAAACTTGTTATTTATCAACATTTTGTTCAACAAAATATGGCCGTATTATCACTAAAGTATTTAGTTGTTGGAAGTCGTTATAAAGAGTTATTGGAAGTCGTTATTTGTGTATAACTCGTGCGTCGTTATAACGAGTTGTCTATTTGTATATTTGGGAGTGCCGTGGTGTTTCGAATGGCCCTAATGCCCTTTCGCAATTGGGAATATTGGTCGCAGTTTGTCACCACGATGCAAGTTTTTAAACTCGCTAACATCAATATTGTTGACATGCATCATTACTTAAATCAGCGTAAATGACTGGTTTGGTAATTGTATGTCTTTCTGACACTTGTACCAGAATGTTACATTTGTCAAGACGGATGAAACGAAGTGAGACAACACCCGAATGTAACGGGAACCCACCGACATGTTCCGCAGTGAAACTCCAACAATGCATTGAATAATGACTCGTGAATTGATAGCGGGAAACATGGAATTAAATCCCGGCCCAAATGCGTGAAGGCTTGTTGAACAATATATCAATTTTGATAGATCAGTATTTACTGACCCCGTCTCGGGGGCAACTGCTTTAGCTCGTGAAAAGGAAAGTGTGTTGAGAGGCGTTGCGACTGGAAATATGAAATCTGTATGTAACACCTGCTATATTATTAATATGGATAATGTTCAGGAGATTGTACAGTTGATACTTTAAGCATGCAGATAGAGCTCAATTATAAACCGTCATGGGTGTAGCTATTTCGGGGCGGGGGTTGCAATGGGAGCCTGTGCCCCCGAAACTTTGTTTGTGACCCCCCCCCCCCCCACCAAACCCCCAAAAATATGTTTCACACATAGGGCAAACAAATATGGACACAATAATTACACTCAGCAAAGCTATCTCCAAAAATACATTTTGAAAGAAATATGTTACGATAGGCATGATGACAGCTCGTTCACAGTTTGCATGGAATTTGGAATTATGTATTATGTATCGTTGGATGCTAATTTAATTTATTAAGCCATCCTGCCATGTGAGATCTGTAAAGTATGTAAGATGCCCAGGAATGGGAATGCAGAAATGTGCATGTATTTAATTTGTATTTAATTCAGAGAAGGGAGCTCCTAATTTCAATATATATCCAGCAATAATTGGTCTTTTATAACACGATATGATGGGGTGGGTCCCGCTTCTTACGATGAAACAATTTAAACTGAAAAAATAAAAGATTTTCCATCAGTTTTAAATGTTGTTTTTGATAATCAATTATAGATGCGATGCCAACGTCAGCTCATTTAATTCTTCTGGTGTTTTAAACGGTACGAATGTTGAAAGATAAACATATTTCCTGCATATATTATTGTATGAATGATGTTTATCATTGGGTAGATATAACCTTGGATTACGGATACCTATACCGCTATAACGAAAAGCTGAGTAATTGAACATAATATGATAATTATTACAAAACAAGTATTCATCTATACATCGATATATCCCAAAGATACGTGCCTGCTCTAATTAAACATCATGGTAGTATACATGTATCTCATGCATACTACAATAACGTAAAGCACGAACACTAGTGTATAGGTACGGTGCATGCGGTATGTGCGGGGTTAAATACGCCGTATATATAGGTATGGCGTATACGGGTATATAGTGCGGTTCGGGGGGGGGAGGGTGGCGGAGCAGCGAGCGCGTTACAAGCCTCCATTTACAATACATGTATTTTTAGTGTGTTCTTCGATTACTTGTTATTGATTATGAAACAGACTGCAGATGGAAACTTATATAATTAAAGGTACTCAATCCGAACAGAGGGTCCCCATCTCAACAGATTCCAACAACAACAATCCGATCAGAGGGTCCTATATTACTATTTCTTTGGCTTTGGGGGTAAACAATATTTGATTCGAGTCGAGGAACCCATCAAACAAAGCTCAGAGTTATTAGATATTGATTTTTGAAATTTGTTATTTACTCGAGATTAGTACTAATAATTGCCTTCAACTGCCGTAATCTGCTCGGGATGTGTACACCAAAATCTATTCAAACAGACAAGGATGGATAACTCTAAAATCAAGTGGTAATAATAACGCAATTTTGACTGAGTTCTGGGCCAGAAAGTATTCCCGATAATGAAAAATAATAGATTTCTAAAATCGAGCATTTGGTCATCTAGTTGGGGGTAGTTAAAACGTGACATAATACGATGCTGTGCATAAAATTATACACACCTTTGTCGCATATACTAGTGCGGGTAACATTTGGATATGGATGCTGAACCTTATTTGACAAGTTTAGTTAATGAATGTTTTTTAATTTTCTGAGATTTCTGGTACCTTATTGGCATTTCATCCGGATGGTTATTTAAAACATTTCACATCCTCTGTCTGCCTTATCCTGCTATTTTCACCGTCGTTTTTATTAAACTTTGGGGTGGACCCCTAATTGCCCTTGGAAACAAAACTTGTGTTGGAAGGGTGGGTGTCCGAGATCGGAAAGGGAAAAACTTGCGTTCCCAGGGTGGTGGTACCAAAAATAAAAAATTAATTAAACCTTTTACCCTGGAGTCCCCCCCCCCCTGTTTAATTTGCAGACACAACACATATTTATGGTAGAAACACGTTTCAATGTGCATGGTGACAGCTGGTTCGCACTCTATTGTAACTTCGTGATGTTGCCTGGAATTAGGCTTTATGTATTATCTATCGTTCTAATTAAATTTATTAATCATGCCATCCTGTATAAGTTCAATAAAATATGTAAATATATGAGATCTGTAAAGTGGGTAAGATGCCAAGAAATGAGTATACAGAAATGAATACTACGAACTGTCAGAACATATTAAACCATAATATAAGTCGGTGTTAAAATCTTTACTCACTTAACCATTTCTCTTTTATGTTGGGACCAGATAAGGAAATACGTGTTAAATTGACAATTTAAAAATGCACACAATATTCCCATCATAGGGAAGAGGACACATCCTTCAAGAATTACTCACCCCAACTTGGGCTACGTGCATCTGGATTGGCATCGGGTATATTGTATCGTAACCCCCCCCCCCCCCCCAATGTTTGGTTAGCCCGTACTTTGGTATTCCGGCTATGCCCCTGTAAACTACTGGCCTGCATGTTTACTCAAGTACGAAATTGTGTGTTTAACAGCCCCGTGGTGAGTTTATACCATATTATTCACGATCATTGGAAATATTTTCCACTGAATAAGGATCTTTTATTTGGTACCATTCTAAAATTGTTGGTTTCATTAAATTTTTGGCAATTTTATAGTTTTTGGGGACAATATGCTCAATGAAGGGCAATCCCATCCTAAAATTCTAAAGAAAATAATAGAAATGATGGATGTATGTTGTTACCATGTAGATATGTCAAATTAATTTTCAATTAGGGGCCAACATGTCGGAAAATAGGGCTGAACCCCAACATTTGGTTCCGGCCCCTAAAATAGGACTTCGGCCATTTTTATACAAATGAAAGTGTCAATGGCACTGTAGCTCAACTTGGATGGGGGATAATTGCATGTGTTATAGTCAATTGAGCGATTTGGAATGCGGAAATGTCTAAGTAATACTAGATGTCTCCCATCTAGATATCACCCCGAAGATCCATGTGGAGATCGGTGACGATCGGATGAGAGATGTGGCCTGTAGGGTGTGCCAAAGGATTAAGTGATGCAAATAGTAAATTCCAAGATGGCTGCCGGCGGCCATGTTTTTCGTTGAAAATCTCCCATCTAGAGGTAACCCTGATGATCCGTATGAAGTTTGGTGACGATCGGATGAGGGATGTGACATGTAGGTTGTGCTAAAGAATTTAAGTCATACTAAGAGTAAAATCCAAGATGGTCTCTGGCAGCCATGTTTTTAAACATAATTCGAAAATGAAAGTGTCAATGACACTGTAGCTCAACTTGGAAAGGAATAATTTCATGTGTTACAATCAATGGAGCGATTAGGAATGCGGAAAGTTGAACTGTCTAAGTAATACTAGATTATCAACATGAAGAGATATATATAAAGTAAAATCCAAGATGGTTTGCTGGCGGCTATGTTTAAAAAGAAATTCAAAATCATTTGATAGCTTCCATCTAGTAGATCAATATCAAGATTAATATGAAGTTTGGTGATGATCGGATGAGGGAAGTGGACTGTATGGTGTGCCAAAGGATATAGTCATGCAAAGAGTAAAATCCAGGATGGCTGCCAGCGGACATGTTTTATGGCCGAATGACCCCAAAATGACTCGTTCCCATCTACATGCCAATGTTAACAGCCATGACAAATTTCATGGAACGGAGAACCCTGAGAAGAAGAAACTCCTTATCTGACTTGGAATGTTTTGACTTGGACACTGAAAGCCAAAGTCAATCACAAAATCAGCAACCTAGACCCAAACCAAAGTCCAAAAAAACATTCTCGATGCAGGAATTACTGCAAACAGTCATTCAGAGTAACGACTTCAGTGAACGAAGCAGTGATATCCTCCTACCCAAGTTAAAATCTGATATTTTAAATGACTTAAAACTCCAAATCCAAGAAGCAGTCAAGGAGGGTGTCAGACAAGCTGTGCAGTCAATTTCAACCCAGGCAATAGAAACGAAGTCGCAGGATATCATGAAAGAAGCAGTCAATAGTAGCCTAGGTGAAATATCAGAGGTAAAAAAACAGCTTGACCTATCCAAAGCCCTGAACCACAAATTGATGGAAAGAATCTCATACCTGGAGAAAGAAGTCACCAAGAAAGTGGAGAATCTAGAGCAACATGGCAGAGGCTGTAGTGATAAACTTGTCCTTGTCTCCTGTCAGTAAGTAAAGACCATATAAATGCCAACTATGTTTCGAACTTTTAATCTAACGCCAAAGAATAGCGCAACTGACTTGATTCCATTAATGTGAAGGATTTCTCAATCCATCTACATTAAACTACACCCTTCGGCAGATATTCAAACCGAAATTAATTAATGCCAGATGCATGGAACCAGATCATGTTTCAAAAGACGACGCTACATGCTATTTTGTTAGATAACTCCAGACAGTCTAGTGGGATCACATGCCATTAGGTATGCGCGAATGATTAATGACCACGGATGCCCGTGTTCTCAACTTGAACACATATGTTCAAGAGAAGCGAACACTGAATGAACGACAGTGTTCAATACTGAAATTAGTGTAAAACAAAATAACGTGGGATCGTATTATATAGTGATTTTCTACACAAATGATGAACCGGCAACATAAAAATATCGGTACCGATCAGTATATGAACACTATATATACATTCAATGATGTGTGACACAGATTTGACTGAATGGGACAATTTCCATTTGGGGAAGGGTGTAATTTTATAACCGGGATTTGTAATATACAACTACCCCCCCCCCCCCCCCCCCGTGTCGCCACCACGTCCCTGATATTTTTTCTACCGATCTGGAAAATGCTCAAACCAAAACTCATCGTGAAGCAAAATAGACCAGCGCATGCGCATTTAGTTTTTGCAATTGTTCAATATAGAAGTCACAAGACATCATTTTCACAAACGAGTATTCATTAATCCCGTAAGCATATGCGATATAATATATGAAGTAACTAAGTATACTAACACAAGCAGGTCGACGTCCATGCATGTTTGAACACTACCGCCGGTGGTTGTCAAGCCGCAGAATGATGATGAAACTGGTCGCAGAATCGTCAAAACGATTGCACCGTGTGAGAGTTGTGTTTAAGACTAAACAAAGGCTGAACAGATGTTTAAGTCTTTGATTTGTTTGAAATTACAGTGTGAAATTTGTAATTATTTTGTTCATCTGATATACAACTGGAACCCTTAATTTCCTGCTTCAAAATTCAGGTTTATATAACCACATATATATATTATTAACATAATGAAATATTAAATATGTGAACAGTTATATACAACATATTCCACAAGTGTTCGCTACTTTGAGCCTTAATTTTTTGTGGAATCCGGTGGATACAAAAAATGTCGATAACTCAAAATGCTCACCTCTGATGTTGAGGGACTTTTTGTATAGTGTCTGTGATGTTATGTCGCATCAGCAGACAAAAATAAACTATTCAATGGTATTTATTTCCTTATTTTTACTCTTTTTTGGTCTAATGTTCCTGAACTAATCTTTACATATGTATTTGAATCACATGAAGTCTCGCGTGAAAACTGCATGATTGGTGCGGAGGTTTGCTTGCGAGCATGATATTCGATAAAACGCGGGAACATCTTCAGAATTATTTTTGGACGTTTTCTCAATTCTATTAAATTTATCCATGTCATTTATTAACTTTCTTGAGAACTCTAATCCCATTTATGCCAAGAAAACATCTGAACTAATCCATTTAAATCTAAAATGACCAATTTTAATCTCGAAATGCACCGACGTGATCCTTTGATAAAAAGTCAATATCAATCCTGATTTCAATGAACAAATATTTTCACAAAAGATTTATTAGGCGCGTGTGATGTTATTTGTGATAATATTCCGCTCACGATGACAATGTTTTGGGATCAGACAATTATTGCTTCAAAGTTGTTCGAATTGTTAAAAGCAATCTGTTTTTATGAGAAAATAAAAACATGAAAATACGAGCTAAACCCTAATATTAATTCATTGTCCCGTTGGTTCTTCTAAAAACACACCAACGTGAAACATCTTCTTGTTGAGCGGATAAGTCGGACAGACGGGTATCAGTTGGCCACATGGTGATGAGTTCATTGTTCGTCGTTTTGTAGGAAACATCTTAATAAAATCCAAGTTATCAAATTGAAATTCGCAAGTGAAATTGGTGACCAATACCACCTGCCATCTATGCACCTTGACAGTCAGTGTACATATGTGTACTATATAATCTCAGGAATTGTAACGAAACACGAGTGCACATACATCTCGGCTTAATATGTTATAGTGAAGGAAATATCTGAAGTGTGTATCAATTTCCGACACAGGGTCGGTTGGTCGTAAAAAGATTACTGCATTTGTTTTTCATAACCATAATACATTATATTTTTTTGTATATCCTTGTATTATACTATATATATTTTACCCGGGTTAAAAGTAACTAAATGTGTCGGTATGTTTTCAGCCCAAAGGGAAAATATACATAAACATAATGCCAAAAATTTACCCGCATACCCCTAACTGTTATGGTGTCCCGACCCTCGTCACTGACTTGGACGCATTCACCTATTTCTTATTAGGAATATTATCCTTGAGCAATTTATTGGACAAAAAATTAAAAAGTATAATAAACACAAGACCTGTGTCTTATATGATATTGATAATAAATACAAATAATGCTAATACATTTGGGAATATGTTTTCTGAAATGGTTTAATTCATATAATATTTACATTATATATAATATAATGTAATACTTGCTTCATGGTAACTTTATAAACGCTAATTTAAAGAAAATGCTCACTCTTTTCAATATACTTATGTTAAGCAGTGACAGCAGTCTGTAGAATTTATTTCTGTTAGGGTTTTCCCAGTAATATAGGTTTCTCGCAGATCGTTAAGTTCAGTACACAAAATAACAAAATGGTATTTATGACATACATTTTCGCCACATAACGGGCATTTCGTGTCTTTACATGTACTTTTATTCCATCTGCATTGCTCTACTGGTAGTCTGTGATTGGCTGTTCTAACTTTCAGTAAATACGTAGCTAGATGAGATGGCAATAGACTAATAGACTTTTTCGTGAACAAAGCTGCATTCCTCTGGAGAGAAAATGTTGATCGACTGACGCCAAGTCCTGGCTATGTCTCCCAAACCTTCATATAAACTCGATCATAACATGCAGTTATGTGCGTGTTCGTAATATCTGTGTATTGTTTTACCAGTAGGTACATTTGTCTGTATGTACGTCTGTCGTTTGTTTGTTTGTCTCGTATGCCTGCTTGTCTGACTGTCGTCTGTCTGTATGTAAGTACGATATGGATATATACATGAGCGGTGCTGGGGAATGGTCGGCTCCGAGTCGGTAAGACTGCACAAAGGCATTGGCGTTTGTGGGTCTTCCAGAGAGAGAGAGAGAGAGTGAGAAAGAGAGAGAGAGAGAGAGAGAGATCCCTGATTTGGGTCCAACTCCGACTTGGTCGTCTCGGAGTATGCTATTCCTCTGTCTGTAAGTACGATATGGCTGTAGAATGGAATGTCTACTTTATATAGTGCATGGGTGTGTATATGTGCATGTGTAGTTAGTTCATCATACATATTGAGACATGTGTTGTTGATATGTTTGTAATCTTAAATTTCTTATACACTGTATTATGTACAGCCCCGGTTCCATATCCCCGATTTCCCACCCCGAATGTTCCCGAATGACTCCCGAATCATAATTTTGCAAAAATCGTGGAGTAAGTTCGGGACGAGTCGGGACAGTGATTTTTTACCCCCGAACATGATCGGGGATATCGGTGCTATCGGGGTCGATTCGGGACAATTCTGGACTCGCTCCCGACAGTTTTGAAATGTTCAAAACTATCGGGAACCAAGCCGAATCGCTCCCGATTTGTAAATCGTCGGGAGAAATTCGGGAGCAATTCGGCACCTATTCGGGAGTAGTCGGCAGTATTCGGCAATATTCGGGTGGATATTCTGGAGTAGTCGGCAGTATTCGGTAGGTTATTCCCGAATTCGCCATGTATGGCTGCTTTTATACTGAGATCCGGTGTATCTGCAAAATTCGGCATCGATTCGGGACGTTCGGCAGCAATTGAATACCAATTCGGTATCTATTCGGCAGCAATTCGGTACCAGTTCGGCATTGATTCGGGGTATTCGGCAACAATTCGGTGTAAGTCGGTAGTAATCTGGGCAATTTGGCAGCCACTCGCACGAAAGTTCGGGATAATTCTTGATCATTCGGGAAGATATTCGGAAGCATTCTGGAATACTCGGCAACGTTCGGGACGATTAAATTTTGTCATAATTCGGCATCAGTTCGGCGGCTTTTTGGAATAAAACTCGTCCAGAATTCTCTCGAATGCTGCCGATTTGGTCTGGTCCCGAATTTGTGCCGAATATACTAATTCGGGACAGAAAATCGGGAATATGGAACCGGGGCTTACCAAATTGTGTTTGTTCTCATAATATAAATATTTATATATGAATCTGCATATATGGAGATAATAAAGATATATATTATATATAATATAATGTAATACTTGCTTCATGGTAACTTTATAAACGCTAATTTTAAGAAAATGCTCACTCTTTTCAATATACTTATGTTAAGCAGTGACAGCAGTCTGTAGAATTTATTTCTGTTAGGGTTTTCCCAGTAAATACTTCGGTATATATATAGGTTTCTCGCAGATCGTTAAGTTCAGTACACAAAATAACAAAATGGTATTCATCACATACATTTTCGCCACATAACGGGCATTTCGTGTCTTTACGTGTACTTTTATTCCATCTGCATTGCTCTACCGGTAGTCTGTGATTGGCTGTTCTAAATTTCAGTAAATACGTAGCTAGATCAGATGGCATATATACTAAGTAGCGGCTCAAGCTGACAGAATCCTTTATGTTTCGATAAAATATGGCACGGCTTGAAATAGACATATTTAGAATGCCGAAGAGGCAGCATGTGTGTTGCTCTATTAATTTCACTTTCATGTGTTTCATGTATGTCTTGCTTAGTGTTGACTGACTCTGCCACGCACTTTCCATATTTACTTCTCGCAGAGTTTCTTTGATAAACGAAATCCATTTAATCTTGTTTTGTAATATGGCATCACCATCATTGAGATACCTGAGTAGAAGGAATACATTTTTAGCTAATTCTGATCCTTTGTGCGATACTAGTTTTGACCAATATGATATTGCTCGGCACTTAATTTCGATCATTACGGGGTATCTTCCCAATTCTGCATATACCATGTAGTTTGGTGTGCTAGACTTCATTGTTGTGATAATTTTGCAGAATTTAAGATGTATGGTCTCCAAAATTTGAGTTTTCTCCATATCCATAAGACAAAATTAGCTGATAAACCTGGTCTTCTGCTCCTGCTAGATTATGAAAAGGCATTTGACTCAGTATCATGGGAATTTATAAATAAATGCCTTGACCTTTTTAACTTTGGTGATGACATAAAAAAATGGATTTATACTTTCTACACAAATATCAACTCATCTATTCTGATAAATGGACATAATCTCAGAGTTTCCAACTAAACCGTGTCTGTCGGCAGGGTGACCCAATTTCGCCTTATATTTTTCTGATATGCGCAGAAATCTTAGCTATCATGATTAAATCTAATAAACGCATCAAAGGTATAAACCTCGACAATTTTGAATACAAAATCACACAGTATGCAGACGACACAACTCTCATCTTAGACGGCAGAGAAGAAAGCCTAAGGGAAGTATACAATGTATTAACACTGTTCGCAAATCTTTCAGGTTTGAAAATTAACCCAAGCAAGTGTCAAGCATCATGGATAGGTTCTTATACTGGGCGTAGAGATGGTATATGCTCATATCTTGGTATCATATTTGATAGCTCATTTGATCTTCTAGGGATTCATTTTGATACACATCTTGACAAAATGAAAATCAACTACGATAAAAAATTTGCTGCTGTGAAACGACTGATTGAGACATGGAAACACCGATTACTGATACCTATTGGTCGAATAACTGTAATAAAATCATTTTGCTCCCAAAATTAACACACCTTTTCGTGTCACTTCCAAATCCCGATAAAACATTTATGAAAAAATTGGACAGTATGCTTTATAATTAATTTTCTATGGAATTCAAAATGTGATCGAGTGAAACGCAAAGTTGTATGCCAAGATTACAAAAACGGTGGCTTGAAAATGGTTAATGTAAATAATTTTATGCTGTCAATGAAAATAACTAGGGTGAGACGCCTCATAACAAAGAGCGCCAAGTGGATGCGCCTCACAGATATTCCATTATGCGAAGACCCCATGTTCCTTACATATGAGCATGGCTATTTAGAGAAACAGGCAAATAAATTAACAAATCCATTCTGGCATGACGTTTTGTTATCATTTGTCAAATTTTTACAACAAAATGTGAACAATTGCAATATATCCACATGTACGCTGTGGAATAATTCAAATATAAAACAATATGGAAAGGTAATAAACTTCACTTCTTGGCGCGAAAAAGGGTTCTTTTCTTTCACAAGAAGCCATACATAAGACATTTAATATACGCACAGACTTCATCACTGTAAACACTATACAGCAGCAGATAAAATTAACCGCAAAAAAGCTTGGCAAACAGATAACTCGAGTTTCTTACCCCATTCTACCCACTAACGTCAGCACTTTGCTTAAAAATTCGCGGGGAGGACAAGATTTTTACAAAACTTTGAACGATTCTCAAATTACGACTAAAGCGCGCACAAAATGGCAATCACAGTTTCCTGATATGGGAAGTACATTATTTACATATGATAAACTACCCTTTCTCACGACGCCTGACACCAAGCTACAATGGCTACAATTCCGAATAAATTCTAGAATATTATCAACTAATAACTTTCTACACATATCTAATATATAAGACAAGATGTCAAATGTGATAGGTGTAAAAGTGAAAAGGAAGATATCAACCACATTTTTTGGGGATTATTGTCATGTGCAGACATTTATTAGAGATATCTGTAATTGGGGAAAAAATAATGATATAAATCTTTATCCCACAAATATGACGATGATTCTTGGCACACCACCCATTAGTAAAAACTATACTACAAACTTGCTCTGGCTCCTAATTAAACAATATATATATCGGTCTAAATTTAAACCAATCACTTTGTCTGTTAATGTTTTCCTCAAAGAGTTGGCATATAGATACGATTGCGAAAAATATACAGCACGATGTCAATCGAAACTTTCAGAATTCTTGAAAAACTGGTTCCTTATAGAAAAAGCTTTAAACAAACAGGCGACTTAATAACAAATCGACAAAGTTACTTTAATTTTTGAGACTCCTATCGATTATCACGCAGTCAGTTAAAACATATACTCTACCACCATCTCCACAATAGCCTCTATGTTGAGAGTTGAGTCCATCCGAAACATCCCATATATTTATAATACATTTACTATATATGCTATGCATATGCATACATTTATGTATTATATAACTTTATACCACTGGTGTGCGAATGCTGTGAGCCAGGCGAGTGCGTGCAGTAATAAAGAGATATGTGTGAACGCGAGGAATGCCATATCTGTATACACATATCAGTGCCATTGAACATTCTGTATTTGACATTCCTCAATGTGATTGTTTCTTCAATAAACATAAAAAAAAAAACATCTCTAACACCGTAAGATAATTGTTCGATCTACTGCGTACTAGCACTGTATATTACGACGATTTCTTCTTAAAAACATTATTTCAGTATTCGATACCATAACCATGGTCGTTCCATACCATATTTTTTGGTTGTTACATACCGGATTGTTTGGTTACTTTTTTTTATTTCGTACTTTGTAGAAAATCATTTATTTGTTTCCACATGATGTGACATACATATAGTAACATGGTACAAAATGACCAATTGATTTCCTACATGGTACGAAACGACCAAACAATAAGGTACGAAACTACAAAAAATATGGTACGAAACTACCAAAAATGTTGTACGAAATGACTTAAGACGATACAAAACGTCCTGTACCCATTTATAACAACCAGACAGTGACCATGTAGACTAGCAGCGCCAACATCGTTGGTTGATATTAGGCCCTATATCACCCCGAGGTAACCTCATATCACAATCAGCCTGACGTCGAAGGCTGATATGAGGTTACCGAGGGCTGAAATCAGGCCTATAATATCAAACCAAGCAAGTAATACCCTATATATTAATTACGGTAGTTCGCCTCTTAGTAACAGTGTAATATTGACAACTCTTTCAAATGAGTGGCATCACAAAACATTGGTATCTATGCTTTATCTAACAGTGAAATAAAATTACACCATGTCATAAATCCATACCGTGTATTACTCGGATCCGTGATGTCATAAAATCATATTATTCTAATTAGTGATGTCGTAGAATGATATTACTCGATTTAAGGCAAATTGAAGTGATATTCACCTAAGTACAAATGGAGTTTGATAACAAGCCATACCGTGCAAAAATGTCATATCTAATTAATAATTTTCGAAAACATTTTGGACCGATATGCATGTACCCTGTAGTCATCTGTAGGAAACTTCCTTCCAGGGGGGGTGCTGTCGGAACATACATGTATCAAGGTGGACGCCCTCCCTAATTGGAGACTCTCTATCCATGCCCATTGGAAATAAATTATAATGTGCAATGGAATGAATAGCCAATATGTTGCTGGCGTTTCATAGCATGGAAGTTTGACATAGAGATGTTTCGCAGCAGGGTTCTGGATATTTCATACCAGTTTCTGTATCATTTCGACAATTCGTACCATTGAGTATACCGGTATTATTTAAAAAAAATAACATTAAACATTCGATGGTTCCCATGTCATCAGATTTCAACAACAACAACATTTTTTGAAATGCCACATCGTTTACCAGAATCGATTAATGGCCCAAAAATAATGCTAACCAGTCAAATATAGTACATGTATACAATTGCCCAAAACCTGTTATTTATCAACATTTTGTTCAACGAAATTTTGGCGGTTTGTCAAATATCTGACACAAAAAAGCCACTTGCTTTTAGAGTTATCCATCTTCGTCCGAAATTTGGTCCGAGACCGTCTTCTCGTTGACTTTTTATTGGGCCACCAAAAATTATCGATGGTGAAAAATAATAGATTTAAAAAATCGATATCTGATCACTCTCAGCTTTGATGGGTGGGTTCCTCAACTCAAATCAAATATGTTTTACCCCGAAGCCAAGGAAATAGTAATATTCAAGCGTTAATTGGGTTTATGAATTTTTAACTTTGTCTCGACAATGGCAATTTGTTCATTATGTTTCGCAAAAAAAAGACAGAAATATTTTAACATGTAAATGTCGGGTTGTCATCATCACGAACGTTAAATCATGAACATGTTCGCTTTCATTAAGTTAACACAATTAAAAAAAAAATTCACATACGAATGACGAGGCCCCCACCCCCTCTTTTCGTACGCCGTATTCCATGCCCTGTTATGCGGTACGCCGTATTCCGGCCCTCTGTTAGGAGGTATTCGGTATTCCAAAAATACAGGTATTCGTACGCCGACCTTCCAAAAAATGGAATTTTCATATATTATTATGTATTCCATATGACTGTTAACTGGTATTCCGTATTCCACCATCTGTGTTAAGTGGTATTCCGTATTCCATGGGGGGTGGGGGTGGGGGCCTCAATGACAATTCAATTCTTTTATTCTCATGACCTATAATACATAGGTATCGAGATAACATTTGTACACTATTTACATATATCATGGTACATATATAAGCATATTATACACATTATAATCATCATTTTTGGGAATCAACGAAACATACCAATATATGGTGTGAAATGACCAAAAACATGGTACGAAACAATTAAATGTGTCATTCAAATCAAGGGTACAAACTGGCCATAGTAGGACAAGTCGTTTGAGCCATCCAACAGACCTGGGTGAATCGCCGGGCGATCGGTCTTCCACAAAAAGGATGCATCTGGGAAGAGGGGAGGCAATCTAATTGGGAGCGGGTCGATTCGGTCCAGGGCTCTTTCGGTCTTGGACTTTTCGGTCCAGGTCTCTTTCGGCCGGGCTTGTTCGGCCCCTATTCAATTCGGGTAATTAGGTAGTGTGGGCGTTAATTGGACGGCATGTTAATTGCCTTTGATTTGGGACCGGTCTTTTGATGACAATGGAGATTTACGTTTGTAATTAACGTTTTATTCGCAACAATAGTAATGGGTATACACACATAGTAATTAACACTGCAACAAATTCGAACAATAACGTGAATATATGATGAAAGATATGAACATTCATTGATTAAAAACAAGTTAAAACAGTAAATATATACAGTTTACATGATAAAACATCTGGTTATTTAATGATTAAAAAAATCTGTTATCTATAACCAATACTTAAAAACAATAACAATTTATTCTGATTTCTTTTGAAACACACAGAATAATTATTTACTGAGAATATTCAATATAAACATGTACAAATTCTCAAACAAAGGGAATTTCAATGTTCAAGAAATGTATAGGTCCCCTTTTACTATGGAGGCTCTTTTCACATTTATTATTTATTTGCGCTCAAGCACAAACATTAAGCGCAAATATTTGCCTTAAGCATAAATCATTTGGGCTTAAGTGAATGTCCTTGTGCTGTGTCTATCAATTTATTTGCGCTTAAGCGAAAATCATTTGCGCTTAAGTGTAAATGATTTGCGCTTAAGCGCAAATACCTAACACTCCCTTACTTCCCTCTGATTGTGAATGATGGAGTCCATCTCATAGTATATTATTATGGGCCCATAGTAGTAGCCCATACAGACTCGAAAGTTGAAAAGTCAAAAGCATCTCAGTCTCTGGTGTCCCAAAAATTGGTGCCTCACTCCCAGAGCTCTGGTATATTTTATTAAAGGGACATCTCCTGCACAAATATATGCCATTTCCATGGTCATAGAAGGGGAATTAGGGGGCTTGCTTCCCTCGTGGTGTGCTTATTGAATTGAAATAGGGGGAAAACATATTTTCATATTATCAGCATCCCTGTCCCTAAGAATTTGTGTCTCCATCCCAGAGATCTAGTACATTTTATAAAAGAGACATATCCTGCACAGATCTATACCATTTCCATGGTCATAAAAGGTATCTAGGGGATCACTGGGGATTGCTTCCCTGGTATGATGGGCCTATATAGACTTGAGTGCAAATAGCGTGTCTGTCGTTTGCAGATGAGGTCCCCAGAGGGTGAATTTAGTGACGCTACCCCGCATAGTGGGCTAGCATCACTAAATTCGCCCTCTGGGGACCTCATTCTGCTTAGGCCCTCAACTGCTATGGCAGACCTAGGATCAGATTGAAGTTCCCCAGTTGAAGTTGGTGATGTTCACCCATTTGGAGCCTCGATTATGGATTTTATCTTTTGCAAATTAGGGGATATAGAAACTTCCCAGATGGGAAAACGTAACTAAAAACAATATTAATTTGATACCATATTTACTTCTCAGAAGATGAGGCCTAAGCAGAATGAGGTCCCCAGATGGTGAATTTAGTTATGCTAGCCCGCTATGCAGGGTAGCATCACTAAATTCACCCTCTGTGACCTCATTCTGCAAATGACAGACACGCTATTTGCAGGCTTGCTTGAGTGATGTGTTAGGCCTATGCCATTTAAAATTAATTCAGGGATATCAATGCATTAATTTCTATTTGCACTTAAGCGCAAATGATTTGTGATTAAACGTAAATTATTTGCACTTAAAGGGTTACTGTACGCCAAATGTTGTTGTTGGTTTCTATAGTCTCCGAGTCTGAGAATAAGGTAACACTTTTTTCATTATTTGAAAGTCTGTTGAGTACGAAGTAGTGTTACGGATGACAAATTTACCGGAATGCAAAAATACAAATTGTCGTTGCCGAGTAATTTTTGTACAGTTTTCAACCAAATGAATCAAATAAAAGTTATATTATAGGCATACTAGTCCCATATAATCATTTAAGTTATTGTATCGTCGCTAGTCAGTGAGTGGCTTGAGTGTTCTCCCCGTATCATCATAATATTTTAAGCGATCGTGTGTGCGATCGGTTTAACAAGCCAGTATCCCTCATTTAGTTTATTTGATTACGCAAATTCGTAGTTTAATTGACGCCATTTTATGGCTCCAGTCATAAATTCAATTTATATCAAATTATTAACTTTAAAATTATTAAATTTTAAGATAGCCTATTAACCTGAGCGTTTACAGAATACATCTTCGACTCAAATTACTTATGTTTCTATATATTATCGATATTAGATCGTTGTTGTCACCGGAAATTTAATGAAAATGGCGTACAGTACCCCTTTAAGCGCAAATATTCATAAGTAATTGTATGTCATAATTTGCAAAGTTCTGTCAAATTCTTGTTAAAATATGACTAGATTCATAACGGTGATATTTGGTTAAATTTCATACCGAGTTATGTATAATCGAATTATTGAGGGATCGGGAGGGACTTGGATCATACGAATGACATATATTCATTGCTCCAATTATCTCTTAACATGAGTAATACAAAATGAAGTCACATTTCCGAACCAGTTCCATACAGCAGAACCTGATCTAGAAGATATTAGCGAAAAAACGTCAAATTCCCTCTTTCAGCTGTCATTTTGACGACCATCTTGGGCGGGGGAGTTCCAATTTTACCCTAAAAATGTGGCACTATATCTCTCAAAGTCATACGTACTGAATATGCCTAATTTTAAATCGTATATTTCATGGTAAGATTACTTGCGACATTTAGTAAATTATATAACCACGAAACACTCTTTAAATTTGGAAAACCCCTTAAAAGAGGGGTTAAAGTGAAATTCCAGCGTGGCTCCATCTCTAATACCAATACGTATGTAAATATGTACATATGTGCAAAGTTTCATGCTTTAGTCAGACAATTTTAATAATTGTCTTGAAATTTTTATTTAATCTACTCCACTGTGTTATAGTGGACCATAGTGAATATTTATCGTCGTTTGATTTGCACCGGGTGAACTACTGCAAATCGTCACACCGACATGACATTGGGAATTCACATGTTTATTTATATATTTCTGACGGCACATGAATAAAGTTTCTTCAAACATCGCCACCAGAGACCCCTAGCGTTAGTTCACGTTATAATCATTGATTTCGAATTCCTAATCATTGGTTTGACCGGAAATAGTAGATTACGCAATTGGATATTGGTTGGAATACGAAACCTATTGAATTGAAAGAACGTCATTAATTTTGCATTGGTGATAATTTATATCTTTTAAATATAAGAATGACAATAAGGTCTATTAGTTTGATAACGATAATCATTGCTCATGGGAAATCGTCTATTCGTTTGAAATATGTTTATTGATTTAAAAATATGGCTATTGAAACAGAATGTACGTTTATTGAATATGTGCGAATCTTACTATAATTGTTTTGTTGTTATATATTAGTTGAACAGTGAATACTAATAACTTAAAATAGAACATTAATTTTGCATCGGTCAACATTGATTATGAATCTATATATATTAAAACGGAACTGTCTCTTATTGAATCCAAGAACTATTATTGGTTTGGAATTGGAGTCTATTGGTTTGAAATAGATTGCCATTGATTAAGAAAATATGGCTATTGAAACGGAACTGTCTCTTATTGAATCCAAGAACGACTATTGGTTTGAAAACAGAGACTATTTTTTGTCACAAACCACCATTAACTTTTATTTCATGTAATTTCCTACCGAAAGGCCGCCCATGAATAATCTTATTTTCTAGCTCGGAAACTATGAAACTGCATTGCGAATCACTCGGTAGACGAATCAGGGACTAGAAAGCACATTCTATACGGGATGACAGGAAAGCAGCGAATAAATTCCAAAATCACATCCTTCAAAATTATCCAAGATAATGACTGACTATAGTTTCGGCTCTTTTTGTTCCAGGATTCTGAGATCATTCGAACCGCTATAATCAGGGAGATGGATCGACAAAACGAGCACGAAAAACGTCCCAGCGGGTTACTCAAGCAGGCACGACAAGTGAATTAAAGAAAAATGCCCATATTATTTTTTCGATTGCAATATTTTAATCCGACCCCATGCTGGTTTTTATTGAATAAATTACAGCTAATTCCTTCTGATTAGGGAATCGCCAATTTGTGTAAATTATATTACGACAGCTAGGCTTAGATTTCACAAGACACCTGGGAACACAGGGCCATTGTCAAGAACAAGTTAGATTGATTTACAATGAAATGAGTGTTAATAATGTTTGCCCTTTTATTAAGTCCAACGTCCAATTGCATGCACCTACAGCGGCGTAATTATCAGAATCCGATTTTCTTCGCAAACAGTTCTGCGTTCTACGTTCTTGAATGATTCGAATAGATTTAAGAATATAGACTTTGGTTGAGCGGCTTTGATCGAAAAACTAGTTTTCGAGATACCCCGTCGGCGGTAGAACAAATTGAAACTTTCCATGTAAATCAAGTGTTCATTGTGCCACATGAAAATAATACTCAACGGTGCCGGAACCCCGTGCTAAGGTTAAAAATCGAACTTTTGATGCAAAAAAAAGAAATTTTTACTAATTTCCGAAAAGTTGATCATTTTTGCCTAAATTTTGTTAGAAGCATGGAAAAATGCATGAGAATGCCAGACTGGAACTATATATCTAAAAAAAAAAACAAAGAGATCGCCTTTGTCCACACACTTTTATTTATTTTTTACATTCTTATTTTAATTATTTTTCGAAAATAAAGTGTACCATTTTTCGCTTTTGAACACCCATTAAAGTACGATCAGACCAAAAGTTATGTACGGTATCAACTCATGTTATATATAAAAAAAATGTCCCAGTCCAATTGTCGTTTGAACCATTCCTCGACCTCTTTTAATAAAAATGTCATTTCATTAACCCCACCTATCTGTGGTAACCGAAAACCAACATTGAGTGAATGTCGCGCATATTAGTAAGGTATTCACACCAATACAGCTATCGATTCGTTCGTTCTATTGCGAACTTCAATTTATGTATGAATGCGAGAGATATAACGCAAAATGTAACATAAATCACGAATTCGATAATCGGTGACTGGAACTTCGCAATGACTTAAAAATAAAATAATATTATACTGTATTTATACTGTATTGAACACCCTATATTTTCAGACTCAAAGTGCCCCTGATTAAGGGTCAGCATCACGTTTGGCCAAAATTTCCTGGTATTTCTAAATGGATTTTCTCAAAATCTGCCAGGAATTTATTTGTGAAATTTGGTACAAGCGATTATTGTAATACAATATTTAAGAACCATCGAAGAATTGATTATTATAATCTCATTTAATTCACTTTTATGGCATGTAAAATATTTAAAATTTCACCATTTTCAGGTACCAAGAACTTCTGTAAATTAGATTTGTTTCAAAAGTGCAGATCATATATCCATGATATCATATCTGAAGATTATGAGAGGAGACTTAATTTTCTTGATTCGTGAAATTTTATGATTATTTTCAATTAAAAAGACAACTACCCACAATTTTTTTTCTATATTTGATAATTTTCATGTCATTCATGTTGTTCAATGAAAAATTGGGCTGAGATGAGTTCTGGGTCATGGCTTCATAACCAAGTTGAAGCTGACCACCATATCTCCTAACACTGTGGCCTCATTTCTGTTGATTGCTTGATTCTTGAGTGGACCCCACTGCATGTCAACAGTTGTTTTCATTGGACTGGAATATTGTGACTGTTTTATTCTTCATTATAATATATAGGGGTATGACACTATATTGTGAAATTAAAAATCTAACTCCACGTAATGATACAATTGAAGCCCCCTCCCATGGAGCCAAGACAATGAGCTGTTTGGTAATTGGAGTGTTGTGTGAAATTATTAATTATTCTAGCAGTTCTTGGTACCGAAAGGGACAACACAGAAAATAATATTTCAACCTCCCAAATGTATTATAATTCATTATAATTGCTCAGTTTCTACAAATAATGAAGATGATGATATGTGAAATTCAAGATTTTTCGCCATATAGATCCAGAGAAATACTTTGTTGAAAATCTCTTTACATATTTGGCTGTATTTATGCAAAACGTGCAGCTCCATATTAACACTGACCCTGAACAACAAACAACACAAGAAAACCATAATCAGAAATGGTAACGCCCTCAAGATCATATTATTAGGAATAAATATAAATTATAAAAAAAATATATAAAATATATTGGTTACATGAATTCGGTTAAAACAACTAATCCTTCAAATTATTACAAAAACTACGGCTTATTACTGCAGGTTTCTCATTCACCACACCAGAAAGCCTCTAAATACGGATCAAAATCGGAGTCATTGTGTTCCCGCCATAAAATATTCAAGAGTCGCCCAGCCATTGTTCATATCTAAACATCGAAAGCAATTAACGCGATCATAATAGTTACATACTACAACTATCAATTTTTTCAGCGAATACACAACCCGCGAAAACCCGAAATGTGTTGTCCTGTGAGATATCCCATCGTTATAGCTCGATTTGACACGGCCAGATTAGCCTTCCTACAATATCCTAAAACAATAAAGCTTCTCAAATCATCGGCATAGTCGATAGAACTTTCACGAACTTGGACATCGACACTTTCCGATCGCTCTACATAAGCATGGTCAGACCTATCATCGAATACTGTAACTCTGCACGGAGCCCACATGACAAATGTCAAAGAATTGTGTCAGAGAAAATACAAAGAAAAGCAACGAAACTAGTTCGTCAAATGAAAACTCTATGCTACCGAGTCCGAATGCTAAGACTCAATCTGATGTCTTTAAAATATCGAAGATTCAGAGGAGATCTAATCGCGGTATATAAACTGTTGAATGGTCATTACAATATCAATGCCTGTGACATATTAGAAAGAAATTCATCAGGAAGAACAAGCGAACATAATAAAAAGCTACAGATGCGCACTGTTAACAATGACATAGGAAAATATTTCTTCACGCAGAAGGTGGTAAGTAGCTGGAACTCTTTGCCAGACTTCGCTGTTGAGGCTCCAACGCTCGATCAATTCAAAATATACATAGACTCATTCTTCTATTATATAAAATACGAGTTCGACGGCAAGTAATATGTTCAAGTGACTCACAGAAGTTGGAATCACTGACTGTTATGCTATTTTTTTTTATTTTTTTTGGAGTTCTAGGTATATAGGAATACATCAACGAATAGATGCTATGCTCGCGGTAAGATTGTAGATAAATGATTTTTCTAACGAAATATGCCGAAAACCCTGAGAATTATGCTTTTGTTGTTGAAATTCACGGGTCGAAGTGAAGAGTTTTGGGGGTACCTCGACAATCGGAGTTGCCATTCTTGACAACTATATACATAGAACTCCAAAAAAATCTCAAAAAATAGCATAACAGTCAGTGATTCCAACTTCTGTGAAGTGACTCACAAGAAAATATCGAATGACGATACATATATATATTACAAACATTGCAAATAATGTAGTTATATTTTTTAAATGATTGGTCTCAAGTTACCATATATCCTAGGTACTTTTCTGTGTATCAATTTACACTGAATTAGCCAAAGCTTGGTTAAGCAAAAATATAAAACGGTCCACACACAAAAAAAGCCAATATGAGGTCTATCAGAATGTATAAAGATGTAACAAAGTGAAAGAAATTTGATAATGTTGAACAAGCTGGTACTTAAAGGGGTACTGTACGCCATTTTCAATAAATTCCCGGTGATAACAACGATCTATTATCGATACTATATAGAAATATAAGTAATTTGAGTCGAAGATGTATTCTGTAAACGCTCAGGTTAATAGGCTATCTTAAAATTTAATAATTTAAAAGTTAATAATTTAATATAAATTGATTTTATGGCTCCAGCCATAAAATGGCGTCTCTTAAAATTGGAATTTCCGTGTACAAAACGTAATCAAATTATAATTGAGGGATACTGGATTAATAAAACAATTGCACACACGATCGTTTGAAACATTATGCTTATACGGGGAGAAAACCCAAGCCACTCATTGACTAGTGACCATACACTAACTTAAATGAGTATATGGGACTGCTAAGCATATAATATAATGTTTATTTGATTCATTTGGTTGAAAACTGTACAAAAATTACTCGACAACGACAATTTGTATTTTTGCATTCCGGTAAATTTGCCATCCGTAACAATACTTCGTACTCAACAGACTTTCAAAAAATGGAAAAGTTGTTACCTTATTCTCCGACTCGGGGATTATAGAAACCAACAACAACATCTTGGGTACAGTACCCCTTTAATTTAATCGAGAGATAAAATACTGTGACAAGAAATTTGAGCTTTGTGATTAGTACACTGGGGGGGGGGGGCAATTAAATTGGACAGAGGTGTAAATTAGTAGCGGTGGGTTACCAGAATCATTACTATTTTTTTTTTAGCCTGAACAATGCACTGAAGCCCAAATAAGGTATATATATGAAGAAGGCATCCCATAAATGCTACTGCAGAAGTATTACACTTACAGCTAACACATATCTGAATTACTTTTTGCCATTACTCCGTAACCCCTCCACCCCCATGCCACCATTCATTTTCAAATGGTTTACATTCAGTGACTCCAGTATATAATAGGGATGTTGCTGTAGATGGAGGGTTTTCTTTGGCACCCCCCCCCCCCGCACACATTGGTAGAAATTTTACAGATGGTACCTAAACATTTTCTTACTTTTTGTCTTTATCTTAAAGGTACTCAATCCAATCAGACGATCCCCATATCAACAAGTTATACAACATTTCTTCAAAATACGCTTTTGTTATCAGAATCGATTAATTACAACAAAATAATACTAACGGCTGTCAACTACATGTATGGTAAATAAAATTTCTCAAAATGTGTTATTTATCAGCAGGTTGTTCAACAAAATTTGGCCATATTACCACTTGATTTTAGAGTTATCCATCTTTATCCGCAATTTTGTCCAAGACCATCGGTTTGACGACTCTTTTCTGCGCCACAAATAATTACACATTTCGAGAAATAACATAGTTCAAAAATTGATATCTGATCACTCTGAGCTTTGACGGGTGGGTTTCTCAACTCGTATAAAATATTTTTCACCCACAAAGCCAAAGAAATAGTCATTTGGGAGCATTAATTTAGATTATGCATCTTTAAAACAAAAAATTTCACACTAAATACTGTTTCGAAATTCAAGCAACCAGTTTCAGATTCAGAACAGTTTCAACTGCCTTGTGGCAGGTAAAAAATTTGTTGACATTGTTTACCAAAGTTGGAGATTAGAAAGTCAGCTAACATTGTCACACCCACCCGACCCCACTTTTCAAAGACAAAGAAGTGAAGAGAAGTCTTAAATTAAAAATCCTCACCAATGTCACTGACTCACTTAGTTGGTGGACCCAACTATTCAAACTGAGCTAAACGCTCTCGCTTTGCTCTGATTATAAACGCCAGGTTTACGGACTATTGACTCATCGACTGGAATTTGCAATACATTATTCTAACATTAACAATAGCGAGTTTGCGATTTCAAACGGGTACGGGTACCGGTACGGGTACTGGTAGCTACACGTACCGGTACACGTTTTGAAATCGCAAACTGTTTTACGGGTAGAATTAAGCATATCGACGGGTAGTGTATGGTGAGCCAATTGCAGCACAATATATATGATGTAGAGAAATTGTTATCCGCATTCGCTTTCTTGGCCGACGTTATACTTGTTGTTATGGTTATATGATGGACATCTGCGTGGATAATGGATTGCATTAACCAGGGACGAGGCGAAAGTGGAAGGGGTTGGCGTCTTTCTTTGACTCGTTTTGGTAACATTTTCAATAATTAGCTTTCATAAGTAATTTCCCAGACCGTTGAGTGTCGTCTAGAACAGATGGAATTTTCTGACTGAGAAAATATGTTATGATAGCACAAATATACAATTACGCTAATTTAATAATCCAACCATTATTCGGTGTAAAATGTGTTGGTTTAGACCCAGGGTCCAAGAATGTCCTACATGCATGCACTTTTAGTCAGATATAAGACCGAAATTGCCCCTTATATTAGTTGGGGAATATTTAGTCATATAACTGGTAATGGGTTGGAATCTTTCGAAGGGTCGGGCAAGGGAATATTCATCCCAAGAACTTGGATATTTGTCTGGGTCTAAACCCGGATGTAGGTAGAACAAGAGCTACACTGGGCGTGCAAAATACCCCCTCTCTTGGGTCGGCGGAAACTGGTAAAAAAAGTGGCATAACTCTGGTAAAAATTGGCGGACGGAACTCAAATTTGAACTTGACCTGTGTTTTGGTGGGAGAAAGTAATATACCAAATTATCATTGAATCCGATAAGCTCTAGTAAAGTTATCATCCGGAAAACAAATTTCAGGGATTTTCTAAAGTCAAATTACGTCAAATAAGGGGCATAACTCCGGTGAAAATTGGTGGACGGAACCCAAATTCGAACTTGAGCTGTCTTTTCTCCTAATAAACCCACATACCAAATTTGATTGAAATCGGTTCACTCTAACTAACTGTACCAGAACCCAAGTTCGAACTTGACCTGTGTTTTGGTGGGAGAAAGTAATATACCAAATTTGGATTCATTCCGATAAACTATATTAAAGTTATCATCCGGACAACAAATTTCAAGGATTTTCTAAGTAAAAAAACGTCAAATAAGGGGCATAATTCCGGTGAAAATTGGCGGGCGGAACCCAAATTCGAACTTGAACTTACTTTTCGGCTCATAAACCCACATACCAAATTTTATTGAATTTGGTTCACTCTAACTAAAGTTATCATCCGGAAACCAGGTTAACGGACGGACGCCCGGACGGACAGACCAATACTATAATGCGGCCGTTTTTTTCAAACGGGCGTATAAAAATCAAACTTGTTAAATATAAAGGGTGTTTAATGGTACACTATTCATTATATGGTTCGAATAAAGAGCGTTTGCTTCACGTCTAAGTGAAACAAAGAAAACAGCTAAAAGTCGATCTGATGACGGTAAGATTGTGCCGACTATGAGGTGTGTATATCAGTATTTGGTGTCACTATCGGCCACTACAATATACAACAGTCTTGGGGTTCAAATGCGCCATGTCAGTTCAAAAGTCAAATATCTATATTAAAATGAGAAATCAGTCACCACCACATAAGGTACAATAACTGAACGGTTGTATTCAATCGTGTAACACATTCACGGTGTACTTATGCACAAAGGGTCGATAGGGGACGTGGGGTGTATCGAGAGGGTGGGGTGTATCACCCCAACTTTTGTCAACAGTTGGATATTGCATATACCTAACACACCAAAACATACGTTGAAATTATTCTGTCATTCAGTTTGATTTTCCAAAAATGTATTAGTGCGTTTTTTTTTTTTTAGTTTTAGACCAACATTTGCAAATATTCCTACTTTTGGTAGAAAAACATTCGGGATATATGGTCAACAGCAGGTTGGAAATATCCAACAAATGTAAAGCTTGAGGAAAGTCAATAATTTATCAATTTTCATGTTCAGATTTCAAAACGTTCTCACACCAGACCGAACCATGATCGACCCGGTATGCCCTGGCCTAACCACATGCAGTGGCTCGTCAATACTGATCATTGATTTGTGAAAAACAAACCAGGGCGTGAATTTGCCTGGTGTTAGACCACTAGATGTTATGATTTTGCAATTTCCAGGTTCATATCTACAAAACTGTTCTCGTACTGCATGGTCGGCAAGGTGGAACCCCCCATCACAGGACTTCTGCAACAAGACTACTGATCCATTTAGAACAGTCCACAATAATATTCAGGACAGTGAAGGATCAGTTGCATGGGGGGAATCAGAGCCCAACGGCGTGCACAATTTGAATTACGCACAAACCTCTGTTTGGTGTGGTTTAAGGGTGTGTATAGTTGGGAATTTGAAGGTGGACACACCTTCTCAACGCGGAGACCCCCTATAATTACGTCCCTGTGTCGAGACTGCGTATAGCACCGCCAACTCACTCTCTTAATCATAACATGTCGAGAATCCCGGGGTTAGCCCCCCCCCCCCCCCCAAATCACATTCCCAAAAAATAACATGTCATTACTTGAGTGAAGACAGTTGTCAGTAAACAAATCGGCGTTCCATAGTTATCTTAGTGTTAGAAGCCGCCTCGATACTTTGAACATAAAACATGGCTTACATGACAAATGTATCAATGAGATTTGGCAATTAAATCGTGCAATAAATAGAATAATGCATAGCTGACTGTTATTTCGTAGAACTAATGTACTTTTGAGTGAGAAAACTTTAGCGAAAGACTACCAGTCAACGGGATACATCTACCCGTTCCAAATCCCTATCGCTTTATGTACTGCATTCAAAGTACGCAAATGACCGTGACGATTTTCACCGATCTACCTGGATCTACCGGTACCCGTACCCGTCCGACGGGTATCGCAAACTCGCTAATGTCAAATTAATACAAATATCTAACTTTTATTTTATTTATTCCTGGTTGGTCGAATACATCAGCTCTAAATAGATCGTGATTTATTACGCCACATGGTGGTGTATCTAGTTTCGGTGATTTTGATATTGTGTGGTGGACTGGACGAATGTATTCTTTGAGATTTTGTTTTGTACCTTACTCAATCGTACCAATAGAATCACGTATATGCTGAAATTGTAAAGTTAACGGCACCGGTGTATAATATGTTTTTGAAAATATGATAAATCGTATCCATAGGGTCAGGACAGGCTGAAATTGTAAACTTAAAGTCACTTGTTGTTGAAAATATAAATAATTTGATAGACTGAAAATAATGTGTAACCCATTGGGAACCCCTGGTGTAGTGAGGTGAATTGTGGGTAGTTTCGTTGTGATTCTCCGCCATCTTTATTTTCTGGAATTATCACCAAGATTTCTCCACTCGATTCTCTTAAAATGCACCCGAATCGGTAAAATTCTTTTGATAATTCTATCTAAATACATCTTAGCTACTATTCGGATCTGCTGTCCCGGTCGAAAAGGGTTTAGTTTGACCAAAATGGCAATTGACAAAAGCCTGTTTACAAAATGCGTCTACTCGATGACCCGTCCACGGTCCACGCTGTAGTGTAAATTTATTATCGAAAACAAATTCAATTTCTTCCATCTAAAACATAATTACGCGCTGAACTCTGTCATTTTAAGAATATATAAGTATTACACACATACACACCAAATTTTGAAAAATAACAGTTTTATAGACATAAATCGATTTAAATGGGAAATCCTGTGTTAAATTTTATCATCGAAAAAAAATATCAGTTCTTCGATCTAAAAAATAATTACGTGCTGTACCCTGTCATTTTAGGAATATATAAGTATCCCACATACACACACCAAGTGTGAGCTAAAATTTTTGAAAAATAAGAGATTTATCGACATAAATCGATTTGTATATGGCAGATGCCAATTGCCTTGTTAAATAAATTTTAGGGCCTATTTCGGCCTATCGTATCAACCCCTATTTTCTCCAGCGTAGCCTGACTAAGTGTCAACATTGGTCTTTATCGCTCCACTAATTTGTATCGTTTCATCGGTATGAATTCCATATCCAATTATCCACATATAACCAACCCAACCTCTAATCCCGATCCAATTTATTTAATTTTTTCATCGCTATAGTCACGTTACTTAATATTTTATTGCGTGATACTTGTACTTATATGTCTATGGTATTACTATAGTATCCCGTATACGTATATCAATTGCTATTCCTTTCTATATAATCCTGGTGCCATCTATAGAGATAGAGATAATTTCATACCCCCCCCCATTTTATATCATTGCTGCTTTAGTACAGTCGCGATACATTACATGGCAACATCGCTCCACTAATTTATGTCAGTTCATCGGTACGAACCCCTTTTTTTTCCGAGTCCATATAACGTACCAACCCAACATCTTATAGAAGTCCATAAATGACTATTCTGGCACTATATAGAGATGACTAACATTCTGACACCCCCTATTTTATAGCCTTGTTGCAATGTTCAGTAGAGTTGAGATGCATAATATGTCAACATTGGTCATTATCGCTCTATAAATTTATATCGGTTCAACCCTTAGTTCCCTGTATCGTCCACCCCTCCCTGAATTTATTTTTTCATTTGTATTATAGTCTCGTTAAGAAATTGGTGTATAAGGTGTACGCGCATTTGTTGCGTTAAAAACCAAAGGTCCCAAGTCAAGGTCCAAATCCCCAACACACTATTGTGAGGTTTAACTCCGTCTACAAACAGTAATGTCCAAAGTTATTGATCACTTAACCACAGCAAAATTATGGGTATTTTTTCATGATTTTAAATCCTGAAAAATTACCCATAATTATGCTGTGGTTAAGTAGTCAATTACTTTGGGCATTACTGTAACCAATATAAGGATTTGAGGTTTAATGATAACTCAATCCTCATACAGTAATGTTCAAAGTAATTGACCACTTAAGCACAGCAGAATAATGGGTAATTTATCAGGATTTTAAATGCTGAAAAAATACCCATAATTCTGTTGTGGTTAAGTGGTCAATTACTTTGGGCATTACTGTAACCAATATAAGGATTTGAGGTTTAATGATAACTCAATCACCATACAGTATTATTATATGATCATAAGTTTCTTTCCCCATTCCTATGTTAAAACATAATGAAAAAATCGAGATGTCTAATGATGTTCACCTCATTAATCAAACAAGAGGTTAATAACAGTTCTGAGTGACGTCAGATACTTCATGGGTTAACATAACTTATTATCGGACCTGAAAATAGATAGGATTTTCCCAGCGACGTTCAACGTCACAACGTCTTGTCCAATCAAAGCGAGTTTCATATAATAAAACAGTTATCGCATTGTTTCTTGGTTGACACGAGGAATTGTCAGCCCTTGGATGTCAATATTCACCTCGGCCTACGGCCTTGGTGAATATTGACCTCTTCGGGTTGACAATTCCACGTGTCAACCTCAAAACAATGCGATAACTGTTTAATGTTCAAAGTAATTGACCACTTAACCACAGCAGAATTATTGGTAATTTTTCAGGATTTTAAATCCTGAAAAATTACCAACAATTCTGATGTGGTTAAGTGGTCAATTACTTTGGGCATTACTGTAACCAATATAAGGATGTGAGGTTTAATGAGAACTCCATCCACATAACTAATAAATATGTGTGAAAATTAAAACAAAACAAAATAAATTCCATGATGGCGTCCAATATGGACTGCCTAATTCTGCTCCAAAACATGTATATTTCAATGATATTTTCATTAACTGGGATCCAAAAGCCGACTTACGGGAGCGTGCTTCGCGCGCGACTGTATCTTAAGCATGTGTGCATATTTAATAAGCCAACAATTGGAATCCCAACAGAGAAGATTGGCGTGGGTCCCTTGTGCGATCTGTCCATCGAAAACTATTTAGACATCTCAAGAAACGTAAGACCCAATAACTTAATATACAGAATAGATACATCTATTGCCTGAGTGACTAATATTTGTTACAATGGGGTCAAATAGTTGCGAAGCCAGCACCACAATTCTTTCCCTCCATAGTAAATCTTAAAACAACTTCTAAAGAATTATTAATTTACCTTATATTTGGTATGGAGAGTCCTTGGTTTACTGGAGTTCAGATTTGTTAACATCAGGTCACCAAGTTAATTACTTGCGAAGCCACAGCCATAACTATTTCCCTCCATAGTAATTCTCAAAACAACTTCTTAAGAACAATTGACCAGGTCAGTCGCGCAATTATTGGAAGAGCCACGGTCAATCATTTTTTTAAAACCAAATGTTACATTTAAATTATTGCTTTATTTAACCAAAAAAAAAATTTAAATGAGAAAATTAACTTTTACTACTTGCTAAATTTTATCTTTTAATTATTTCATTTAAATTTTATTATCTACAGTATACTAAGTCCAAGTCTTTATAATCTGTTGAGTGACCCCACAGTCATTTACTTGCTTTGTTAGTAATAATTTGAAGGATTACTTGTTTAAACGCAATTGTTATCAAAATATTTTATGTATTTTTTATAATTTCTATTTATATGTAATACTATAATCTTGGTGGCGTTACCATTTCTGACTATGGTTTTCTTGTAACCGATTGTTAGTGTTATTAACATGCAATCCCATGTTGGCATACGGGATGGAATTACCAATTGGTTTTCGGTTCCATGGGGACTCATAGTGATGTCTATACCACATAAATAACAACATAAACCAGAAGCAACGTCGGTTTACGCGCAAATACATACCGGTATACCCAACGATCCCATTGGTCGATTGTATATGTATAATTAGAATGGCTTCACCTGCAGATACAACGCTTTCTGCACCCAATTAAAGGGGTGGGTGCCGTTTTAAATCTTGCAATAACACTCCAATTCACCATGATCTATTCCGTACATCACTCACCCATGGTAGACATGTGCAAATAGACCTTTGCTGGACATTATAGAGGGTTTTCGTTGCATAGATCAGTAACCAGTTAGCTCTAGAGTTTTCCGGTCTCACTTGAAGCTATATAAACCTATACTGATAATACACCCCGGTGTTTGAGGGGTGGGAGCAAACCACTACAAGGTTCGCCAAATATCCAATTTTGGCTATATACTATATAATAGAACAACACATATATCTTGAGATTAGTTAGAAATCAGAACCATGCTTGAGTTCGCTAATTTCTAAATTCTAACTAATCCGATTATCAGCTCTGTTTCTATGTTTATTACACATCTCGAACTTACTCAACTGGTTTTTATAACTGCATTGTTACATTCTGAGAGTGGACGAATACGAATATAGTGCTAGAGGCTGTTGGTAGCTCGAGCCACCCCTACATCAAGTATAGGCACAAGCGAATACATGTTGCTTGTTTACCATGCATGCAAGTTCAGTTCCCTGGTAATGAGTGCACAAGTTTGTATATATAAATTCATGTATCGTGACTTATGCAAATGTTTAGTCGACCAAAATTGGGTTATATGATGCTGAAACGTGTTGTATAGCTACTACGGGATAACTCGTAGTCGGCACCTGGGACGGAATTTACCAGTGTTCATCGCTGGTGCCAGCTACGAGTTATATCGTAGGTAAATCAGTATTACATTTGCGACGTTTTAGATGACGTAGAGTTTAGGGTAATGTGGGGCATTATGCGACGCGGGGCATAATGCGACAGACGGTCGTTAACAGGCCATATGTTTTTCCATGACTGAACTTGAATCGCATATTTATTATTTTGAGTAAGACCAATAATAGAAGTGGACATCCCAATTATGACTGTTTAATCTCAAATGCGAAACGACGGAGTGGGGGTACCCACATTTGGTGACCCCCATTTTTTAATTGTTTTAACTTTCGGTAGGTACTGTACATGTAAAAACGAAAACATCTTACCACTACCATCAAAGCTACATGCGTATTTTGGTAAAGTAAGACAAGTTCTATAGTAATTTGATCATTCATATCTACACCGGTTATTCACATTCACTCATATTGGGGAGAGGCAGGTTGTCTGGATGTGGGGCATAATGAGACACTCGGGTACAATCAGTACGAGAAAAAAATCTGATTAGGCATATCGCAAATCAAACCTGGAAAAATATATCTTATCGTAACCTTAGTTCAAAAGAAAATAAATTTAAAAAACCTATTCGATCATTCCCAAACATTTAAACATGGTATAGATAAATATTTATTGTTAACCCTTCCCCGGCCATTTTCCTGAAATCAAACTTTATGGTGCTATTTTTACCCGTCATATAAATCAATAAAATGTCCCATTGGTCTGCTGCTATGACTTTAAATAACGCTTATACATTCTTTCAATCCACAAAAGAAAATATACTGCAGACGGTCTTGTATTTATTAAGTTCGGTATATGCTGATGTTGTAATGTCAAATGTGTCTCATTGTACCCCATGTATGGGGCATAATGCGACGGATTGGGTAGGTCGACGGGGAGTAATGGTGTTCAGAAATTGGTGCTTCCTAGCAAGTGTGAGTAATAACATGTATACTAGAATTATTTATCTAACTTTTAGTTTAATAATTTGTGTCCTTCCATCGTTTTTAGTGGCATGGTGGGGTCTAATGTGATTATGTGTCTCATTATGCCCCACATTACCCAATGTTTGTATATAAATCAATTTACCGTGTCTTATACACGATATGGTTACCAGGGGCGTGGGAACCGGGGGGGGGGGGGCAAGGGGTATATATTTCCAAAGGTTAGTAAAAATATTTGGCAAGCTAATGAAGTGGTGGGTGGCTATACCTTTATGTATACTTGCGCCTGCGGCGCATAAGATACTATGGGAGACGGGATGGGGTGGTGGGTGGCTATACCTATATACTTGCGTCTGCGGCGCATAAGATACTATGGGAGGCGGGGTGGGGTGGTGGGTGGCTATACCTATATACTTGCGCCTGCGGCGCATAAGATACTATGGGAGGCGGGATGGGGTGGTTGGTGGCTATAACTATATACTTGTGCCTGCGGCGCATAAGATAGGCTACTGTGGGAGGCTGGATGGGGTGGTGGGTGGCTATACCTATATACTTCAATAAAGTCTGCTGTTGTCAGAAAATTCTAATGACATTGACACATATTTCAATATGTACTGTATTTACAACCTAGTCATTCCATCTAGGCCTATAGCCTGACAGCTGTTTCTGGTGAAATTTATGTGACAATAGAATTTATAGAAATTCCATCTTCTGTTTATCACTTGGCCATTCCTGGTCTTGCAAGCTTCTTCTGGTGATGTGTGCATCCATGTAGTCTACTTTCTCATGGTTGTTTGTGACATATTTACTTTCTGAATATCTGATCCCAGTTATGGGAGTAATTTCACATCATTAATGACTAGATAATAACACAACATGAATTCCCATATACCTATTTGTTCATTACACTTTCAATCGGCCTATACCATTTTATGAAATTACAATTGATAAATCATAAGAACGTTGATCTAATCTATGATAATGTAGGGGGTGGGAAAACAATGTCAGATGGGTCAGAAGCCACCAGAGAGCCACTTTAAGCTTCCAATGTCAGAAAATTTTCCCGAGGGAGGACCCCCCCCCCCCCCCAATGAGAGGGGCGACCCCCTCTCGTGCTCTCCCCCACCGACGCCTCTGGTTGGGGTTCCTTCTCACGCTTACCGGTGGGTGATGTTAGTAGAATGCTAAATTCCTCCAGTTGGCATACCACCTGAATACTAACTTATCAGTTTCACGCACCGAACAAGTACATAATATGTCTTTAATATATGCGCAAGTTCAAACGATGTTTGCCCCTTTAAATAGAATTATTTTTTTTTAAATGGGGGAACACGCCATCCAGACAGGATTGTTCATAAATAACTCCGATATGACGTCACAGGAAATCCTCGCCAACCTGCTGTGGGTAGGAGACGCATGTCCTTTAAATAACGTTGACGTCATTTTCGGGAACCTTGCCAAAAATGTAAACAAAACATGTTGCGAAATCATTGCGAAATTCACGAATATACCAACGAAATTGGTGGAAGATATTGGCAATTTCTTGAAATGAATACGACCATTTTATCTTAAATATGACGAAGATTTTCCAGAAGATCATTATATAAAAAAAATTGTGATGATTGGTTTTAGCGCTTGAAGTGATTACGGAGATCGTAACATGTCGATGTCTCCGATTTTCGACGCAAATTTGCTGGATCTCCCAGCTGAAGTCTTGATAAACATTTTCTCGTTCTGTGATATTCCTAGCTTGGGAAAAATTAGTCAAACGTGTAAACTTTTGAAAACGTTGTCTGATGATGATTGTGTGTGGCGACCACGTTTACAAAATGTGACTATTGTGAAAAATATTCATGAAATGTTTCAGTGGGGTCTCAACTTGAAGTTGAAATTGAATCCCCATGAACCAATGGAAATTGGGGAACAGAAGATGTATTTCAAATTATCTGGTAACTGGAGCCGAGCTATGTATAATGAGCATACAATTGTTCCTTTTAGGAAAAAGCAAATGCCACAAATTTCATATGATGGACAATTTGTACGAGTTTCATCAGACAATGTAATCAGGTGTTATGATAACTCCTCGAGAGTTAGAAGTCAACTGCCACATAAACACAAGTATGGGATAAAAGATATAAATGATAAAACATTACTAGCAAAAGCAAGGACAGATGTTCGAACATTTATTTGTAAACAAGACACAGGTATTTCTGTTGCAGGGTTGAGTGATGGTAGTATAACATTATGGGACAATGATTCAGCAAGAATTATGTTGCACAGGGATAATTTACATTCTGGTGATATTCAGTGTTTAGATTCTGATGAAAATTTGGTAGTTACAGGATCAAATGACAGACTGGTCAAACTTTCATCTACGAAAGATTTCTCATTGCTGAAGAGTCTCAATTTCAATGATCGGATCTGGTCACTGTGTCTTTCTACATCTGGAAACCAATTTGCTGTTGGCACATCTTGCATAAGTGATGCTGCATTGTCAGTTTGGGATGTGGAGAGAATGACTCAAGTCCATGTTTCCATGTTCAACGAAAACATTGTCAGACGAGGTGCAGGTGTGTTTGATATCAAGTATGAATCACAGTCTGAATTACTATCTTGTGGGTATGATAGAATTCTGCGACTGTGGGACTTGAGGAGTGGGAAATGTGAAAAATCCTGGATGGAACCTTTCGACAATGCTCTAAATTGTATGGAAACTGACAAGAATCATTCCATTGTAACAGGATCTTCTCGAAATGGTTTGGCAATACTGTGGGACAAGCGGAAATTATTGCCTGTTCAACTTTTCCATTCTGAACTCAAGGGTCGAAGCACAAGAAGCCCTGTTTACTCTTTGGCTCTTTCTCCAGAGAGCCTTTTCATAGGATTGGACCATGGCATCAGTGTGGTTGACTTCAATATAGATGAGTTGACCTGTATGCACAAAGGCTCGTTACTTGGATGGCATGATCTCTATTCAGATATTAAATTCTGACACAAAACCATTTACTAGTAGCATATAAGTACATACATGTACATTGGCTGATATACATGTATCTAATACAGTGAAATGATACATGTGGAGTCTCCATAGCATGGCTTGATTACCTGCGGCATCTCATTTTATCCAGAATCTCACCTACCAGTACTTACATCAGCATTATGTCGAGAAGGAGATCGCTCCACTATAGCTGATGGGGTTATTGTCACAAGGCTCCGGTCACATTCGTAGCCAGCTTTTTAAATCGATCACAAATGTAGCCAGCTTTTCTACAGCGATCATATTTGTAGCCAGCTTTTCATATTCATGCGAGCCTCAATGAACAAGATTAGGTTTGTCTCATTTTTCTGAGTTGATGAATGAAAAACAACATAAATTTTAATTTGATATTAGTTCATCTAATAACCTGAGGTTTCCGATCAATGTCGTTAGATGCTCGAATTATATTCCAATATAAGTTGATAAACGAAGTCAGTTTTGGAGCATGACGTCGGCATTTTAGTCATGAACGCGATGACGTCATATTTCGCGCCATATAAAGCATGGAATTAGAAAAGCTGGCTACGAATGTGATCGCCGGCGAAAAGCTGGCTACATTTGTGATCGATTTAAAAAGCTGGCTACAAATGTGACCGAAGCCTTGTGACAATGAACCCATCAAGCGGCTCCACTATATTGATAAAAGTTTTATTAGATGACCTGTTTGAATAAAATAATCCACATTTTATTGTATGATCACTATTAATGTTGTATAGCATGACACGATGATGTACGTCACTACGCGAAGATTGACAAATAACATTTCTCAATTCCTTGTTCTCAATAATGAATGAATTTTAAATACTCCTGGACTAACTTTAATTGAATTGAATTCCCAAGTCACAATGTGAGACCTTTTTGGTGTTTATTTTTTACTTGAGCTGAAGCACAAATTATAAGCGTAAATATTAATGCTGAAGCGCAAATCATTTGTGCTGAAGAACAAATACATGTATATCATGTCTATACTGAAGCATAATTAACTTGCGCTGCAATCAAATATTTGCGTTGAAGTACAAATTATTTATGCTGGAGTGTAAATAAGGAATATATGTTAAAAAGGCCTTCCATTAGTCACTTGTGTTAGTAAATCTCAATGTGCCATTCCGATCAATACAATCATGGAAATTTCGATAAGAAATGAGAATTTGTTCATGCTCACTATGGCAAGTACATTTGATGCAATGGAATTTACACTCATACCGTAGGCTGTATCCATGCCTCCATAAATGTGATATATATATATATATATAGGATATATAGTGAATGACGGCATTTTGAATATTGCGAACTGTGGTGTTATTTGGTGAAAATAATTATTTTCAAATAATAAACACATGTATCCACTATACCAGGGTTACCAGAATAGAAAGTGATTGTCAGAGGTATACCTGACAGAAATCACATATATTAATTGCCTTCATAATTATTCATATCTGTGGACTGTTCTTCCAATTAATGCTCTTCAGTCCTCACATCAGGACAGGTTCAGCCATATTCCAGACCTCAAAACCATATAAATAAAACTTAAAGTGTCAATGGCACTGTAGCTCAACTTGGAGACAGGGAATAATGTAATACATTATGTACAGTCAATGGAGCGATAAGGGATACACATTTAAATTTTTAAGGGGTTTCTATTCCTGAGACTCAGGAGATGGAAAGTTTAGACAGACCAACACACAAAACTGCATAAATGTTAAGCTAGTGCACCATCTGAAGGAATCTATGCTATCTAAATACCATATCAGGCATATTATATAAAAAAATAAAATGTCAAAAAGATGACTTTTCAAAAACATATTTTTAGAATAGAAATTTTGGAAGAGTGTTCTCAGCAAGTATAACAAATAATGAAAATTAATAACTCCCATAAACATTACATGATCTAAACTAGTAAAATGTTCAAATGACAATACTGCTTCAAGACTGTTATTTTGTGCTTGTTAATTGTAAGCATCCATTTTGCAAGAACTAATATAAACCTTTGGGCGGAGATGATTTTTAGATCATATATCTTCAGCCAAATCCCCAGCTGACCAGCTATTTCTAACACTGTGTCCTGTATACAGTTGATTGCTCCCTGATGAGTTAATGACCTGCATCTAGGTTGCATACCAACATGTGTGTGAATTTGGCTGGTCCTTCAATGAAACAGTGCTTGCAAATTGGATGCTTACCATTTTCCAGCACAAACTAACATTTTGTTAACTGTCTTGAAGCAGAATTGCTCTCTATTAAATACTCATTCGAGTCTTTCACTAGTTCAGATCATGTAATTGTGTCTGGCAGTTATTCATTTCCAATAATTTGTTATACTTGCTGAGAATGTTCTTCCCAAAATTTTCCTTCTAAAAATATGATTAAAGTCATAATTGTTTACATCCGGATTGTCCACTCGTCGTTCGTCCGTGCATCTGTCTAGCCGTCTGTCCATAGACACTTGACTCGTGCGATAACTCAAACATTTTCTATCTGATCGGGACCAAATTTTGTATATGAATTTCTCAGCCCAAAAGACAGATCGAGTTTGAAAATAATATAATAATGTTTTTTAATTTAATTTAGATTGCACTCCTTGCTCAATTAATTATTATTTTTTTTTAAAGTTAACAAAATTTGAAAAGCTATTAAACCGGGGGTGGGGGTAGTAAAAATTTGCAGGAAGGTATGCCGTTTTTTGGCATCTGCCATTTTCGGGGACCCACCACCCCCAAACCTGCAAAAAAAATATTTTTTTAGTCCCAATTTTTTGACACCCACCCTCCAAATTTCACTAAAATTGGTCTAAAATCGCATAAAACTTTACTGATATCGCTCATATGACTGGGAATTATCTTAATTAGTTCAAATAACAGTTTAAACTGTGTCAGAAGCTGTTTTAATTGAAAAAAAAATGTTTTATAAATTGTTGATCATCTGTAAACCAACATGTAGGTCATTGTTCAGAATACACAAAATTTCATAATTTCTAACTATTTCCTGATTAGTCTGTCAACCAGCCCATTATCTAACATATTCCATATCACTTATGTTAGTCTACTGGAGCAACTTACTTCTATTATACTAAACTAGCTGAAACAGGCTCACTTTGGGAGCCTATATTCAGCATCGGAGATACCTCTGGCCCCCTTTATGGGACTTCGGAAACATTTTATCTCAGACAGAGCCTTCATTTAGTGGCAGCCCCTTTGTGCGCTTCAAGCCCATTTGGTCATTGAAACATTTTGATAATATATGTATTGTTTTAATATATTTAATATATAGATTGAATTCCTTGCTCAATTTAAAGGTACTCAATCCGATAAAACTCCTCTCAATTACTATTTCAATGGCTTTGGGGGTCAAAAATATTTGATTCGAGTCGAGGAAGTCACCCATCAAAGCTCAGATTTGTTAGATATCGATTTTAGAAATCTATTATTTTTCATTATCGGGAATACTTTCTGGCCCAGAACTCATTCAAAATTGCGTTATTATTACCTCTTGATTTTAGAGTTATCCATCCTTGTCTGTTTGAATTGTGTTTTGGTGTACACATCTCGCGCAGGTTACGAAACTGACGGCAATTATTAGTACTCATCTCGAGAAACTAACAAATTTCAAAAATCAATATCTAATAACTCTGAGCTTTGTCTGATGGGTTCCTCAACTCGAATCAAATATTTTTTACCCCAAAAGCCAAAGAAATAGTAATATAAGACCCTCTGATCGGATTGTTGTTGTTGGAATCTGTTGAGATGGGGACCCTCTGTTCGGATTGAGTACCTTTAACAAAACCCATTTTTTTTTTTTTTTTAATAATTTTTTTTGAAAAACTAACACCATTAGAACATCCAACAGGGTACCCTGAGTCACCACACCAAATTTGGTTGAACTCGGTCCAGGGGTCTGAGAGAAAAATCCGGACAAATCCTACTCGTTTATATATATACTAGAAGGTGACCCGACTTCGTCCGGGCTTTGACCTTGAATTGACCATTTTGAAGGTCAAGGTCAGGTGGGGTCAAACACCAACACCCCAAAAATGGTGGAAATCGGCCCAGCGGATACCGGGAAATCGGCCCAGCGGATACCGAGATACCCTGTGCATCAAATATCGTCCGTAAAAATCCGCCAGTTTAACCCGATTTGATTTCCACTCAAGTATATAAACGCGCCTCATATATACACGCTCATTAATTATCAAGTTTCAACGTAAAGATAAATTACCATCGGTGCCCGAGATATCGCCAAGACGTCTGAAACAGTCAAATGCATCGGCCGGTTAAGCGTTAACGTGATCTAACGTTATGACCTCTAACGACGTCATAGAAGTTACGCATTGTTTTTATCCTGATGGAAGATAGTACTACTTCTTCTTGATAATTGAGGCAGATAACTAAAACGGATACATACGCATTATATATCGTTGGAAAGAGGAAACACGAAAGATTCTCACAGTGTCATTATTATGACTGGCATTTTATTATTCGCGCTGTTTCGAATCGATTTGTAAGCACCGAACTCAAATGAAAGTCCCGTAACACAGCGTAAAAACAAATTTGACCTCGGCACGTGAAAAGTTGACCTCGGATCTGAAAATTAATATGCCTATGCCACTTCCCGACCGATAGCACCCTCACATACGAAGTTTCATCGAAATCGGGTCGGCCGTTTTCGAGTTCATCGCGAACACACAGACACACACACCACACACACACAGACAGATCTTCCAAAATATATAATAGACTAGAAGGTGACCCGACTTCGTCCGGGCTTTGACCTTGAATTGGCCATTTTGAAGGTCAAGGTCAATTGGGGTCACGATTTTACCAGTCCAAAAACACTGTCCGGACAAAAGTACCCGACAAACGTGCCCGTCGAAATCCATCCGGTTTTACCCGATTTGACCTTGAATTGATCATTTTGAAGGTCAAGGTCTGGTCGGGGTCACGATTGGACCCGTCCAAAACAATCAGTGGACAAAAGTAACCCCACGTATCAAATTTCGTCGAAATCCCATCAAAATTGGCGATTTGACCTTGAAGTTACCCGATTTCAAGGTCAAGGTCACGTCGCACGGACAAATTAATAGGCCTATGCCAGTTCTCGGTCGAAAATATCCCCACATACCAAGTTTCATCGAAATCGGTTCGGCCGTTTTCGAGTCCATCGCGAACACACAGACAGACACACAGATAGACAGACAGATCTTCCAAAATATATAATAGATAGGTGACAAGCAGTCACAGCACTATACCAGACTTGGATACGTTCGGTCTTGTGAGAGATCATCTGAGTTGAAAGACATTCTAATAATTCACTGATAGGCTTGATGCACTGATGACAGATATTTTCTACCCATTGATTGTCACATTAATGTTTGAGACAGTTGCTCGCTCTTTTTACATCCATACAATGATCTAGGCATTAGTTACATCAGGGCAAGTTTACTTATATATGCAAACTTAGGTCATTGTACAGGATACACACAATTCCATAATTTCTAACCATTTCCCAATTAGTCTGTCAACCAGCCCATTATCTAGCATTATGCCTTAACACTTTTGTTAGTCTACCGGAGCAACCTCTGTTATAATAAATGACAAACAGTCACTATGCCAGACTTGGATATTTTAGGTGTTGTGAGAGTAACAGATCATATGAGTTGATGGACATGCAAATATTTCACTGATTAGCTTGATCGATACACTGATGAACAGTGTGATGACAGTTATATTCTAGCCATTGATAGTCACATTAATGTTTGAGACAGTTGCTCACTCTTTTTCCGTGCACACAATGATCTTGGCTGTAGTTACATCAAGACAAGTTTATTTATTTCAGTTTTCATTTCTCGAATCTACTTTCCGAAGGGTGTCGGGAAGGAATTTGTTCACCCCACCGCCCCATATGCAACATGCCATATAGCTCAATGTCATCTCTACTAAGGCCCATATGAGGTCCCAGTAACATAAATATATTTTTTTTGCAGTTATAAATTCTTATAATATGTTTTAAACTGTTACAAATGTCATATAAGGCCACAAAAGGTCTTTGGTCAAAAAACGCGTTTTTTTTTGCCCCTCGGGACACCCACCCACCCCGGCATACCTTCCTGCAAATTTGTTACTACCCCACCCTTGAGCTAACGCCATTATAACTCCAAGTGTACCTCGAGTCACCACACCAAATTTTGTTTAACTTGAATCGGTCCAAAATCTTGTGTTATGGACTGGGAAATTTGTTTGGAGCGATATTAAACCCAATTCACCAATTCCATCCCATGCCTTTGGATTACTTCGCTATTAATATGGCTATATCATTTTCTGATGTCTCTTATACCAATGTGCAGATAAAGAAAGTTATGGTATCTATTTTTTTTTAAATGTTTCAACAATACACATGACATGCTATTAACAGTAGACTGGAAAATCTTTGCTACATTGCACAGCTGAGAATATCACTCTACAGATGGTCTGAGGTCATTATACATAGTAGGTTTAATAGAGATGCCAAGGTTCACATATCCAATGTTAGTTGATATTAATGGTTCATCAGTGAGGTGGCTTATCCTGATTGTTGTGTTGTTGGTAGAATTTGATACATTATCATTGTAAACTTAACGGGGTACTGTACGCCATTTTCATTAAATTTCCGGTGACAACGATCTAATATCGATAATATATAGAAACATAAGTAATTTGAGTCGAAGATGTATTCTGTAAACGCTCAGGTTAATAGGCTATCTTAAAATTTAATAATTTTAAAGTTAATAATTTGATATAAATTGAATTTATGACTGGAGCCATAAAATGGCGTCAATTAAATTACGAATTTGCGTAATCAAATAAAGTAAATGAGGGATACTGGCTTGTTAAACCGATCGCACACACGATCGCTTAAAATATTATGATGATACGGGGAGAACACTTAAGCCACTCACTGACTAGCGACGATACAATAACTTAAATGATTATATGGGACTAGTATGCCTATAATATAACTTTTATTTGATTCATTTGGTTGAAAACTGTACAAAAATTACTCGACAACGACAATTTGTATTTTTGCATTCCGGTAAATTTGTCATCCGTAACACTACTTCGTACTCAACAGACTTTCAAATAATGAAAAAAGTGTTACCTTATTCTCAGACTCGGAGACTATAGAAACCAACAACAACATTTGGCGTACAGTACCCCTTTAAATTAACCCAAGAATTCCATGTCCAGACACCTTTTCACATTTAATCCAATGCTTCGCTGGTGCAGCATTACATACATAAACAATCGCCCGATTAGTCACTTACTTTTTGCTGATGATCTCGTGTTACTTTCTGAAACAGCCGAGGGTTTGCAAAATTCTTTGAATGAATTTCAAAGATATACTTATAATAATAATCTAACGGTTAATTTAGACAAAACAAAAAGCATGATATTTAATCCAAATAAACGGAAGTTGCATATGGATAATAAGTTTTATATAAATGGTGAGTCGTTAGAAGTAGTTGAAGAATATAAATACTTGGGTCTCATTTTCAGTTTTGACGGTAAAATGGAGAGAGCTTGTGAAAACTTGAGCGGGCGAGCTTCAAAGGCTATGTATTTCATGACGAATTCATTGAATTCACAGACAGAATTGTCTCTCAGTACTAAATGTAAATTGTTTGACAAATTAATAATGCCTATTCTGTTGTATGGTTGAGAAATATGGGCTGCTGAATTGAAATTTCCGTTTGTTGATAACTACCCTCTTGGGCAGACACATTTAAAGTTCTGTAAAAATATACTACAACTCAATAGAAAAGCGTCAAATCATGCTTCGATGGCTGAACTAGGTCGATACCCCATAGCAGTTAATGCCATCGGGAATATGTTCAAATATCTAAATAAACTTCGTTTTGCACAACCGGGAAATATAATACATGATTCGTTCACAGAATCTCTATTATGTAATCTTCCAACGTGGGACACACATCTTGCAAAAAGAGGTATCAATATATCACAGTCTAATAAAACGATAGGATTCACCGACAAACTTATAATTGAGAGACTAAAATCAGAAAATGTAAATAATAAAAAAAAAATATATATTCGATGACGACAAAAAGAATGGTGCTAATAAACTACTATATTATACGAACATATAGAACGTTCAAAGACAAATATGAAATAGAACCATACCTCAAACACGTCCGATCACCAACGGCAAGAGAAATGTTCACCCGACTGCGTGTTAGCAATCATATATTAGCTATAGAAAAAGGTCGACACACACAACCAAAGACGTTATTAAAAGACATAATTTGTCTCAGGTGTGATGTGAAAAAAGTTGAAACTGAAAAACATTTCATAATGGAATGCAGTGCGTAAACTGACCTCAGGAAAGAATTATTTGATGTTGCTAACACTAATAACATGCACTTTACAAACATGAACGATGAATGGAATTTATCATGCAAAACCACTACCGACAACAAAAAACTTACTGATCCCTCATCAGAACCAACTAAAGATGAAATCATAAGTAACATGTATAAAACTTTTTGCAAACAAGAAATTACTATAAAAACCCCATCATACTATAACGCTGGTCAGAGGAAACTAAACATACTGCACTGTAGACTCAGAAATAACTGCAGTGATCTGAACTTCGACAAACATGAAAATTACATCTTGGCTCAACCATCATGTAGTTGTGGTTATGCATGTGAAGACGCTAACCATTTTTTCTTCAGTTGTCCTTGGTACGCAGACTCCAGAGAACTGATGTGGGCAAGGTTGGATGAACTTAATGTATCTATCGTCTCTGAAAAAAGATCTCCTGTTCGGCATCCCGCACTATAGTGAAACAATAAATACGCGCATTTTCGAGACAGTCCATTCATTTATTTCTTCGACTGACCGCTTCTCATAAATGTTACCCTACCCCTACCGCGAGACCATAGCCACTCCAAACAGCTACAGCATGCAGCATTCCACTTTAAATTTTGAACCTATCTCTAAATACTTTTATTAGCAGCCAAATGCCAGAGGAGAGGGGTTCTGATAAGTTCCGTAACTTGTGCTCCGATCCTCTGTGCCCACACAACTATCTATATATGTCTATAATAATATGTGTAATTTGTATATACATTTGTGGGTCACAATAAATTTAAGACTATGAACGATGATGATAAATTCATTTTTATAATGAAAAATGAAGACAAAGTAATTATGAATTCCGTGTGCAACATTATCCGGTTATTATTCCAAAGGAGAACAAATATAAATATGGGGAAATGAAAATTATGGGAAATTTATATTTCATTAAGAATCGTATGTAGGATATAGTTATAGGTTTGTTTACTGTTATATGCACATATATTATGTATTATGTTTAATTTACTTGTACATTATGTTATTTGCAACTGCCTGCACTGGTGTATTGTAATAAACTATCTTATCTTATCTTATCTATCTTATCCTGTGCCAGTGGATTCTCTTATATATGCGAGTGACCCATACATTCCAATAATTTGTATGTACATTTGTCTATCATAGTACATAACAGTATACTCTATAATTCAACATCAAAACTCTAATTTATGATTCCGATCATAGTAATTTACTATCACCGAGCAGTCCTTCCCAGGAGGAAAACACAACAAGAGCACTTATTTGCTCCCGCAATTCGTAAGATGGGTGTAATTGCACAATGTAATATAATCACAAGTTGGGTGTTTCTCAAACAAGATGTCATAATGCCTACATGTAGTCTACATGTAGACACACTTTCACATGTCCATAATTGAATTGAAACAGAAAAGGATCAAAATAAACCTTCAAATATTTCAATATTTAATCAACGATTACAGTCATCATAATCATTTTGACAAGAGGGACGAGTGCACATTTTAGCACCCGTGAATTGAAAATTGCGAGTGTGAACGGGTGCGAGAGCAATCACTCCCGTCTCCTGGGAAGGGCTGACCGAGGGATGGTTTAAACATCTACCGATATGCTTTATTCTCTCATCCAAGTAAATACATTACATATTACATAAAGGATATTGAGATATTAACTAGAAGTATATATACAATACAACCGATTGTGATCGGCCTGTCATTATTATATAATATGCTTGTTGTGGTTTTCAGATAGCGTAGATACCTTCAAGTGGTTCAGATAGCGTAGATACCTTCAAGTGGTGCACTATCAACAATTAAGTAGTTTTCTATGTATGATCATATAAACGTTGCACCTCCTTAGATAGCTCAGGCGTGGAAACCAATTAAAGACATATTATGGACTTGTTCGTGTGCGTGAAACTGATAAGTCAGTACTCAGGCGCTATTCCAACTGTGGGAATGTAGCACTCTACTAACTATCGCTGAAAATCTCAAAAGAAATGGACCATACCACTCCATAGAAATCGTCGTTTAATTGTAAATATTTACATCTCAATACATCTAAATCTAAAATCATTCAATTCGATAGCTCCCATCTATAGAGGCGATCCTACACATGCATGTACCTTGATTACGCTTAAGAGCAAATAACTGCATTTAAGTGCAATGAATTGCGCTTAATGCAAACACCACATATTGTGCTTAAGCACAAATAGGGCATATATGCTTAAGCGTAAGTGTAACTACTATTAAACCTACCATTAACAAACTGGCATAACCTGGTGTATTACCTAGCAACACAAGTGGGGCATGGGACTAATTTTAACCTGTATTAATTAGCCTAGTTCTCAACAGTCAACTGTGAGTCTGTGTACAGCAATCAAAGATAATCCCTTATCACTATGATATTACCAGCATCCCTATCCAAATAATTGATGTCTCCTTTCCGGAACTCTACTATTTTTTTTAGCTCAACTTAACTTTGTAAACTTTGTGCTATTGGTACAGTGAAGTAATTATTTCCCATAGGCCTCAGTGTTAACATATAATGGCCTGCAGCCCTGCCTATCCACGAATTGTGATAAATGGGTACATGGTCACCAGGATTGGCATCTGCGCAAAGTTTCTGCATGAAAAAAATCATATCGTCGAGCATGGAATGTACCTTTAAATTTGGGATTTATAATCGAGAGTCAGAATTGCATGAAAAAAATATTGACATTTTTTACCTCACACCAAAAAAATTAAATCTAGGAACCATGTGCTTTACAATGTGCCAATGTTTTGTTTGGAGTCTGAAATTTCAAGAGGAGTATTTTATATGTTTAAATATCGAAACTACTATTAACCAACCAGAGCCCAGATTTTTTTAATTCTCTCCTGCATCTTGGTCCAAAATCCGTTGGAGGGCGCTACCAATCGAGACCTGCCACAGATAGCGATGTAGTTTGCTCTCATGGCTAGTCGAAAAGCCTTTATTTCAGTTGTGTACTGACCCTCGATGTTCAGTGCGTGATTTGTTACCATGACATTCATTAAAAGTACACATATGGGCTCATAACGGACAAAAAAGGGAGATTTTCGAGGTGAAAATTTGAAGCAAAAATTGTCCCAGATGGGATAATATTGGCTTCTCATTGATTACCACCGACTCAAATAATATAACATGCCACGTGCTACAAGTTCCCTAATTGTTTGTTGGTCAATATTGATAGGAAACCCACCACTGGGCCCAAATGAGAAAAATGATCACTTTTGTGCTTTAGGTTACAGTGAAGTAATTATTTCCCATAGGCCTCAGTGTTAACATATAATGGCCTGCAGCCCTGCCTATCCACGAATTGTGATAAATGAGTACATGGTCACCAGGATTGGCATCTGCGCAAAGTTTCTGCATGAAAAAAATCATATCGTCGAGCATGGAATGTACCTTTAAATTTGGGATTTATAATCGAGAGTCAGAATTGCATGAAAATAAATATTGACATTTTTTACCTCACACCAACAAAATTTAATCTAGGAACCACGTGCTTTACAATGTGCCAATGTTTTGTTTGGAGTCGGAAATTTCAAGAGGAGTGATTGCATGTATTTTATATGTTTAAATATCGAAACTACTATTAACCAACCAGAGCCCAGAATTTTTTTAATTCTCTCCTGCATCTTGGTCCAAAATCCGTTGGAGGGCGCTACCAATCGAATTACTTCACTGTAACCAATTGCCACGAGTTGGCGTCCATTGTCCATGCTTGTGTGCATCCATCCGTCTGTCAACAATTTCCTTTGGCTCACCCTACAGGCCTCATCCGATCATCACCAAACTTCATATGGATCTTCGGTATGACCTCTAGATGGGAGCCATCATTTTTTTGTTCGATATTCGTTAGAAAAACATGGCCGCCAGCAACCATTTTTGTATTACAAATTTGAATCCATCGGCACACCCCGCAGCCCGCATTTATTGGAGAAATGTTTCGAAAATTTACAGGCATCTTTAGGATCACCTAGATGGGAGTTATCAAATCTCAGTGATTTTCGATGAAAAACATGGCCGCCGGCAACCATCTTGAATTTTACTCTTTGCATGATGGCACACCCTATAGACCGCATCCCTCAACTAATCGCCACCAAACGTCGTATTGATCTTTGGGTGACCTCTAGATGGTAGCCATTGATCTTTCCGAAATTCGTTAAAAACATGGCCACCAGCAGCCATCTTGGATTTTACTCTTGACATGACTAAATCCTTTGGTACACCCTACAGGCCACATCCCTCATCTGATCTTCATCAAACTTCATACGGATCTTCGGGGTGACCTCTAGATGGGAGCCATCGATTATTTTTGAAATTCGAAAAAAAACATGGCTACCAGCAGCCATCTTGGATTTCAAATTTGATTCTATCGGCACACACTGAAGCCCGCATATATCTAAGAAATGTTTTGTAAATTTACAGATATGATTAGGATCACCTCTAGATGAGAGTTATCAAATTTGAAAACAATTCGATTAAAAACATTGCCGCCGGCAGCCATCTTGTATTTTACTCTTTGCATGACTAAATCCTTTTGCACACCCTTAAAACCACATCCCTCATCCAACCATCGCCAAACTTTATATGGATCTTCAGTGTTACCTCTAGATGGGAACCACCGATTATTTACGAAATTCGTTGAAAAACATGGCTGCCAGTGGCCATCTTGGATTTAATTATGTGCATGACTTAATCCTTCGGCACAACATACAGGCCTCGTCCGATCGTCACCAAACTTAATAAGGATGTTCGGGGTGACCTCTAGATGGGAGACATTGTTTTCTGGCATTCGTTCAAAACATGGCTGCTAGCGGCCATCTTGGATTTTACTCTTTCCATGACTAAATCTTTCGGCACAAGCTACAGGTCACATCCCTCATCCGATCATCACCAAACTTCATAAGGATCTTCGGGGTGACCTCTAGATGGGAGCCAACGATATTTTCCTAATTTTGTTTTAAAAAAACATGGTCGCCAGTGGCCATCTTGAATTTTACTCTTCATGACTAAATTTATTTGACACGTCATACATGCCACACCCCTCACCCCTCATCCAAACTTCATATGGTCTTTGGTGTGACCTCTAGATGGAAGCTGTCCAATTCGTCCGAAATTTGTTTAAAAAACATGGGCGCCTGGAGCCATATTGGATTCACATTTGAATCGATCGCAACACATTGCAGCCCACATTTAGTGGAGAAATGTTTGAAATGAAATTAATTTCATTTACACAATAGAATCCATTTACTGAAACTTTTTGACTTTCCTTTATCATTCTATTGACTGCTCAGTATACAATTATTAACGCCTCCCCATGTTGAGCTAAAGTGTCACTGACACTTTCATTTATATAATTCTTTTATATTTGTTTTAGCCATTACTATGGTTATATAGATTGAATGTAGTGTCACTGGACGAGGGCTTGCTTACCTCATATGGTGTAATTATTGACTTAAATCATGGGGGGGGGGCTATTTTCATATCAGCATCTCTGTCCCAAAAAAATGGTGTTTCATTCCCGGCGCTTTGGTGTCTCAGTCCTCGAGCTCTAGTATTTTTTATTAAATCTGCATCTCTCGCACATATCTATAGTATTTCACGGTCATATAGCGCGAATGTGGTGTCACTGAGGGCTTGCTCCCCAAATGGTGTGCCTGTATACTCGAAAATTGAAGAAAATCAAAGTTACCCCGACTAATACAGAAGGTCGTGCTATTGCGAGTCGCCCCCAACTAAAACAGAAGGTAATATGTTATCGCGAGTCAGCCATTTGATAACGAAGTTAGGCTAGTTCTCTGCCCATCCAAACCAATGAAAACAAGTAGTGATATGTCAATATGTTAAGGTTGAAGTATGGATAAACCTATTTATTCACCATGTGTGTTTAGTTACATATAACAATGAGGTGCTTAAGCGCAATTGGTTGCTCTAAAGCGCAATTCATTATTAAATGTGAATGTGGCCTCCCATAACTGACAGCCATGTTTTTCAACGAAATTATAGAAAACAAATTGATAGAGCCATCCATATATAAGTAACTCCAAAGATGCATATGAAGTTTGGGATGAATCAGATACAAATGTTGTTTGTAGGGTGTACCAAATAATTTAGTCAAGCAAGAGTAAAATTCAAGATATATAGCTGCCGGAGGCCATGTTTTTGATAACTTTTTTTAAAATTTGACATCTCTCATCAAAAGGTTACCCCGAAGATTCATATGCAGTTTGGAAGCAATTGGATGGAAAACGTCTTAGGGCATGCCAATCAAGGATTTAGTGCATGGTGCATGCAAAGAGTAAGCTGGTGACAAATTTTTTGGGTCGAAAATCGTTCAAATTAGATAGCTCGCATCTAGAGGTGATCCCAAACATGGCGGTAAATTTTCAACAACAAAAATCCGCTAAATGCGATCTGTGTGGTGTGCCGCTGGTGGCCACGTTTTAAAAAAATTCGGGAAAATGATCAGCTCCCATTTAGAGGCCACCCTTTGATCCATATGAAGTTTGGTGACTATCGGATGAGGAACGTGGCCTGTAGGGTGTGCCAAAGTATCTATTTAGTCATGCACAGAGAAAAACCCAAGATGGTTGCTGGACGTCATGTTTTAAAAAAAACAAAATTCGGAGAAAAAAAAACCTGTAAGCTCCCATTTAGAGGTCACCCCGAAGAATATCTGGACCGATTTCAGACATATTTGGTGTGGTAGCTCGGAATACCCCAGCGGATGATATATAAACGGCGTTATTTTTTTTTTAATTTGAATAAAAACACAATAATTAAAAACAATTGTGTTAAATTAAGCAAGGGGTTCAATCTAAACAAAAAATAACATTAAAAAATTCAATTTGAAAAAAAATTATTTAAATTTACCCAACATAGATAAAGCAAAGTTTATATGTATACCAACAGCTGATACCAATATTATATATCTATTGTATATCCCAATTGGCAGAACGCAACTTACTTCTTATGTGTAAATTATATACAGCAAAAGTGGCTGGATTTTTTCGGTAACACTAGTTGAACATTCTGTCGGTGGGAAAACGTCTGGGTAGGCATATACTTACCCATCAGTTTGCACCACTGTTCAAACTATGTGCATAATATGTTTTTAATGATATGAGATTGGCAATCTATAAATAAACACTAGAGTCATATACTGAAAATAATCATCGCTCCCAACAAGCCCCTGTATACATGTGTTCAACTGTTTGGGGTGGGGGGGGGCTGTATCATATTTAAAATTGCCTGAGCGACAGGGTTGGCCCGGTTGGCACTATAGTCTATACATGTGAGGATTAATAAACTATATAACACGATTAGAAAAGAGTCATTTATCATGCCGGTGATTTGATCGTGAATAAACGTCCTATAAATATCAAATTCTCCGTCATCTGCCATCAAAGTTATTCTATCGTATATACACAGCGTACGTCATATTATGAAAGTGAAAAACAATTGAGTGGATCGTGTCCAAGACACGTGTCGAACACAGAAAAACTTGTTTTTAATGTTGTGTGAAAAGATACAGTATCGTCTCGATGTAATGGCTAGCGTCCGATCACCAACACATCAATTACATAGTGAATACCAGTTCTGTGATCGAAGGGCGCGAGGCCTAGCACCTGGCGTGAGGGGGGCTGTCCCTATATAATGGGGTTATTCTTTGTCTTACAATAGATTTCCGTCGCCGGCCACACGCACTGGCGAAAAACAAATTTGATAAGTAAAGCCAGACGCAATAGGCTATTAAAATTGAAAGTATGTCCATTGCCAAAAACGTGCCATAATTCGCCGTGATAGAATTATATTACACACTGTTTAACCCTCTTACTTCTTTGTCCCATCTTAGATCATCATTGTGTCCGACTACATAGACCATTTTACAGATAGCGAGAATGATGCATTCTCAGATTCATATTTCGAATTTTTCTCCCACTGGTTATGAGGGGTCATAACCCCTATTTTTTGGATATATCAAAGGCATTCGAGAGAGTATGGCACAGGGGGCTGCTATATAAATTGGAACAATATGGAGTCTCTGTAATTCTCTTAGAATGGCTAAAAGATTATCTGTTCAATCGCAAACAAAGGGTCTTAGTGAACAACTCCTTCTCAAATTTTGAAGTTATCCCAGCGGGTGTCCCTCAAAGCTCAATTATTGGCCCTTTCCTAACCAAGAACATGAACGATGACCTTGAAAGAGTCGCAGACTGGGCAAATAAATGGCTAGTTAAATTTAACCCAACGAAAACTAGGGCAATTTCCTTTTCCCTTACAAATAACAACGTGACCCCGAATTTAAAATTCGAACAAGAAAATGTATTATTTACAAACTCACACAAACATCTTGGACTTGAAATACAATTGAATCTAAACTGGAACACTCATATAAATACAATAGCAAACAAAGCAACATCGCGTCTCTCACAATTAAGAAGACTGAAGTACGACCTAGACCGAAAGTCGCTTGAAAAAATATACATAGCATATATATTACCAATTATAGACTATGCCGATGTAGTGTGGGGCACAGCAACAGATTACTTATTAAAAAAGTTCGATGACATACACAAGGATGCTGCAAGAATAGTAACAGGATTAACGCGTTCCGTCGATATAAATCGCTTGTTTAACGAAGTAGGATGGTCAAGGCTTGAAATTCGACGAGAACTCCACGAGTTGCACACCATGTTTAAAATAATAAACAACCAAGTCCCCAATTACCTCACGCTCATGTTGCCACCCCGATCAAGACAAGTTGCCAGTAATCGATATGATATGCGCGAACCTGACAAATTATATTCATACCGTTCGCATACAGAACATTTTAGAAACTCTTATTTACCTAAAAGTACGTTATCTTGGAATAAACTACCAAAGCCTATTACAAATGTAAGTACTCTTCCTGAATTTAAGATGAATTTGAAATTAATTGACCCGCCCACGAAACCTCCCCAATTCTGTATTAATGGTCCAAGAAAACTAAGCATTTTACACTGCAGAATTCGCAACTATTGTAGTGAATTAAAATCAGATATGTACAACAATTTTATCTCTGATACCTCTAAATGCACATGTGGATACGAAGTCGAAGATGCCTTTCATTATTTCTTTGAGTGCCCCCTGTATGCTACCGAAAGATGCGAACTCTTCAATAAGATTGCAGCCCACCAATTTATAATATCTAACATTTCCTCCTTACTCACAGGGATATCATCAGAATCGAATCGACGCAATGAAATTCTTTTCCATTTTGTTTATTCATACATTTCATCAACGAAACGCGTTAGGCCCCTCCGCTAACAAATATAGGCGAGATCCTCCTTTGCGTTACAAATGTTGACTACCTCGATGATATTTCAAAAGCAGGATAGGACTGACAGCAATAACAACCACACCATACATCATCCTGTATATATGTTATGTTCGTCATCTACGTTGTATTTGTTAAAATGATAATGGGAGAGGGATTTAAGTTGTTAAAACTTGTGCCCCGATCCCTCTTGTAATATTATATTACAATAAAATATGTTTAAACAAAAAACCCCTACTCGGTGGCCAGTAAAAAAAAACTACTAATTAATATTTAAAAATCGAGGCACGAATTTGCCTGGAGGTACATCTCTAGATGCTAGGATTTTGCAGTTTTCAGATTTCTAAATGTTCTCACATTGCGACCGAAGGGTCCCACCGTCCCAGATCCCCCTCCCGTGGCCAGTTAAAAGCTGCTAATCTATTTTTTTTTTAATTGACACCTGAATTTACCTGCATGGAGTTAGACCTCTAGATGCTAGGATTTTTGCAGTTTTCAGGTTCAGACTTCAAAATGTTCTGCCATTGTGGTCGATGGGTCCTGGTGGCTATGATCCCTGAATTATATAGCATGGAGTTAGACTTCTATATAGATGCAAGGATTTTGAAAAATCCGACAATGGCGTCAAAGACTATATTCATTAAATAAACTAAAATCAAGGCTGTGAGATGCGAGTTCGGAAATTTTAAGAGGGGGTGTGCAAATGGCATTACACGAACTTGGTATTTTTTAGCCTGGTCCAAGGGGAGGAGTGCATGCATTCGGAAATTCCAAGTACCTCCAACGAAGACCATCTAGCCACGTTCCTGTATGGAATTCAAACCGACGCCAAACGTTGCTAACTTCAGTCAGTGCAGGTTAGATCAAAGCTTGTATAAATGGATTAAAAATTATATGCTACCCCTTTTCGACAGCAGGACGGTAGCCATGCAGGCGGCCTTTATACTTGGATATTACTTTGCAATAAAATATATGCATGTGATAATATCATAATCTTGCATGGGCATAAGGGGAACAGTTCGCATGTGGTGCATTTCGTTGAGTGCCTGACATGCACCACGCGGGGAACGATACATACACTGAGTGAAAAGGGAGCCCAAGCTAACATCAGTTCAATTAAGAACAAGGGGATGTCCATGTATGGTTATCCATCATTTCGCTGTATCATCGTGGTCCATGGTAATAAAGTGGCATCAATTACAGCTGACCAGTGGCCTCATGCGTGGCCTATCATTATCATACGGAAATCGCGTTTTCAAGACTCATGCCCACTTAGCGCTTACGGACAATGCATGCAGTATTACACGGTAAATCAATTATAAAAAATAGGACCAACTATAAAACCGTCGAGGATAATAGCGACCTGTCCGCGATGTCCCCTCCCAGTATCTTGAGTCATTCTTGACCATGATTAAAAGCCTTACTGTCGTGAATTTCAAGCACGTGCAGTGAGGGATGGCTTATTTGATGCATTGTCTCGACTGACCGGCCGTATCGCTCAGTCAGCCTCAAACCATCACGAATTAGACTGGACACCGATTGTCAAAATCGCTATATATCACATTAAACCCCCATTAGATTGGACACCGATTGTCACATTCAGCATATATAATTATATGTATATATTTGAAAACCCTATTATATCATTAAAAATGGGGGGTCTTTAGCTCTTTAAAATAGGGTCCTATTTATGTCTTTTTGTGACAATTTTGCTGTTCCTTATTAGCCTAGTCGATATGATGTAAAATAAAAGGCCGTCCGGCCACAGTGTCCCCCGAAAAAGTGGCTTCATTGGGGGCATCAGCTTTTCTGAAAAAAATATCAAGGACCCTAAATCCGATATTAAATTTCAGAACAAAATGGGTTGATCGTACCCATATTCGAACTTGATCTGTATTTCGAGCTGATAAACACACATACCAAATTTGGTTCAGATATGATCACACAAACTGAAGTTATCATCCGGAAACTCTCATAACTCTCGAAAAAATTGGCGGAGCAAACCCATATTCGAACTTGACCTGTATTTTGGTGTGATAAACTCACCTATGAAATTTGCTTTTGATCTAATAACCGAAACTAAAGTTATCCGGAAACCATTTCCGGACACACGCACGGACGGACGGACACGGGCTCTATTTTAATAGTGCCCCGGGGACAAAAAAAACAAAACAAAACAAAACCACCTAACGGTTAATAAATTGCCATGCAATGACATTTTTGTGTTTTTGAATATGACTATACTCATATAATAACATATCCATAATCCCTATGAATTCCAGGATGGCAAATTCGTCATTTTGGGGGTCAAAAGACAGGAATATGTTAAAAATAAAAAATGGGATTATATTTTGTTAATAAACAATCTGCCGACCATATAAAACGGCTGAGTCCAGTTCCCGGACTGCTAAATGTTACCAAATAATAACATATCAAACATTTTCACGCGTTTCATGGGGGGGGGGGGGGGGGGGGGGGGGTATTTTGCGGTAAAAATGAATAAAATATGTAAGAAGAGCGGGGGGGGGGGGTCGTGAGAAAATTTACACATACAGATATACAGGGCCCAAACAAAAATTTACAGCCCTTTTGCTACCCACCCACCCTTTTTGTGCAAAAAAAATATTTTTTTCCGCCTGATTTTGTTGGACCCACCCCCTAAAATAAGACAAAAATCATTTTAAATCTATTCAAGACCAAATCAAACAGAATCAAAGGTAAGTTTTAAATTGGTCCGTTTCTGGCAGATTCCAAGTGTTCAAACAATTGAAAAACTATCAACGGTTATGATGTTGTTTTCGACAATGAAAAATACATTTTGAAATAAAAAGTGTTTTATTCTACAGTATGCACAGATATTGTGAGGTAATATTTATAGTGCCAATAAGCCAACATTGTGTTTAATTTTTACATAAATAGTCCAGTTACTAATTAATGACTTCTTCACTGTTGTTCCCAAAAAGGTACCACCAACCATCATATCAGAACACCTTATAGCCATACCTGCAATGACAGTTATATAGTATACTAGCCGATGAGCCCGACGTTGTCCGGGCTATTCAAAAACCAAATTTCAAGTCGATAGCTCTACCCAGCGCTATTCAAAAACAAAATTTCAAGTCGATAGCTCTACCCGTTTCCGAGATCTGGTCTGCGCATGCGCGAAGCTAGCGTCGCACGGGCTCGGCGACCCGATAAAATTCGTATCCGGGGCAAGATACATTCACATACCAAATTTCAAGTCGATAGCTCCACCCGTTTCCGAGATCTCGTCTGCGCATGCGCGAAGCTGGCGTCGCACGGGCTCGGCGACCCGATAAAATTCGTATTCGGGGCAAGATACATTCACATACCAAATTTCAAGTCGATAGCTCCACCCGTTTCCGAGATCTCGTCTGCGCATGCGCTGCACGGGCGTCGCACGGGCTCGCCAATACGACAACGACCACCGCCTGGTCAAACTACATACACGTACCAAGTTTCGTCCCGATCGGTCTAGAATCGTAGATTTGTATTAATGACAAACAGACAGACAGACAGACAGAGGTCTTCAAAATATATATGAGACTAGCCGATGAGCCCGACGTTGTCCGGGCTATTCATCCGGGCTATTTAAAAACCAAATTTCAAGTCGTTAGCTCCACCCGTTTCCGAGATCTGGTCTGCGCATGCGCGAAGCTGGCGTCGCACGGGCTCGGCGACCCGATAAAATTCGTATCCGGGGCAAGATACATTCACATACCAAATTTCAAGTCGATAGCTCCACCCGTTTCCGAGATCTCGTCTGCGCATGCGCGAAGCTGGCGTCGCACGAGATCGGCGACCCGATAAAATTCGTATCCGGGGCAAGATACATTCACATACCAAATTTCAAGTCGATAGCTCTATCCGTTTCCAAGAACTCGTCTGCGCATGCGCGAAGCTGGCGTCGCACGAGATCGGCGACCCGATAAAATTCGTATCCGGGGCAAGATACATTCACATACCAAATTTCAAGTCGATAGCTCCATCCGTTTCCGAGATCTCGTCTGCGCATGCGCTGCACGGGCGTCGCGCGGGCTCGCCAATACGACAACGTCCACCGCCTGGTCAAACTACACACACGTACAAACATACAGACAGACAGACAGACAAACAAACAGACAGAGGTCTTCAAAATATATATGAGATAAGTATCACTCTTTTGAGCCAAATAAATTGGCTGGCATGTTTATTTTTTAATTTGAGGTATTTTGTTAGCCAGCATTCTGCAGCACTATAGTATTATTTGGTCATTAGACATGCCAGAGTGAAAATGCCAGCACTATCAGGCACTATTCAATATTAATTTGAGGTGAAATGCAAACCAGCACTCCTATTCAGTCATCACTTTTATTTGGCACCAGAGAGTGCTTTATCTTATACCTACATATGTTCTTAAGTGTTGGTTAAGGTCCTAATCTACGTTAGAACACATTTATTAGTGAAAACAACTTAAAACAATGTCCATAATGTGGGTTGAAACAAATTTGCACAAACAACTTTTTTCAGGTATAGGTATGTTTTTGGAAGATCTCCCCTGTATTACTTATATCTTATACCTACCCTGTTCCTAAGTGTCTGTAAAGGCCATAATCTGCCTTAGAACACAATTATTAATGAATATATTTGAAAACAACTTAAAACAAGGGCAAAAATGTGAATAGAAAAAAATTTGCACAAACTCATTTTTTCGGGCCTCTTCGGACCCACCCACCCCGGCCCTGTATGATAAAACTTTTGTGCGACCCCATGAGAAGAGGTGAAAATTGGAATATTAGTCCGGGATTAAATTTTATCCATTTAGTTTGTTCGTGATGCCTGCTCAAACTATGTTGACGTTAACATGTGGCCGTGTATGTGTTAACATGTGGCCGTGTGGCCAGGCAATATATGGCGGCCAAGATGGCCGCCATATCCGGGAGTGTACTGCCATTCACTTCAATGCCATCTAAAGATATTACTGTGACAGAAACATGCAACAAAATGCATTATGGCATATGGCTGCCATTTCATGCATAATTTGATTGTCAAAAATATATAATAGCAGACAAAATGACAACCGGAAGTAGTGAAATGTGCATTTTACGATAAATTTATTGTTGTGTGTGATTGGCCATTGCGAAGAATTACGTCATCAACGATTAATTGACTGTGTCAAATATGTCCGCTTGTACGGTGGCTGATTTGCGACATGCACGCAACATATATTATCTCGAGATCTCGAGATATTATCTCGAGATCTCGACTTAATTATCTCGAGATCTCGAGATAATATCTCGAGATCTCGACTTAATTATCTCGAGATCTCGAGATAATAACTCGAGATCTCGACTTAATTATCTCGAGATCTCGACATATTATCTCGAGATCTCGACTTAATTATCTCGAGATCTCGACATAATTATCTCGAGATCTCGACATAACATGCATATTTAAACATATGATGTAGTGGCAATGTGACAACAACCAAGATGAAATGCGAGCCAGTCGCTCTTGCTCTCACTCAAACTGTCTGTCTGTCTCCCATCTCTCTCTCGCGCTCTCTCTCTCGTTCTTTCATGAGTCCCGGTACATACAAATCGACTTGGTTCAAATCCGAGAATCTCGATTGATAATCTGTTACTCGGGTCTCTGTCCCTCCCTCTCTCCCATTCTCTCTCACTCTCTTTCTCTCTCTCTCACTCTGTCTGCCTTTCTCCCTCGCTCCAATCGACTTGGTTCAAATCCGGGAATCGAATCCGGCTTATTCTCGATTGATAATCTGGGACTGGTGTCTCTGTCTCTTTCCCACTCTATCTCCCTCTATCTGTCTGTCTGTCTGTCTGTCTCTTTCTATCTATATATATATATATATATATCTCTCTAACTCTCTCTCTCTCTCTCTCTCTCTCTCTCTCTATATATATATATATATATATATATATATATATATAGAGAGAGAGAGAGAGAGGGGGGGGGGGACAGACAGACATACATACAGAGGGATATAGAGTGGGAAAGAGACAGAGACACAGAGTCCCAGATTATCAGTCGAGAATAAGCCGGATTCGATTCCCGGATTTGAACCAAGTCCATTGGAGCGAGGGAGACATACAGACAGGATGAGGGAGAGTGGGAGAGTGAGAGAGAGAGAGAGAGAGAGAGAGAGAGAGTGAGAGAGATGGAGAGACAGAAACCCGAGTCCCAGATTATCAATCGAGATTCCCGGATTTGAACCAAGTCGATTTGTATGTACCGGGACTCATGAAAGAACGAGAGAGAGAGAGAGAGAGAGAGATAGAGAGGGGAGAAGATTAGACAGTTTGAGTGAGAGACAGAGAGCGACTTGCTCGCGTTACATCTTGGTTGTTTTTTTCACATTGCCACTACATTAGATGTTTAAATATGCATGGTATGTCGATATCTCGAGATAATTAAGTCGAGATCTCGAGATAATATGTCGAGATCTCGAGATAATTAAGTCGAGATCTCGAGATAATATGTCGAGATCTCGAGATAATTGTCGAGATCTCGAGATATTATCTCGAGATATTATCTCGAGATCTCGAGATAATTAAGTCGAGATCTCGAGTTATTATCTCGAGATCTCGAGATAATTAAGTCGAAATCTAGAGATCATATCTCGAGATCTCGAGATAATATGTCGAGATCTCGATTTATTATCTCGAGATCTCGAGATAATTAAGTCGAGATCTCGAGATAATATGTCGAGATCTCGAGATAATTATGTCGAGATCTCGAGATAATATATGTTATGTGCATGTCGCAAATCAGCCACCGTACCGCTTGTACATAGCCGTTGAATAAGCCTTATTACTGGTTCGCGATTTTCAAGATGGCCGATGGTTCCATATGGTCCGATTCCTAGCTTATTATCCAACCCACCGGTAAAAGCCGGTAAAAGGTCAAAGTTGAGAAGTAGCATCCATTTGTAAACATTCGACAGCTGAGTGCGATAATTTTTTATCAACATTTTATGGCTTAATTTCATTTATTCTGAGTGCAACTACGTGTTTGAATTGTTTTGTGGCCATGTCATCTATAGAGTTAGGATCTGGTGACGGTGCAGACATTCAGACGCCATTTTTTGTCAACGAACTTCCCATAAGTTACTGATAAATAGCGAGTTCTTGCGTTAAAAAAATAACTCAAAAACATACGTGATACATCCAATCCATCTACTGTGCGAAACCTACGTATTGTATGTATCCAGGGTGAGTGTTTAATTAGTTTTATGAAGTTCTCGCACCTGCGATTCGGTAATAAAAATATTTGATTCGAGTCGAGGAACACATCAAACAAAGCTCAGAGTTATTAGATATTGATTTTTGAAATTTGTTATTTACTCGAGATGAGTACTAATAATTGCCTTCAACTGCCGTAATCTGCTTGGGATGTGTACACCAAAATCTATTCAAACAGACAAGGATGGATAACTCTAAAATCAAGTGGTAATAATAACGCAATTTTGACTGAGCTTTGATGGGTGACTTCCTCGACTCAAATCAAATATTTTTGACCCCCGAAGCCATTGAAATAGTAATTGAGAGGAGTTTTATCGGATTGAGTACCTTTAACTTTGACCTCCGGAGACCAAATGGCGGATTCACCGCGAGTAAGTGATATCACTTGAACATTGCAGTTTTCGTAGAATGCAACCGCTGTTATAAGTGTTTTTCGCCGTTATCACCGGATATACTTATATCAGTTGATTTGTATAATTGGTATGTATATGTGGATGCTGTAAAGAGAATACATTGTATAAACAATGTAGGCCTATGGCTATGCCAATTGCCGTATACAGATAGCCTCAATCGGTTACACTGGTGTAAATAAGGTTCGGAGAGACCTCTAGCGGATGCGGGAGGAATATATAGGAGAGAATAAAATAGACACTGGGCCCTGATTGGTCAATAGCCTTGTGTGCTTTTTGCATAAAAAAATCATCACACCTCTTCCCTATGATTTCCCATAGGTAAGATAGCCATTGGCACAGGAATTAACCCTTTGTAGTGAAGTTTGAATTTGTTGGTGTGGTCTAAAATATGACAGTATTTTTTTATGCGGATCTGACACTAGTTACGAAAACACAAGATTTAAAGGCGAATTCCCTGCTAGACAGATATGATTTTTTTGTGTAAAAAGTTTCCCGAAATGTCAATTTTTCAGATTAAAAAAAAAAATTGGACCCATGGTTCATATAGCCAACAGCATACGCTAAAACGTTAGCACTGAGGCCTATGGAAAACATTTACACCAGTGTAACCTAAAGGGAAAAATGAACTTTTTGGCATTTTTGATTCCTGGGAGTCACTTTAAAGTATTTTAATGCATTTTTCACAGCCTGGTCTTTCAGTCCAATGAATCTCCCATGCATGGTGTGGCTATTCTTGCTGCTGATGTCTTCTTTCACTTCCATCGGCCAAAAAAATGGTATGATTTTTCATAAAAAATGCCAATTTTTCAAGGTATTTTCAAAAAATTTCAAGGTGGTAATTGTCACATGATAATGCAAATTACCCATTACATGAGCATGTCAATGACACACATACCAATTGTTATAAGAAGCTAATCTAACAAGTATTTTGGATTTTATAGCCAGTGATATACAGATATATATAATAAAAGTGTCTCATTTTCACTGGTGGGTATGGCCATTTGAAGGTTAATAGCACTAAAACTTGGACACATTTAAGAAAATGCTTCAGCATTTCAAAGAGAGCATATCTTTGTTCAACTAATTCAATATACACCCACATCCAGTTATCTTGGATCACCCTTGCAGACCTGAAAATGTCATATTTTAGTCTTCCATGTGCTGATAAAGTCATGTGCTTGATGCTCAGCTGATCATATCTGGACTCAATGACCTCACATCACCAGAAGTTCTCTCATGGAAAGGATCTTGTACAGTCTTCCATAGCCGATCCAAGTTTGCAACACCAGACCCCAAAAACTGTGTGAAAATGGGGCCTGAATATGACTTGTGGTGGAAAAATGTGTTTTTTTGATGAATAATGTGTTACAGAGAGTGGGGTTAAATTGTGTGTGATAAATAAAGAACCACAGAAGTGATATTATTTTTGAACACATTTTTTTCATTCATGGGCAATTCTGAAAAAATGTAGGGTGTTACAATTATTCCGCGAAAAAGCGGGCTATCGCTTTAGGTTACACTGGTGTAAATAAGGTTCGGAGAGACCTCTAGCGGATGCGGGAGGAATATATAGGAGAGAATAAAATAGACACTGGGCCCTGATTGGTCAATAGCCTTGTGTGCTTTTTGCATAAAAAAATCATCACACCTCTTCCCTATGATTTCCCATAGGTAAGATAGCCATTGGCACAGGAATTAACCCTTTGTAGTGAAGTTTGAATTTGTTGGTGTGGTCTAAAATATGACAGTATTTTTTTATGCGGATCTGACACTAGTTACGAAAACACAAGATTTAAAGGCGAATTCCCTGCTAGACAGATATGATTTTTTTGTGTAAAAAGTTTCCCGAAATGTCAATTTTTCAGATTAAAAAAAAAAATTGGACCCATGGTTCATATAGCCAACAGCATACGCTAAAACGTTAGCACTGAGGCCTATGGAAAACATTTACACCAGTGTAACCAATCAATGTTAGAAATGAAGCGAGCTTCTCTCCAACCCACGTGCGTGCATTCACTGCATGCTGCGACCCAGGGTACGGCTTGTTGCCACTCATGATATACGGCGTGCATGTTGTCATCCACGATACGCCAAATTTATCAGGCATGGGAAGTGTGGAAGCAAACGGTTAACCCTAACCGCTAAATTCAAAGGTCACTGCATGTGTCGGTTGTAGAGGCCGCCCCTATATTCCTGCGAAAACACATTCATAATCTGCCAATCTGTTTATATGCATGGGAACGACTCCGACGGGCATGTGACAGGACTTGGTCCAAGCAGAAGCGGTTAAAATAGCTAGGGAGGAGGGTAACAATGATGATGGAATCCATAACTGTGCAGGACCACTAACATTATATGTGTGTTATAGGCCCTATGTGTGACACTACATCACGCAATGGTCTACTATATACTTACAGTATGGCTTCAAATCCATAATTTTGGACTCAGGCTGAAGGGCTATCAAATGTACTTGGGGAAATATCCACATGCAGTTAGAAAGTTTGCCCGACCTAAATATTGGAAGATTCCGTCCCGTGCAGATTATATTTTCAGGAAATTAGGTCTTTGTTCAAGAGCTTCAAATCAATATGGTTTTGTCATTCAGTCCATAACAAGTATCAATAAAACATTAATTTGAAACATCGTGAAACTTCAGTTTTGGTGAGAACTTGTTCAGTGGACTCAACAGGCTGCAATATAATACCGGTGACATTACAAAACCATGTGATACATATTTTTGGCAATTACTGTATATCGAGGCATGACTATATAATATCGCCTCTTGAATCTATTAGATTATTGATAGTTACAGTGGGTCAAACACGATTGTTTTGTTTTCATGATAGTTTAGATATAGTTTATTTGTCAGAACAGTTTTAACAACATAGAAATAATAGAAAATAAAATGTATAGATCGTAAATTCCATGTATTATAGTAAAGCGATCGACATTTAGTGATATTACGATCAACGTTCCAGTGAAATAAATATTTTCCATAATATTAATAATAATGTATAACAGTTGTTTCATCTAAATACTTAATCATATAAATTTATTTATGCAAGGGGTAAAAGTAATCGCGACTAAGTCCTCTAATATTGATGATGACGACGACGATGATGATGATCATGATAGATTTGTAAAGCGCTTAAAGGTACTCAACCCGATAAAACTCTTCTCAATTACTATTTCAATGGCTTCGGGGGTCAAAAATATTTTATTCGAGTCGAGGAAGTCACCCATCAAAGCTCAGATTTGTTAGATATCGATTTTAGAAATCTATTATTTTTCATTATCGGGAATTCTTTCTGGCCCAGTACGTAGTCAATTATTACCACTTGATTATAGAGTTATCCATCCTTGTCTGTTTGAATAGAATTTTGGCGTAAAATCTCGAGCATGTTACCAAATTGACGGCAGTTATAAGTACTAATCTCGAGAACATAAGAATTTTCAAAAATCAATATCTAATAACTCTGAGCTTTGTTTGATGGGTTCCTCGACTCGAATCAAATATTTTTTACCCCCAAAGCCAAAGAAATAGTAATATAGGACCCTCTGATCGGATTGTTGTTGTTGGAATCTGTTGAGATGGGGACCCTCTTTACGGGTTGAGTACCTTTAATCTCGTGAGTCCCAAATGCGCTGGATAATACCAAAGGGGCATGTCGTTAAAAACGAGTAAAACGTATACATAAAAAAATGAACGCGCCACTTTAACAAACGCATCGCTATTGCGTATTTTATCAATACGAATTGTCACTGAGTCGCGACCATATTGGATCCACCCAGCACCGTTCCGTTTTTTTAATGCTACAGGTCACAGTTCTGGAGTACCATTCCATATGGAAGTCAGCTGAAGTCAAAGGCACCTATCCCATGACACTCGGCGTGTAAAATTACCTCTGTGTGTCAATTTCCCCACATATCTTCTGAGGTTATATACCTTCATTGTTATGTTATGTTAATATAATTTATTAGTACCCCTTTAAGTCATCAAAGGTCAAAGCCTCCTACCCCATGATATTCCCTGGTCATGTGACCCCTATGTAACAATTGTGCTACATATCGTCTAATCTGATAAGGAATGTTCTTTGTTGTTCGTATGTGCTAATATGCTCCCCTTTATGTCATCTGAGGTCAAAGACGCATAACCCATGATATCCCCCTGGTTGGGTGACCCATGTGTACGAATGTTCCTACATATCATCAAAGCTGACAAGGAACTCGCTGTTTTGTTGACAAGGAACGCTCTTTGTTGCTCATATAAGTTCCCACTTAGGATAAACAGAACCTATCAAATGGTACTCCCCTGTCAGTGTATATGATCAATTATTTAAGTGTAATTGATCATTTGTGCCCCTTCAATTCGCCTAAGGTCAACGGCACGTATCTCATGACACTCATCGAGTCAATGTATCCATCATCGCAACAAATTGAAGGTGTATTTATGTTTTACACGATGTCAGTCCACTATGATACCCAGATAGCACACCCACGTTGGGCCAACGTCATTTCTATCGTTGGGCCAACGTTGAAATCCAACGTTGGGCCAATTCTGGTTGTTGCCGCTGGCTCGGCGTCGGATCCCGTCGTCGACTCGACGGTGGTTCGACGTCGAGCCGACGTTGGTGCGCCGTCGGACACCCGACGTTGAAACGACGTCGAACCAACGGTGTATTCTACTATTATTACGACGTTGGGCCAACGTTATGCCAGTCGACGACGGGATCCGAAGTCGAGCCAGCGGCAACAGCCATAGTTGGCCCAAACGTTGGCCCAACGATAGAACGGATCGATGCTCCATTCGCAGGAACGATTCCCCTCACATCAGGGAGTCTTTATAAAATTAACATCCGCTGAGATACAACATACCAATACATATAAAGTCCCACATAATGTTTGCAACTTCAAAGTACTATAATTGGAAATAACATTCAAATTCACAAATATACAAGACAGTCAATGGCTGTGGGGTCGGTCACCAGACTGCAAAGACTGATAAGACTGGGACTCTGGAGACCACAACAGTCAGCACTTTTCATAATCACTTTAAAAGAAGTAGGTTTAAACAGGATATGTGGCTAGAGAGACTTCAAGTATGTAGATTGTTGAAAATCCACCTTGAAATTGCCAACTGTACACTACTGATCACCCCCTCCTCCAGCTCAACAAGTCCCCTCCCGACCGGGCTCCAGACTCCCAAGTCTTAGGTTGGAATTTCACAACCGACACCTCAAACTTTCTCAATTGTTGGAAATTTCCAATCTCTCAAGCGCCTTTTTCTAAAACCATTTAGACATGTTTGAAGCCCAATTATCCATGGACCCAAAACACAATATATGTATGTCAGACTAATCAGTCAGGTGGTTCCAAGGTAGGTGTTTTAATGAATTTGGTATTTTAATGATTTTATTAGACACAAAAGTGTTAACTCCCCATAGCCCGCCATTTCTTGACAGGTTGACCTCATTTTAACAAATCTGAATCTCAGTCACTAAAGGATCCTCCTGATTCATCCATACTATATGTAAGCTAAATAGTCCAAACTCTCTTGAGAATACATTTTAAGAATTACTATAGAGACATATAGTTATGTCCCTGGTCCCACCCTATTTAACCTGGTGACCCCATCTGAATAAATTTGAATCCCAGACACCAAAGAACCCTTCATACATATCATAAATATCAGTAAAATAGACCTGATGGTCCTTGTGAAGGAAGCATATTAAGAGAGAAACTGTCCTTCGCTTGGCCCCTATTTGACCAGGTGACCCCATTAAAAAAAAATCTGAATTGCAGTCAAGGAAGAACATTCCATGCTATATAAGCCAACTAGTTCTTGCAAACATATTTTAAGAATTACTATGTAGTGAAATAGTTAAGTCTCTGGCTCTGCCCTTATTTGACTTTGTGATCCCATTTTCACAAATCTGATAAGGATAAGATTTAAGTTCCCCAGTTGAAGTTGGTGATATTCACCCATTGGGCACCTCATTTATGAATTTTATCTTCTGCAAATTAGGGGATATAGAAACTTCCTAGAAGGGAAATTTAACTAACGACAATGTAAATTTGATACTATAGATACTTCCCAGAAGATAAGGCCTAAGCAGAATGAGGTATCCAGGGGGTGAATTTGGTGATGCTAGCCCGCTGTGCGGGGTAGAATCACAAAAAGCGTGTTTGTTCCTACATTGTGCATGCCTGGCCTCAAGCAACACAATGTATTATACAATCAAGCCTTGAAATAGTGTGATAGTGTGTCTGTCATTTGCAGAATGAGGTCCTCAGAGGATGAATTTAGTGACGCTATCCCGCACAGTGGGCTAGCATCACTAAATTCACCCCTGGGGACCTCATTCTGATAAGGCCCTCAACTGCTATGGAAGACCTAGGATATGATTGAAGTTCTCCAGTTGAAGTTGGTGATGTTCAACCATTGGGCACCTCAATTATAAATTTTATCTTTTGCAAATTAGGGCATATAGAAACTTCCTAGAAGGGAAATTTAACTAACAACAATGTAAATTTGATACTATAGATACTTCCCAGAAGATGAGGCCTCAGCAGAATGGGGTCTCCAGATGGTGAATTTGGTGATGCTAGCCCGCTGTGTGGGATAGCATCACTGAAAGCATGTCTGTTCCTACATTGTGTATGCCTGGCCTCAAGCAACACAATGTATTATACAATCAAGCCTTGAAATAGTGTTATAGTGTGTCTGTCATTTGCAGAATGAGGTCCTCAGATGGTGAATTTAGTGACGCTATCCCGCATAGCGGGCTAGCATCACTAAACTCACCCTCTGGGGACCTCATTCTGCTAAGGCCCTCAACTGCTATGGCAGACCTAGGATCAGATTGAAGTTCCCCAGTTGAAGTTGGTGATGTTCACCCATTGGGCACCTCAATTATGAATTTATCTTCTGCAAATTAGGGGATATAGAAACTTCCTAGAAGGGAAATGTAACTAACAACAATGTTAATTTGATACTATATATACTTCCCAGAAGATGAGGCCTAAGCAGAATGAGGTCTCCAGAGGGTGAATTTGGTGATGCTAGGGCGCTGTGCATCACTAAATTCACCCTCTGTGAACCTCATTCTGCAAATGACAGACATGCTATTTGTCCTGATTTGAAAAATACATGATAGATTGGGAATTAATGACTTCTAGCAGATATGCAAGGAATGTTTATAAAAATGTCAAGATTTCATTTGACATGATTGTGTAGGCATACCCATCATATATACAGTTACAGCCAAAGTAAATGCTTCTTATTAATTATTCTGTCAAGAATTTGAGTAAATTTTATTTTTGGGACCACGCCAGGGTGGCAGAAGTAGTGCACTTGAGTGAAGGGCCAGGGGGCACAACCTTCATAAATGTAATGGCATTAGTTTTTCAATTTTCAAAAAATGTTAAACAATATATATATAATTGACCATGGAGTTAAATACAATTTTTTAAATTTAAAAAAAATATATTTTAATAAAAAAAAAACAATTCCACAGTTTTGTTTAAATATTCTTTTATTTTATAATATATCATTTCTTTTCTATTCTTTTCTTTTTTGGTTAAAGAGTTTAATCTGAATTGTTTTGTTTTTTTAGTTATGTCCCTGGCCCCACCCACATTTGACCATTTGACCCAGTGACCTCATTTGAACAAATCTGAACCCCAGTCAACCAAGGATCCTTCATACCAAATATGAACCCATTTGGCCTGATGGTATTTGAGAAGAAGATGTTTAAAAGAATTACTATGGAGGGAAAGAGTTATGGCCCTGGTTTCTCAACTAATCAACCTGATGACCTCATTTGAACAAATCTGAATGTGATTCACCTAGGGAACATCCACACCAGATATGAACCCGTCCGTCTTACAGTTTTTGGCGGAGAAGGTGATTCTTGACGGACGGACAGACGGACGGACGACGGACGAGGAGTGATGACTATAGCTCCACCGGAGACTTCGTCTCAGGTGAGCTAAAAACCAGAATAAAATGAAACATATAAAAAAAATGTCTGCCGATTTAAATAAAGACAAAATGACATGCCATTAGTTATTGATTTTAAGAATCTTGACCATCCGCTCACTCTAAAGAAAGTAAAGTTATCGAAAGTGCTACATATTTTTGTTAGCTTATATATTCCTTTGCCAAACAAAAATGTTTATTTCAGCTCAATTTGCGATTTTGTGCTCTCGATAATGTTGGGGAACAAAATATTCAAACATTATATGTGGCTTTAAATTTTGGTCATGTTATATCTTCTTCGAACATCATTATTCTGGAGGATGGTCTGATGTAGATGTGCAAAATTTGAAACGGCCCAAAGTGCATATGATTAATTTAAACCTAGTAATTGCTCGTTTACTATCAGTAATATAATATATATATATTTATATAGGGAACTCCGTGCATGGTGATATAACATATCACGTCAGAAAAAATATCGCATTTTTGCATGCCGTTTTCTAATTAGTCCATGATACTATTCTGAGTATATAAATTCAATACGGCAATTAATTTTATCTGTTGACATATTATGAAATGAGCAATTACTCAGCTTATTTGTATATATGCACATACGTATGACGCTTCTTGCATATGTTGGGATGATTTATCTGGGAGAAATTAAACTCGTGGATCCATAAAGATTAATATATGTATATCAAATATAATATTTTCATGATGTGTCATGAACTGCATTCAGTGTTGTCGTGGCTCATGCATATATATAGTGTTTAATACACACATGTATCTTCAGAAACGACTGAGAACTGAAACTGTCACCAGATCAAGTACTTTGACGAACATATTTTTGTCAGTTTTGAATTCGCGAAATTAAATACGAGTAAGGTATTAGCCGTGCCGTGGTGATATCTGTACATGTACATATATATTGAAATGGGTTAAATATGCCGGCCATATATATAGAAAGTTGTAATGTACAATTCCATGTCACGCACATACACACAGGCTACATAATTCCACAATTCAGGTGTGTAATAAACTTGCGTTCTGTATCTTTTAGCAAGAGATAGACTAACACCGAGCAAAATTTATCAATGACAAAACGATCGTACGTTATCACATGCATCTGTGAGTGGCATATATAATTATATAAAGAGATTCAAGATTCAAGATTTTATTCGATTCAAGATTTTATTCGATAACGAAAGCTCCATGTCGGAACATCAAATTTTGTGGCGCATAAGATACTATGGGTGGCGGGATGGGGTGGTGGGTGGGTACTAACCTATATACGAGCGCCTGCGGCGCATAAGATACTATCGGTGGCGGGATGGGGTGGTGGGTGGGTACTAACCTATATACGAGCGCCTGCGGCGCATAAGATATACTATAAGGTTTTAGTCGGATTCCTTATAAGTCATTTTGCATTTTTGGTTTGTTAAAAGCGATCTGAAGACGGATTCGGTATGCCTAGCGGTGTGTTTTCAGGATTAACTTGTTTCCATTCTTGAATTTTGGCGGGTCGTCCTAAATCGGGGTCAAAATAATTTAGAGAGCGTTTAGTATTTACAGAAAACGATATATTGTGCCATCTGGCGCATGGTGATCAGTGCGATTTGAAACTTCTCCAAACTACTAGATACGACCCTTTCGTGTATTTTTGAAAATTATGATGTGATCGTTTCATTCTTGTTGGCTACAGTTGTGATCAAAATTTAACACTGAGCCCTATGGAGATTTTAGTACTTTGGATAAATGGCGCCATTTTGCGTATGATGATTTGCGCGTACTGATATTCCTAAAAAATACTAAGTATGCAACATAGACGTAGTTTTGAAAAGAATGGATGTGATCAGATGATTCTTGCTGGCTACATGTCAGTTGCGATCAAAATTTAACACTGAACCCTATGGAGAATTTCGTGTTATGCTCAAACGTTGATTGTAATATCACTTATTGGCAATCGTGCGCAACTATATATGAAGATTAACACTCGTGTTCGACCCACTATAACTATCCGTGATTTAATAGATGCAATATATGATATAGTTATGTCTCAAGATACAGTAATTGGCAAAAGTAAGTGTCGAATGGTTTTGTAATCTCGATAATATGCAGTCTGTTGAATGAAACGAAAATATTCCCAACAAGACTGAAGATTCACGATGTGAACAAGACTGAAGATTCACGATGTGATTACATATTAAGTTATTGTTTTATTTGGTACTTGTCTGTCTTGTTGTCCACTGACTAGTTTTAGAAGCCACATCGTTGATCATAACGGGGTGTAGTCACTGTGGTGTCATAGATACACAGGTATAGATGTTAGTTGTTCATTGTCATTAACTCAATCGTTGTCATCGGAGTCTGTCCCACATACACCGGGAGAATCTGTTTTTTGCAGGATTTGTGCTACTGATAAATGGACATTTCGGTGCAACTAAGATCTTTACTATAGCGGTATAGGCTTTGCTTTCGCACTTCCCACGTCAGCTACATTTGGCGAACTTCAGTACAGCGACTGAAACCCAACATTCACCATCAATATTCTAACCACACAATTAATATCCACGCTTCGTGTATAGCTGTGAAGATCAAGAACATTCGAATTTCCACTAAAGTAGATCTTAGTGAGTAAAATAGATATCAACTATAGTTGCATTTTCCTGAAAATTCCGAGTAGGTGCTTAGTAACCGTTTCTAAGGAGCTATCGGTGGCAAAGACACAAGAAACTTTGGTCTTGATAAACATTACATTTGTAGAATAGTGGACAGTATCACTGAAGCACGTGGTTGTATATGATTGATGTGAGCCAATTTTTTTTATCAACTACTGTATCTGGTAGCCTGACTGTATTGCAAGTTAGATTTGTAAAATCACATGTAGTTATAGTAGACTACATGTAAGAGCCATGCATATATGATAGCCATTAAGTTCCATCACTGTGAACATTTGAGTAAATTGTCAAACTCTCTATAGGGTTCAACGTTAAATTTTGATCGCAACTGTAGTACTGTACCCGCGGAGACTTATCTGACGACACCACAATATTCTCAAAAACACATTTCAGAGTCATACTTGATATCTGTGCATAATTTCAACTCGCACAATTCATGATAAGACTAATCGTGTTAGTTAATATGTGTACAATCAGGATTAATATGTGTATAATCAGGAAACGCTCTTTAAAATCTTAAAACAGTCCAAACAATTTGTTTCCACTAAAATATCAGACTGAAAACAAGTAGACTCTGAAAGTAGACCGCCATATTTGATACTTTTGTTAATTTCAACTCGCACAGTCCACCAGAAGGTTAGTTATGAGGATTAATATTGGCATAATAAGTAAACGCTCTTTAAATTCTTAAAACAGTCTGAAAACACTTTTTTTCCAATAAAATTTCAACAGGACACGGGTAAACTCTGAAAGTAGAGACGCTATTGATAAATAAACCGTTCGCATGTCGTCTTTGACATTCCGAAATTGCGTGACCGATTTTTTTCGACCAAAGGAATCTGACTTGTGAAATCAGCTAGGGTGGGGGTAGGGTTAGCTATTCTGTAATATCTTCACCAAAAATTGATGTATCGAAGTTTTGCTTGTGACATATGATCAAGATATCCTTGTAGATTGTTCACGTTCGTCTATATGTGATGTAGCTGATTTTAAGAATATACAATACCTTAATATTTGGGAAAGAAAGTTGAAAATGCAGCCACAAATACAATTCATCTGATGATTTTATGATAAAATTTCACATTAAGATATGTAATTATGCGATTTGTGGCCAGATCTCTCCATGTTTTTCGATTTGCAGGAACAAAGAAATCCACTTACCGAACTTGCTATGCGTAATAGCATGTTTTTGTTACCAGGTGGACTGGAAAAAAAATAGAGGGGTACACAAACAAAAGCCTCACACAAACCTGTTTCCACTAAAATATCAAGCTGGAAACAGGTAGATTCTGAAAATAGACACACTGGTGGTATTGAAACCGTTCTCATATCGCTTTTAACATTCCGAAAACGCGCGACCATTTTTTTCGACATAAGGAATCCCACTATTTGTTATAAATACTAAACCAAGTTTGATAACCACAAGACCCAGTGACAATAAACAAATCCAGAAAAGGAAACTTCTCCAGGCGAACACGCACTTGTGATCGCCGTTTGTGACAGTGTATACGTATAATAGCTTGTGCATGTGTGAATCGATTCTTATATTGACAATGCATGAATTTCCTCTTCAATAGTATATATGATAGATATAAATGAACATACAGAGATTCAGCGAAAAGTATAACCGTTTCTCTTTATACTATAATATTGTTGTAAACGAGAGCTGATAACGCCAACAGATATACAACTACGCAAGTCACGTGTTTTGTCGTTCTAATTCATGCTACTATGTAGGTTACTACGATCCTTATTTGGAAAGTAATTAATTATGCATGAACTAGTTTCGCACTATTTATCGCCTATCGTCACACAGCAGTCATCTGGTAACCAATCAAATCCGAGTTCATAAGTTAGGTCAGAGCTACGGAGATTGACGAACGCAGGCATTTGCCATATAAGGAATTCCTCGGTGGTGCGAATGAACTCACTACACTACAGTCAGCCAATCAGAATGGATCCGTGTTTGTTCCACCTACTAAGATTGTTGTGTTTGTTGAATGAATGAAAGTTACTTCCAGCATGTCGTCATTTGTAATTAGTGAGTTGTGTCGTCAAGTTAAGACTTTCCAGATGAGAACTATGCCCAAAGTGGTGGCTGACCAAAGAGCCAAGTTTGTCAACGACGAACTCTTCCGAAAATTGAGTAGAGAAGGCGAGGTAGTTATATTTCGAAGATTTTATATCCGGTTGTATGTGTGTCTTGGGATTACTATAAGTTCGTATGTTTGCTTAATCGTGTTGTATACCATTGGATGTATGATTACGTGTTATGTGTGTTTCAGGTGCGTTTCACAGGATATAAGGATCGGCCGTCGGAGGAGCGGCAGCTGCGGTTTATAACTGAATGTAAGGAAGGACACACCGAAGTTGTGAGTATTTTTCCCAATACATGTTCTTCGAAAAGGAATGTATTTACGCCACCATTATATATATGTAGTCACTATAAATAAATATAAATTGGATTTTCCCGTGGTTTATATTTACACCATTATATGATCACCATTATGATGAGGACCTATCCCATAAAAATGAAGAGCCATCAAGTTAGTTCCGCTTTAGCAGAGTATTGTATATAATGTTGCCATATATCAAACACTAGATCATGCCATGAATCTCTACTCTGTCTAACGCCCGTAGAGATCATATTCCACCAGTACAAAACCTAGGAATTTTTTGAAGTTTTGACAGGGAACCTTATAAAGTCGAAAACATAACGTGGGGAATATATTTCTTAGTTGTTATATTTTCCGTAATAATATACCTCACTGTAGGTGAATGTCCCAACTCAAAATTGCATGCTTTTCTCTGATCGCAATAAACATCAAATTAATTACCCAAGAAAAATGCCATAATTGTATGCGATGCGAGGAAAAATCGCTCACAAATTCACTTAAATCGTGAAAGTTTGAGTTGGAACCTTCACCTACAGTGAGGTATATTATTAAGAAACAGATAACTAAGAAATATATTCCCTGCATTATTTTTTCGATTTTATAAGGTTCCCTGTCAAAACTTCAAAAAGTTCCAAGGTTTTGTACCGGTGGAATATGATCTCTACGGTGTAAGCCAGAGTAGATATTCATGGCATGATCTAATCAAACACATGCTATAAGCCCCACCCATCTTAAAGACATATTATGTATTTCTTCGGGTGCATAACACTGATAAGTTAGTATTCAGCCGCTACGACAACTGGAGGAATGTAACATTCTACTAACATCGCCGAAAATTTTAAGCAAATCGACCGTACCACTCCATAGAAAACATCGTCAGAACTACGCTCAATTGTAAATATTTACTACTCGATTATGGACGCATCTATCGGCGATAAACTAACGAAAACGATTTCGCCACAGAGAGTCATTGCATTTAATTCATATATAAGAATGACGATGTGTGTTGTCAATTTGGATATATATTTGTAAAAATTACCACTTTGAACAAGATTATTCTCCATTTCTATTTGATCACCATACCGGAGTGTTTCACATCACTTTAAATCTTCCATATGCAATTTAACCTGTTAATTCAGAACTTCCAAATTAATTTGTTGGAAATTAATGTGTATTGACGTTTCAATATATAAATGCCATTTCTGAAGGCTTTATCCCTTAATATATAATCGATATCACCGCCTCTGAGAATAGCACAATTCGCACATGTACCTCTATTAAGTATAATTGGTTTCGGCAAACCATGTGCGCAGTTTACCTTTGATGCTAACAAATTTGTAGAAGGCCTGCAATACATATATAGTGGACAAATAATCCCGAAATTTGGCGTTCGATACTACTTGGTGATTGCCACATTTGCTTTAAACCGCGTCCTATCTGGTTTCCCTCGTGATTTTCAAATTCGAACTGGTCAGTGGAGATTCACATATACCCGGCATGCGACCATGCAGAGAGGAAACTATTCTGACACACAAATGTCCATTTTTCTGCAAAGGGAAACTCTTAATGAATTAAAGTGGTGAAATATTAATTAATATGTGGATTATATAAGTATCGAACCTTCGGAATACCGACCCTTATGAATAGCGAACCTTCGGAATAATGAACCATCGGCATAGAGAACCCTACCCCAGTTACGGTGGTCAAGAATATGAGTGGCGACCGGAAGACCTCGAGGAGGCAATGATGGCAATCGCTTTAAACGGACATGTATAATATATATAATGGCTTGTTCGAACTTCAAAATTATGTATACATAATTTGATAAGAGGTATCTCAAAACATATACGTATATACGCGGAAGGATTTAAGAACAAATATATATATAGCGCTGATATTGTTTCTTATATTTTTCGGCAAATTTGAGATCGTTTGTGCCGGTTAATTTTTTTTAATCAGGGGTCGCGTAAAGTTACACAAGCAGAAAGACCATGAGAAGAACATATAGAGCTGTTGTAAGTGCATGACGTCCTGAAACGTTTATGATTTTATGGAAGGTAATTTTGATGATTAAAACAAACGATGCAGTGCGTGTATTCTTTTTTAGTATATATAGTTTCATGTTAAAATAATATACTAGTATACCGCAATACAATAAAAGCGCAATATTCCTTTTCGATCCGGGCAAGCGTGCGTTATTCCCACCCCACCCGATAACCTAAACGAACTGATAAGACAAATATATTGAGATACATTGCATGCATATATATATGCGGAACATGTCACATTCGTTTATTTTGTTATCTTCGCGTATGTGTATAACTTGTATGTTTACTTCCTTTTGTTCATGCTCAAATATCTTGTCGATGAAAAGAGCAATAAATCTAGATCTAATCTATCCGTTTCTGAATAAAAACAACTTAATGAATACAAATTGCGCAGTATTTGCTCGGGGACCGATTTTTTCGAAGTTGTGTTTGTTATATATGACTTCAATGCGACTTTCTGGGACATAAAACTCGTTGAAATGTAGTTCAGGCATTTATCGACATAATTATATCCAGATATCAGGGAAGTGAATATTATTAGGCGAACGGAAATGTGGCTTTAATCCATCACATCCGTTATTTTTTTTCACTACCTTATTCTGATATTTATTGTATAACCAATAGTTATTATACAATGTTGGGTACAGTACGTGTTTTTCTTGTACGAGTCCAGGTTGGGACAAGACGCGCAGCGTCGAGTGCAATATGACTTTTCACCACAACCTGGACGAGTATACGAGAAAACATATACTGTACACAACATATTGTATAATCACATTTTTCTTATCCATCCGGGGGGGGGGGGGGGGGGGGGGGGGGGTCTGCAATTTTTTTTCGAACACAAGGCGGGGGTGGGTGGGTGGTTCAGCATCCCGGCTAACACAATTTTCCCTGGCTCCGCTGGGCTCCGTAAATTTTTTCCTGTAGTCATTTTTCTTCAAAATAATGAAACAAAAAGTTTTAAGAATGCTTCTATTATGTAATAGGTATGAACTAAACTCTTGGTAGGGGGGTTTGAGTTCACCATTAGTTAATAATGAGGGATGACACAATGGGTAATAAAAAGGTCAGCTTGCTAAAGATTTCATCAAGGATCTATCAATGCACATTGACATGGAAAGGCTCAGGTTTAAATAGTTCTATTAAAAATCATTTAAAGGTACTCAATCCGATAAAACTCCTCTCAATTACTATTTCAATGGCTACGGGGGTCAAAAATATTTGATTCGAGTCGAGGAAGCCACCCAGTTTGCCGAAAAATCCGACCGACATACTCTCGATACTAAGTTCCATTGAACAAAATGTTGCTATACAACACATTTTGGGCAATTATATACGATAGTTCACAGTCGTTAGCATTATTTTTGGATAATTAATCGATTCTGATAACTAAAGTGACCTTTGATAATACAAAATTTGTTGTTGGAATCTGTTGAGATGGGGACCCTCTGATCGGATTGAGTACCTTTAATCAACCTGATATCAATGTAAACATAACACAATAATAGATTCTTCAAATAAATGTAAACTCTACAAATAAAAATAGACTATTCATAAAACCATAATAAAATAAAACATAAAGGTCTTAAAACAAACTTTAACCGATTTCAACATTATTCGGTACATGGATCTAGGATCACCTCTAGATGGGAGCTGTCAAATTTGAACGATTTTCGATGAAAAACATGGCCACCGGTAGCGATCTTGGATTTTATACTCTTTGCATCATTAAATCCTTTAGCATACCATACAGAGCTTATCCCTCATCCAATCATCACCAAACTGCATATGAATCTTCAGTGTGACCTCTCGATGGGTGCCTACCGTTTTTCCCCGAATTCTGTAAAAAAAACAAAACATGGCTGCCAGCGGCCATCTTGGATTGTACTCTTTATATGATTAAAATCCTTTAGCACATCTTACAGGTCACATTTCTCATCCAATCTTCAACAAACTTCATATGGATCTTTGGGGGGACCTCAAGATGGGATCCTCCTTTTTTCCCCCCGGAATTTGTTCAAAATAAACATGGCCGCCAGCAGTAATCTTGGATTTCAAATGTGAATCCATCAGCATAACCTACAGCCCACATTTATTGGAGAATTGCTTTGAAACTTTACAGCCTTATTGGTAAATCAAAAGTAGGAATGCTTCTATGATCATGATTCAGAACATAGATCGGATAAGATCAGGATAACTAAGTAAAATAGTCATTTGAAGCAGTTTGAAGGGGGTGGTCCCTATCGCAGAATTGGAATAAATAAAAATTAGGGGGTGGTGGGCGAAAAAAATAAAAAAGCGCCTAGTGTCTGGAATTTTTTTCCTGACCACCCCCTGATCCATCTGTATTTTTATCCAAATTTTGGGAATAAAATTATTGTATAATTACAGGATGTACATGTATTTTTAGTAGAATTACTTCGTGACGTCACCTGGAGTCCCGATAACTTTTATAAAAGTCATATCGGACTCGATTCGAATGTGACTTTCGGGACTCCTGTGGTGTCAGGTAGGTATATTATTGCCATGGGACTTTCGAAGTCCAGTACGTGTGGCTGTTTCCCGGATTATCATGCGACGGCTTTTGCCCAATCAGAAATATTTTTGGTAAATGGATGGATACTAATAGGAATTATATATATTATTAAAAGTTTGAACAAAAACAGACAGCACGCGGATAAACATTAATAACCACACACCGGTACATTCACACAATTTTCTACCGTAACAATCAGTACAGATCGCGATACGGTTACACGAACATTTCCGACGTTCATTAGGCAATAACTGAAGTCGACACTTCATATATAAAAAGCGACGAACACCAAGCCGACCGTGCGCACGCGATCGGTGCGTGGTGTCCACTTCACAAAAAGCGATGAACCAACTACGTCACTTCAAGATGCGTGTTGTTATTGAGAGACTGTGTTGGAATTTTAACAATATATGTTAATATACTACAATTGTTGTGGTAGTTTTGAAAAGTTGTTCAAATTATTAATGTTCTATTAAAATGTACTGGTATAAATCGGTATCGTTATATATCGGTTCGCAGAATACCTCAGAGGAGAAAGGAGATATATAATCGTTTGTAACTGCATGATAACGAATTACCGTATATAATAATAAATACTATATATAATAATTTAATTAAACCGAATGCAGGCGCATTAAAGTTTTCGACACTGAAACAAACAGAAACCATTGTAATGACAGCAAATTATATAATATTGCAATTTAAAAAGTAATGCTTTATTCGGTCGTACCAGTTGAGTAAGAACACTTCAAATATCCCTTACCCCAATTAAATGTATCCACACTGTACGAGGCTTCAACTGAGCAATGTCGGTTTGGGTGTATTATTATAACAAATTGTGTGAATGCGACCCAAAATGCGACCGAAAGTTATCGTTTGTGTGGTCTTCAGCGAATACAATATATGTGTGTATGTTATGTGTGTTATAGATAATATCTTCATTTAGTGAGTCCAAAAAAACAACATTCCACAGGATAATCACATACATGTTTTGTCCAGGATTGCCAACGAGAATCCGACGCATTAATTCACAGGCCTTTTAAAATTTTCTGCGATAAAAGGCGACTGATGGGGAGTAACTCTATATTATTAGTATTATAGCGCCATTCCACACTTGATCGCAACACTTTGGATTTAACTTAAGATTTTCCACACGGCGCGCAAAGTAGGAGTGTTGTGGGTGGTGGTTGTTTGTGATTTTTCCGGAAACAGAACACTGTCAATTTTGGAAGTTCTCATGTACCGGTACTTATTGCACTCGTCTATTCTGCTGCACCTTAAGAAACTATAACATGCATACCGGCGCTCGAGGTTCAAAACTGCACCGGGGTCTTATAGTTTTATGTACCAGTTGCAACATGCTTCCGCCAATAAACTTGCTCCATAAAAGTACGAACAAATATCCACAGGAGTCAACCTGTACACATGCATGTGACTAGACTTTAGATACCAGCAATAAAATATGTTGTTGTCTGTCATCTTCTGGGTCTAATTTGTTTAGTATAAGTTCTATTCTTGTTTTGTTTATGAATGTTCCGGTCAGCCTGCATGTTAGGATGCTAACAACATAATTGGCTTGCTTGCAACAAACTCCATATAACTTATAAGATAGATAGATAAGATAAATTTTATTTAAAAGTCGGAGATAAAAACATACAACACACAAACTCTGAAGAGCTTTTGACCACATATATATATAGCGAATACAGAAGAGAGAAGATCAAAACTTGTACACAGTGGTGCAAGATCGGTGGAGAAAATGGTGTAGATGGTCCAATATGGCGGAGGATGTATGTTTTGATGAGTATATGCATTGTAAATCGTGGTATTAGTGGTATATTCGGACAGTAGTAACCGCACATTTCCGCAACTTTACTGGCTATAAATTGGCAGTTAAGGGGATGCATAATAATTGACGTTTTTCTTCACTGTTACTGTTAGAAACAGGTTCGAATCCAACATTCATGAAATTGCTAGCATTTGAGGTGGAATTAAATTGTTATTTTACCGTATTATTCGGTCAGGATGTTGTTAATGGCCATGAAACGTCACCGGTATGGGAGGCCAAATTCACATTTAATAATTAATTGTGCTTAAGCGGAATCAATTGCGCTTAAGCGCAAATAATTACGCTTAAGCGCAATCAATTGGGCCTAAGCGCAATCATTGCGCTTAAGCGCAATTAATTGCGCTTAAGCGCAATTAATTGCGCTTAAGCGTAATTATTTGCGCTTAAGCGCAATCAATTGCGCTTAAGCGCAATTCATGGTTATATGTAACAAAACACCCCTGGTGAATAAATAGGTTTCTCCATAACTTAGCATTAACTCCCATTGACATGTCACTTCTTGGTTTCATTGGTTTGGATGGGTAGGGAGCTAGCCCAACTTCTTTATCAAAATGGCTGACTCGCAATAGTATCACCTTCTGTTTTAGTTGGAGCGATTCGTGATAGCATTATATTATCTTCGGTATATATTAGTTGGGGCTACTTGCAATAGCATTACTTTCTGTATTAGTCGGGACGACATTGATTTTCTTCAATTTTCGAGTATACAGGCACACCATATGAGGGAAGCAAGCCCTCGGTGACACCACATTCACACTATATGATCATGGAAATACTATAGATTTGTGCAAGAGCTGCTGATTTAATAAGAAAAACTAGAGCTTCAGGACTGAGACACCAAATCTCCAGTAATTACACACCATTTTTTGGACAGGGATGCTGATAATATGAAAATAGGGTTTTTTCCCCCTGATTTAAGTCAATAAGTAAACCATACAGTAATGCTCTAATTAATCGACTCCTTAACCACAGCAGAATTATGGATAACTTTTCAGGATTTAGTCGGAAATATGGCTTGTTGCCATTCATCGGAAAGCTCTCTAGAGCTTTTCGATGAATGGCAACAAGCCATATTTCCGACTAAATCCTGAAAAGTTACCCATAATTCTGCTGTGGTTAAGAAGTCGATTAAATAGAGCATTACTGTATGAGGTAAGAAAGCCCTCATGCAGTGACACCGCATGCATGTATACGATATTACCATAGTAAAGGCTAAAATCTGTGCAAAAATACATTAAAAACATCATACAAAACATTACTAGAGTTCCGGGAAGGCGACATCAATTCTTTGGATAGAGGGATGCTGATAATATGTAATTAGGGGATTCTCCTTGTTGAACACATACTCACAGTTTGACTGTTGAGTACAGGTCAAAATTAGCCCAATGCTCATCTTGTGTTGCTAGGTGATACACCAGGTCATGCTAATAGTTTATGGGTAGGTTAGATAGTAGTCACAATTACGCTTAAGCGCAATTGATTGCGCTTAAGCGCAATTGATTGTGCTTAAGCGCAATTAATTGCGCTTAAGCGTAATTAATTACGCTTAAGCGTAAATGCCCTATTTGCGCTTAAGCACAATATGTGGTATTTGCGCTTAAGGGTTTCCCGGGTGTAAAACATTACACAATTTAAAATTCACACAGGGCTCATGGATCAAATTGAAGTAGAATTCTGCTGCAGTTCAGTACAATTTACATGGGTCCTCTGATTCATAGCCATACGGGCTGGGGGGGGGGGGGGGGGGGTGCAGCCCTATCATCCCCCAATATTTTGAAACCTAATTTCAAAGGAATTGTTTTTATTTGAAGTCACATTTAGACGATTCTCTTGTTGGTCACCTGAATGCTTCTAAGAGGTTATAAGTATGACTGTATATATGACTCCAAACTTTCATACTGAACCACATGGAATTTTGCTTATGCTCAGCTGTAGTTTATTTGAGTTGAAAATTAATCTGCATTGGATATTGCTATATGATGACTAAGGGATGTTTTTTTTGGGTTGATCATTATTCTGTTGCGAGACCACATCAAGGTATTATTTTATTGGAAAGGAAAGACTGAACAGATGATAATTTCACTGTGAAAACCTCACCATTGCACATAGAAACCACCAACAAGTTGGCAACAACTGGTAAACACTGATTTTATTGGAAAGGAAAGACTGAACAGATGGATAATTTCACTGTGAAAACCTCACCATTGCACATAGAAACCACCAACAAGTTGGCAACAACTGGTAAACACTGATTTTATTGGAAAGGAAAGACTGAACAGATGGATAATTTCACTGTGAAAACCTCACCATTGCACATAGAAACCACCAACAAGTTGGCAACAACTGGTAAACACTGAAAAACTTGCCTAGAAATTTGTGTTGCAGCAGCTATTTCGATCAAATCCATCCCAGATTGAATCCAGGGACGTCCTTATTACAAATCAACCACTCTTTCAGGTGCTTTCATTTAACACCGGTTCCATGGGGACTGCTACTATGAGTTAACTTGTAGTGGTGACCATACCACATAAGTAACAACAAAAACCACAAGCAACATAGGTTTTTGCACCAATACATACCCCACAATCCCATTGATCAATTGTATATGTATAATTAGAATGGCTTCACTTAAGTTACAAGGCTTCCCACATCCCGATCAAGGGTTGGGTGTGTAGTTTGAAATCTTGCTATAGGACACTCCAATTCACCAGGATCTCTTTCGTACATCCCTGACCCATGGTAGACATGATTGCATTCATTGTGTAAATCAGTAATCAGTTAGCTCTAGATTTTTCCGGTCTCATTAGCAGCTATATATAGGCCTATACTGATAATACACCTCTTGTTTGAGGGATGGGTGCAAGCCAGTGCAAGGTCCTTCAACTATCTAAGTTTGGCTACGTACATGTCATCATCATCATCATCATTTAATTGGGAATGAGTCTGACTGACTCTTAGTTCCCGTATTTATATGAATATTCAACTTTTTTTGTTGTCACAAGAATAAAACACAAATACTAAATTTAACATTCTACAATTTGTCCTTCTTCCAAACGGAAGGTCTTTTTTGGATAATTCTTTTTTCTGTTCTTTAGTTCAGTTTGTAGTTTGTAAAGTGTTCCCATTTCGATCCATGTGTGGTCTTTGTTGATATATACTTTTAATTGTCCTGGTTGTGTACATTTATCTCTATTGTATCTTACCGCATCACTGATCATTTGGTCTCGTATATGTCTTGACTTTAACTGAAGTTTAACCTGGTCGATTTTTGTGTTTTACTATACTACCTATTATGTAAAATGACAGAACATCATCTTCATTACACATTTTCCATACTATTTTTGAGATGGTTTTCCAATCTTCTTTGCACGAATCATCAGAATCACCATGTGTTGTTGGCTCCGGTACATTTGTCAAAACGATATTGTAGTCTTTGTTCTCGCCAATATTTTTTAACTCGTCGTCTGTATGCATTGGAGTTGTGATCGATGTTTCCAGTATTTTCTTTAATTCTTGTATCTCTATTTTTTGTTGTTCAAACTTATTATTTTGTTTGTCTCTAAATTCGCTGAACTGTTTCTCCGCTGTCCTCCTAAATGCCTCTATTTGTGAGTATGTTTCTCCTTTCTGCATTGATATTTTATCTTCACATTTAGTCACTTGCTTTTCCAGTTTTGATACTGACGTATCTACTTTATCTATTCTTCTTTCCATGTCAGTCATATGTTTCTTCATCTTTGCGCTATATTTTGTGTCAAAATTTACAAACCGCTGATCCACCCTGCTATTTATTTGTTCTTCAAATTTATCCATATTTGTTATCACTTTTTCTAACATTTTTTCGATGTGTTTCATCCAGTTTCCGATCTCATGTACACTCAGTTGTTCTGGTAATTCTACTTCTTGGGTTATTTTCTCATGTATCTCTGTCGTTTTTACGTAATATATGTAATAGAACAATACTTATGTTGAGATTAGTTACAAATCAGCACCCTGCTTGAGTGTGCTAAATTGTAAATAATCCGATAATCAGCTGTAATCCTATGTTTATTACACATTTCCTACTTACTTCATTAAATTCTGATAGTGGAAGAATTCGAATAGAATGCCAGAAGCTCTGTTGGAAACTTGCGCTAGCCCTACATCAAGTGTACATGCACAAGCAAATACATGCATGTGACTTGTTTACTAGAACCCATGCATGTAAGTTCAGTTCCCGAGCAATGAATGTACAAGTGTGCATATATAAATTCATATATCATGTTTTATACAATTTTAGTTGACCATAATTGGGTTATATTATGATGAAATGTGTTATGTGTTCATCGCTGGTGCCAGTTATCTTGTAGGTAAATAAATATTACGTTTGCAAAATCTTAGATGACATAGAGAGTACCAGTGTTCATATATAAATTAATTTGCTGTGTCTTATATGCGATATGCTTGCACCTGTATGGCACTCTACATCATCTAAAGTTGTCAAAAATGTAACATTTACATTGCTTTAGAGCATAACTTTGCCGAATGGGAACAGTATGTACCCGGTCCATACTCATTCCCTTCAGTCATTCCATACCCCTTTATCTGGGAAGGTTGAAATCAATCAGTGATAGGTCGTATACCAACCCAAAACAGAGGCATAGCTATTGGCCTTTTGGAGGTGAATTTCTCCATAAATCATGTTGCCCGCCGCATGGGGTAATGCCAAAAACCATACGGAATTTAAGACAGTGAAACCAGCAGATTGGCAATATCACAGATCGCCCCAGAACTGGAAGACTGAGGGTAACAACCGCTAGACAACATCGTTATTGAACAAACGCTACATTGCATAGGATGACGTCCAGGAGTGGTGTGTATCAGGATCACACATAAGACTAACCTCGTCCCTGTTAATGAGAATCTGAATGTAGGAGCCCAGAACATTTGTGGGACCAACTGAAGAGAGCTGTTTATCATCGTGTCGATGACCACACCATGCTCGGTGACATGCACTGTCTGTTACAGGACGAATGGAGGAACATTCCAAAGCATAGAATCGCCCCTCTCATCATCATGCTATCCTGATGCCAGCAGGTTATCTCGCGACACAGTGGCTACACGCAATATTGATTCATTGAACAAAATCCCATTGTTATCTTTTTTTGTCATTTTAAAAATCTACCCCACTCCCATTCAATCGATGCTCAGTCAGCCGTAACACCACGCACATGGATGTCCTTCACATGGGTTGTGTCTCTAGCTCCAATAAGCATTTGTGACAAGTTTCATCAAAATCCACCCAATATCTCCGAAAATATTACATATTATATTATGGGGGGACTTTCTTTTTTTGATGTGTTCATATTGGTCATATATTTTATCCTCAGGAAAGTCTGTGGGTTCTGTGAAGTTTCAGCCACCTTGTAAATGATGTTATGGTGAGCGCCAACTTATCGCTGTGTATCATGCATAATGCTACACTCATGATCAATTTTACTCTGTCACAGAAACCAATGATATCCCTAAGGATAAAATAATTTTTTTTGGCAATTAACTCATAAAATATAAAATATCAAGGAAACCAGTTCAAGTCAAATAGTGTCGAATCTTACTTTCTTCTTCCCAAATTCGGTCATACAACACTTCTCCCACCAAATGTTTCCAATTTTTAGCATTAAAGTTTGGGTATATTAACTGGGAAAAATCATTGCAAAGGATGGCACCAGAATAGTAAAAACTTTCTTTCCAAAATGACCTTGCTGAGGGGACTGAAATATTCAAGGGTCCAGATCTTAAATTGTATGAGCAGTGTGAACTTGCTAGTGTCACATTAGATCTCAAATAATTTCTGAATTTGGGGCCTTCCCATCCATAATCTTTTTCATCATGGAGAGTTTCCTTTGTGCCACTCGCTGACCAATGGGGAGCACTGTGGAACAGGCTGGCTCCAACATGGTACGATCTATCAAGGGTCAATCTAATTACAATGGGGAGCACTGCGGAACAGGCTGGCTCCAACATGGTACAATCTATCAAGGGTGAATCTAATTACAATGGGGAGCACTGTGGAACAGGCTGGCTCCAACATGGTACGATCTATCAAGGGTGAATCTAATTACAATGGGGAGCACTGCGGAACAGGCTGGCTCCAACATGGTACGATCTATCAAGGGTGAATCTAATTACCGTGTTTTGCACCATTTGAAGCTTAGACTTTGGCTTGTCTGGTAAGGGAGAGTACCAAAAGTAACTTCCATAGTCAAGATGGCATTGAATCAAGGACAGAAATCTGTTGGTATGGGAAGTTAGACATTCAGCCCTTCTATACAGAAATTTTAATCTGGACAAAGCCTTATGTATCAATGTCTGAGCCATTTGACATCCACTTACCAGTTCTCCAAAATTGCCCCGAAATAATTAACTGAGCTAATATGAATTGATGGTAATATCTTTATATTTAACGGTAAAGGATGGCTGTTTATTTTGTCTTCTCGTGATCCAAAAAGTATTGCTTCAGGCACAAGGATGGCTTGCTGTCAACCAGCCAGTCACTCAGTGCAGAAAGATTATTATTATGTGCTTTGTTTTATTACAGGCCTTTGTTATGACAGGGACCAATCTACATCTCAGTTTCGAAGCAAATTCATGGTCCTTGAATCCAACAGAAAGGGGAACTACCAGAGAATTTGTTGATTTTGAGCGAGAAGACGGAAAGGTAAGACATTTATAAAGAAACTATAGTTTCTTAAGGTGAAACATATAAATAAATAACTGTGGATTTTAATGGATCTTTCGGCTGGTTTTGTAAGAGATAATGTCTGTTTTATTTTGAGAATCGTGCCAGTTTATGCTCTTCTCTGCTTTATGTATTGGACTAGTATTTAGTGCCACTTTAAGCCACTTTTGCATCCATCAAAAATGATGGGTGACAAACATGACAAGAAAATCATGTGAAGAATTTAGGCCTAAACAAAAAATACGTTTGTTTCCGCTAACCCGACCGACCCTATTTTAAACCGCCGACCCTAAACTTTTTATTGCCATTGCAAAAAAAAAAAAATTGGACCAAAAAAAAAAAAAAAAAAATTTGTTTTTTTATTTAGGTCCCAATTCATATCATAACAAGATGCAAAACATTTATATATTTACATATATTGACATAAGAAATTTAAGTCTACAAAAAGATTTAAGTTTAACAGTTGGAATCATACTGTAAAGTATGTTTGGCTTTATCTAGCTTTCATCTGTGAAAACTTCAAATAATTTGAGTTCAGGTACGGTATGTTATCATTCAGCGTTCAGACTTCAGTATTTCAATCAATTACAGCACAGGAACATTAACAATTTGATCAAATCAACCTGGTTATCAAGTGGGATCTCATAATACCAAATGAAAAATTAACATAGAGATTAGTACCATATATAGTCATTACTACCTTAATACATGTACATTGTTTCTGTACTACATGTACATGTAGGATTTCTGTATTACATGTACATGTAGTATATTATGTACGGTATGTGTCTCACTTGAATTTTATAAAATAGCCTATTTATGAATTAGAGTGATGATGGCAAGTCTAATTTCAAGCAGGATAAGGCTTCCAATAAGCATAATCCATAGAACCAAAAGATATCTGACAATAACTTATAAGCATTTCCAATCCATACATATATAAAAAGTTCCAAAGTTATGCTTGAGAAACTTGATAAAATTGACCTCTCTGTAAAATTCAAAATACTGACTCAAAGAGCCTTAGATTAGATCTAAATGCAATGGATTTTCAAACATTTTCCAGGGGAAGAACCCCCACCATCATCAGGGGGTCACCCTTCCCAAACATTCCTCCGATCAGGCCTTCAGGTTATGCCTTCGGCATATCATTGCCCAAAAACAGGTGTCCCCAAAAAATACCTAGATCCTTCACTGAATGTGGAGAAGGTGGTGTTGTGAAGCCATCCTTAAGAGATCGGTACAAGACGGTCACTCCAATATGTGAACAGTGCAGTGGTGCTGGACTGACTCCAGTTGTCGCCAGACCATATAGGAAATATTAGGATTATCAAAGACTATCTTAGTATATAGACTAGTATATATGTAAATATTAAAGCATATGTAAGATTGAATTGGAGTTTCTAGTTCCTCTGTCATCTGGGTTAACCTGATTGGGGCTAAGAAGTGCATAGTTTGGGTTATTGACAAGTATTATACAGTTATTTTTAAAAATACTGAAAAAAAAAAGTTAACAAAAAAAAGAAAGTTAAGCCTACCTACCTACCATAATTTTTTTTAGCTCGTTAGCGGAAACAAAGGTATTATTTGTTTAGGCCTTATAGTAAATTATTAGTCACCAGAGGTAAACAGCACCTTTTGCATGACCTCTCCGGATAAAGTTACCATCTATCTTTTAAGCTGATAATAAATTATCTTTATTGCTAAATATTAGTGCCTCTTTAACCCTTTACCCAACAGAAGGGCCCTGTGCCAATGCATTCTCTTATATATGCGAGTCGACCATAGGTCGCCTCGCATATATAAGAGAATGCATTGGCGTAACACATTAAAATTATAAAATTGTTAAAGAATGTAAGAAAAAATGGTAAAAAGTGTTAAAAAAAGTTTTTTTTTTAGGCCAATGCATTCTCTTATATATGCGAGGCGACCTATGGTCGACTCGCATATATAAGAGAATGCATTGGTACAGGGCATAACTGTAACTATCACAATGTGGTCAAGGAGCCGGTTCCAATGATATCCATATTTGTATGGTTCTATTGAGACAGACCGAAGATATTTTAGGCTGTTGAAGCTTTATTTGGCCGGTTTTGGGCGGTTTGTTGGGTAAAGGGTTAAGTCATTTGATGACAACGGCACCTATTCCGTGACATTCCCCATGTCTTACATGTACCTCTGCACCAATTTTCCCCACATATCTTCTAAGCTGATAATTTATAAATGCTCTTTATTAATCATGCAATTTATCAGTCCCCCTTTATAATAAAGTCATCTGAGGTCAAAGGTGCCTATCCCATGACATTTCTCTAGCCATGTGACCTCTGTGTACCAACTTTCCTACATATATTTTATGCTGAGATATGCCCCTTTAAGTCGCCTGAGGTTAAACATGACGGGTGACAAACATGACATGCAGGAAAATATCGCCAAATGGTTAAAATTTTGGCACAATAGGATATGAGGGCGATATATTTTTTAATGCGCCAAAATCGTGACAAAGTTACAGTAACACACTCACACACAGACAAACACTTGGCTTTTATATAGATAGATACTACATGTATATGAATAATATTAAGGAACAAAATATGAGTATGGCATTACACCATTTTATATTTATATTTCTTGGCTGCACGATTGGGCACCCATGGTGAAAGTATATGTTGGATTGAGCATATTCATTCAATGATTCATAACTGACTCCTGTGATTCAGTTTTGGCAGTGTGTAGTTAGTCTATAATACACAGCTGGCAGCATGGGGACCATCCCTCCATCAGGGGGATATACTGTGCCACAGTAACACAAATCAAATTAGTGCAGGCTACACATGGGGAAACCTGGCCTCTCCCTAACCACAAACTCTAATCAGGAATCCATTCCATTGCCATAAATATTCTTAGCACATAAAGAGTTGCTGACTGCTGAGAATTCTTATGGAGGTGACTCAGGCCAGAAGGGGGTATTTAGTGATGTACAGGATCACTAGCTGGTCACATATATCATTTATATAATATACTAGTAACAACAGCTACTGTCTCTTAGGTCTAACTGTGCTTCACCAGTGGATGTCAGCAATATATGAGGGGTTGGCAGGCAGAGTGTCTAGAGAAAGGCACCATTTAGATAGATTCATGCATGAGTCAAGCATAAAAACTCAACTTGAAAAGTGATAAAAAAAGTTTAAATTTTTTTTTATAAAAATTTAATTTCTAATACATGTATATTTAAAACAATAACTAGGAGCATGAAATTTTCACTTTGAAACAATATAAAAGTTCCTTTTCTCTTGATAAATCAAATTTTTTTCTGACATTTGGGGATCTTGAGAGGACAAATCTGTCCCCGGGGCCTTTGCAGAAGGCAGTAGGCAGCTGTCATCTCTGCCCACTACATCTGACATGCACATGACTGTTTTTACTCATCTTTTTTGAGAGTTTTTAAATTGTGTTGACCATAAATTTTACAACTGAAAGATATTATTTTGTTCATGATGCATTTGTGTTCATACATAACTGATCAGTCTTGCAATACATGTATATTATACCACTTCTCTCAAGATAAGCCAGGTGGATTGAAAGTCTTGTGGTTTGTTTTTTAGAGGCTTTATCCAAACCTGCATTTGTTGTTTTGATGTGGTATAGATTCTAATTTAAAGATGTATTCAGGGTTCCAGACACTTTTTTTTCTGTTGAAATAAATGGTAACAATTATAACAAAATAAAACATTGCATGATACAATATGAAGCAAATGCATAGAAAATTCATTTTCAAACAAAACGTGGCCTTTCGTGTAGCAATGCTCATTCCAAACATTCCGATCAATTATACACTGCAATCGAGGTAAAAAGTTAAATATGCCTGGAACCCTGAATATATCTTTAAAAAAAATCTTGTTAATATTCCAGTTTTAAAATGTTGTTTACTTCACATATGATAGCTATCAGCATTCTCGCTGTCAATCAACCCACTCCTATAAAACTCTGTTTTAATGAGCAAACTAAAATATTGTGTTTGCCTGGGGGAGGATGAATCAGCTACTATTAACAAACATCCTGACAACAACATATGTATATCTGAATACCCCATTCCATTCGAACATGCTCCCATCCCAACAAACATAACAATAATGAGTCAAATTCAAACTGAATACAATTGTGAGTGTGATTCATTGGGCATTTTTTTAAAAGAATTATTCCTCACAAATGAAGTGAATGGTGGGTATACTAGAGGTATACTATAGTCTGTTCTTCAGTCTATACATCCCTCTGTCAATCCATGGATGCAACATCATCTAAGATATTATTTCTTCATTTTATGATAAATTATTTTGTTAGCTTGGCAGAGACACTAAAATCTTGAGTCAAATTCAAACTGAATACAATTGTGAGTGTGATTCAATGGGCATTTTTTGAAAAAAATTATTCCTCACAAATGAAGTGAATGGTGGGTATACTAGAGTTACATGAGTACAGTCTGTTCTTCAGTCTATACATCCGTCTGTCAATCCATGGATGCAACATCATCTAAGATATTATTTCTTCATTTTATGATAAATTATTTTGTTAGCTTGGCAGAGACACTAAATTCTTATCACCATACCAGCCTGTGCACCTGACCTTGGTCAAATGTTAGTGGAGTTATCACCTTTTTAACTTTGAACTTTTTCGCAACATACATAGTTTTGTCCATTTGTGGGTTGATTTTTTTAAAAACTTGGCGCAGATATTAACCCATCATGGGACCTGTGCCCCTGTAATTGTGAGGGTTGCGGGACTCAATTGAGCAGATCAAGTTATTGTTTTGTTCGACTTTATATAGATACCTTTATAATATGGCTATCCCATTTGTAGCCCAAGTCACTGTGGGGTATCAGTAGTCCCATTGGGACAGTCACAAATCTTGCTTATACTTAATTAGCATTAAGTTCTGAGGTTCTGTTACTCAAGCAGGGTCCTTGAAATAGGGATACTCTTATCTTTAATTATTCCTTTTAGGCAGACTACCATAATGAAAGGACATTTGAGAAGAGGTCAGTTTGGAGTAGAAATTTTATGAAAGTGTCAATGACACTGTAGCTCAACTTAGGTAGGGGAATAATTTAATGGTTGACAGCAAATGGAGGAATAGGAAAGGTGCTAATTGAAATGTTTAAGTAAGACAAGATGTACATGTCAATATAAACATTCATGACAAGTTTCATAATGATCGAATCAGGGATGTGGTGATTATGGTGTGCCAAAGGATTTAGTAATGCAAAGAGTAAATTCTAAAATGGTCACCGGCAACCATGTTTTTTTCCGAATTACCCCAAAATGACTCGTTTCCCATCTACACATCAATGTCAACAGCCTTTACAAATCTGATAATGATCTGACCAAAGGTACGACCTGTAGCCTGTGCCAAAGGATTTAGTCATGCAAAGAGTAAAATCCAAGATGGCTGCTGGCGGCCATGTTTTTCTGCCAAACGACCCCAAAATGACTCGTTCCCATCTACATGTCAATATTAACATCCATGACAAATTTCATGATGATCAGACGAACAGTACGACCTGTAGCCCGCGCCAATGGATTTAATTTTGAACTCCAAGATGGCCGCCAGCGGCCATGTTTTCTGACCGAATGACCCCAAAATGACTCGTTTCATCTACATGTCAATGTCAAAATTCATGACAAATTTCCTAAAGATTAGACCAAAGGTACGACATGTAGCCCGCGCCAAAGGATTTAGTCATACAAAGAGTAAAATCCAAGATGGCTGCTGGCAGCCATGTTTTTCGGCCGAACGACCCCAAAATGACTCGTTCCCATCTAAATGTCATTGTTAACATCCATGACAAATTTCATGAAGTTCCAACCAAAGTGACGGCCTGTAGCCCGCGCCAAAGGATTTAGTCATGCCAAGAGTAAAATCCAAGATGGCTGCTGGCGGCCATGTTTTTTCTGCCGAACGACCCCAAAATGACTCGTTCCCATCTACATATCAATATTAACATCTCTGACAAATTTGGTTTGATGTGGTGATTATGGTGTGCCAAAGGATTTAGTAATGCAAAGAGTAAATTCTAAAATGGTCACCGGCAACCATGTTATTTTCCGAATTACCCCAAAATGACTCGTTTCCATCTACACGTCAATGTCAACAGCCTTTACAAATCTCATAATGATCTGACCAAAGGTACGACCTGTAGCCTGTGCCAAAGGATTTAGTCATGCAAAGAGTAAAATCCAGGATGGCTGCTGGCGGCTATGTTTTTTGGCCGAACAACCCCAAAATCACTCGTTCCCATCTACATATCAATATTAACATCTATGACAAATTTCATGATGATCAGACGAATAGTACGACCTGTAGCCCGCGCCAATGGATTTAATTTTGAAATCCAAGATGGTCGCCAGCAGCCATGTTTTTTGACCGAATGACTCCAAAATGACTTGTTCCCATCTACATATCAATGTAAACATTCATGACAAAATTCATAAAGATTAGACCAAAGGTACGACCTGTAGCCCGCGCCAAAGGATTTAGTCATGCAAAGAGTAAAATCCAAGATGGCTGCTGGCGGCCATATTTTTCAGCCGAACGACCCCAAAATCACTCGTTCCCATCTACATGTCATTGTTAACATCTCTGACAAATTTCATGATGATCAGACGAACATTACGACCTGTAGCCCGTGCCAATGGATTGAATTTTGAAATCAAAGATGGCCGCCAGTGGCCATGTTTTTTGGCCGAATGACCCCAAAATGACTCGTTCCCATCTACATGTCAATGTCAACATTCAAGACAAATTTCATAAAGATCAGACCAAAGGTACGACCTGTAGCCCGCGCCAAAGGAAATTGTTGACGGACACACGGACGCCAACCCATGGCAATAGCTCAAACTTGAGCTAACAATAAGTGTAAAAAATTACCCAAAATATGAATATACCTTCTCATTATTGTGCTTTTTTCTTGCTGACCAGGTATTGTGATACTCAACCTCAACACATTATACCACTAAAAAAAACTATATTTTCTAGAAAAGTTTTCCCCTCTAACCATGAAATGTGACCAAACTTGGCATCATATAATTTGCACCCTGCATACACTGATTTAATATTAAATAAACTTTTTTTTGTCCTGCACCTAAAATGTAGTGATAACCATTTAATGATGCCCCCTGGTGGAGCATTCAGAGGAGAGGACACTCCATCTAGAATTAAAATAACATATTCATAAAACATATGTTCTTGTTGCATTCACTCTCTCTGATGCACTTTAAATCATATGGGTTGGAATTGCTTCATTAATGATTGATGATTAAATAATGAATGGCATCCTTTGATAAAACCTGGACATAAAATATTATGGGGTAGAATCGAGGGACACTAGATGGTGGGTTTATGGGGGGAATGTGAAGCTTCATTTTTGCTTTAACTGTGTAGGTAAGCACTTAAGTCCCTCCCCCTGAAGAGTTTTGTCCTTTAGTGAGTGCTGTTTTTAATCCCATATTTCCAACCCTGAATTATTTCCATGGTACAGCTAAAGCTTTTACCAGATACACATGTGTAATTAAATATGATAAAATTCTTGCTTCATGATCTTGTAACTATTTGATGTCATAGGGTGTTAGTGTGGGTCCATTCTATATAAATGTCCTTTAGCCTTGACACTAAATTTATAATCGAGCCTTGGCAGTATGGGCTCTGACTGACAATTCTCTTGGTGGGCAGGGTCTATGGAAAGTTCATATTACTTTAAAGTCTTCATAGCATTTATTCAATCATCAATACGAATAACACATCTCTGACATCATCACCATCAACACTGACAATCATCACAAAACATCACCATCCACAGACTAGCATAGTCTGGATATAGTAAACACACTCTATTATAGGCCCTGCAATCAAATGCAAATATATAACCATTTGCATAAATAATAAGCACACATATATGCATACACAAATATATTAAAGGAACTTGAGGAGTTCCTGAAAATACCAGAGATGCCAGATATCCAATCTATATCTATCTAATTGAGATATCTACAAACTGGCATCTCAGGTTATTGGGAGATAACCTCACAGATAACCTCACAAAAGTAACCACATTAAAATATAGATAAAATAGGAAATATACTCCTAACTATCGGGCCGGGCCGTATATACTGTATATCAAAACGGGACAAACTCTATTCATTTACTTGAAGACAAACGTTATTATAAAAACATGATTATAACGATAAAATATAGCAACTGTGAACATACCAGTTCAATGTGACATAGGCCACTATGTCAGGATAAACTGCATTCAACCATAGTCTGAATATCTTGAAGACATCTTGACAAAAATAACTAGAAGCTTGAAGACAATAACTTTCCGACCAAATATATAACCCGCAAAATATATTTTAACCTTTGACAATTTACGCGTGGCTGTGTGTCATCCAATCAGCGCCGAGCTTTAATACCTGTGTTATTTGAAATGACTTTACTATAGTGTTAGCATTGGGCTGAAGTATCAGAGTAATAGTAACAGGGACGGATCGAATACAGCGAAGTTAAGAGGGTAAACGGGATGTCGTAAATACCGGTGATATGGATGAATATGTTAGCTGCTAGTTGTCAGTAATAGCGAGTTTGCGATACCCGTCCGACGGGTACGGGTAAATCGGTGAACATTGTCACGGTATCTTTTGTACTTTCAATGCAGCTCATAAAGCGATAGCGATTTGGAATGGGTAGATGTATCCTGTTGACAGGTAACCTTTCACTACGATTTTCTCACTCAAAGGTATTCCAGTCAGCTATGCGTTAACCAATTTATTGCAATTGTCATGAGCAAACATCATTGATAAAGTTGTCATTTTAAGCCAGGTTTTATGTTCAAATTCTCGAGCCGATCATTTCACTGACAACTTTTTTCATGTGAGTATATAGTGCAAAAGACACAGTCTCGAGCCATTGCAGGGACGTGACTATATATGGTATCCGCGTAAGGAGGGGTGTCCACCTTCGAATTTCTAACTACACCCCTTGAACCATATCAAATTCACAAGTTTGCGCGTAATTCCATGTGGAAATTTGCTAAATCCTAGCATCCAGACTGGCATCAAGCTTTCAAATAATTATTGTTGTAAATTTTGAGACCTGACACCCCCCCCCCCCCCAAAGGTTGGAAAATTTCCAACAGTTTCTGATAGCCATTTCAGTCCAATTTGTTTACTAATACTAGGAAAATGTGCAAATGTTGGTCTAAAAACCACAAATTCTCCAGTAATCATTTTTTGGAAAATCAAACTACGAGATTTGTTGGTGTGAAATTTCCAACAAATGTTGTTTCAGGTATATAACATTTCCAACAGTTGAACATTTGACCAAAGTTGAGGGCGAGACACCCCTGTCGTCACGTCCCTGTGTCAACCCTTTGTACAAGAGAATCAATATATCGTGGATTTATCTATGCATTGTACATTTCAATACAACCGTTTAGTTACTTTATCGAAAAAGGTGGGGACTGATTTCTCATTTTAATATATATACCATCTGAACGGACATCACGCATTTGAACCACAATACTTGTGTATATTGTAGCGGGGATAATAGAGGTCGCTAAAGACACGAAATACCTATACCTATACAAAATCTAAGCATAATCAGAACGAGTTTCAGCTGTTTTCTGTGTTTCGCACAGAAGTGAAGCAAACGCTCTTTATTCAATACATTAAAATAAACAGACTACATTTTAACACCTTTGATGCTACCAAGTTTAATTTTTCAAACCTACCACCAGGTTTAGATCCCGACAAAAATCCCAATTCTTGGGATAAATATTCCCTTGCCCCGACCCTTCGATCTGTTGAGAGATTCCAAACCAAAGATTACTTAATATGACTAAATATTCCCTAACTAAAATAAATGACAAATTCGGTCTTATATCTGACTGAAAGTACATGCACGACATTATTAGACTAAAACAATATATTTTATACCGATTATTGGTTGGAAAATTTAACGTAATTGTATATTTGAGCTATCATAATCTATTTTCTAAGTCTGAAAATTCCGACCGATTTATAGTCAACACTCGATCGGTCTATGACTTGTAGAATCCAATAAAATAATTGTTGAAAATGTTATCAAGATCAGTGAAAGAAAAGCACCAACCCCTTCCAACTGCCGCGTCCTTGATGAAAGCAACTGATTATTCTGAGGCCCGCCCATCTAATCTAAATACAAATTTCCAACAATTCATAACGGTAAGTATAACATCGGCCAATAAAGCGAATAACAATCTATCTATATTATAATATCTTTTTTGTTGCAGTTGGCTCACCATACATTACCAGTCGATGTGATGAATTCTACCCGTAAAACAGTTTGCGATTACAAAGTGTGTACCGGTACGGGTAGCTACCCGTACGCGTACCCGTACCGGTTTGAAATCGCAAACTCGCTATTAACTTGTATTAGTTGTATATATACTAGAGCTAAATTACACCGTCACATTGACAATAGATTTTGTTATCCTCCTCCCTATTTTCCACCCTTCTGATTGGCCCATGTGCTGTCACGTGCCGGGCGACAAATCACACTGTCGCCCGCTGACCCGGGAGACATTGTTTTTGTCGCCCGCCTGATGTTATATTGCAAGAATATCTCCAAACACACACTGCAGTAACTCATCTACTTCGCATCACTACAACGTTCTAAAAAATCATAGATCTCATAAGACACCAGTGGTGGTGTTTGCTAATTTGCATATATTTAGTGAACACTAATATTCTTAAGTTTTAAGTTGATACTTTTATCGGACAAGCGTTATTATTTACTTTTTACATCGAAACATCTCGGTGATTCAATTTGTTCATGTCGACATTATGATGCAAGATTAAAAGAGAGGATCCCTTTAGGTTGGTTGGTTATAAATGTTCGCTGGTAGACAACGTAATGCATACATTTGTCGCGAATGAATGGTACTGTACGCTTATCCTCCGCGATGTCTGCAATGTGATCATAGAAGTATTTTATGTGAGGATCGCCATGAGCACTGACACATATGAATGTACATTAATGAAATTGACAACTTCCCAATAGCTTTCGGGGAAGACCTTTATGAAATGAACATCGCGAGTAAATTGCGCGCACAAGACATCATTGAATATGCCTTGCAGAAGACGAGAACATACCTATATTGGTTTACATTGCATGGACCGATATTGACGATTTGACCACCAAAATGATCGTACATAAACGCGGATTATCAAACGCTTAACAGCTTGACTATCGTTTATGGAACATAAATCATATGGGACGATAAGTAGTTACTGAAAATATACATAATCGGGAAAGAAAGCACTCATGACTCAGTGAAACATCGTGCGTGTGGATGACAAGGCTATTTTCTGTGGTATAATCGGATACCAAAACAGTTGTTGCCCTTCTTCTCGGGAGACATTGAGATTTGTCACCCGCTCGAGAACGGAATGTCTCCCTCGGAGCTTCGCTCCTCGGGAGACATTCCGTTCTCGAGCGGGTGACAAATCTCAATGTCTCCCTCGACAACGGGCGACAACTATATACTGTTTAATATACATGTACATGACTGTCCTCATATGGGGAGGCATACCAGGCATCACAAATTTTACATGAACTCACCATACTTCTATCCAAATCAGACCCAAGTTTTATCCACGTCAGTGTTCCAACCTGAGCAGCTGCCTCATCTAGCACATTACTGGGACATGCAGCCCCATATTTGAATCCAATTGTTTGTTAATTTTTTTTTTAATTGTAGATGCAGAGTTTTATGTTTGATTAATACAGTGGTTTATTAAACTTAGGGATCCATCCTATATTTATCATTCTACACTTTGTAAGCACCACAAATTTTTAATAAAATAAGGTGGCGATTTGTGAATTTGGTCTATGTATTTCTTTTGAATTCATCATACTTCTAGTTTGCCCATCTCATGTACTCAGACTTTAATAATTTGGTTAAAGGGGTACTGTACGCCATTTTCATTAAATTTCCGGTGACAACAACGATCTAATATCGATAATATATAGAAACATAAGTAATTTGAGTCGAAGATGTATTCTGTAAACGCTCAGGTTAATAGGCTATCTTAAAATTTAATAATTTAAAAGTTAATAATTTGATATAAATTGAATTTATGACTGGAGCCATAAAATGGCGTCAATTAAATTACGAATTACCGTAATCAAAAATAGTAATTGAGGGATACTGGATTTTTAAAAAGATCGCACACACGATTGCTTAAAATATTATGATGATACGGGGAGAACACTCAAGCCACTCACTGACTAGCGACGATACAATAACTTAAATGATTATATGGGACTAGTATGCATATAATATAACTTTTATTTGATTCATTTGGTTGAAAACTTTACAAAAATTACTCGACAACGACAATTTGTATTTTTGCATTCCGGTAAATTTGTCATCCGTAACATGACTTCGTACTCAACAGACTTTCAAATAATGGAAAAATTGTTACCTTATTCTCCGACTCGGAGACTATAGAAACCAACAACAACATTTGGCGTACAGTACCCCTTTAAGATCAAACACAAATGATTATTTAGGGATGACAATATTAGTTGGTCTCACAACTGGGCTCTTTAGGGAATATCCAACCACATTCTGTTTGATACTGATTCTAGAGTACTTTTCGATGAGGAATTCAGTGGTGCCAACCGATTTTTTTTAAAAGGGGCCCAAATTCCATTTTTAAGGGCCTGAACCCCAATTTTGGGGTTCAGCCTTTTTTCTCAAAGTTGAGCCCCCAGTTAGAATTTTATTGACCTATATCCATCAGTGCCACATACGGATTTAATTTCTGATATTTTCTATAGCATTATAGGACGGGATTGACTGCCAAGGAGCTCTTGACCCTGAAAATCCAAAATGGCCGACTTCAAAATTAGCAAAAATTTAGCAAAGTCAAGAATAATTAAAATAGTGCAAGATATAGAAATTTTGTTCATCTTTAAAGTAACAGCACCATTGTACTTCCACTCATGAGTGCACGACAAGGTTTTGGATGGAATGCATTGGTCCTAGAATGAAAAGCTGACATTTTCTCAATAACAAAGATTTTGACGAAATCAACAATTTTACGGTAATTGATTAGTAGTGCAAAATCTGCTGCAAACAAGGGTAGCTAATGCTATGATATGAATAAATACATGTGTTTATGAGTTGTTCATCCTTTTAATATTGATTTCACTGCCTTTGATATGAGATGGCTGCCAAAATGGCTATAAATGGGATGACAAATATCACATTTACATAATTGTAAATAAGTGCAATGTGGCATTTCATTTAAACTAGCTAACAGGAAAACAGTATGTCTTTTATGGTATTCAAATGTTGAATTGCATTTTAGTTTCAAGTTTATTTTACTAAGTAAGGGTTATAGAGCATAGTTATTTACCCGAATCAATTGAGTCGAAGATGCAAATAATTCTGGTAAAGAATTATTCGCATGTTCAGACCAACTTAGAGCACAATTGACCTCACACAATGGGATTAGCTGGAAATCGCTGCTGAGCATGTGTAGACCCCGACACACAACCTATGCACTTGCTGACTTCGAATATGCCTTGGAAATTGGTGTGCTTTACCAAAAATCAGGGAACGATTGCGCTCTAATAAACAGAAATGTACAGATTGAGAATGGTTTTCAAATTTTTTTATCAACAATTTAAAAGCTGATCTGATTTAAGTGACCAAGCCAAGCAATGGAACAAGCTAAACACTTTTACTAAATGGAATGACCAGCTGTTTGCTTCATGCAGCAACCACATGTTGCAATCTTTATTTGAGTATTGCATCAGTGCATAGTAAAAACATGTAATCAGATGAGAGATGGGCATATACACCACTATATATTTCAGAAGTAATCAATTCTACCAAAAGGACTATGACAACTGATCTCACAACAAGATTTAGGAAATGATGGAATCATCGCTAATCAGTCAATAGTAGAATGAGCTTTTGTCAGTCCCACATTAATTTTGATTGGCCATAGTTTCAGCAATTGCAGGTTGAAGATGAGGGTTTTTAATTTCCCTAACATAATTCTTTATAATAGCTAATAGCCCTCATAACTTACCATTCTTAAGAAATTTTCATTTTCAATACCACCCCATGTTAAGTGGTCCTGCTAATTTTATATCATGCTGTTGGGTCTGCTGGATTGCTATGATGTTTGTAGGTCCAAGCGATTCTGTTAAGAAAGAGTACCATCATTTTACCTAAATTTGGCATTTTTCCATTGCTTGACAAATCTGAGCAATTTGTGCAAAAGCCAGTGTCTGTATGAAACATTCAAGAACATATAAATTTCAAAATATTTAATAATGGGTACACTGATGTTTGCTAAACAACCGGAATAGTCATCTCAATTATGGCCAGTTTGCAACAACCAGCAGCCATTATTAAAATATTTCACAATGTTACAAGTTTTTTAATGTTTTCTACATAGTGTGGCTTAATATCCTCGATTTGTTCAGATTGCTCTGCTCTACCTGAGTATCATAGAAATTTATTAGCACTTAACTAGGGATGAATACCACCATATGAGTATGTTGTGACATAAAGGGCAGTGGAAAATAATGGTTGAGTCTTTTTTAAATATAATTCTAGTATGATTGTTGAAAATCTACACAATACCGTCTTGGCCTTATAAGAGTAATGTTTATTTAGGAATATGGACATGCAGTCCACCAGTCTCATGAAAATTACATTGGCTCAGCGCTAGTAACATCTGGGCTCCTGGGACCCATTAATAGTGACAAATGCAACACAAATGAAAATTTCAAAAATACATAATAACTTTCCTCAAACATAGATTATAACTTGACAATCATAGTGTTAGAATCATAGAATATGTAGGCATGGTGCAGAGTGCAGACCATAAATTTCACTAGAATATCGTTACTTCATGTACATCACACCTAAAGTGACTGCCACACATACATGTACACTATTTTATATGTACAATATTTATATATCTCCTGTACCTATAACATCAAACCAAACCGTTTACAGTTCTTTTACTGACATTTTTGGAGTGAAGATTTATATGGCACATGTACATGCATCATTAATAAAAGTCAATTAAGGGGATGAAATGAAAAATAAAATTGTGCAGAAATAATGGAGATCCATATTGCATTACAACATCCATAGATCGACAAAAACATCTGACAAAATATGGTGTATGACTATTCGTGATTAGTCACTGACTTCCATGTCTTGTGTGTATATTTTCTCATGGCCAGTCTGGTATCATAAAGTGAAGTTCTTCTGGGTCAGCAAAACAAGTTTCTAATGGGCTGTATTTAAAAAAAATTTACAGCATTGATATTAATGTGATCATTTTCACTTGATAAGTTGAAACATGAGAGAGTAATGCATAGCTTGGCTACCTGCAGAATGTGGCTTTGTCTGGTATGAATAGCTCTGCATATCAACTGATGCTTGTATTTTTCTTCTAACTCACTCTGAACTCACAATACAACAGGATTGCGTTCTTAATTTCTAGCCCATAAAGCTAGACACTTTTGAATCAAGCGATCCAAATAAGTTTCTATGAACCTCACATGAACTCACTCAGTTGAACCCAAGGATGATTGTCAAGTTGGAAAATATTCTGTATGCAGGAAGCCCTATATTTTTAAAGTGTAGATTTATTATAACCGCACTAAAGCCCTTATAAAATAATCTGAGGAAGGATTATTTTCAGTCTTTATTTCTGGATATCACACCAATAGCCAATAGACATGCATTTATTAGTTTTGAACAGGACAATATCTTTTAATATTTCTGTAACTGCATTCTTTCTTATAACTTGTTTTCTTACAAACTCCCAAATTTGAATCAGAAACAATTTAGGGCAAATATGCATCTACGTGTACATATACATATATGTTGAAATTGATAAAAAAAAAACACATACTAAATCAGGATATAAATATAGGCGATCATGCCAGGCTAGCCATTATTAGTTCTAAAATAGTGTGTTAGGGAAATTGTAGAACCTTTATTTCATAATGGTGGTGATATGATATGCGGCCAATCAAAATTGTTCTGGGACTGATACACAACCTGCTATAGACTACTGAATCATACTGATTGATCGAATAGCGGTATTAAACTCCAACATTCACCAAACCTTCTTGTGGGCTGAGTATAATTCAGTTCAAGAATACCATAAAATACATCCTGATCTCCCATAAGTTTAATGAAAATACCACATTGAACTCATTTACATTGATAATGTGATATATGTCATCCAATTTATAGCCATTTTGGCAGCCATCTCATATCAAAAGCCATGAAATCTATATAACAAAGGATGAACTACTCACAATTACATGTATTCATTCAAATTATATCACTAGGTAACCTTTTTGAAGGAGTTTCTAGGTAATACTGATCCAATACCCTATATTAAATTGATGCTGAATAGGTCACTCTCATCGGTTTTCTGTGATAAAGTTACCCAGGTTCCTAAATTTGTGATAAAGTTACCCAGGTTGGAGAGAATTGTGATAAAGTTACCCAGGTTAAGCAAATCTCACAATATCAACTCGATTTAAAAGTGACAGAGGGAAATATTGTTCAGTTTTGGCAAGTAATAGCCCTTATTAAGCACAAATTAAGACATATTTGTACTGCAGTTCGTCATTTTGATCGCAAAAATCAATAATTTGTTGCTAAACATGAAATGTTATTATTTAAACCTGGGTAACTTTATCACGTTCCTCTCCAACCTGGGTAACTTTATTACAAATTTAGGAACCTGAGTAACTTTATCACAGAAAACCGGTGAGAGTGACCTATTCAGCATAATTGATGGTTTCCTCAACATCTTGGCTATTGGGAAAATCTCGGTTTTTCATTCTACGACCAATATATTCCATCCAAAAACCTATTAAAAGCACTCAAGAGTGGAAGCACAAAGGTGCTGATCTTTTAAAGATGAAAATAATTCTATAGGTAGCACAATTTTAATCATTCTTGACTTTGCTAAATTTTTGCAAATTTTGAAGTTGGCCATTTTGGATTTTCAGGGTCAAGAGCTCCTTGATGGTCAATCCCGTTATACAATGCTATACAAAATATCAGAAATGATATCTGTATGTGGCACTGATTGCATATAGGTCAATAAAATTCTAATTGGGGGATAAACTTTGAGATAAATGTGCTGAACACCAAAATTGGGGTTCAGGCCCTTAAAAATGGAATTTGGGCCCCTTTTATCAAAAATCGATCGGCACCACTGAATTCCTCAATGAAAAGTACTCTAGAATCAGTATCAAACAGAAGGTGGTTGGATATTCCCTAAAGAGCCCAGTTGTGAGACAGACTATATTGTCTTCACACTGCCCTGGATAAGATTTGACATGACTTTGCATTTAAACAAAAATAGTATTTATGTCTGGTATCAGATTATTCTGTTCCAACATTGATGAGTTTATAAAATGTGGTGATATGTTTATTGGGTAAAGGTCGATTCAAATGGGAACAAACTCTAAAGTTTGTCAAAACAATAGGATTATGAAAAGGTGTTGACTGGTATAGTATTGCTTCAGTGTGAATGCTCCATACAAACTTGATCCTGTTAACTAACAGTTGTGGTGTTTCAATAGTTAAATGATTAAGCTTAAGTAACAGGAAACTGTGCATTCTATCCACTTCAATAATCCCAAAATGTTCAACATGTTTATGAATCATTTAGACAAGTTTATTGGATGAACCATTGAGCTCAGATCGGGAAGGGTTATTGTGAGAATTTTCTTTCTACATTATGATATTGAAAGGAAAAAAATCCCAAAGTAAAATACTGCAAGTGAATTGACCAAGAACACCTGGTATTAAACACAAATTATTAATTGTAACAAACATATTATCATCTGTGTTTGTTTACATAATTCAGAGACAGAGTAATAGACTTTTGTGGCATTCATTTTGAATGGTCATCTTTGCTGATCTTTCAACTCTTTGACAAAGAGAATGTGCACATCATTTTAAAATTACACAATTTCCTCCATGCCTCACTGAAGAAGCTATCCATTTATAAAAGTGTCATAGATTTCTTTTGAAACAAGACTTGATAATAGCAAAAAATTGACCATTTATATACCATTCACAATCCAGGGACAAAAGGATTTTTTTGTTAAAATTTAATAGTTGACTAGACTTTATTGAAAATAGGATAGGAATCTATAACACAATAATATACACAACAATTTAGCTTATAAAAATATATTTTACATGTTGTCAAGATATGTCCAGTCGGCATATACAAGAAGCATGAAAGGCGAAGGGACACAACCTTTTAGTCCGACTCTCTTTCGATGCTTATACGTGCATTTTTACAGCTATTGGCTGAAACCAAGGGAGAAAGCCCCCTCAGGTGTACCACAATTATCTTGTTCACTTTGGAGAATTATATAGAATCTGTAGTTTTAATGCATTTTTTATGCCTTTTGTGATGCTTATTAAAACAATCAGTGTTTGTTTTCCAATCACTTTTAAGATTTAACTGAAGATGAAACGTAGAATTACTGCAACAAAAATCAAATTGATGATGAATAAATCAAAGTGACATATTGGCTTGTATTTAATAATTCCATAATTCTAATATAATTTGATGCATGGGCACCAAGCGATACCCGATTGAGATTACTGACATATTCCAGATAATAGATTGAACAGGAAATCTTAGTTTGACCCTATTGTTATTGCAATATTGGGTGAAATTTCAATGAATTAAAATGATTTGACTCCATCTAATCTCAATAATCATTACATCTGGTCCTTGAATTTTCTCTGAATTGTCATGACATTGTTGGTGTTATCTGTGCCTGATATTTTCTCACAGTACATATATATTAGAAGCCTAACCCACAAACATAAAGTGCTATACAATGCACCATGGCTAAATACAGATATTACCTAGATCTTACATATCCTTTTAGTCCTGTCCTGTCAGTGAATATTATTATTTAATATTATTGTCCCCCGAAGAACAAAATATAGGGTGACTATAGAAATGAGAGGTGTCTATCTGTCCATCTGCATGTCCATGCAAATTGTTTTTTGCCCAGATGATAACTTGAATAGTGTTTGACAAAAATTGATGAAACTTGGTGTGTTGACTTTATATGAGAAAATCCCAATCAAGTTCGAATTTAGATGCAGTCTGACATTTCTGGCCCCTTTTCGACTTAGAATTTTCGGATATATTTTGTTGTCCGGATGATAATTTTCTCTAGTTGTGATAATCCAATAGCTTTAAAATTTGATATGTGGATTAATCACATGAAAATACAGGTCAAGTTAATGAATTTAAGATATCATAAAATCGAATATATGATATCACAAAATAGAAAGCATTTAGTGATATCAATAATTTGATTTTGTGATAATAAATAGTCTTTATGATAGTCTTTCATTTTATGATATTAATAAATATTTTATGATGTCACTATTAAATGATATCATAAAATCAATTATGTGATATCACTAAAATGCTTACAATTTTATGATATCATATATTCGATTTTGTGATATCATATATTCATTTTGTGATATCACAAAATGAATTATTGATATAACAAAATAGGTACTAAATAGAAGAATGGCGCCCCATAAAAAGCCCTATGGTGGTTGTGGATCAGGATTATAGTTTTTAAAGGTGACATTGGCATGGTGTTGTTGGTGTCTCCTTCACCTATGTCATAGCCTTTTAATACCTAATTGTGTTGGCAATCACCTTGAAATGAGAGTTTTATTAATCTGAGACATGAAGTTCCCACATTTTATTTTGACAATTTTTTGGAAATAATCTGCGCACTTATGTTTTGAGAACAAGCCTTGTCGATTTAATATATCATATCAAGACATATTGGTCCTTACTGTGCAAGTGGGTTCACCTGGGGGTGGGGATAGGTATCATGTGTTGAGTATGATAGAACATTATGTTGAGTTAGAATGAGACAGAGAAGTCTTTCTGTTATGACAGAGAAGTCTTTCTGGCTCTGCATTTCCAGTTTGATCATAAAATTCAGTTGCCTTTTTAAAACAAGAGCAAATATTCATGGGTTTATAGAGTTCAAAACCTGAGACAAATCTGTTTTTTCACAAGGAGTGGCCAGCTTTCTGTTAAAATCTATTTGTTATTGTAAACTTTCATCCAGACCACCCTGCTCTTACAGAAGTGTACCTTTTGACCCGAGGCAATGGTTCATGAGTCACTTGACCACAGAATGTGTTTGGTAGACTGATAATTCTTTCTTCTTGTGTTACAAACAGTGTTGGTTATGAGTCAACTTGGCTCGCCCCCATTTTCTTCTTGCTCTGGACTGTAGAGTATTTGGTTTAGATTAGAGTAGGATGGTGATAAAAATCACTGTTATAAATTATTGACTTATTACATAAACAGCTGCAGATGCTTGTTATTGTGGTTTGTGATAATTAGAGAAATTGTAGCTCAGATTACATCTACCTCAGTAATTGTGGGTGGAGCCAGGAATTCCAAGGGGGGGGGGGGGGGTAGTGGGAAGACACATCTGAGCTTCAAGCTCGATACCTTCTTTGTCAAATGAACTGAATTTTTGTTTTTATTAGCAAATTCAGTTTAGGAATATTATCGTGGTAAATTCAGTTTAGGAAGAGTTTCCAGCAATCTTGTATACTATTAAAATCCAAGTATGAAATGTTCAACTTTTCTGCCTTTGGCAAACATATTTTTTTATTTTGGGTTGCCCCCTACACCCCAATGTTTCTACATCCCTTTGTACAATCATATAATATTGAGTCTGGACTTTAATATTTAGGTATTGATATTAATTTGGTATAATAGTACAATTAGTCAACATAATTATGGTTGGTAATTCAAGTACATGTATAAAATACAAGCTGAAAATTATGGAAAAAGAATAACATTTTTGGATTTATCATTCTGAATGTCAGTTTGGTAGGCTATTTAAAAACATTATAAATTGTGCAGGAAAGGTTGAAAAGTACACTTCACTTCAGATTTGTCCTCATTCTCATTTCTGTTTTGCATGTAGCGTGGAGTATGTTAAATTTTAGTTTTCAAATATGGATGTAAATAGGAAACTGATTTGCTTTTATATATACATACTTTGTAATATAGGTGACTGCATGGCTTTAACACTTTCATGACTGGAGCTTCTGAGATTTGTGAAAATCCTGTGCCTGCATATTTAAGAGAATGCACTGGCACATGATCTTTACTGCTGCACCAGTGCATCTCCAGTCATGAAAGGGTTAACATATAAAAGTAAACTAGGCTGCTTTTCAGTTTAGGCTTCCTTCAATAAACTCTGAATTTAAATTCAGGATAAATGTGGCAGAGGTAGAATCTTGTGTGAGTAATTCCCAATGGCACATTTCTAATTAGTTCATTTGCTAAAATAACTCAGAGAGTTGAAATGTATCAAGGCATTGTTTGTGAATGGTGAAAAAAGTAATTGGATTTGAAATTGGGAACAGAATTAGATTTAAAGCCATGCATTAAGATTGATTTCAGGGACCGGAAGGCACAGAGAAATACTTGTCATCACCCTAAATTGATTTAAACCTCCATAAAAAATCCTATTGACCGTCAGGTCAAACAAAGTAACCTATATGTCGAGTTGTGTTTATTAGTCGCGTATAACTCAATCATTAAATTAAAATTGCATTATCCATGCTTGCGCAACGAGATTAATAAAGGATATCAACGTTCTGACCTGCCCAGGTCCCGATCTTTGTCTTCTTCAATTTGACTTCTTGTCGGGTTTCGACCTATAAAAAGCTGACACCCCATCATGATATTACATCTTGTCACGAATTAGTGCAAGGAGCTCATTTGTTCTTGTTAGAACAGCAAGAGTAATCAATGATTTTCATTTCCAATGACAGCCAGCGAAACTTTACGGTGAAGTTAAATAGGTTAATTTTTAATTGAGCCCTTTTGACTGATGTGTCACACAATTTACGACTAGGATTTGTTTGATGAGTTAATTACCTGTTGAACTATGTTTCCTTGTCATTGATATGCCATACCCATAATTTGCCAACAAGAATTACAACCTCATTTATATTCAGTAATTATAAAACAAAATCTAATAAGCACTATACTCTATTACTAATAATGAATTAGTAATCATAGTTTAATAACAAAGATAGCTTGTGTTTGGATTTCAAAGAGAAATTGGTTGGATATAAAATATTCAGAACAATGAAAGTCGCCTGCTTATAGCCATAGCTGAAATGTTTATAGTCTTGTGGAGAGGTCACATGTTAAAAGAATAAATGTTAAAAAGAAATGACTCTCTGTGACCTCAAAAATAAGTACTATTCAATTTTGGAAGAGGGATTTCTAAATTTGCCTACATGGAATCTTTTTCAAACTTGTCAAATATGGTGCTGAAAAAAATCTTTCTTTTCCATGCAATGCTCTTGCAAAAATAACTGATGGCGGAGGGCCCTTTATTGTTTCTCAAGTGATAATTTGCTATAACTTCAGTAATGTTTTCTGAGGTCGGGAAGTTTGTAAAAATGTTTTTCTTGAAAATCACACCCTGTAACACCATGGACATAAATTATATACATCTGTTAACACCTGGTTACATGCGATTTCCATAAATGTTAAGACATTTCACTTAATTTATAATCTACTAGTATGAACAGAAGACAACTCTCAGGTCACGATATAATGGTAATATCATATCAATTTAATCATGAACGCAGAATTACTATTTATGAAATTGTCAACAGAACTATTTTATCAAAGTTTATATTCATGGCACATAATTATACATATCCGTTTTTAAATTCATAATTTTCTGACAGAAATATATGGATGGATTAAGAGAGGTTTGATTTATTGTACAATATGTATCAGACGATAGCCAAAAAAAAAATCTCAAATTAATATTTAACCTTGTCTGTGCACATGCCACAATTTTTCCCGCAACCTGTCTGCCACATGGTCTTTCTCGCCAAAATCATACTTTGGATACGGAAAGTTTGAATTTGCTGTTGTACCCCAACCCCTGATATTTTTGCATTTATCGGAAGAAATTTCGGAAGTAATTGAAATAGTTAATGGTAAAATACAGATTTCTTATGATCTGTTGTGGTTTGTGGCCCTAGTGACTGATGATCTGAAATCAAATACGCAGCCGGATCTGTACAAAACAACACTTTTTATATTGATTTACATTCCCTCTATATTTTTTTGGGCACCCCCCACTGGCATATTGGAAACCCTGATAATTGATTTGTATAATTGATATGTATAATTTTTGGCCATAGGTCTTTAAACAATGTCTCATCTCTAGCGTAAGTGAACTGGTGACTGAATGGTAGTCCTGTTATCAGATTTCCTTCAGATGGCCAGACATTCATTTAAATATCTAGCATTCATTTAAATGTCTAGCACAGAACACTGGTCAAACATTGATGAGAATCAGTTTGACCAAATATCGCTCAATATGTCACTGAGTCTGTGCTTCAGAAAGAATGGTTGTCAGTATGCTGAAGCCTTTCCGTATATGTGTAAATGCCAAGATATGGCAATTCAAGGTCCCTATCAATATGAACAATCTGTGGAGTCTCATGGGAGAACATTTACCACAAGCTGCAATTCTCCAACTATCTGACAGAGGACCTATATACCTACAACACATTTATAATACAACTACTCTGACCTACCATTCAGCTGGCCAAAGTCGACTATATTAACTGGATATAGAGCCACCACATAATGTAGAAGGATGAACAATCTTGATTCCACTCTGTTTATTTTCTTCGTGACTAAAACAGACAATATTTTATTGAAATTAATCCAACACCAATTATTAATAGTGTCTATAAAAAATTGGGAGTCACCCAACTTTTCAACAGCAGTAGAGTCTACTGCCTATCTTCAAACTGCGTCAAATACAAGCTAAACTGCGTCAAATACAAGCTAAGTTCAAGATCATGTCATGGACAATATGTGGGTACAAATGTAATTTTTGAGGCAGTGCAAATTTTTTTCTGGGATCGGGTGGGATTTGAACCCTGACCCATGACAATTTGCACTGTCTCAAAAATTACATTTGTTTCTAAAAATAGGTGCCTTGTGTGTTATATATATATATAGTCCCAGACATGTTCAAAGAGCAATGCTCGGCATGTTCCGGAGACGTATATATAACATGCTACTGTGCCATATCTGCTATATATATACACAATATATATGTGGATAGTTTATGGAGGTGGTTTAAATTTATTAATTTCATTTTGGGAAATGATTCTATTGTGAATCACAAAATGACGATTGGTACTTGGTTAGTGGGCGAGTCTGCCCCTCAGTTTGTTGTAGATAACTTACGAATAAAACACTACGTTAATCGCATGTTTAGCAGGCTAGCATCACCAAATTCATCCTATGGGGACCTCATTCTGCAATAGTTTGTTGGGAACAGCCACTTCATTATTGTCAGTCATCATAATATTAGCTAGATACCATACCATTAGACCATGGAAAGTTGGAAACACTAATTCATCAATGTGTTAGATTCTACAAATATATGCTGTAGCTATTTTTAGGTGTTTGCTCCGGGCCTCAAAATATGGTGCTGGACATTTGCAGAATGAGGTCCCCATGTGAGAGAGTGAATTTAGTGATGTTAGCATCACAATATTCACACTCTGTGAACCTCATTCTGCTTAGGTCTCATCCAGCTTCTCTAGATAGTATCTTTATTATCAAATTAACAATTTTTATGTTTACCCATACCATAGTATGGTAAACATAGTGTCGTTGTCCGGATTGACCACTCGTCGTTAGTCCGTCTGTCTGTCTGTCTGTCTGTTTGTAGACACTTTACGCATGGTGCGATAACTGAAATATTTTCTATCTGATCGGAACCAAATTTTGTATATGAATTTGTCAGCACCAAATACAGATCGAGTTCGAATATGGGTTCGATCCGAGTTTTTTTTACGGAGTTATGGCCCTTTTTCGACTTAGAATTCATGCATGCTACCACAACTCAAAAAATTTTTATCTGATCAGAATCAAATTTGGTATGCGAGTTTCTCGGACCAAAATACAGATCAAGTTCGAATATGGGTTTGATCCGATTGTTTTTAAAGGAGTTCTGGCCCTTTGATATAGAATTCATGAACACTTTGATAAATCAATAATTTTTCAACTGATAGGAACTAAATTTTGTATGTGAGTTTCTCAACTCAAAATACAGATCAAGTTCGATTTTGGGTTTGATCCGGTACTGTTCAATGGAGTTATGGCCCTTTGATTATTTTATTCATCACTGATATATATCAAAGATACACAGGTGGCACTGTCTAGATAGTATCTAATAAATCACCTTCGCAATGCTGTGAAGACACAGATATAGTATGGAGTTACAATGCCATTAAGTTTCTCTCTCTTGTATTGAGTTAATTAACTGCTAGGTGATGTGTTGGCTTTATCACATATACTTTATAGAGCTAAGTTCCTCTGGGCATATCATAGGTGGAATATATGCATGGTTATTTAAATTTCATCTTAAAGGCATAATCTGGTTTCATTGTTTGATAGCATTACCATTGGAATTTTGTTGGTTGCATGGGAAGACAACTTTGGTTTTCAAACTTTTAAAAACTTGAGAGCTCTGTATCAGTCTATGGGAACAAAATAATTGTTCATAACTCTTAGAAATGTAGGTCTAGTTTGTTTTATCTATATATTAATGGAAAGCTTTTTCGACATTGATTTCAATTGGTTACAAATGTGAATTGAAATATTAAAGGGGCACACCAGGTTTGATGTATTTTTTTTGTACTCTGCATGAGATAAAACTTTTTATGTGTACCTATACCATAGTATGGTATGTTACACATAGTGTCAATGTCCGGATTGACCACTCGTCTGTCCATCCGTCTGTCTGTCAGTTTGTAGACACTTTAGGCATAATGCGATAACTCTAACAATTTCTATTTGATCAGAACCAAATATTGTATATAGGTTTCTCATCCCAAAATACAGTTCGAGTTTGAATATGGGTTCAATCCAATTTATTTTAAAGGAGGTATGACCCTTCTTTTTTTTTAAATTTGAAATTTTGATTTTTCATTTTTTTTTTAGATTGAATTTCCTCGCTTAATTTAACATAAACAAATATTTAAAAACTTTTATAATAATAAACAAATTTTTTAATTAAAAACAAAATTTGTCATTGACACTAAATGTAATTTGTTTTAGTTGTATTTCATTAATTAGTTGTGAAGTCCTGTATTGAAAATGTGAAGATTTTATTGCAATAGTTGCATGTAATATAATGATATCAATAAATTGTCATGTGAACATCCAATATCCATAGTATATGAGAATACCTTTAATAGATGTCATTCCAAGTGAAATCTGTTATTAATTGAGTGATAACATATGTTACATACATGTAGCTCTAGGAGGTGGTTGTATGAAGGTAAAGATGAACAACCTGCTGGCTGGATAATTGTTTATCCTATCTGTCAAATTGATTAATGGCTAAACAATTGGATCTCACAGTGAGAGGTCCTTGTGTGAATAGGGATGGAGTTATGAGATTTAAAATGACTTCTCCCCCACCCCAATTACTTTAACCCCTTCTTAAGACAAATTATTTTAGCTTTTGATTTTAAGTTAGGTACTCATATATGTATTTTTTTACTGTGATCATATCTTTGACCAATTATCAGTTATAGCTAATCGCTAGCGCCAAGGTATGGGTTAAACATCTGCCGATCGTGATCGGCCTCTCGTTTTAGTTTCTTTAGAAAGTTTTTTTTTTTTTTAGATTAGTTTCTCTATATCCCCAAATTGGCAGATGATGCAATGCATAATTGAGGTACCCAATAGGTGCACATCAACATATTCACCATCTGGGAACTTAAATCTGTAACTGTGCGGGGTAGCATCACTAAATTCACACTCTGGGGGCCTCATTTTGCCAGGTTTACTCTCTTCAACATGAACAAATATGACAGTAGAACTATATTTTTAAAACAAATACTATCTATAAAATCCCTGTTTGTTGATGTGCTGAGTTTATTTTTTCAGGTTCATTTGAAATCACAGTTCATTATGAATGGTGTATGTGTGGTCTGGCGAGGCTGGCTCGATCTCAACCGACTAGATGGTATAGGCTGCTTAGAATACGACGGAGAAAGAGCAATGGTAAGTAGAAGATGTCGTAGGATACACAGCAGAAGAAATACTTCCCCTCGACAACCTGAACTAATTTTTCTCAGGTTATGTGTTCGTGCAATGACCTGTACATAGTATATTATTATACCCCTGCAACGAATCATCTCATCCGTCTGTCTGTCCGATCGTGGACACAATTTTGTCAGATCTTTTATTCCTACATGTTTATGTCAATCCTTTTTAAACGTGGCATCGATATTTAGTACCATGGGAACCTGCGCACCTGCGATTATGAGGTCCATCTGACTTTTTTTTCCTGAAGTTATCCCCCTGTTTCGACTTACAAAATGTTTGCTATACATGTATGCAGCACTTTGTCCGAACTTTTAATCCTACATTTTCAGTGCAATTTTTTTAAAACTTGGCACAGAGGCCAATTGGGCAATTTTGTTTGCAGTTTTTTTCGACTGCCACAGGGGGTATCCTTAGTCCCATTGGGACAGCCCAACTCCAGTTTTGACAAGAGAGTTATCGGCTTATTGTTCTGCACGATGTGATGATAGGTATAGCTCTCCCAGTTTAATTGATCAAATTCAGTGGTCAAGAAAAACATTTTTTATATGCTTGCCAATAAAACAGTGGAAAATGACCGAAACTTAAATCGTCAAATAAGCGACAAATTTATGACGACAATTGCACTTGATCCATCAATAATTTTATGTTTGAGCGAAAGCATATTATATAAAGTGTCAATTTCAACTTTATATAATAGGCCTATCGGCTCTTACCTATTTGTAAACACTGACACATGCTCTTTAATTAAGTAGAGTTAATAATTTAATTAAGTAGGAGTTAATGTAGCAACTTTGAGCACACATAAGGTGCATATAATAAAAAGAATACCTACAGTTTTTTGTTTGAATACATGAAACATCTCAATCGTGTCTGGAAACAAATATCAAATTTTCCACCCGCAGTTTGCAGCTGTTCATGAAATTATAATATTTCTTTCCAGACACTCATATAAAGATATTTCGCTGTTCAAACAAAAACTTTAGGTACTCACTATTGATTTACACATATGTGAGAAAATAGATAAAAGCACCAGATGTTGGTTGTTGCCCAATTTCATGTATTGCATGCTTCCAGGGATATGGCAATTAAGAAATTTTGAAAATTCAACCAGCAAAATATTGGATTAGATTGATATTTAACTTTTAGTTATTCAGGGTAAAAATAGTCAGAATTTGTTTGGGAAGAACATTTTAGGTCACAAGTCCCCAGTTGTAAATATTACACTGTCCAAGGTGTATTATATAAAGGATGATCTTGTATGTACCGGGCCTTTCCCATCCCTTTCCAAATATGTTTTACCTCCTCCAACCCAATAGGAAGTATGTATTTACTCAAAACCATTTCGAAAAATCTAAAGTTTAAACTTGGAAAGAAGAATTAAATCACAATTTGTATTTAAAAAAAACATGAAAATATGGTCAAAATAGTCATGGTATATTGGCAAGATAACTATCGGCAAACAAAAGGTCAGTAAATTTAGTTCTGAGTAGCAGTGAGGCCAACCTAAAAGTCAGACTGAGCAAAGGACCATGCTTGTAGAATAAATTCAATCATCTCTTATTTTGCTATAATCACGGCTAATTCAAAACTCTTTCATTAAAATGATTGTTGTTCACAGAGTGAAACACAAACTAATCAATACTCCAATTTACTTTAGAGTTACTTCCCTGCTTTACAGCTCCAATATAATATCATCTACTCAGAGCATTTCTAACATTTCTGATTTTGTTTATGTATCTAATGTTCTATTCAAATATAATCATTCCCATTAGACTACCATTGCTTTCATTATTTCAATTTTCCCTTTGAATATTATATGCAAAGCTTGAACTTCTATAATGGGGAGTATGCAAATTGTTTTTTTTCCTCTTTTTAATACTAGTCTGTAGTAGATATAATCATACACAGGTCCCAACCTGGAGCTGTGGCATGTTTGATAGAAAGTAATATGCTTCTAATGGAGCATTGGACATTTTCTACAATACTATTAAATGTGGCATTTTTTTAATTTCTGCTTGAAACAGCTTAATAATGAATTTCTGGAACTTCGCTGGTGCAGCATAATGCATCTGCTAATAATATTGTTCCTAATTCAGAGAGTAGCTTAGCTTTAAATGTCTTGGGTTGAAGGTAGCATTTTCATGTAATCATAGGGTGACTATGATTATCCATAACTCAAAATTTCCCTTCAATAGTGGCATTTACAAACTTTCTATTTACTGAGGATCTGGAGTTTGAAGCTCACTTTCCTTCCCAATCTCTGCCCATCTGGTTGCATCAGAAGTTGCAACATCAACAATATTAGTCATCTGTTCCAGTTTTAAGTAGGTCATGAGCTTCATTGTTAATTTTTGCACGTTATAGTGACTAACAGACGCATGGTGCAACCTTCTGTCACCACCAACCCTGAAGTTAGCAATGGCCAACTCTCTTTGTCCCCCACAAGGTTCATCATGCATAGAACAACTTCTGGACATGTGCTTGAGCCCTTATGAGAGCTTCATACAGGCAAATACATCATGCAGGCCTCTTTGTTGCCATGAGAAGTTTGCAGATGCAACTTTTGCACAGACTGTAGGTGACTAATGAACGGTTGGTCCAGATCATGGAAGAAGTCAGTTGATGGTTTCTTTTGTTTGGTAAGGCATGCACTTTTTGGAAACACATCTTGCAGACGTGTGCTCAGTCTGCTCAATTTTTTTATGTTGAAAATATGCATCATGCTGCGCAGTTGTGGAAATCTTATCTTTGTGACATATCGGTCATTACTGTCCTATGAAATAAAAGGATAAACAAACTTAAGCAGATGTTTCCATCAGGGCGTGCTCTTGGTAATGTCATCTACTCTGAAGCCAAAGAAGGGAGCAAACTCCTGCAATTCTTTAATTGCTGAAATAAAGTTTCTGCACAATAATATTTCCTGTTTGGGCATATGCTTCGAATGTTAATCAATTGTTAGCATTACAAGAATCAGTAAAATTAGGTAATTGGGTTCCAGAGGGCAAGGGAGATGCACACTCCCACAAACAGATGATGGTCCAGGCTGCAACACTCATCCCGTGTTGACAAGAAATTAAGTGCGCAGCTTGTCATCTCTTCTGATTGCATCTGCCAGATTGCTAGCATGAGGGAGAGTTAACTGAAACAATGGCAACAATGCCATGGCCAAATTAAAACTCTAAATTTGAATAAGTTCCTTGCTTCCTCTCACATGCAGTTGCACATGTTTCGCAATAATGACTGTCAGATGGCATTTTCTGCAAACCCCGATGCCGTCTGTGGTGCAAAACTGCAGGCAGAGAGAGGACTGGAATTAAAAACTTTCTTGGAACAATAGTATGGAAGAAGACAAAGAAAAAATCAATAAATGTGTGCAGATCAGCTGTCCAAAGCCTGCAGCTCGGGCTCAAATTCTTTGAAATTATCTCTGAATGCTTCCTCACAAATGAAGCATTTGCAACATTATAGGCATCAGATTGTATAATTCAAAATGCTATTTTTTAGATTGATACATTATAGGGTTGTTATTGCTCCATATTGCACAGCTGAACAGTTAATTCTGGGTATAATATCTTGAAATCATTGGATTGATTAACATAATCCTGATAGCTACAATCTTGCTTTGAAGGAGGCGATTGTTGGGGTAGACAAGGGTGACTGCTAAGGTCCTCGGTGCCAGATTGTAGTTCTTCAGATTGAGATAACTCCTTGTGAAGCATTGTTGCTTTACATTCATGCCTTGAGCTCTAGCATATGGATTAAATAAGAACATGGTTATAAATAATCTGATTGTTAAGGATGTGAATTAGCTGTTGCAGCACAGGTTGAAGCATCCTGAGCTCTCCATTTTCACTGGTACTGTAAAAGAGCCAAACAGCATATGGACAACTTTCTTCAAGAAATCTAACAAATACGAAAATCATTCTACTTAATATGTGTTTGATGCACGTTATGAAGTAACTGTTGGTAGAAAAAAGTATGTTATCACAATAATTGGTCACTGTCTCTGATATCATGCAGCTAATTCCGTCTTCCATCTCCATCAAAACACTAGACCTGTCCATGACAATGAGTCTTTGTATGCTTCAATACTATGGATATACCCTTCATTGTTCCCTGTTTAGCACGTAACATAGTGTTCAAAGCATTAAAATGGAAATAAGATCGCCAGATATACCAACCACCCAAAAATTCCATTCTCACAACATCAAGATTGACTATAAGGCCATTAAACATTAAACATTAAAAATTCAATCATTGCTTGCAGCCACCTGTTGCATTATGGCAAATTGGTTCTGACTGTTTTTCTCTATAATCACACCCTAGGTGTATGAGAATCCAAAGACTGTGGCATGTAACTGGTTGTTGTAAGATCAGAACCATTTGGGGGATACATTGTATTTATATACTCTATCAAGTGCCCAGTGATAATTAAGGGCACTCAACTGAGTGTGAAAAGGTGAAAGTGTAACCATTCTCAATATGGTGAATTCTGGCAAGAATCTAGAATCAGTACAACTGTTACTACATATTTATCTGTTGTCACCACAATGACTTTAGCTTGATTCTCATACTAATATTGTGGTTTCCTTTATGTTCTCAGACAAGGTTTTGGGATCGTTATAAATTTTTTCTTATAGATCAACGGTCATTAGATCAAAATGAGCTCCATGCAATATATATGGCAGGTCCATCATTATGAGAAATAAATTGGAAAAATCATAAACTGTTACCCAATTTAACACATATCATAGGATGCAAACAATAGAATCCAGCTCCGCTTTTTATTTCCAGTTCGCCGTTTAATATAACCTCTGGTTCTGTAGCACAAAATATTCTGTTTTTGAATGTCTTGTTCTCTTTCCGAAGAATGGACAAGTTTAATTCTAAATCATATTTTTGGCTCATCAGTTAGAATTGGTTTTTGTCACATGGACAGACCAACAATTATATCGGATTGCCAGACAATTTTAATAGTAATGGTATTAAGCTTCACAATTTGACAGGGTGCATCAGAAATTATGAATATTTTGATGAAAAACTTGTTAAAATTGTTGTCTCACATTCAATTATGAGACTTAATCACCCCTGTCATGTGTATAAATCCTATAAAATTCATTTACATCTAAATATTAACCCCATAAACATGCGAGATTTGCAATCGAAAACTCGGAAAGTTTGTACTACTGTTTACCATGCGCAGGGCTTTGTATTTTTTATCGCGTGCACACGAATCGCAATTAACAACAAATTTAAAACACATAATGAAACCCATGGAACAACTTTTAATAATGAAATTGATGTTGCATTGTGGCAAGATATATTTCATGTAGAATATGTTTACTTTGTCCATAGTATGTACCATAAAGGCTAGAATATGCATTTGTTTTCAATTATTTGTTTACATTGAGAAGGGAGTGCATATATTGTGCAGCTTTATTTGTGTTCTTCGCCTCATATTTTAACAATGGGAATTTCACATATGCATTATTAACGCAACTAACTGACAAGTTTAAAGCTATGATTAACATACGAACACTTAACTAGTAATCAACAGAAAACCGACTCGCCACTTCAAATGTTCTTGTTACAAAATGTTGAACCTGACATCGAAAGCAGAACCGGATTGTATCGATTACAGCCTGTGCATATGGGAGTTCACAACTTATACTTTGTAAGAAACAACTTTTAATCACTTATTAAATGTCATATGGTATGCTTTTGGACAATTGGAGTTTATATTCTTGGCTAAAGGTTAACAGATCAGTTGGGGTAATAACATCATATACCCTGGCTTGTTGTTGGTACACACACCATAGTTAAAATATAAAGAGTCTCCCAACAATCATTTTTTGAAAATATTACACTTACATGACTCCTCATATTAAACCATAAACATGGTTTAGACAATGTTTGCCGGGGACAGCTGCAAGGTATAATATGATGATGTTTAAATGTTGTAGCCTATACAATGATGTCTCTGTTGTCGTCTTCATTCTCTCTATTACTGCATCTAAAATATAAATTTTACAGAGGCCTATCATTTTCTCTGCTACTCTATTATTTATGTATAAGTTTATGGTCATATAAAACACTTGTGATGAATACCAGATAATATCAATGATATACTTGATAAAGCACCACAATGAAAACAGTATGTAACTTGAAAGTTGTTATAGGTAACAGATGGGTGTAGTGTGTTGATAATGTATGCTTCTCTATAATTGATTACCAAGAACTGAAAATAAAGAGTGGGCCATTGGATCAGGTCTAATTGACCTGTTGGGTAATGAATGACCAGCACTGAAATCCGTGTACTGCAGACAGTGCCATGTTTGAATGTGTTGGCAATCGAAGATGACCAATTCAGCCCTGTTAATTGGCAAAAATTTGCCTAGGCAAACAAATTACCTACTCCAGAAATGTTTACTTGGCTACAAAGCCTAGGATCCACTTAGTTGCATGTTCTACACATATAATTTTAATTTACCATTGAAACCTGATCCATTATTATAGCAGACTTTGGTTGGTCTGATTAAAAATTGCTGACTACCAAGATAGCCTTTTGTTTTTTCAGTATTTGGCATTCAACAATTAATTTTTGCTGTCTGAGTCATCGAAGACAATGTCTGGAGCAATTTGTTCAATTTTACACAAAACATTGGGAAAACTTTGCCTCGGCTAAAAAAAAAATAGTCCGCAAAATTACTCTTCACCTCCTCTCAGTCGATCACTAATTAACAGGGCTGCCACTTTGAGTTACTTGAGTAGTGCAAATGCCACGAGTAGTGCCAATGCCACAAGTACTACCTGTAAATAATTTGTCAGTAGGTGGCCGAGTCATATTGCGGCTCTTAATTTCACTTTTTGTATGTTCTTTGAATATTTACTCTTAATATTTCAGGCTGAAGATGCAATATTACGGGAACAAATTGAACAATATAATCAAAGATTAAAAGAGTTTGAAGATCGGCAGCGGTTACACCAAGAGCAGCAACAACGAAACGCGGATGCAGAAGCAGAGGTAGTCGAAGCTCTTCTGTGTATTTCAAGTTCTAGTGCCAGTAATACTGTTGTTGGTAACTATGACTATTCTGGTGGCCACGGCAACCAAGGCAATATATCCTGATGAAGCATATATTATATTAGTGATATATGTTGGTTCAGGATTACTGCTGTCCACGGCTGTCTTCACCCTCTTGTCATTAGTGTTGGCAATGTTGTCAGTCAGCTTCTGGCTCTATAAGGAGCAAACAATCAAGGCACTCAGAGCAAGAAAACATTGGCTGCTAATTTCATGAACTTCGTATAAGAATATCAGTTTATTTTTACAAAAAGAGTATATTTTATAATATATTCTATCGACACATTAATCACATCAGCATTCATAATTAATTGTGTTTTTCATACTTGTTTGAAATACTTATTTCTTTGACATATTATAAAATCTATACTTAAATCTACATTTAAAACAAAATTCTCAATCGAGCATGCGTGCTGAGTTAGATATTGATCAGAAAACTTAGTCTCAACACTCCCTGGACCCTGTTTGATTTGTATCTGAACATCACAGGTGTAATGATGCAGTGATGGTCTGAGCTTTGAAATTTACAGACAAAAAAAAGTCTTTCCATGTTATATACCAAAATAGAAACCATCACTGTTCAGTGCTACCTGCTCCCATTTAAATCAAACAGTCCCTGGATCTGAGGCCCTGTTCTATGGATTGACACAACACCATTGCCTTTTATTGTAGACGTATTGCAAGTGCTATTTAACAGATATGTGTTGTATTCAGACTTTCTCTTTGAGGTTATCGTTGTAACTGTTGTCAATGATTTACTTAAAATTTATTTAGTTCTTATTGTTACCTCATAGTATTTAAACTGGCATCATGTTCAGACCAACTTTAATACATACACAAAAAATTCTATCTTGAAGTGAATTTCAAGTTTGATAGATTTTAATTACGAGTTCAGCTCCGATTGTTAAATTAGTACTGTAAATATAATATATTAAAATTCATCTCCCAATTATTATTTGATGGATAGCTGTGGAGAGATTAATTAGTATATGTATGTTGGTATCTTCAATTTACAAGTAGAGAAACAAATTTTCAATGTCTTCAAACAACTATTTTATAGAAATCCCTGAAAAGAAAAGTGGGACCAAATTCCATGTTTATTTTGTTTTTGTCTTGTCTTAGTAGATTATATGTTGTTTTGTATCACAGTCTAAATGTTGTGGACTTCTATTCTGGTGCACTAAACTTGAAGCTATTTTACCCATCGTCAAACTGATTGCCAGTAGGTCTATCTTAATAAAATATAATTATGAGAAATCCCATATCAATGGCATAATACATAATAATGGTTGCACTGAAAATCTTTTATAGAGTGATTTATTTCAAATCGGATACTCTCGCTCAACATAATTATTTTTGCCAACATTTATTGTAGACTAAATCTGTCCAAGTGAAGGGCTAAACATTTACATTTTCACTTTATTGTTAAGACCTTGTGTTGTCTGTATGGTAAAACCCACATGTTTGTGAGTTTTCAGCAATACCAGTTGAATTCCTGGAGATTTCGGCCAAATTTACAATCACATCTTACTTCAGGAAATTACCTTACTCAAGGACAGTTAGTTATGTTTATAGTTTTACGTTATTATGTAAATGAGACAGACGGGTGGCACGTGGTTAAATTCCCCACCAAAAATTATGTTACTACATGTACTTATATAAATATTGTGTTGCATGTTAGCACCACTTCACATAGATGTGCCCAGTCTTTGGATCCAAGAGTTGCTCTTTTATTAATCTGAGTTGCAGACGTGCCCGACATGTCTACCAGTTTATGCCTCATGATAGTTCAGCTATACAATCAGCTGGTTTCACCAACATACATGGAACATTCACATTTTGCACATCTCAATACATATTTAATAATTGTCAGGAGTTTTGCAATTAATATTTGTGTATAATTTGTATGTTTTGCGAATTATGTTTCTACTTTAATATTGCGGTGCACAATCACAAAGTATGCCTTTAAAATTGAACTGTTCCTGTATTAAATGTGAAGCCTTAAGAATTTGATCTATAGATGTACATGTATCAGTAGTATTCAGCCTCCCACCAGGCTCTCTTAGTTGTTTAATATACTTAAAAGTCAAAAGATAATTGTGGAACTTTTAATACAAGAGTCAGTAGTTTTTGATTTGATGAACATGGCTGGTCCACCAGAGTAGAAGTCAGGTTGGTAATTGTTCCTGCTTTCTCTTTTATTTGCTTCATTTTCTCTCTTTAAGCTTTCTGTGATATCATGTTATGTTTGATCTTCATTGTGGAATTCGTTTAATGATTCTTCTTTGATAAATAAATTTGATTTATTCTTTAGCATGTCTTTTGTTTTCTCCCTTTAGTTCTGTTGCTGCTTCATTTTAATACATATTTATTATCATTATAAAGTTATTTTATGTTTACTATTTAAAACAAATATTAGGGTGGAAAGGGGAATAGGTCAACTGTAAATTTGATAGCTTGTGTATATTGGAGAAACCAAGAGAATCACATTTTGTGCATAAACAATTATAATCATATTCCATATATTGTATACTCCCAAATATGATTGAATTGATAATATTTTTGGTAAGCAGTCTAATCTGGCAAATAAAATTCTATGTGAATATAATAGCACTTTCAATATCTCTTTCCAAACTAGCACAAACCATTTCATCCTTATTTATGGTCATCAGTTATATTGTCCTATCTCAGTTGTTGATATAAATGGCTTGGATCAAGTTATCAATTGGGGAGGGGAACATCCAACTTTGAATTTCCAACTTCACCTTCCTCATGATCCAGACTTCGAGTGGACTACCAACAACCAACAGTGGGCTATACAATGGTATTTGTGCTCCAAGCAGTTTATATCATGTATCATGACAATGTAACCAATGCCCCAGGGTTAATTGACATTTAACCTATCAGGTCACGAGGGTGACACAAAGACACTATTATCTCAATATGTTTTCATCATAAAGATCATCACAAAATTGCCAAGTGTGTCATATTTTCTTTGACTATATCGTGTCCAATATTCTTGTTCGCCAAACTGATGGAAAATTATTTTAAATGCCAGCATTTCATTAGCGGCCATTCTCAATTAAACAGAGTAATTTTAGATGAAAATTAGTTTTTTATTCATAAAAAATACCTTGAAGGTATGGGTCATTCTGTTGTTCATGGTTAGGGGGCAGGTGGCCATATGATTGTATTGTCCTGTGACATTGTCCTGTTTAAGCCAGGTTAAGGTAATAAGCTTATCTGATAATATTAATCATCAACTGTGAATATTAAAGCGTCATGCAGGTATTTGATGACGTGGGGAGTTGAGCAAGAGGGGTTTCAGGACCCTTACCCCTCTACTTGTGTCCTAAATGTTTGTAAGTTATGGTTTAACCCATGTGTAAGATGGAAATTTAATTAATCTCTAAGTTAAAAAGTAATCTGATGACAGGATGAATAGTTACTTGATTACTATTCATTCATGTGTAGGGATGTTCATATAATGAGTTATTATTCAAACACACCTATACAAAATGTTAATGGGTAAGAGAGAATCCACAGGGTGCTCTTTTCTTACCTGTCTTCTTATATTATGAGATCCCTACAGATGAAGTAATTAGACCATTCCGATATATATTTTTGAACCACAGTAAATGGGTTATAATCTAAATTATTAACTTGGAGGACACCAGATATGGGTATGAACCCAATGGTTTGATGATTATAGTATATAACCAGTTCCAACTAAAGTGTATACCGCCACATAGTTATATTTCAAATATTTGTGGTTATATCCACGCCATCAGACTCCCCATGCAGCCCTTGAAGGGTTCCATGGGCCATCGAGAATACATTTATACTTTGAGGTGCATGCAGATGATCTTTATATGTGTAACACATAATCTGTGATGTATGCATCTGATGCTGAATTAGAACAAAGTAAAAACTATGAGGCTTTATTTATATAGTAATGCCTTAAATAATCGACCCCTTAACCACAGCAGAATTATGGGTAACTTTTCAGGATTTAGTCGGAAATATGGCTTGTTGCCATTCATCGGAAAGCTCTCACTGAGAGCTTTCCAATGAATGGCAACAAGCCACTGCTATGGTGAAGGAGTCGATTATTTACAGCATTACTGTACATGGACACACATCACAAGCTCTGTGTTGAAAACATCAGATGCAAGAATAGATCAGTGCTGTAATTTGGCATTTGAGTAAAACAATACATATGAAGCACAATGCTCGAAGTGTCAATAAATCAGGGACAATAAACTTGAAGCATTCAATAATCTTGACGAAGAAATCGCAGATGACGAGCCATGCTCAACACATGAATATTCACAATGCTATCTGTAAAGAACTTTAGATGACCAAATTTTTACAGACTCCTGGCGATGATCTTCAAAGCAAATTTGAATTCAGGTGACAAATCATATTATCATCGCCCATGTCCAACCGGTTAAAAAAAAGCCATGTCCTTCCTGTGTGTTGAATTCATTTATAATATAATAGAGATCTTCCAGCCAGCATCTGGCATTATACTATCAGCCTCAGCCCTTTAGGACATCTCATACAGGGCATTTTTTATCTGGCACTGATGGGAAATTTGACATCAGCATGATAGACATAACATTTGACTGTAAAACATAAAACACCATCAACTGAACAATGAAAATGTACCCCCTCAGCACAGGTTATAAATCAGGATAGTGTAGTTATTAAAATCTGCTGATATCTACTGAAAATCAGTTGAGCAGCAGTCTGGTCAAGTTGACAGTGCAGCTCTTTGTTCAGGACCGGTCCAGGGCAGATCAATTCCCTGCACCTTTTGGTATCTGATACCTTCTTGGTATCTTTGTGATTTTTAGTCGTTATAGAAGATAGAATTTGCCCGTCAATTAAAAGTATACTGCAGGCAATTGCACATTTAGCTTAGAACATCAAGCTAATTTATTGGTGGTCTTGCAACTTTTACATGTCATGCAATGTACACCACCTGATTGTGGAAAAACACATGTGATGGAAAATGTGACATCTGGAAAGTTTGATTAAGATAAGATACAATTTATTAAAGCAAACCATATGAACACTGTTGTCTGCCAAAACATAATGGAATATAGTGGGTACACAAAATATAAACAATCAGTGAATACATTTCTCAATGTACATGATTATAGTATAATATAGGAATGTTCTAGCTGATGACAACAAAATCAATGTTTAATAGTTATAAACCACAGTTAATGATGTTTAATATAACAAGTAATCAATGCAGGATTTAATAAAGTTACAAACCAAACAAGTGTCCTTAGTTGTCCTCGGGGTTAGCAAAATTTCCAGGCACCTTTAATAGCGATTCTAAAGATCCTTGGGTAGGATTAAGAAGGGCTCAAAATATAATGGCATGTTTCTATATTATGCATGTTGGCTAAATTCTCATGTGTGGTGCTGGTGCTGGTGACATCATTACAATTCTTGCTCATCATATTCAGGACTAACATGACTGTAAATGACTGGCATAATGTACGCTACATGACATGCATAATCTTACATGACTGCATGCAATCTTTGATGACTGGTGTGAACATTGCCAAGACTGTATTTAGTGACCGGCATGCTTAAATTAATGGGACTTTCCGCTCTTACATATGACCCGTGTAAACTGGCATGCATGACCTTACATGACTGGCTTACATGACCTTACATGACCCGTGTAAACTTACATGACTGGCGCAACCTTATATGACCTATGTAAACTTACATGACTGGCGTGATCTTACATGACTGGCATGATTTTTAATACATGACTGCATGGCTCTTACATGACTGGCTTTTACATGACCCTCTGAACTTACATGACTGGCATGATCTTATCTGACTGGCATGACCTTAGATGACTGGCATGATCTTACATGATTGGCATGGTTTTACATAATTCGCTCTAATATGACCTATACAAACTTACCTGACTGCATGGTGTGATCTTACATGACTGTGTAAGCTTACATGGCTGGTGTGAACTTATATATGACATGTATGATCTTATATATGACCTGTGTAAACTTACTTGACTGGTGTGATCTTATATGTGACCTGTTTAAACTTACTTGACTGGTGTGATCTTATATATGACCTGTGTAAACTTACATGACCTGTGTAAAATTACATTACTGGTGTTATCTTACATATGGCCTGTGCAAACTTACCTGACTTGTGTTATCTTACATGCGATGTGTAAACTTACATGACCTGTCTAAACTTACATGACCTGTGTATTAAAACTTACTTGACCTGTGTAAACTTACTCGACCTGTGTAAACTTACTCGACCTGTGTAAACTTACTTGACCTGTGTAAACTCACATCATGGGTGTTATCTTATGAGGACGGCATGAAGTTTATCAAGAGCCTGCTGGAGGTGGTGCAAATTTTCACTTAGATCTGAGTTTGAAGCCTGATTTCCCGGTTTACAATAATTGTTGCATGAGCAGTAGAGCCTTCCGTTTTGCTTGACATGTGCAGCTAACTCTTCTTTATTGTTAACAGGACAGCTGGCATGACGAGAAATTCATCTCGGCATCAAACAAGTCAGTCCGTCCATCGCTGCACATGCTCAAAGCACGGATACTTGCATACTGCAAAGAAAACTGAAGGTATTTGTTCATGTTAGATGATCAGTTTTCGCACAGTTGATGTTTAACATTTTACAGTGTCACTTTCAAGGGAAGTAAGGCCTTCGCAGTGGGTAGATGTGAGAAATTAAAACAGTCTATAAATCCATCATCACCAAGAAAAACATAGGAAAATAGATCAACTTTGTTCCGATATAGACTATAATTGATTCCCCAATAAAAAAAATGTGCATGTTGAAACCACTGTTATGTAGTCATTACTGTTGCAGCAATTTGTCAACAAACGTCATTGATTGTGCAGGTAATTTGAATATTCAAGTCGAAGTCTGTTTTTTTTTTTTAAAATATTTTTTAATGTTTTGACCTTTTCCAATGTTTACCATCACGTTTTCATTAGACTTTAGTATTTATGGAACAAATTTACTTTGATCAGTAATGTAGTTGTAACAAACAGTAATGTTACACAGTTGATCTATTTTTACATTGTACTTGTTGATGATAGTTATATTACAGATGTTTGTGACTTTTCATATGAGCCCAATTTAAAGGCCTCGAGTCACTTTAATACTCATTTCTCACCCACTATAAGTTTGCCTCTCATATTTAATATTTCACACACTATATCATGTTTGATATTCCCTTTACTTAAAATTATGTGCGGTTAAATAACATCTGAATAGATCTGCAACATTATGGAAGATGAAGATTTCTTATTGTCTTGTCAAAAACAAACTGAACATGAGTAGCCCTTTTTTCAGTAATAAGCTGGATTTTATGTCAGTCAACTTTTCTACAGGATCCCCAGAGGCCAATCAGAAAATTAAAAGACTTTTAAATCCAAATAGTACAAAAGATGCAACTGCAATATGTAAATTTATAAAAGTTTGTGTGGAATAATATGACCCCCCCCCTTATTAAATACCATTACCTCAATACATTAAGAGGGTTATTATGTCCCACCTATGCACTGCATGGTTTTATATCATTAATTGTTTTAAATTATTCACTGTTGTTATATATGTGGCAGAAACCATTGTTCTTTGGTATTGCTCAATAAAATTTTCTTCTCATTTCTTCATCATTTAATAAGTGTATTGGATGCTCTTTATGATTGGTACGTAATATTAAAATCTTAAAAAAAGTTCTGTATTACTTGTGAACATTAGCTGCACCTTTAAGCCTTTTGAAATTGATAATGCTTGGTCATGATTATAACAATGAGAACATTCTCAACAGATCTCTGACCTTTTGTCCATTGGAGGGGATATGGATTGAACTTCCAAGTATTTTTTAATAACTTAAATTGAGTTATGACAGTGAAACACATTTTTGCATTAGGTCTTATTACGCTTTTGCTCCCAAATCCCTTCACTCTATGCTATAACATTAGGCCAACAGTTTAGTGATGCGGAGATGACAATTGCTAGATAGCGCTTCATACAATGATCTTATTGAACTTCAATAATAGGAGTGTGTCTTGGAGCAAACACATTATGCAAATCCCTTAACTGGATGATCACCGGCATTTGACACATGCGAGTATTTTTTCATCAATTGAGTAATTAATTGCTTTTCTCCCATTTCCACTCTCTGTTTCAAAGTCAGCATTTAGAACCGAGATACAGTTCAAGCAGAAAGTTAAAGTTTTGTGTGTGATAATATCATATGGAGACATTTTATTCATATAAAATAATTGAATCTAGAATAGTCATTGTCACTTTAAATAATTGGAAGAGACATTGTACTAAGTTAACATTTTTAAAGATGTCACCTGACAGTAGATTTGGAGAAGCTACTGTTTCATATGTCTGTATTAAAAAGTGTTATTGAGAATATTAAGGTTACAGTTAACTACACTAAAAATAAAACTCTGATATATTGTTGTTCTTAAAATAGAGTGATAACTTGTTTAAATTTGGATACTGCTTCTTGTTCATGGCACACTTCAGCGCCATACATAATGTTGTAGTTATTTTCCAATTTGTATCATTATTATTGACATCAGATTTTATAGAATTTTTTTTTTTTATTCTAAAATTGAGTATAGATGCATCACATCCCCAATAGTGTTTCCTCATGAATATCTTCACCCATAGAATATAACTAGAATATCAAGTCAAAAAGAACAACATTTTGAATTGATATACTAATTGAGAAAAACAAGCCTATATGATATCTGTTTCATAAATCCAGGGGTCTTGGAAATAAATCCGGACAGACAGACAGACAGATCCTACTCTTTTTTTTGTATTTAAATAAGGTGTTTATTAAACATCTAATGGGTTAAACATTCAAATGGCTGGCTGGTGCAAAACAGCAAGGGGCGCTGACTGAAGATGGTATTATAGGTGGGCCTTCAATAATTATGAGCAATTATGGATAACATCAGATTGTTATCTCTCTTCAAGTTTTTTGTCTGGCTCTGAATTCATATGAAAAAAGATTGTTTGACCAATGGCTAAGGAAGTGATCTAAGTTGTTAAAAATTAAAGCAATGAATAGACACGTGACTGACTTATAAACTAGCTAAGATAGATTATGGTCACATGTCGGTGTCACTGGTGGAGCGTCGTTTGCCGATTGTGAAGCCCCTGACTGAGTAATAAATTGCTCGGAGCGTTCAGTGTGAACAATAGTTTCGGGATAGTGATGATAGAGATATTCTCACAGCAGGACATTCAAGTGGCCACGTATACAAAGATAGATTTATTTCCTTGGAAATAAATCTATTCAGCATTTAATGATGAACTGACAGACTGAATGAATTAGGTTAGAAGCTGGCCGTGTGTCATCTCTCACTGATAGAACCTAAGCTTATAATTGAACCATTTAGTCAGTTTGTTTACCAGTCTGAATAAGGAGAGAAGCTTTTATTAAGAGGGATGTTTGGTGAATACAGTAGGCATTTTTTTAAAAAATACTATAACAAAATATTTGTCAAAAGCTCACAAAACTATCAAACTTATACATTTATTTACTGAAAAGGCAACATCTATTTGGTATATAGTGACAGTATTCTCATTTTGGCTTCTGCTTTTAAAAGGAAATATTTTGAAGATTATAGGCAGGTTGAAGATCACGTAATTGAAAAAATCCTGTAAGCAAATAAAAAATATAGCAGAAATCTGCCTAAGTATTTGGGCTCTGCACATGATATGCGGCCCTTAATTTTACTTTCAGTCAAACTTGAATGGTGTATATGATTTATATTGTTCAGCATTGTTTCATATGTCATTAGCTTTGGATGAGATTATGGATTATGCAATATCAATCTTAAAGTCTATATGGTTCAACCTATATTGAAATACTTTAAAAGCCATAATCAGTATTCCAATCAGCAGGATAGCAACCAGATTTGTTTAATATATATAGCTCAATTCACTGCCACAAATTGGCTTTATATTTATCTAAAATGCAGGTATAATAGTCTACAGAGAAATGAGTAGAATTTAATTTACGTACTCCAATTTATGTTAGAAAGGATCAAGACGGTATAGATTTTTGTATAGATTGTACTAATTTCATTAGTGTTTTTAATAACATCTTGCCTCCAGTTATATTTCATGGTTCATTGATGTTCCATGACATTGTTCTCGATTTAACCTCTGATCCTTGTGCACAGTCATGGTATCAAATTTCCCGACTGACTACTTCACCACCGCTCATATATAAAATAATAAAACAGGAACACAAGACACAGTCTCTAGGCGAAAACACAAAACTTTCAAGTATCTTGTAATTTCATTGCCAAGCAGTGAATCGAAGATATTACTGATTTTGTCGTGCTAAAACACGTGACCTTAATGACGATAATATGGGGTGTCATTGTCATCAGAGATAGATGGGAGTTGGATATTGACAATGAATAATTGCAAACACACGTCTGCATCTTAGCACCTCACCTTTATTGAAAGGCAAAAATCTGTTGATAATTTATACCAGTTGTCGGGACCATGCTTGAGTGCATTGCCAACATGCTCCTTCTCTTAGTACCCATCCATGTTGACTCATGATTTAACAGGTTTAACATGGATATCCTGATCCTTTCTCAGTCTATATGTTGATGTAGGCTAGCTAGGCTAAAATTTGGGCAGAATGCACAAACGTATATTCTTTGCATCAATATTACAACAATAACTGGGTCTGTTGTCCTTTGTTGTTCAGTCACGGAGTAGGTTTTCTCTTTATACCAACTATCTTCATGTTTCATGCATGCAAGTGCTTCGATCCATATATATCACTGTAAATATCAGATAAAACATATTTCATAATAGTAAGAAAATGCTCATCTAACATTAGCTTTCTGCTCATGGACTTCTGCAATGCTTATATAATTGGATATAGAGTTTACATTATTCATTGTCACACATGAAAACATTTATTGATAACAAAAATAAACCCATTTCCCTGGACCAGCAACATGTTTATTTATTTGTATGTTACACCATGGATGGTCAAATGTACATTAACATAGAATAAAAAGACAAGAAATTGGACAGATAATATGGAACAAAATCAGTAGCAACATATACATATATGAATGTATATAAATGTCAATGTAATTATGTGAATTGATATTACATCATTGGCCAGCATCAAACCTGGATGGTGTCAAGTTGAGAGGACTTTGTTCCTTTTTTATTGTACTCTATTAACCAGTTCGTCACTTGGTTGACAAACACCTTTCTTTTTCAGTCCACAGTGGATGAAGTATGCTATATTGCCTGTAGAGTTGTGCTTGTCTATATTTTATTGAATGGCCTCTCGTTGGGGGTTGTTAGGACATCGGGTGTTAGTTTTTCGTGAAATATAGCATGCTCATCTAACAGCGAGGTACAATGGAGGAGGAAGTGCTCCTCGTCATCAATTTGGTTGCAGGTTTCACATATGTGGTCCACTTCATCGAAATCGAAATAGTGTTCGCACTCGATGCCCAATGCATGGCAACTAATTCTGAACTTTGTAAGGGATTCTCGTTATTTGGGGATGGAAATGATGTTAAGATATTCTTCCAAAGAAGTGAATGTTTTGAACATTCTGTATGTTCTAAGCTTGTTCCTTGGGGGATCACGTTGTTTGCTATTTCTGGGGAGTTTGCTGCAAATATTATCCTTAAATAATTGTGTTTTTATTGAGTAATCAAAGAAGTCGTTGATGTTGTGATGTGGAGACAGAGATGTGATTAACTGTTGATATTGTGACAACGACCTATTCCATGATTCAAGATTAGCTTCAGATAGAATTTTGTCAGTCATATCAGCTTCTTTTACAAGTTGCTCTGGGGGTAACAGTGATATGTACTGTTTATACTGACATACTGCATGTTTTGTCAATGGGGTGATACCCAGCTCAAGCTTGCATGGAATATAACCATCTGTTTGCATTGAGAGTGCCCCCCCCCCCCCCCATAGTAATATTATCCACCAAATATAGAACTTATACAAAATATACTTACTGTCCACTTATGGTTACATTATCATCAGAAATAGTAGTAGTTTTCAGAGTACCGATTTTGAGTAAAACATGCTACATGCACATATTCATCTCAACAGGCTGTTCATGACTCTCCCCTTCATTCCTACATCCATGAATCATATTAGAGGGGATACTGACCTTGTGTAAAACAGGATGTATGAGTGTACTAGATGATGAGTATGTAGTAAACACACTTTATCGTTACCATCATATAACAGTTAAATCCAGGTCCGGAGAGCACCAATTTGGTTGAAATCAATCTAGGGGTCTGGGAGAAAAATCCAGCTAGACAGACAGACAGATATTTTATATATAGATAGACATGGAGAGAGAGAGAGAGAGAGAGAGAGAGAGAGAGAGAATTTGTTCACACTCACTGAAGAAATCAAATTTGAAGTAATGGACACTCATACTGAGTCTGTGCCTCCATAAATCTTATATATACCTATACACAATGTATACATAAATCAAAATAGAAATATAAAAATTACCAGGAATGGTTTTTACAGGGGCGCCAGAAGAGGGGGGGTGGGGGCAGCTGACCCCCTGCCCTTGACCAAGGGGGGCAAGCGGGGGCAGGACTTGCCCTTTTTCTGGAGACAGAAAATGCTTTTTGTGTGTTTAATCTCGTGTTTTTGTAGCAAAATGTGACTTTTTTGGTCCAAATACCACCAATTTCACAAGGAATATTAATGTCAATTTTATCACAAAACGGCCATAAAAACCGACAAATACCATTAAAATAGGGATTTTTGCCACAATGAATTTATGGTTATTTTCCCGAGTTTGCTGAGAAAATGCCCTTTTTTTGCGGAAAAGTGCCCTTTTTGTAGGCTCTGCCCCCCCCCCCCCCCCCCCCCTGCCCTTGGATGCTTCCGGCGCCCCTGGGTTTTTATATCATTTTTATTTAGCATCAATTCACTACCCTCTACCATGAGGAATTTGAATATGAATATTGCCCATATATTCATCTGCTGATACATAGTTTTTCTTCAGTTGCTGTGCTGACCAAAATTGTGGCCACACATTGTTTGATACAGATGATGTGCGGTAAACCAAATGTAATGTGGCCACAGCCGCAACCGAAAACAGCGCCACACAAAACCGAACAACAACCACACTCCGATGAAATTGCATTCTTTATGGGATTGCTCTTTTAGCCCAATGACACTGCTGATGTATTTGCTTTGACGATCAAATGAAATTTCTTGTCTTTCAATCTGTGTAACTGTTATGCAAATTTTGATGGCCCCTTGAGATTGATTGCTGTCCCGTGATAACTGGTATCATTAGAGCGATTGCATTGATTCCATATTCGGGGTCACTCCTTTGTTAAGATCCTATGACATTGGAGCCATTAAAGAAGTCTTGATTCCATTGTCTCTGAATTCCATCATAGAAACAAGAACAAAAAAAGACAGTCAAGCATTTCAGTTCTTTGGTGAGCAATTTTCAGTTATTTTTCACTGAATTGCAAGCAAATTTTAGCCAATGTTAAGGTTGCCGCCTGTAAATTGCATTTAAAGGTTTCTTTTGTCTAGACTTGTGTAATATTAAAGCTACATTCAATGTTTTCATTCAAGTATATATATGCAGATAATCAATGGTGGTATCTGCCATAATACATCAGGATATTATTAGGTAGCAAAACACGAATTAAAATGCTCATAATAGACAAAATGAGTCCTCTATTTAATGGGAAAAAATAAGTAATTGCTATAGGAATAACGGGGGTCATGCAGCAAGAGGGGCGGAGAGAATAGAAAGGAAGGACTGAAAAATCGTGAGATAAAAACAAAAAGGAATTATTGTTTTTCAAAATATCCGAAAGAGAAATAGACCCATTAAAATAATTTAGCAGGAGCTTGATATATATTGAAATTAAGTTTTGGGCCTCAGACATGTGAAATGAGCCTTTCTCTAGAAAAGCTTGCCCACTTGTCCAACATTGAAAATTCTCAGCCCATAACTTTATAATTAATAATACAGACTTGTCAAATCTAAAAATATAATTGCATCAATATATTTTTTCTGAGGAGACGAGATTAAAGACTACTTTGTAATGACCCCAACACACTATATTCAAGTTTCCAGAAGTTGCATACAATTATACTAGTAATTAAAAAAAATGACATACCATTTACTAGTAGTTTTCAAAATTATTCACTTTGAAGTTCAGTTTCTTGTTTCTACAAACTTGATAACATGAACGTCGAACATGATCATCGTTGATCACATATAAGCTCATTCCGGAGATACTACTGCATAACATATTGCACTCATATTACCTTTTAATGCACACCAAGAGAAACTAGATAATATATGAGAAAATATGGCAGTAAGTGGTCATATCGTCCTGGTGAAGACTGTATGTAGGGTCACTCTACTATCTATCTTGACAGTGAAAAGATAATAATGCACTTAAAACCCTAAATAGGATAAAAATGCACCTACTATAAAAGGGTGTGTACCCACAAAATATCATGATTTTCACGTTTTTACACTCAATGTACCATGCAGATCGACATCCTCTGTAATATTATACTCGGGAGTGCTAATTGACATACACTTATCTCTTCAGTGAGTTATTGTGATTTATCCCCTCATTAATTAGTTATGCATTTTTGTGATCTTTTGACAGATCGCGTACTCTGTGATGTCATTAATGGTGGTGTTTTCTTATCCTTATTTGTCAGATGACTTTGTAACATGCTTGTCCTGGTGCAATGTCCTTGTTGCTTGAGTGTGTATACATTTTTAAATTTAATAGAGGAAAGTTTGTTGACCCTCAGGTTATAAAAATGTTAGTTACAATTAATATGTTTGCACGAAATGTATCTGAACAGTACATTTCAGAAAATATTTTTGAAATATTATTAAATTTCAACAAAGTTCAAAACAACTGCATTTTACTAGTAGTATACTGTGATTTATACTGTTACTATAAATGCTGTGCCCGTGTGAACATTGACACATTGACACATCAATTTATAGCTAAATGAAATGATTAAATAATATCATGTTCAGATTTTCATGTGAAAATAAATCCTGCTAATATAATCACCAAATTGTGACAATGTTGCCTCCAATCATCACAGATCTTAAGTTTTCTGGTAACAAGGAGTTTGTTATCTCACTTTGCCTAAGAGATTGTGAAATGCCAGAAGGATTTCCAATAATTAAGTTTTAATTATGATAAATTGCCCGTGATAAAGCCCATACCAAACTAATCAGGGAGGCCAATAATTCTGGGAAGCTGAATTAGCAAACTCATTAAAAAATGGAGCAATATTAAAGACTTCTTAAAGTACAATTTATAATAGGTCTGGTTTTGGTTGTAGAATAATTTGCCACATAGTAAGTCTGCATTTGTTACAAAATCTTGAGAAGCCTAAAATATATTCTGGAATTCTAAACAATATTTTATTTACTGTTCCGCAAAAAATAGTTAATCACATATATTGTGGCAATATTAAAAGTTAGTTTTAAATATATCCTGTCCTCTTGCACATACTTTATATTATCTTTGTATCTGAACTAAAATTTAAAAGTGCAAATTTTCCAGATTTAAACATGTCAATTTCATAATATAATTATATAGAGCTCTCTACAAGTATTTCCGATTTCATTCTATTTGATCACATGTCTGGATTGGAAGGAAAATGTTTCCTCAAAGTTTATTTAATTGGTTATGAGTAATTGCAATTAAAATACTGAATTCTTGCATGATATTGAAACTATCGGCTGATGAATTCTCCACTTCCGTCAGTTCTTACATTGGATTGGTTTATTCTTCAATTGCAATGATGTCCAGAAAACATAGGCAAACAACTGGTAGATGAACACCATATCGACTCCCATCCACTCTTTTGTAGGGATGTTTTGTTATAAATAAGCCATAGCTTAACCCTTTCAGTGCCAAGTCCGATTTTTGTATCAACCCATATTTCCTTGATCATTTTTCAAATTTATTGATGTGATACATTGATGGAAAAAGCTCTTTCCATCAATGTATCACATTATTATAATCAATAAATTTGAAAAATGATCAAGGAAATATGGGTTGATACAAAAAACGGACTTGGCACTGAAAGGGTTAAGGTACCTAAAAATCAATGTATGTGAATCCGTAGATTATTTATCTGCTTGTTTTTATATATTACATAACAAATATGCTAGATAGACATAAAAATAAATAGGAGTTGAGGTAAAAGAAATTACCCCCCCCCCCCCCCCCCCCCCTCCCTCCAAGTCTTGATGAAAAGGAATTTAGTTTGACTTTGAGTTAGCTTTTAGATCAACATTACTAAACACATATACTATTAAAATAACTCATTTACTTACTCAAACTAGGTGTGCGCCCTACAAAGATGCTTTTACAAGGTGGAATTGACATCTCAAATCATAGAGGACATAGAGTATGATGTACCTGAAGATGATATTATCAGAAAGACAAATGGTCTGACATTTATGAGCCACATGTCACAGCTTCATCCATTCAAAGTTTCAAACACATACAGGACTGATCCAGTCCAAACACATACATGCCCTAAATAAGCGACTCCTTAACCACAGCAGAATTATGGGTAACTTTTCAGGATTTAGTCGGAAATATGGCTTTCCGATGAATGGCAACAAGCCATATTCCGACTAAATCCTGAAAAGATATCCATAATTCTGCTGTGGAGTCGATTATTTAGGGCATTACTGTACATGACTGATCCAGTCCAAACACATACATGACTGATCCAGCCCAAACACATACATGACTGATCCAGCCCAAACACATACATGACTGATCCAGTCCAAACACATACAGGACTGGTCCAGCCCAAACACATACAGGACTGGTCCAGCCAAAACAAATACATGACTATACCAGCCTAAACACATACAAGAGTACTGAACCAGCCCAAACACATACATGTACATGACTGATCCAGCCCAAACACATACATGACTGGTCCAGCCCAAACACATACAGGGCTGATCCACACTCCATGATCATTGTGTTACAATAGAAATGGTTTTCAATTATCACTGTTAAATCTGAAGTTTATGACTGGAGAGTGGAGATTGAATTGCAGCTCCCTTGGATGCACCATTTGAATACATCAAATCGAAGTCATCCTTTTAATTCCACTTTGATGTTGGGAGCAAAACATCCTTTGGGACTATCTTGACCCCTGGAGATAATGATAATAATGAGAAAGGAGGGAACATAATGAAAAGACAAATGCTATTCCCATATGCTCACTGAGTAACATGTAATCATCAATTCATACAAATCGTGTTAGTCTCGGCAGCCAAGCGCCACTTCATCCTTTTATTCCCCAATTACGTTACTGGAAAATCATGTTGTTGTGTTGTCACCCCGAACCTATCTCTTAATAATCCATTCTGTTTAAGGGCATAGTTATATTTTACAAAGCAGTTGTAGCCTTTGTTCCAGGATTCGCAATTTTTATGACCCAGGGGGCATTTCCGTGACATGTTAATTATTTCCATTTGACCCTGTAATTGAGCTTACAAATTTGAGAACATGCATTTTAACACGTCAAACAATCTGTTGTAGAGTTTTTATCCAGAGATAATGTCTGCCCCCTAGAAGCAAGATCCGACCGTATGCCATTACATTTAAGAAGAACATTTTGTTCCCCAATTAAATTTTTTCTCTGCAGCAACTAAATTTCACCACTTCCATCATCCGATCAGCATTTTTATCAGGTCACATAACATTTCGCAAGCATTGAATGATTCGAGGGATTACACGTTTGAACATGCACATATCTGTAATGGATGTCAGTTGCCAGATGAACCATGTGAACATTACATTTAAAAATCTAGTTTGATGACCAGGTGACTTTTCGAAGCGGTGTGTAGCCCTTCATTTTGGGTGTTCAGATGCATATAGTGAGAATATACTCTTATAAAGTGGCATATAATAGTCAGACTCCTAAATAAACCTAGCGAAACTTGCATGCTTTGGTCATATTCAAATATATGTTTATAAATACTTATAACTATTTATATAGTGACTTCACAGGACTGAATATCTGGGTCCCATTTCAAACACATGAAAAATAGGGCCTACAATCTTCTCTAAGTTGCTGAATAGATAGTTAATAGATGTACTAAAGCTCATATTCTATTACATGTGAAAACAATTTTGCACATAAAATTGCGAATGATGTATAACATTTAAATTAATCAATTCAACATTACTGAATTTATCTATTACAAACACTCCTTTACATTAAAAATGTTTATATATTGAAAAAAATAAAATATATATGTTTATATATAAAAATAAATTCTGACTTGCTGACACGACGAAAGAGGTTAGAATGAACTCTTGCTAAACTAAATCCTGGGACAAGTATCTCATAACAAATTCTCATTGGTCAACATGACAAATGCTCCACCCCCAATTTACATTATCTCATTGACTGTGATTGCATTTTTTTTGTGCTAATCCAAGTTAACGCTTGAAAAATATCAAAATTGACATGCGGTTCACGTATTGTGATCTTTGAACATTTCTACCCAATACTAGCATCCAAAAATTACTTGGTTTCAAAGTGGCCAGGTATGTAATTTAATGTCACAAATTCTGTTGGTGCATGTGCAAAGAGTTTTGCAAATTTGATGTATCATTTCACCAAATTAGTCAAATTGTCACTATAAAGCACCTGCACATCCACCCTCCCCCAGGAGAATCAAGGTCTGATTTGTATGAGCTAACCTTATTGCTTGGTGCGAGGTGAGATCCATGAAGTGTGCACATTACCACATCATGACATCTGAACTTGGCCCGAGCCCAGCTACCAGTCAACTTTTACATATGCGATGGGTAAAGACATATTGCTTGCTGAAAAAATATCATGATGTTATATTAAAGTTCCACACATCTCCAGCTTTGTATTTTGATTCCAGATCTCCAAACTACCAGTTTAAAAATCCCATATCACGACACCCCTAGATCATGCCATGAATCTCTACTCTGGCTAACGCCTTTATAGAACATATTCCACCAGTACAAAACCTTGGAACTTTTTGAAGTTTTGACAGGGAACCTAATAAATTCAAAAGTATTATGCAGGGAATAAATTTCTTAGCTGTTATCTGTTCCTTAATAATGTACTTCACAGTAGGTAAATGTCCCAACTCAAAATTTCATGATTTTCTCTGACCTTTGTGAGCCATTATCGCAATAAATATTAAATTAATTACCCAGAAGAAATTCCATAATTGTAAGTGACGCAAAGCAAAATCTATCAAAAATGTACTCAAATCTTTAAATTTCGAGTTAGGACCTTCACCCACAATAAAGTACATTATTAAGGAACAGACAATAACTAAGAAATATATTCAACGCTTTATTTTTTCGACTTTATAAGGTTCCATGTCAAAACTTCAAAAAGTTCCAAGGTTTTGTACTGGTGGAATATGATATCTATGGGTGTTAGCATTAGAGTAGAGATTCATGGCATGATCTAGACACCCCCATATCCCTACTATAGGTTGGTGTATTATTAGATAGTTCATGGAAGTAGATCATTGACTGATGAATGTAAGCCAGAAGACTGCATTACTGAATCTGATGCTTCACATAATTATAATACCTCAATGGGTACCAAGTCTCACCTGCCCTGAGTTCCTTATATTAAATATTTTGTTATTACATGATACAACCATTATTCTATTCATTAAACCCATTTTATAATAATGATATACAACAGTCATTGAATAATAGGAAATAGTGCCAGGTGTCGGTTTACATTTCATATGCTATGGACGAGGAATGAAGAAGAATCGGTATCTGTGACTGATACGGATATTGTTTGAAAAGTTTTTTCATTAAAGTCAAAGCTAGGGTCTTATTTATCTGGGAAAATTTCTTTACGTGGGCAAACAACACATAGTTACGTGAAATGTCTTATTAACTCTTTCGCTGCCACCCGCCACCACAGACGTAGCCCCCAGTGCCACGCATCCTGTACATATATCCATGTATTTCAGGTATATATGGGTAATACATTATATCTCAAGCAGTTTCTAATATAATTAGTTGAAACTTCACATGTATATAGACATAGGTATACCCTGTCGAATGCCGCCGTGGACACGCCCACCAAGGTCACGTGACATTGGCGGCCATCTTGGATTAGTGGCTATTTGCCGGTATATGTACAGTTTGTGTGGCTATGAATGAGTGTGTTGTTTGTTTTCTAATTTTCAACCCAATTATACGATGTCCAACAGAGGGTACACGGGAGTAACCTATATGAACCCACTTTGGACATAAAATAGGTCACGTGACCTTGGCGACCATCTTGGATTTATGCAAGTTGCCACCTATTTGTAGCAAAATGGGATACAATGGCGCACTTTGTTGAGTTCGTGCTTTTGTTGCTTGAATATTCCCTGATAGGTACAATTCCAAATATAGATATATATATATATATATATAACCATACCCATATGTATATATATACCTGCAGGGGGACATATGACCCTGCTCCGCCCCTTATAAGTCACGTGATCTTGACGGCCATCTTGAATTTCAGGAAAATTGGGTTTTACGATGATTTATGTGAATTATATGGGTCACGCGGGCGTACGCATGGTCAACTCACCAGCATAATTAATTTAGTTGCCCTGTTATCATCACTGGAAAATGATAGGTTGTTCAAAACCAGTAAAGGTGTATTATAAATAATAGGTATAAGTATCTTATGCGCCGCAGGCGCCCCTCGATCATTAGAGTATATAGGTTAGTTACCCACCCGCCACCCTATCCCGCCACCTATAGTATCTTATGCGCCGCAGGCGCCCCTATAGAGGCTACTGCCCACATATTAAAATAATAGGTATAAGTATCTTATGCACCCTAGGCGCCCCTCGATCATTAGAGTATAGAGGTTAGTTACCCACCCACCACCCCATCCCGCCACCCATACTAGTAGTATCTTATGCGCCGCAGGCGCCCCTATAGAGGCTAATGCCCACATATTTAAATAATAGGTATAAGTATCTTATGCGCCGCAGGCGCCCCTCGATCATTAGAGTATAGAGGTAATAACAATAACTTCTTCAGTCCTGAGTCTTTTGCGAGCAGCCATTTTCGACTGATAACCACGTGCTAACAACAATGACGCAATATTCCGGCTCTGACTGTACTCCCATAAAGTCAGAAATAGCATGACCTTGAGGACATTGTCACTTTAAATTGTTCGCGCGCAACAGTACTACATATAAATACATTGTACACTGTCAAACATGCCCGAAAGAATAGAGTTATATTCCATACATTAGACTACATACCAAATTCGCAAAAATGCGTGATTGGCAGCGTCTTCGAAGTTTGCATTTATGCGCGTTTGGCAGCGAAAGAGTTAAAGCCGCTGCTATTTCATATCCATTTATTGATCTATTTATGTTTTATGGAGTTTTTGGATCAAGTAATAAATATAATCTAAAACTCGTCCCAGTTTATAGCGAAATTTACAAAACTCGTCCAGTAAATTAGGTCTGGACTCGTTATGAAAATTTTACTATAAACTAGGGACTCGTTGTAGATCCTCTATATAATATGCCATTTGAAAGAGGTCTCTTTAAAATATAGATATTTAGAAATGATCTGGTAGCTTTAAAATATAGATATATAGAAATGATCTGGTAGCTTTAAAATATAGATATATAGAAATGATCTGGTAACTTTAAAATATAGATATCTGGAAATTATACAGTAAAATAAAAATATAAAACAAGAAATGATGTTTTATATTCTACTAATGCTTCAATTCGTAGAATAACAACTAATGCTCTCGTTGTGTATGAAATTTTCAGCCTCAATTTATACATACATGTCATCGACATCACATCTACATCTAATTGTTGGGAGACTTTTTTTAGGATTTAACCATTTCTGACTCAAACTGATTGCCATTTATCAATTTCTTCTTATGTCCTCATAATATTAATAACTCAGGTATTGAAGAGTCACATAAAGGCATCAGAAATGTTACAAGAATAGATACTGACTGATGCTTTCTATTAAACCTTGTAGAGAGGGCATGCTCATACAGCGTGGTTTAGAACCCATCAAGGAAATGATATTTCAGTTCTCAGCAACACAATAAAGTGCTCGGAAACCGAACAAGATTAATAATGCACAGGAACGATTATGATGAGTCAAATTATTTATTTCTTTTATCATGCACACAATGTGCCTCATTTAATTTTATAAAAAATAAAACAACTTCCTTGAAAGATCAAGTTAGACGCAATAACTTGGTGTGCATGAATACAATACTTGGTGTGGTTTGTGGTAAAGTTTTTATATTGTGAAATGCCCTTCCTCCACCAAGGCTGAAGACATTTGACGATTTTATTGGTTGCTCACTATTTGCGGTATACAATTATAAGACTATCAGTTAAGATTAGGTTCTCAACATTGACAGTTGCACAATCAACCAGTCCAGTTCAAGTGGTTGTTCAGGACAGAGCACAGTTTTATGTGATGGATTAAGTAACAATTGTGGTTGTTCAATGGGGATGGTTCACCCAACTACTTGAAGGAAGTCGCCACTCAACAAAGTACAAGAATATGATGATTGGGCTGACGAGACCTCTCAATTGAACCATGACCACCACAAAGCCTTGTTATATGTGCAGAGAATAAATTCATGTAATCTTCGGGTTCCTCTGTGTGAGGCTGAAGGGGACTAATGGTTTTATAATATTTCATAATTATTCCTGGTTTCTTGGACACCAATTAACCCAGCAATTGTTAGATATGGGTCATATCCTTAAACATCTCTAATTTCTATATGATGAGAACTTTGGTAGCGTCTCATAGATGATAGTGTTGAGAATCAGGACTGAATGGAGTAAAGTAGAGCACCTTTCATTAACAACAATAAGCAAAATCAAACAAGACATGAAGAAAATATGCAGGGTTATAGTTACAGGGGTGGGGTAATATATGCTACAAAATATGAAAAAGTGACATTTATATGTTGATATCATGTTGACAAACAAGGATTGTGGGGCAATTCTTGATTTTAATGACATGGCTCTTGCTATATTGCACTGATATCCTTATAAAGCCTACCACATTCCAATATATGTTCAGTGAGGCTTGTATATCAGACCATTCCTGCTAGTCATGTTTTCTTATCAACACTTTTGTAATTTTAAATCTTCAATGTTTGACATGTTTGTACATCCAGCTAGATATGATATTCTCCAAAAATATGTTAACGAAATTTTTTGATTTGATTTGATTTTGATAACATCTGAACAGATAAATACACATACACAACCAAACACATCACAGCACATAATGTATCTAATATATATTTTGGGACTTCTGTCTGTCTGTGTGTTAGCTATGGCAGGGAAAACGGCTGGACCGATTGAGCTCAAACTTCCAATCTAAGGTTAAAAGCCACGGGCAGTGTTTACCGCCGTTTTGGAGAAGCTGCGAGCACCCCTTCTCCACTCTCAGTCACCAAAATGACCGTCCTTGGCACTGTGGGATTAATCGCGTTGATAGTCAAGTTAAAGAGCGTTCGTATCCGCAGTGTCGTTGATAAAGAGCGTATGCGTGTAGTGTGATTCTTAATTATGTCTGGGGCCAGACGTGAGTGTCTGTATCCAGACATGAGCGTGTTGTGTGATTCTTATGTCTGTCTTCGTACTTAGGGGTTCCAAGGAACGGGGGAGATTTTCATCGGGTAAGTTTTTCCGCCCGAGGTGATCTTCACCTTGAAACGGGTACCCACAAACGTACCTCTTTTAGGGACGGGTACTATCACGGGACGGGTACCATCATTTCTCTTGATTAAAAAGGCAGAATTAACTCAAATTAAATAAAAAAATTAACGGATTTCGACGAAATTTGATACCTATGGATACTTTTGTCGGGGGAGTGTTTTCGAGGGTCAAATCGTAACCCCGACCTGACCTTGACCTTCAAAATGGTCAATTCAAGGTGAAATCGGGTAAAACAGACGGATTTCGACTAAATTTTATACCTAGGGATGCTTTTTGTCCGGGGAGTGTTTTGGACGGGTCAAATCATTACCCCCGACTTGACCTTGACCTTCAAAATGGTCAATTCAAGGTCAAAGCCCAGACGAAGTCGGGTCACCTGCTAGTAATATATAATTTATAAATAAATTTTCTCCAATGGGAGCCAGCTGGTAGTTTGATACATTTAGTACCGGTGGACTGATGACATGTGACCAGATGTTACGGGGATAACATGAAAAGTGGACCAGGTCACATGACAAGGCCAATCCCTATAAATACTGCAGGGATATTCAGGGCTGGTTGTTGGCATTAGCAGTTGATGAGGCAAATTATTGTTCTGCCATTTGCTCAGTCACTTTTTTTCTTATTATGTCTTGCACATGTGTCTTGATTACATGTCTCATGTGATTTGGGATTTTAAATCCTCTCGGCAAATTTCTCACTTCACAATTTCTCCAATTCAAACAAATCCTAACTTGAATTTTATATGAATCCTTGATGTGTGTAAACAAGAGCTTCTTGATACCATTAGTTGTAATTAAATGAGAACTTGAAAATATTTCTGTAGTTGACTGCATCAAAAACAAAGATTTGTGTTTCTTAATTGGTACCTCAGTTCTTTAAACACAGCAGGGCTATAATGTTCTTTTCTATGCAACAATTTCACAGTCTATGCCTTCTTGATTAAATCTGAATCCCAGAATCTGAACTAATAGTTCCTGCGGACAGGATAGTCAATGTGTTTGTCATTGACTCTAAATGTGCACCCAATGTGTATGGTTGTACCAAACTCATCACATTTATGGGCTGACTATCTAACAATATTGGTTTATGTCTGGACAAGTTGTACCCCTTCAATCCATTGTATCCTGGTGTATGTAATATATATCCCACAATTATACTGCTCCCTTATGATATCAGCCCGGGTTAATTACTAAGGGTTAATATGGCCGAATTAGTTGGCGAGTTCATATTACATGGGCTACATTGGCTGTGCCCCTCAATTCTATAGAGTCCTCACGCTGGGACATTGGTCGTGTATTCACTTTGACAGGGGCAGAACCAATGAATGGTGACATTGACATCTGTTTTTTTCATACACGATAATTTGTGAACGTATGCAACAGTTTTACATTGGGCCTTTTTTTATCAGCATTGGTCATTGACAGTTCGTGATCCGATCACATCATTGTCCCCTGCAGGTCTCAGTTTACGTCAATCCATGGGGATTGAGCACGGTATACAAATTGCATAAATAACATCTGTTAGGAAATTATGACCATAGAAAAAAATCATCCCTTCTCACTCTACATCATAGTTGGCATATGAAGCAATTTGCATTTATAATTTTTTGCATTCATCTTTATAATTTCTCATATGAGGTGTTCTTAGAGCCTTAGGCCAAGTCTTTCGGTGTGATGCTTTCTTGCCCTTTATAGAACCCGTATAATTTTATTTTTGCCAAACACTGGGAAAAATAATTGGCCTAGTAAATAAATGATTTCTTATTCTATGGCACAAGATCCATCCAGTGTTCCAGACGTTATGTTTCAATGACAACATCTTTTGTTTACATAAAATCTTGATTCATACTATTAAAAATGTTGGAACCACCTTACATAATTAGCTTAAATGCCAAAGGAAGTCATTTTTATTGAAAAACTAATTTTTAGTATATCACTTTATATATCACTAGCCGATGAGCCCGACGTTGTCCGGGCTATTCAAAAACCAAATTTCAAGTCGATAGCTCTACGCAGCCCGACGTTGTCCGGGCTATTCAAAAACCAAATTTCAAGTCGATAGCTCTACCCGTTTCCGAGAGCCGATGAGCCTGACGTTGTCCGGGCTATTCAAAAACCAAATTTCAAGTCGATATCTCTACCCAGCCCGACGTTGTCCGGGCTATTCAAAAACCAAATTTCAAGTCGATAGCTCTACCCGTTTCCGAGATCTGGTCTGCGCATGCACGAAGCTGGCGTCGCACGGGCTCGGCGACCCGATAAAATTCGTATCCGGGGCAAGATACATTCACATACCAAATTTCAAGTCGATAGCTCCACCCGTTTCCGAGATCTCGTCTGCGCATGCGTGAAGCTGGCGTCGCACGGGCTCGGCGACCCGATAAAATTTGTATCCGGGGCAAGGTACATTCACATAGCAAATTTCAAGTCGATAGCTCCACCAGTTTCCGAGATCTCGTCTGCGCATGCGCGAAGCGGGCGCCGCACGGGCTCGCCAATACGACAATGTCGACCGCCTGGTCAAACTACACACACGTACCAAGTTTCGTCCCGATCGGTCGAGAATCGTAGATTTGTATAAATGACAGACAAACAGACAGACAGAGGTCTTCAAAATTTATATGAGTTTGGAAATATATTATATAAAAATGTAGAGAATTCATTTTAGAAGAATCTGTAAAGGTAAATATATTCTCGTGTTTAGTCTTACCTCATGCTTTCGGATTCAGTCAGTTAAAATTAGACAGCCAAGGGGGTAATAATTAGACAGCCAAGGGGGTAATAATTATACAACCAAGGGGGTAATAATTAGACAGCCAAGGGGGTAATAATTAGACAGCCAAGGGGGTAATAATTAGACAGCCAAGGGGGTAATAATTAGACACAAAGCTACATTATATGTCGATGGTTCCCATTTAAACCATATCACCAATTAACACAGCTAGCTTTAATAAATGGGTACTGTACGCTATCTCCGGCCATTTATGGGACCATCTCCTTTTATACTCAACAGAATATATGCAACATATGCAGACATATGAATGAATTTGAGCCATGGATTAGTGCAAACTACACTCATGTGCTCTATGAATAATTAAAAAAAACATGGTAATTATAATGAAAATGAATTTATGTCTCTGGTCATAAATTCATTTTCATTATAGTTACCATGTTATTTACATCGTTCATAGAGTATATTAGTGTATTTTCCACTGATCCATGGCTCAAATTCATTCATTTGTTGCATATATTCTGTTGAGTATAAAAGGCCGGATTTGGCATACATTACCGGCCGGATTTAGCACACATTACCCATTTAATAATCTTGAATAGCTCTGAGTTGAAAAAAAACAAAGGTGTGTATTGTCAATAGCATCAGTTATTCTTCTAACACAAGAGCTAAATATGCAGCACCCACCAACATTACCACAATTAAGCAGAATAGATTACCAGGCATCCAGATCTGAAAAAATTCACTGTATAGCTGTATTCAACAATCATGATTGTCCGGAAACAGTCGTGTCCAAGAAAGGCTATGAAATACTTTAATTTCTCAATAAATATACATGAAACAGATTTAATTCTAAGATTTGGTCTGGTGAAGAGGTCTGTCAATGATTAGAATTTAAATTTTGTGTCCTGTCTTTGCCTAGGTTTGAATAACTCTTCGTCACTGATCCAGTTTTGAAATAAGTAACTGATATGAAAGGTTCAATGTGCTGTTTATAGTATTTCAACTTGGCACTGTTTTGATATCTTGATGTCCGTGGGCGGATGACGTAATACCTCTATTTTGATGTCAGCTATAGACCTGACAAGTGAACCCTGTTTCCTCCGGTGCAAATGTTAATTTATCACATGGTGTTTGCTCATATATAACTGTTTTTTCAGCTGATGTTTTTGACAGCTGGATGTTAAAATTGTTCAGTGTGGCCTATACTAGGTTACCCATCTAATATCTAGTACCCAGTGTTGCTTGGGTAAAGAATAAGTAAATTATTAGTGCCTCTTCAATTCATTTAAATTAATTATTAGTCACCTGATGTAAATAAAAATCACCTATTGCATGACACTCTCCGGAAAAAAATTACCTTTATCTTTTAAATTGATAATAAAATGCTCTTTATTGCTAATTATTAGTGCCTCTAAGTCAACGTCAACGTCAACGTCACCTATCCCATGACACTCCCTGAGTCAAATTACCTCTGTTTGCCAATTTTCACACATAGCTGATAATAAATGCTCTTCATTGATCATTTAATATAATTTATTAGTCCACCTTTAAGTCGTCTGAGGTAGAAGGCACCTACCACATGATATATTATAATACAATTTTTAAATTCCCATTTAGGGTCAACGGCACCTACCATACATATTATCTAAGATGATAAGGAACACTCTTTATTGCTCATATATGATAATATAATGTTTAAGTTCCCCTTTAATAGGGTCAATGGCACTGTATACCAAATTTCCACCAACCAGGTTCCATGGGCATATGATTAATTATTTAATTAGATTTGTTTATTAGTGCCCCTTTAAGTTGTCTGTGGACAACGGCACCTACCAATGACACACTTCAGGTAAATTTACCCCTGTGAAGCAATTTTCAACGAACAGATTCCAAACCATTTTGGGTATATGATTAATTATTTAATTAGAATTGTTTATTAGTGCCATTTTAAGTCACCTCACGTCAACACCACAGCTATATCATGACACTAACCATGTCAATTGACCCCTGTGTACAACTTTTCCGCTCCCGAGGGTCCAGCCATTTGGTCACCCATAGCCCGACAGCCAACAAACAAACAAATCAAGTTTTATACAGATTTACTTTGATGCCAAATTTATTCAGCAGAGAATAGATACAAATTACAGTAATGCCCTAAATAATCAACTCCTTAACCACAGCAGAAGTATGGGTAATTTTTCAGGATTTAGTTGGAAATATATCTCAACATGCAAAGCTGCAAAATATGAAGAATACAGTATGAGTTAATTCCTAGCCAAAAAAATGGGGTCCGCTTATCCTTAACCCTTTCTTGACGGGAGCTGCGTTGGTGCGACATTACATATCTTGTGCCAGTGCATTCTTTTACATATGCGAGTCTCCCATAAGGAGCCTCATATTTATAAGAGAATGCACAAGGTCACAGTAAATCTTGTCAGGCCAATGCATTCTCTTATATATGCGAGGCTACCAATGGGAGACTCACATATACATGTATAAGAGAATGCATTGGCACAGGGTTTCCGCAAAATTTCAGGAAGCTCCAGTCATGAAAGGGTTCATAATGTTTGAGTTCCTCCAGAAAAATGAGGTCCTCTGATCTGATCATGTTCAAAATGTGTAATTAGATAATGAGATGACTATTAAAGTCACCTAGGTATGCTAATCTGAGGTATCAATACTAATTTACAAAGACATATCACCTTGCAACCTTTGAGTCAGATCAGCTGAGTCATCTGATTTTTATGACTTCTCAACCTTCAATCTTTACACCTGACAGCACATTCATAAGAAACAAACAATATAGAGACTCCTATTGTTACCCTAATCCCTCCCTGTGGACAGATTTAGCCTGTCCTTGTGTCAGTGATGTAAGACTCCCACACAGTTGCACCTGTTGACCCCTATTAGTGACCACTGGGTGAAGAAATGAATTCTGGACTGAGTGACCTGGTCTGACAGTGGGACATTTAAAATTTGAGCCTGTGCAACTAACATCTCAAAGCTTAAAATGTCCCACTGTCAGATCAAGTCAAGATGAATCAGGTCAGAATGGGGGCCAGATGTATATAGGTTATTACCAGAACCATCAGTATTCCCAACAAAAATTAAAAAATTAAACATTCAGACAAACCCTGAATTGTCTGCAGGAATTAATTAGGAGCTTAAATTTAATAGGTGCAAATTCTATTTCTCTGTAGATCATAAAACGTATGGCAATCCATTTTCAGAACAAATTTGGTGCATTGAGTCGAAATGTTTTGTTTTGGATGTTGTGGGAGAAGGGGGCAGGGTGTTGGGGGTATATATAACACGTGTACATTAAAGTGTAACAGTTCAATGTTCAGTTAGCTTATTATGCAGCTCAAGTTACAAAGCTTTCACTGCTGATGGGCCACTTATTTATTAAGGGAATAGTTTTCTTTAGAATAGTTTTTTTTCCACCGCTTGCCTGGCTCACCATAGATAAACAGAATCCTTCCAAGCAAGTAGGCTTTAATGTATTACTTCCGGTATTCAGCTGCCTGGTTTCTCAACGCTCAGCTTTTGTTATTTGAATCTGAATCATGACTTACTGCCCTGGGAGGAAAATATTTGAACAGCAGTATTTTAACAATGAATTGGTATTCTGTGTCAACATACTTGCTTTGATTCACATTTGGGAGGGAGATTGTTATGACATTAACATACCACAACTAACAGTTGAATGTGAGGTCTCTCCACCCACATGAATACCTATATATGCTGTATAATTATTTTGAATACCATGATAATTAACCCAATGGTAGCAAATATATAACTATACTGAATACCATGATAATTAACCCATATGTCCGATATAAATTAGTATGACTATACCAAACACCATGATGATCAACCCATCGTATCCAATATTTGATTAATAGTATGCTAAATTATTTGATAACCATGGTGATTAAACAATGGTAGCAATAAAGGACCATGTGATCAAGTGCCATGATGGTTTATTAAACCATGGTGTATTCAATATATTAACCTCTTGGTTGCTTTACATCAGTACTGAGTACAGACTTAAAATGTCATGCTGTGTGCTATACCACCCTGCTGAGTTCCAACCTGCTTTATCACCACACTAGCAGTCAGCTAGTTAGTTTCATAGCTTTTGTGATATTCACATTATATTTTTCCACTGGAAAATGGCAATAACATCATAATGTCATTAGCAGTGGAGATGTTAAGGCTACACTCAAGCCTGAAGCTACTAAAGGGAGAATGCAACACATGTTTATCCCATTGTCAGTACTATTTTCTGGTTGAATATTTCATCGAAATTAGGTGCTTTTGTAATTAATGGAGCAGGGAAATTTAGCAATTTGTTAAAACATTTTCTTCCCTGTACCAAACAATAACAATTGCCATTGTGTGAGCTAACCAAAGCACTGGTGTAGAAACATATGACCAAATTCTACTTATTTAGAGCTGCTTTTGCTAGTGCTGGGGGGGGGGGGGGGGTAATAATCTTATATAACTTTCCAATCATTGAGGGGTTGCTAGTGCTGGGGGAGTAGTAATCTTATATGACCTTCTGATAATTGACGTACCGGTAGCTATGGCTGTGGGAGTAGTAATCTGATATTAATTTCCCATATTGAGGGGTAGCTAGGGCTGGGGGGATAGTAACCTGATATTAATTTCCCATATTGAGGGGTAGCTAGGGCTGGGAGAGTAGTAACCCGATATTAATTTCCAATCATTGATGGGTAGCTAGGGTTGGGAGAGTAAAGTGATCTGATATGAATTTCCAAGCATTGGCTGCTGTTACTAGTGCTGGGGGGGGGGGGGGTGCTAATAATCTAATATGACTTTCCAATCATTGAGGGGTTTCTAGTGCTGGGGGGGGGGGGGTAGTAATCTTATGACATTCAGATCATTGAGGGGTAGCTAGGGCTGGGAGAGAGGTAATCTGATTTTACTTTCCAATATTGAGGGGTAGTTAGGGTTGGGGGAGTAGTGATCCAATGACTTTCAGATAATTGAGGGGTAGCTAGGGTTGGGGGGAGTAGTGACCTGATGACATTCAGATCATTAAGGGGTAGCAAGGGCTGGGGTAGTAGTGATCTGATATGACTTTCAGATCACTGAGGGGTAGCTAGGGGCTGGGGGAGTAGTTATCTAATATGATTTTCCAACCATTGAGGGGTGGCTTGTCTACGTTCAGTTTTAATATTGGCATGTGATATGATCATAACACCCAGACCATGTGTCTACCTTCAATATAAGGTCACTATGTGGTCTGAACTGACAGTAGCATTATTTGTAAGACACATGCTGTCACAGTGGATATCTGAGGGTCTACCATAAAGGTCATCCAGTGCTGGAATTCCATGTTGCATAAGTTAATATTATTGACATGTGTATTAAATGACATTTAATATGACATGAGGCATTTCTGTGTATGTCAAACAAATCTCATACCAACTTCAACAGTAGCCAGCCAGAGATATTGTTGAGATATCAGTTCGCAACATGTTAACTGATACTTTAGGAACTCAATTACAGCACCAGAAACAAATAGGTGTATGTTCTCTCCACTTCTTCCCATTCTTTTAAATATTTGACAAAATTAAAAAAATTGATGCTATGCGCACCATATAAGATTTGTAGGAGTCGATATGAACACAATAGAATTAAAGTATTAAAGTGACAAAGGAACATCCTTTAAAACATGAATGAGTCAAACTTATAACTACATCCCTCTTTTTTTTCAGAAATGTTCCAAAAAAAGCCGCAAGGCACGAGAGAAAGAACATGAAAGTGATAGCACGTGAAATTCTATTGTATATGCAATGTTGTTCTCCACAAATCGATTGCATCAACCAACCAAAGATCTTCTAGTCAAGCTCTCTGCAACCAAGACAAACAAGAAACAGAAACTGAAACAACAGACTGCATGATTTATCAGAACCAAACAAGTTACAATTAATTTTACAAACAATTGCACTTTGTTGAGGACATGAAATGTCGTATTCAGTGATTAAAAGGACATATTATATATGAGCCAAAGATAGTTCTACATACTATTGGAAGATTTAATATGACCCAAGATACATGAACAAACTGATATCATTCACTCTGAAAATTGGAAGTCAAGAAAAGTGCAAGAATTATTAACTCCTTATAATTGAATTTTTTTTTATCATGTCCCAGGTTTATAAACACTTGAAATATACTTATAATATATCCTACGAAAAACTTATTGAAGTGATACAAATTTATATCACTTCAAAATAAAGGAAAACAAGTGTACCTTAGATTTTTCCTGATATGGTAGAAAATAAAGAGGTTGGTTCAGAAAGTTTAAAAAATATTAACAATTTCTGTAACTTCTGTAAGTTTTTTTCAGAGAATACAGTCAGTGTATAAAATAGTTCATGTATTTAACGACATATTTTAATCACCAGAACTTATTTATAAACAATTATTCAGCTGATGTTGGCAATATTTAAAACACATTTTATTTTCATCAATCTCAGTGAAGCCGCAGAGTGACAGGCATCTTGGCCTGTGCTCCTGATTTGGTTTAAAGCAGGCTGAGAATACACAATATGTCGTGTAATTGATTGGATTGGAATAAGTGTTCCAACTTATATATAAAGGATATCCAACGAGTTATGTTGGGATATAAGATTTTATGAAACGAGTTTGATAAATTTGATTCACAACGAGTCGTAGAAGAGTTGTGAATCAAATTTATGAAACGAGTTTCATAAAATCTTATATCCCAACATAACGAGTTGAAGATCTTGTATATCACATGAAAATAATTAGAGCTTTATGCCTTTTTAACAAAACAAAATCCTTAAAAGAAGCTTAAAATGCATACATGCACGGCATTGGTTATGACGCTTAACAACCGTATACGACAGTATTGCGTGCTCAGGATTGCGACAAAAATATAGTCCCCAAATTTGCCTCTTTGTTCTTGTGTCTATTTCTATTAGTGCAACGAAGTTGGAAAAAATTTGTACTTTAATGAACAAATCAATCATTTTGCATTGTCTGGTTTTGGTTTCATGCGCGGCTTTTCAAAATAGTATTAATCCACCTAGTCAATGTAAAGTAATTTTGTTGGCGAGCTGCCAAGTTGGCGGGAAGCGAGCACTTATTCGTCGCTAGTGACATATACAATATACGATGCAAGGAAATATGTAATGGTTTTTTGAATGATATAATAGGGGTTTCATGTGATATAATATTCATCTTAATATTCAAAACACAAGATTGTTTTATCTGTGCAGTTAAGAGTCAAATGGTTGTGAGTATAGTATTGCTGTGTATATATACACCTAAGTTATATCTGTATATATTGTATCTATATGTAATTATGAAAAGAAAATCTCCATCTTGGAGCATAATATATTTTTATGAAGATATCTATTTTTATTAAAATTTAATTTTTCTTGGAATGAAATCAAATTTCAATCACATGTACTGTAATCTGTAAAATGATAGCTTACTTTAGTTTTTTATTTTAAATTATTCCCTTCAATGTTATAGAAATATTGTCGCACATTATTTTTTCTAGGATATTGTGACAAGAATAATCAATTACTTTATTTTTCTCGATTTAATTTTAACATACAAATGGCAAATCTAGTTTTGACAGTTAGAAATGGCAGTTTATATATATCTCAGATGAACTTCAGAGTTTTAAAGGAATACTATGCTTGAGATTTATTTTAAGTTAAATACAATTGCATTGACATTTAGGAAGCGAATATAATATCCAAGGTATCCAATCTAGAATGTTAAAAAGAATCAGATGTGGTTGTGTGTGACACTAGCTGTGTTTGATCATGTTTGGGTGTCGTAGTAGTAGTACTGTACAATCTTGTCCATGCATGGTTACACTGTGGGTGTACCTTCGCCTGATAGTTCTATCGAAGTGACCGGGATCATTGATCGACAAAAATAATGCTTTGGAGCTGTTATTAACCCTTTCATGACGGGAGTTGCGCTGATATAGCATTAAAGATCATGTGCCAGTGCATTCTCTTATATATGCCTCACATATATATAAAGAGAATGCATGGGCTTTCAAAGTTAAGGTAAATATTGTTAGACCAATATATTCTCTTTATATGGACTCACAGATATAAGAGAATGCATTGGCATTTTTCGCAAAATTTCAGGAAGCTCCAGTCATGAAAGGGTTAAAAGCCCTTTAGTCTAGGCTGTGCTGGGGGGGTGATCGTCGCACATCGGGGGAATTTATGCGACCATCATTTTCTTATGGGAAAATTACTCTAGTTTTCGAATTCAGAGGGCGCCAAGCCGAGATAGGTGGCAAAATATAACTTTTCACTATGTTTCAAAGGGTACCCTACCTAAAAATGACATATTTTCAGAGGTTAACAGGCATTAGCCAACTGCTTAACAGGGCATCAACATCGGAAAGATTGTAAACATATTTGCAATTTATGGAACGAATATAGACACTTAATCAGATTCAACATCGTATTCATGCTTTCTTTGGATTTCGTGACGTCATGGTAAAATATGTAACGTGACGCGTCAAACATCCATGGCGATTCAGACAAAGTGTTGTGCGTCAACTCTGTGGAAAGATAGCATATCTGTTGAATTCTTCCAAGTTATATATTTTTGGAAATTGAAGGGTACCCCCTATATAATAATGTTCCTACTTACATTATATCTCTCCAAGTATTGACATAATAGACAAAAACTTAACTCTCCCCCCAATTTCACAAATAACCACATATATGTGTCCATGCAGTTGTGTCCACCAAATAAATTGACAATGCACAGTTTACCTTGTCATATTGTGTAGAATCGTACGGTGACACTGATAATGTAAAACATCGTTCAAATTCTAGATTAGGAAGGTAATAAAATCCAAGATGGCGTCCAAGATGGCCGCCAATTTTTATATTGACACTCTATACACCAGATGTATGGTAACCGGACTAGATCATCGCGAGTGCTTTATGTAATATGGTCTTGTCTTGGATGGAGTGTGTATCTTAATACGTGTAAGGCAATTGGCGACGTAAAACCGATGATGAAGACCAAAATGGCCGCCAAAATAAACATAACTGTTCCGATAAAACGACCAACTTCTGAGTTGCAATAAAATCACATGGTATGACTGTTGTAGCTTTTTTGTTCGTACATATATGTCATCGTGTCCAACATGATCAGTATCTGAAGAAACTAGGGACATTAAGATAGTAACTCTTCATTAATTTCTCGAAATAACGACATCATATAATGTCAAATTGCCTAAATAGGACCGAATTTCAACCTGACATCCAATCATTTGGAAGTTTCATATGTGTGGGATATGATGTGTAAGTTTACTATATGCCTTTCCCCATGTCGCCGAAGAATCCATATTATGAGCAAATTGGTCCAACAGCCATCACATGTCCGACTGCGATTGTCTATATATGTCAATGTTCTGCTACATGATGCTACAACTGCAAACATCAACATTAGTATAGCAATAATGGGAGCCACAATGCCGATTAAAACATGCCTATGCACTAATAGTTATATATTCAATTATCAATAAATAAAGGAGTTTTCCCATTCTAGTATCACATTAGACCCGCAATCGTAAACCGTCTGGAGATAACGGACCTACAATAATTGCGGATATTTTGTTTATACGAAAATGTTGACCAACTTTGTTCACATTACCCCGCTAATGTCGTCAATTGCTTACCATGGTAGTTGGTTTCTACGTTCAAAGAAGCGATGTTCCAATGTAATAACGGACAATAATTACCAGCAATTTAGACAGAACTAAATCTGTTTTCTCTACATTTCCTCGGGATGCCACCCCGCACGGAAATGGTTGTTTACATAAGCAGTTCTAATTCGTATTTGTTTAGTACTTCTCAACTCTGAAGATTTAGATAACAATAAACGGTTACATGTTCGTTGCAAATACTCATTTTATGAACAGTTGCAACCGATAGTTTAAATCAATTTTCTATCAACGTACTATAGTCATGGGTGTCTCAGCAGTGGTTGACGAGTTAATTCACAGGTTTATGACCTCACTTCCATATCATTTTATTTCACACCTGCAGTTCAGGTTTCACGTCGCTGTCGCAATATATTAATACACCTATTGAGCGTTTTGTTATGATGTTCATCCATTTCGTCAAGAGACGAAGAAATGATAAGTTTCTGCCATATCTTATATTGGATAAGGCCTGTCCATTCGTAGACAATTTTGTTAGACATTTAACCACCGATAACATGACTTCATCATGCTGGTACTTATCAGCAATGAGTAACATACATCTATCGGATCTACACAGCCGGGTGACGCGATTAAGTTGATGTTCTGATCTTATATGAACCTAATTTAATCATTAGCTGTCAACTCGGGGAACACTATAAAAAAGTTGGTTGGCACATGTGCGCGGGCATTTCTGCCAAGTACGATAAGCTGAGAAGTTGCGATTCACTGTGACAGTATTGTTGGATTAAATTGATCTGACCAAACATATGATGCAATCAAATTACTCTTCAGTTGGATACGTGATTGTTCCCAACACGTAATTGTTTATCATAAGTAATTCACAAATGGCACTGAATGGCATGGGTATATATAATAGATAAATGCACGAATTTTATTAATATTGGGACTAAATTCAAATTATAAGAAATATTTATTCTTTTTTTTTTCGATTTAATAAGGTGGCGAGTTAGAATCGACAATTTTGAAGACAAATTAACTTTAATCGCATAACCTTAGTCGAAACTAGATCGATTTATTAAATGCAACACTTACCTGGTTTTCAAAGGGAAAACATGTTTGCATTATTTGTGTGCAATTTTACACGTACATGTCCATAATTCAACGCATGAAGTATCTCGATCTAAATTCCTTCCAGGTTTACACGTAAGAAAGTAGAGAGATTACTAATTTAATATGCTGAACGCAAAGGGCTACTTTCGAAGTTTCATATGTGTGGGATACGATGTGTAAGTTTACTATATGCCTTTCCCCATGTCGCCGAAGAATCCATATTATGAGCAAATAGGTCCAACAGCCATCACATGTCCGACTGCGATTGTCTATATATGTCATATATTCAATCCAACATTCAAACAAGAACGTGTGTCATTATCGAATATAGGACCGTCGCCACATGCAACGATGGAACTTGGTTTGATTGTATGGTGCTCACAAGGTAAACTTACTCAAAATATACCGACCCATTACGGCTTCAAATTCCTCAATATTAAGCTAAAAATCAATTGTTTTCTGGGACGTCTACTTAGATAAATGCACGCAATAACTACCACACCTATGTACATTATCTGATATTTGTGATAATCGCATGCTTGCATATATGCTTTCGGTCAGATACATATAACTGGTTCACGCATATCGTAAAATATATCCTGGGGACAATTAACACAATCATGAATATTTGACACATATCAGATACGTAGGTTGTTCCATTGCAAAACATTGGCGATCGTGTAAAGGAGCTGCTACTTATTGTTTGTGTTAAAAGTACTCCACGGCTACTATATTTCTTGAGAATGTCCTACCTGTAGCGGTTATACTCTATTTTGATTAAAAAACTAATTCCGCGCCTATGGCTGATAACATGTGACCAACGAGTTGTCATCCAGTTGGTTGAAATGGATCAGCATCAGAGAAAGGGACAACTTTAGTATGACAAGCATCATTCTAATGCTGAGCAACTGAGTATATGAAATTTTGAGCACGTCTTCTAACTGTGTGGCTTTCTAATACTTTTCATCTTTGGTTAATTGCCTACATTGCTCCATACTGATATATAAATTGGATGATATAGTTTTACCCCATTCGGGTACTGTACATGATTATCATAGTTGTGTACGTGTGACGGAGAGTCGTGTGATACCTACAATGCGAGACCAACTTTCATGCATCAATATTTCATGGGACTTAGCACAATCAATACCACAGCCTCACACTTACCGTTATCATTTAAAGCATTAGTAATTACAAATCAGGGGTCTGTTTTGATAATATTCTACCTGTTCCAACCAAACGCTGAAAGTTGGTTCTGTGCAACATTGTTGGGGTAAGCTCCAAGTAAATTGATATTATTTAAAACGACAAATGCCTTGTATGAAGTTAAATACTGAATGCATATAATGTGTTTGTATATATATTGTGATAGCAACGCGAATTCTGCACAGCCGGGAAGATATCAAATAATATGGAAGCGAATGCATATATATAACTCGCCGAAGGCATCAGCCACTACTCAGACATACAAGATCTATAACAGGACAATAATTATACTATTGGTCGTCAATGTGTATCAATAAAATAATTAATACACCTGCAACCATGCATATCAAGCGGCATAGAATGAAGTACAGATAAGCAAATACTCAAATGAACTGCTTAAGTAAATAAGCATAAATCCAAGTCTGATGGGACCATAGCAGCTGCGAGAATATAACGACACAGATACGTATTTTGTCAGATTTGTTTGAGATTTGTTTCGGTTATTTCAATAGAACATCACTCCAATGAACGGGAAAATCAATGACCTCAGTACGCATTGACAACATTGACGAGATATATAAAATAAGTTGTCCATTCTTTGCGTACCCGCACTTATCAGGATTCTAAATTGGTTGTCGTTGCTTGACGGTTTGTGTAATCTGGTTTAATGAGGGACACCCACATTGGTTATTGATGATTGAATATGTATATTTAGTCGGCATTGTAGCTTCAATTATTATTGTAGTAATATAAAAGTCAGCAGTTTCATCACCAAGCAGAACGTTGACTTGTATACCACAAAATGGATGTCAGGTTGAAAAACTATCCCATTGTGCAATTTTGTGGCAATTTGGCATTGCATGTCGATTTTGAGAAAGAAAATGAGCATTTAATTTTTCAATGCCGACAGTTTTATTGGATTCTGATCACTTTATCAACAGACATATATGCACGAACGAAAAAGCTACAAAACTCATAACATGCAGATGACATAACATTGCAACTCGGTGCCGGTAATTTTATCGGAACATGTTTTAGTTTTATGGCGGTATTTTGGTCTCCATCATTGGTTTTACGTAACCAGTTGACTTATACATATTACAATACAGCCTCTATGAAATAAAGATCAGTTACAATAAAGCACTTGCGAGTTTCCAGTCCGGTGTGCACACTCGGTGTGCACAGAGTGCCAATATAAAACTTGGCGGCCATCTTGGACGCCATCTTGGATTTTATTACCTTCATAATCTAGGATTTGAACGAAATCTCACATTCTCCATGTCCCGAATGGTTCTGCCCTGTATGACACTACAAACTGTGCATTGTCGATGTTTTATAGGAAACAATCTGCATGGGTGCATTTAAGTGGATATTTGTGAAATTGGGGTGAGGGTTAAGTTTTTCTCGATTAGTTTACCATTTGGAGACATATAATACAGATAGGAACATCATTTTGTAGGAAATACCCTATCATTTCTAAAAATATATAACTTCGAAGAATTCGACAGATATGCTATATTTGCACAGAGTTGACGCACAACACTTTGTCTGAATCGCCATGAATTTTTGACGCGTCACGCTACATATTTTACCATGACGTCACGAAATCAGAACGAAAGCAGGAAAACGATGTTGAATCTGATTAAGTGTCTATATTTGTTCCATAATTTGCAAATATGTTTACAATCTTTCCGATGTTGATGTCCTGTTAAGCAATTGGCTAATGCATGTTAACCTCTGAAAATATGTCATTTTTTAGGTAGGGTACCCTATGAAAACATAGTAAAACGTTATATTTTGTCACCTAACTCGGCTCGGCGCCCTCTGAATTCGAAAACTAGAGTAATTTTCCCATAAGAAAATGATGGTCGCATAAATTCCCCCGATGTGCGACGATCACCCCCCAGCACAGCCTAGACTACTTGCACAGTAGACTTTATAATGTGATCCATTATTATTATACAATAATAGAAATATTTAATCTAAACTGAAATTCACTGTTCATCATACTTTAGTGATTACTTGACTGAAAATAAATATTTAAGTGCCATAACTTTGGATAAGGTAGTTCCTTATTAAAAAGGTTTGCTAATACCAATGTATTTGAGATGAACAAATAATCGTAGTTATATAAGTAGAACTATTGTGGTATTTCAATGAAAACTGGAGGTATTTAATAAACCTCTCTCTCTCTATTTAAATGGTGTAGCGACCATCCTCAGGCAAGCGATAATCAAACATTTCACTCTTAATCTTGATTTAGAGAGGAATTCTAAAATATGGAGAGAAAAATTGTCAGAAATTAAATATACTGTTGGTGATATTCATGAAGAGATCAATTTTGTGTGCAAACCTTGATCGTACTCAGGTTTAATATAGGTCCCAAAGTTAATGAGGTTAATGAGTAGGCTGCTTTTGTCAGTTTAGAATGAAGTTACAACAGTAAAGTGGCCTGCACTTATTTTCATACTGGGGAGTATTCAAGTTGAAGCTGGATTTGCCCTTTCTGCTGCTACATTACTTGAATAGTATCTACCCCATCACAATTAGTCACATGTTAAGGTTTCCATAGCATTGCCACATTATTGGAATCATTGAATCTCAAAAAACATCTAAAAACTGTTCAGGTGCCAGTCATTAGTAGTTTACTCAGTAATTTATTTTTGAAATGAAATTTAATTTTATATCACTATTATACCACACTATGCAGTGAACTGTGGAAATAAGAGCTTATGATTAATTCAGCATTTATATATCAGGACATCAATAATAAGTTTCTCTAAACTCCGTCTCAGTGTATGCAAAACTAGTTCAGAGTCACATATGCCGATCTGAACTGTATTTTTCTAATTATGAGTTTATTATTTGTATATAATTTAAATTGTTGTCTTCATTGATTGTTAATCGTTTTCTTTTGTTGGTGATTTTACCTAGGTTGTTTTCATTTTGTGGTAGTGCATCAAGGAGCTTGTGTCTTTTAAGTGCTCCTAGAATTGTTTATGATGAAGATTTTGTGGCAATTCTTTAATCCGATAGTGATTATGATTTTTTCGAAAAGCAAAATATTTAAGAAACCAATCTAGATTTATAAGTTAATGGATTCATCACATATGCATAACAATGAACTGGTTAAGTTTCCAAAGAAAAAAAATTCAGGTTATCTGGAAAACAAGTCATTCATTCTGAAAGTGTACCTAATCTGTGACACAACTAACTTCTCTTTAATACAAAACAGACATGACCAGCACAAACAGAAAACCTGAACATAGTTTCATTCAAAACCATAACAATTCTGAGAAGGGAAGAAATAAATTGTGCAATCTTCAAACTCAGTGGAGTAGAGGCCCCATTGTAACAAACTTAGTGGAGTGGAGGCCCCATTGTAACAAAATCAGTTGAGTAGAGCGCCCCATTGTAAAATATTCATAGCAGGAAACATGCTTCAGTTTACCCTTCAATTTCATAACAAAATTCAACCAACATAATTTCGACAAACATTGAAGCTGTGGAGTCTGAGGGTCTTTGTTAAACATTAATCAGAATTAATAATTTCCATATTACAAGAACCTTATTAATATTCTGTAAAAAAAAGGTTGCACAGTGAAATCAATGCATAATTTTAAACGAATCAGAAACAAGTAAGTTTTTAACTTAACCATTGCTTTGTCACACTTCAGCCATCATCTCTCAGAAATTATCATCCTTCTGGCTTCGGAATTAATGTTTGTAAAAGATTATCAACTCAGAATTACAATTGCTTCTGTACATGAACTCCATAGCTTTAATATTTTAAATATTATTCTTGGGAATATGTTGGATGTAGGATGGAAAACAGTACTGGAGGAAATGTTCTTTAAAATAGATGTCTGGCGTTTCATTGAGAATGGGCATCTCCATACAAAATTTCATTATACCCGGTATATCAAAAGCTGAGTAAAGTCCGTATGTCATTATATATTGATTAATTCATGTAAAATATTTAATTTCAACTTATTCAATTTTAATTTACAAAAGTAAATAATCAACAATTAAAAATGTTATACAAAGTTTGGAAATAAGATATTTTGCATTAATACTTTCCTGTTGTTTTTACAGAGAATTTGTTATGTACATGTAATAGGATTGGTACTCCCATCCAGGATTTATCACTTGTTGTAAACTCCTACATAAACAGTAGTAATTGAACATTGTTTTGCAAGGTATTGTGTTTCACAGAAAATGTTGATCAATGCGATATTTCAATGAAAGATGCTTGTCTTATGCTCAATTAAAACATACAAAGCAATTTTGCATGTCTTGTCAATTCAACCCTGTGTTAACTTGTGGATCTTTAAATATATTTGAGCTGGCTATTGACAATTGTGCCCAAATTGATATAATTTACCAACAATGGAAGCACATTGTCAAATATTTACATACATCATTGGGACTAGCTGCCGAAAAAAAGTCATAATTCTGGGGGAATGGCATTAAATAAGGATAATTCAAAAATGTGCTTGATAGCACTTCTAATAGCCATACCGAGATCTAATTAACCATGGATGAACTATCTGCATGGACAGACAAAAACCCAAAGTTTGAAATTGAACAAAGAACATGACATGACTGGAGGGTCCCTGCAGGGAATGGGTGGGGTGAAGGGTGGGGTGAAGTTGGATATTTCAAGATGGATGCCCCGTCCACCTTGAATCAAACTTCACCCCACCCTTGAAGCCAACAAACATTTCCAAGTCTGAGAACTTCCATTTGAAATCCCCTCAATGGGTTAGACTTTCCAACTACAGTACTGTATAGTACTTCAAACTTTCCAACTGTTCGAAACTTCCAACTTATTGCCATTTCAGTCTAACAATTTGACCAAAAATAGGAAATATTATGACTTTTTAATTTAAAAACAACAAATTTCACACTAAATATTCATTGGAATATCAAACTACATGAACAAATTAAACGATTTTTGGTCTGAAATTTCCAACTAATGTTGTACATGTACCAGGCATGAAATTTCCAACTGTTGAAAGTTTAGTCCAAAGTTTTGGGGGTGGACATGACACATCCCCAAAACCCCGTTGCCACATCCCTGACAAAGAAGGATAACTCTGGAGCGTCAGTGGGTCATCTTTTTTAATAACAAATTGGCAAGATTTATGCCCAGCCAATTTGGTATACCCCACCATTATTCATTTGAAAAGTTGGGGCTTAAAAAAGAGAAAGTCGACTGTGTTTTTATGATTTTTTTTTAGCTCCCATATATGTCATGTTAACATTGCAGACAATTGGATAATATATGGGGGCTTGTGGCTGTGTCAAGAGTGAATGTGGATATAGTAACAGGAATTAATGGTGGGTGCCAAGTCAAGGTGTTGGTTCACAGGGACTTTAATTTGACCTAATTCGACTTGTTATTGTCTGCTGATCTGGATATTTAAGATATGATTATCACATTTTGGATGATATATGAGACCAGTGATTGATGAGATAACTTATAAATGAACTCCTTGATCAGTAAAAACAATCATAGGTTGTCTTTTATGGATTTGCTTTGCTGCTCTTATTGATTGTTCCGAGTTGTGATACCCTCCAGTATTTCAGTCACATCCACGTGAGAACTGAGCGATAGGACAGATTATTGTCGCAGACCGAAGAATTATTAATTGGCTTCTCTTTGCAATCCGCGGTAATAGGTAATAATAAGAGTCAGTTATTCACTTCAATCTGTCAAAAAATTTTCAAGCTTAAATATTTTCAAAAACATATATCAACCAGATCACCGACATGGTGGCATAATATGCCTGTTGGCTTGTTTCAAATTGAATTTCAGCCAGATTCCATAACATGGAGTTATCAGCTGTATTAAAGCCAGAATAATAAAAACATCTAAGTAACGAGAGGCCGATCATGATCGGCAGATGTTAACCCATCCCTTGGCGATAAAAATTTAATATGATCGGATAAATGAGAGTTTTGGTGTTGAATTATAGAGTATACTGTTATGTACTATTATAGACAAATGTACATAACACAAATTATTGGAATTTATGGGTCACTGGCATTTATATAAGAGAATGCACTGGTACAGGATCTGTAATGCTAAACCGCCACAGCCAGCAAGCCCATGTGTAGGTGTGACCTGGACATGGAATACTTGGGTTAAGAGAGTCCAATTTAAGTTTACAATAATAATGTGTCCTAGTATACAGATAAGCAACCTCACCACTGACCCATTAATATCAATTATATAGCAGAGCTGTCAAAATATCACAGGAATTGTTTATGTTGAACACTGACCTCTCTAAAACAATAACAATTATAATGATATCAGACCATCTGAAGATATAGCTCTGCAGCACAGATGTCCAAGTCTACTGTTAATATCATGTGATGTTTATTGTTGAATCTTTATTTTAAATTAGATACCATAGCCTTCTTTATCAGATTATTTGCACATTGCCATAAGAGACATCAGAAAATAATATAGCCTTATCAATAGCTAAGTAGTCCAAAGGCAATTGGTGAATTGGATTTAATGTTGCTCCAAACAGATTTACCAGTACATAACACAATATTTTGGACCGATTTAATCGAATTTGGTGTGGTGATTCGGGGTACCCTTGGCAGAGTTATAATGGTGTTAGTTTTTCAAATGTTTTAACTTAAATTTTTTTTTTTATTTTAATTATTTAAAAAAATTAAAGAGACACATTGGAAATCTTTTTATCAACTTTTATCATAATCATCAATATCTAAATGAAAACAAATGACAATGTCAATGACATTTTTTTTATTATTATTATAAAAGTAAAAAAAAATAAAAAAAAATCGATATTTTATCTTCAAATTTTTTTCTCGAAAAACGGTCATAACTCCTTTAAAATTAATCGGATCAAACCCATATTCGAACTCGATCTGTATTTTGGGCTGTGAAACTCACATACCAAATTTGGTTCCAATCAGATACAAAATGTTTGAGTTATGGCAGAATGCGTTAATTCTAAGTTGAAAAAGGGCCATAACTCTGTAACAAAATCTCGGATCAAACCCAAATTCGAACTCGATCTGTATTTTGGGCTGAGAAACCCATATACAAAATTTGGTTTCGATCGGATAGAAAATGTTGGAGTTATCGCATTACTTGTAAAGTGTCTACGGACAGACAGACGGACAGACAGACGAACGAACGACGAGTGGTCAATCCGGGCAACGACACTATGTTTACCATACTATGGTATGGGTAAACATAAAAAAGGGCACATTTGTCTGAGGTGCATCATTGAACAAATCCCAGATTCAAGCATAGCTTTCATTTTGAGCCAATTCAGACACCAAGTTTGGTGGTAATCAACCAACTCTAACTGCAGGAATCAACAGGAAAACAAGAAGTTGACTGTAACTGGTTAAAATAGGTAAACAGAACCCAAAATAAAACTTGACCCATCATTAATTGTTGTTAACTTGCATGCATAATTTAATTCACTCCCTTTAGTTACAGAAACGAAGAATACCCAAATTTCAAAGTTAAACAAGAGGTTGCACTTCTGGTGCTGGCACATCCCCACGGTGCAAATTAAAACATGGGCAGGTAGGAATCCAAATACTGAAGTGGTTATCTGGAAAAATCAGCAAATTCTCATTCAAATAATGGTTCCAAAAAATCAACAGAAGAAGCGGATGGAAAAAAAAAATCATGAAAAATTGACAAACTAAGGGCCGTAACTCAGGTGAAATAAATTGGGATAAATCTGGTTTGCTCGTTGATTTGAGATATTAGGGCAAACAACTTGTATACCAAACATTATTGAAATCTGTTCATATTTAAGTTATGGATGGACTAAATTCGCAAAAAAATTACAAACTAAGGTCCATAACTGAGGCAAAAAAATCAGAGGACAAACCTGGTTTGCTCACTGATACTATACAAGCAACCAAACATTATTATCAGTTCATATCTGAGTTGTCAAGCCAAGTCAATCGAATATACCCCCATTCTCTCCCGTAGAGGGGGGTGTTTTAAACTCAGGTAAAAATGGGTGGACAGAACCCAAAACCTGCAAATCAAATTTCACTCCATTCAGTTAACATCAACTAAAGTTATCATCCAGATACTAAGAAAATCTGAATTTTAAAGTAAAACAAGCAGTAGCCGACAGCGGTATCCCCCACCTTAGTGAGAAAAGTTGGGATGGGCATTTTCAAAATCAGTTAATATTTGTTTGAGATTGGTTAATAATTATTTTAGTTTGGGCTTAAAATTTAAAATAAAACTCTTGTGAACTCACGTTAAAAAATCTGTCAAATCCATTGATAATTGTTCAAAAAATATACCCCGGACAACTTTTCGTGGGCGATAAATACCAAATGAAAGTGTCAATGATACTGTAGCTCAACTTGGGGAAGAAATTACAATTTTTTGATGAGCAATGAATAGAATGATGAAAAACGAGCATAAAAGGCTTTGTGTTGTTTGTGTAGATGAACTTATGTTCATTGCAAACATTTCATCATTAAATGAGGGCTGCGGGTGTGCAGCTGGCGGTGACATTTATTTCATTGTTTTTTTTGCCAAATGACCCCAAACATCCACATGTCAATTCAACAGCTATGACAAATTTCAGAATGATCCGACCTAAAGTATGACATGCAGCCCGTGCTAAATGATTTAGTCATGCAAAGAGTAAAATTCAAAATGCCGGTGGCCATGTTTTATGGCAGAATGGCCCCAAAACGACTCGTTCCAATTTACATTTCAATGTTAACATCCATATCAAAATTCATGATGATCAGACATTTTGAAAACAAAGATGGCCACTGGGGTGATTATAAAAAGAACTGTAGCACATGCCAAATGATTAAGTCATCCAAAGAGTAAAATCCAAGATGGCTGCTGGCGGCCATGTTTTCTTTGATGACCAAATGACCCCAAAATGACTTGTTCCCAACTAGATGTCAATATTAACATCCACTACAAATTTCATGACAAACACTCTGGCCTTTAGCTCATGCTGATGAATTGTAAAGATGGCCACTGGGCTGGTAATAAAAAAGATCTGTAACTCTGGTAATGAAAGTGTCAACACTTTAGCTCAACTTGGATTGGGGATAATTTCATGTGTTACAGTCAATGGAACATTTAGGAAAGTTGAAATGTCTAAGTGATACTAGATGTCAACATGAATAAATTTATATAAAGTAATATCCAAGAGGGCTGCTGAAATTTGATAGCTCCCATCTAGTGGTCACTCCAAAGATCAATATATAATTAATTCTACTATTGTTTGTGTTTTGTAAACAAGGATGTGTTGTTTCTTGCTTGCCAAGAATAATGGTATAGCAGATAAGTACAATCCCCACCTCATAGATATCACAATAAATAGTTATGTATTGCTATCATATATGCTACACTATAGGCATTTTCTACTGAGGAGATGTCACGAAAAGAACTAACACCAAAGCTTATCTGCATCATCAATTACATTTGACATGGTAACCACCATTATTTCTCAATTAGTACTCTGGCCTAGAGTATAGCACAGAAGGCTAGACATTGAGATGGTAATATTTGTCCCTCAAGCTAAGATGGAGGTCTACACATACTTTCTAATTTCACATAGAGAGTTGGATTTTCTCTTCAACTCCCACCTCACTTAATATCAGGAAATTTGAAGAGATGACACGTATGCAGTATAGGACATCCGTTAATTTACATATGAAATTAAAGATCTGCGCATTTACTGAAAATTAGCTGACTAACCCATGATGGAATGCCAAGGCGACATTTGGTGGTGTAACGAACACTGACTTTTGTATTTTGACTGCCATTTTGGTAGCCATCTTGGATGAAATTGAACAGTTCTGTTGAAGTTTGATAATAATTCCGTATGCGGCATGAATATTTCCCTCTCACTCAATTCCGCTCATTTCTTAAATTTATTGCTAGAAAATCGGAATTGATTTTTGACAAAATGCAATAATTTCGGTTGTCTAAAGTGGATTTTTGACAGATCGAACATGTTTTGTACAATAAAATTGATGCACTACACTGCTGAAGAAATAAGAAAACACTGAATTGTCACAATTCGCAGTCGCTAACAAACGGAAGATCGTTGACATGAGATTCTTGAAAATCGCAAAATTGTTGATTTTCTGGTCCCATTTTGGCAGCCATCTTTGACTAGAATAACATTTTCCATACAATTTGGGTACTGTACTTTGAGAACTACTATTGATGAATTGCCCTTACTGAAAAATATGTATAATAATTAAGAAATATGCGCAGAATCCACAGTTATTAGGACAACCCTACATCTGAACTGAACTGACAATGACGTCATCTTTGTGACGTCACAATTCCCTCCAGTCGCGGACCCATGAAGTCTAACAAACTTTTTCGGACAAAGGCCATGTTTTATTGCCAAATGACCTCAAAATTTCTCGTTCCCATCTACATGTCAATGTCAACAGCCATGACAAATTTCATAATGATCCGATCAAAGGTACGACCTGTAGCCCATGCCAAAGGATTTAGTCATGCTAAGAGTAAAATCCAAGATGGCTGCAGGCGTTTTTTGGCCGTATGACCCCAAAATGACTCGTTGCCATCTACATGTCAATATTAACATTCATGACAAATTTCATGATGATCAGACAAACAGTATGGCCTGTAGCCCGTGCTAATGGATTGAATTTTGAAATCCATGTTTTTTTGCCCAATGACCCCAAAATGACTCATTCCCATCTACATGTCGATGTCAACAGCCATGACATATTTCATAATGATCCAACCAAAGGTACGATCTGTAGCCTGTTCCAAAGGATTTAGTCATGCAAAGAATAAAATCCAAGATTGCTGCTGGCAGCCATGTTTTTTTTGCCGAATGATCCCAAATTACTCGTTCCCATGTACATGTCATTGTTAACATCCGTGACAATTTCATGATGATCCGACCAAAGGTACGACCTGTAGCCCGAGCCAAAGGATTTAGTCATGCAAAGAGTAAAATCCAAGATGGCTGCTGGCGGCCATGTTTTTTTGACCGAACGACCCCAAAAGTGACAAATTCCATGATGATCCGACCGAAGGTACGACCTGTAGCCCGTGCCAAAGGATTTAGTGATGCAAAGATTAAAATCCAAGATGGCTGCTGGTGGCCATGTTTTTTTGGCCGAATGACCCCAATTACTCGTTCCCATCTACATGTCAATATTAACATCCATGACAAATTTCATGATGATCAGACAAACAGTACGACCTGCAGCCTGTGCAAATGGATTGAATTTTGAAATCCAAGATGGCCTCACACACGGACGACGGATACCAAGCCATGGCAATAGCTCAAACTTTACTTTAGTAAAGTTGAGCTAAAAAGATATACATGTATGAGCAGACGGACAAAAATTCAACATTTTCAGATGAACAAAGGATAACTCTTGAACGGAAAATGCAAAACAACATAACTGAACCCTCTTTTGAAAGGCCTCCTGATGTCAAAGCTCCACACCAAATTTCAACAGAATCCAATAACCCTGTCCTATGGCCGAGATATATGAGCGGACGACCGGAAATCCAACATTTTCAGATAAATAAAGAGGGATAAACTCTTGAACGGAAATTGTGAACAAGTCAATGAACCCTCTTTTCAAAGCCCTCCAATGCCAAACCTGCATACAAATTTCATCGAGATCCGATAACCCATGGTTGAGATATATGATCATACGGACTAAAATCCAACATTTTCAGATAAAAAAAAGAAGGATAACTCTTGAACGGATAATGTGAACAACATCAATGAACGCTCCTTTGAAAGCCCTCCTGATGCCAAACCAGCATAACAAATTTCATCGAGATCCAATAATCCATGGTTGAGATATATGAGAGGACGGACGCATGTAATCCACTATACCCCCCCCCCCCCATCTTTTGGATGGGGGGTATAATGAAGTTCATTAAATGAACACAAACCAATAAAAAATACTTCAGTTGTCACATAGGATAGATAGCAAGTGTCTACAGACAGACGGATGGACAAACAACAGATGGTTGATCCGGGACGTCAGCATTATTTGCACCATACATGGTATGGTAAATAAGTTGAACTGTTTAAACGGCGCATTTGAAAAAAAAAAATATAAAATTTTCAGTAATTTCTCTTCCTTTCTCAGATTTATATTAACGCAGTACTATTTTTCGCTCACTTATTCGGTGCGAAATTGAAACCTAGCATAAAAAAAATTAAAACACCTGAGTTTATGCGAAACGACAGGAACATTAAGAGAGCTATGCAAATGGGGTTCATACAATAGAAAGGTTTGCCTGAATAGACAATTATATTTACATGCTGCTGACAGACCTGTTAAGTTTTGAAAATGTCAATCCGGGAGATTTTTGCGGGAGGTATGTCCAAATATGTTAATGTTCAAAAATAATTTTTATGATGAATATTTTTAGTTTTTATGAGTTACTATATGTTGTTTATTTTATAAATATATAGACCTAAATAAAATGGTAATGAATGTCCTGTTGGTAGTTGTAATAGAGCTGCTGTGAGTGGGAGATACCACCATTTATTGAAGAGAAAGAAGCAGACACTTCGTATAAACTAAGTAAAAATTCTCAGAATTCCACCAGATACAGCCGGATATGCGCGAATCTGAAAGTACAAAATCGGAATAAACTACAAAAATGGACTCGTCTTACAGTTTAACCCCCCCCCCCCCCCCCAAAAGAAATGCACACATTCCACCATTTACTAACTAATTTAAGAAGCAGAAACTTTGTTTAAAATAAGTAACGAGAGGCCGATCACGATCGGTAGATGTTAACCCATCCCTTGGCGATAAAAATTTAATATGATCGGATAAATGAGAGTTTTGGTGTTGAATTATAGAGTATACTGTTATGTACAATTATAGACAAATGTACATAACACAAATTATTGGAATTTATGGGTCACTGGCATTTATATAAGAGAATGCACTGGTACAGGATCTGTAATGCTAAAGCACCACAGCCAGCAAGCCCATGGGTTAAATGTGTAGGTGTGACCTGGACATGGAATACTTGGGTTAAGAGAGTCCAATTTAAGTTTACAATAATAATGTGTCCTAGTATACAGATAAGCAACCTCACCACTGACCCATTAATATCAATTATATAGCAGAGCTGTCAAAATATCACAGGAATTGTTTATGTTGAACACTGACCTCTATTAAACCAATAACAATTATAATGATATCAGACCATCTGAAGATATAACTCTGCAGCAGAGATGTCTACTGTTAATAGCATGTGATGTTTATTGTTGAATCTTTATTTTAAATTAGATACCATAGCCTTCTTTATCAGATTATTTTCACATTGGCATAAGAGACATCAGAAAATAATATAGCCTTATCAATAGCTAAGTAGTCCAAAGGCAATTGGTGAATTGGATTTAATGTTGCTCCAAACAGATTTACCAGTACATAACACAAGATTTTGGACCGATTTAATCAAATTTGGTGTGGTGATTCGGGGTACCCTTGGCAGAGTTATAATGGTGTTAGTTTTTCAAATTTTTTTAACTTAAAAACTTTTTAATTATTTAAAACAATTAAAGGTCCACATTGGAAATCTTTTTATCAACTTTTATCTGTATTTTGGGCTGTGAAACTCACATACCAAATTTGGTTCCAATCAGATAAAAAATGTTTGAGTTATGGCAGAATGCGTTAATTCTAAGTTGAAAAAGGGCCATAACTCTGTAACAAAATCTCGGATCAAACCCAAATTCGAACTCGATCTGTATTTTGGGCTGTATTTTGGTTTCGATCGGATAAAAAATGTTTGAGTTATCGCATTACTCGTAAAGTGTCTACGGACAGACAGACAGACGGACAGACAGACGGACGAACGACGTGTGGTCAATCTGGGCAACGACACTATGTTTACCATACTATGGTATGGGTAAACATAAAAACGGACCCGAGTTACACAGGTTACAACCGGACATGTATGCGTGAAACCGAAAGTACAAAATAACCCGTCTTACAGTTTTACCCGCAAACGAAATGGACGCATTCTGATCGTAATGCATACCAGTGTGACTAATCCGTTACTAAGAAATTTGCATCAATGGGGTCATACAATACAGCTGCAAACTTGTAATTATACGTAGTGTATACTATAACAACACACATTGATGTGTGGATTCACCAGAGTGAGAAAATCAATTAATATCAGTCTTCAATCAGAGGGAACATCAAAGTTACTGACGGTACATTCTGTGAATGTCATCAATGTGTGGGTATTTACGGTACCGGAAATAAGGAAGTCACTGTCATTTGGGGAATTCCCGCAAATGCAAGAATTTAAAAAATAAAAAAACTTTGTTTTGGGATTTTCAATGCAGGGTTTTGATGAATCCGGGAGAAATTGGGGGTTATCCGTGTTTGCGGAATTGCCGTGGCAATCCGTGAGTCTCACGGACAATCCGTGAAACTTAACAGCCAATCTCAACATCATTATTCATACTCAAAGCGATAAATCATGGTAAAATCTTCCATATTACAAAACACATATTCTAGGCCCAACTATTGGTATAACACAGCCAGTGTTGATTTTTTCTGAAGTCAGCATCCTACCCAGTTGTGACTGTTGTGGTTTACTTCGTTTCAATGGTGTCCATAATAATTCAAATATCCGAATGATTATGTGGAGCATATATACATCAATCTTCATAATATAATGTTGATGCAGTTATGTTCTACTTGATGGAAATTTTCAAAAGTTTCAAAGTGTGCCAATTCAAAACTGAGCGAAAAATAGTACTTTCCAAATTTAAATATGAGGTTGCTTCTTGACTGTTCCGCGTGTTAAAAGCATGATCACAATGCAAAGGTCATAACTCTTATCTTGTAGTTGCTTATGAATGTACTTCAACAGTTTTAATAATATATTCAGGAGGTATAAACGCTCTCTCTTAGTTTGCTTGAGAATGTCGCGAAAACGTTTTTACAACCTTCGATTTTCTTGGATTAATGAGCATGAAAAATTGTATCTTCTTCAAAGATACATCGCAGGACATGGTCAAAATTTGGGCTAAATGCGTGGTGATATTTCTATTACGGGTACATCCAACATTTAAGTGTTCACATTTATCATCTATTCATGTAAAATAGAGAACGTGAACAGATATTAAACCAAAATACTTTGATTTAGAACACAGAATGGATGGACAAATGGGTAACAAAATTCTGCCAAATAAGCAGAGAAAAAGGTATCCAACCCAACTGTGGGACAGAAATAACTGGTATTAGTACAGGGCAGTATTATATAAACCAGGATATAATTGTATGTGAGGCAGTTTATTCGTTATCACAAAGTGAAATGTGAAGGTACAAAAACATGTAACCCCTTACAAATAAGGTAACAACCAAATTAATTTCTCTTACAAACTTGCCTTTGAAAAATTTTCAAAAGTGACTTGACAAATCTGTTGGAAATGAATTTTGCAGGTATCTTTAGTCTCAGGTTTTTTATTTTGTTTTTTTCATGACAATATGAAGAGGGTTTAAAATGTCCGATGAATGCACATTAGCGTATGTGTAATGACAGAGTTTTGAGTCTTCATACTGTGCAAGCACATAATACTTTCTCAATGTTTCTAAAGTCTGGAGAATAAACTGATTTAATTGGAAAGAGAAGAAAATGTTTGGAAACGTGTTGTGGTGGTATCCACCTACAATTTTCTACAACTGTAGCTTACCTTGGGTGTCAATAAATTTTCCAAATTGGAGAAAACAATTTATCACAGTAGCTCAATGTTTTCCAATTTTAATCATAACCAATTGATTGTTAAGAATCCTCTCTTCCATTTGGAAATTTTGCCTTGGAATCACTAAATTCTCATACAGTTAAATGAAAAAAAATGCTATTATTATTTTTAATAAATTACTAGTATCCTTATGCTTAAAAGATTAAATTTCATGGTTGAGATCCTCAGTTATTGGCGACTTGAAAATTGATATAACTGGCATACATGCCAGTCAATTTAAAGTTATGAATTTCTCTCTACAGTTCAGAAAGGAGGAAATTTCTTATTTAAATCATTCATTGGACATTCAACATTGCTTCTCATATTTTCAATTGAAAACAAAATGGAAACTAAATCTACAACAATCTGTCAAAGCAAATAAAAATATATTCAAATATATATATTTGGAATTTTGAAAACATTCACATAAACTCAAAAATGAGCTGCAAAAACAATATTCAACATTTTATCATTTCTGTTGTTCACAATTTTAAAGGATTTTTAATCTAAGGCACATAACAAACGATTGCTTCGAACAGGTACATGTACTGTTAACAAGTAGCTTCTGAAAATACAATCTCTCCATTTGTTATGTTATTCATATCAAGACATAAATTAGCCCAGGGACAAGCCTAGAGGGCGACATCTTCTGACCTCTCTCATATAACAGTTAACATATTTTAAAACAGCATGTTTGAAGTGTATTTACTGATTATAATGGTGTACTTAATCATTTAGAATGCTATTATAAATGAGCTATTATTGCTATCACAGAAAGGCGAATAAATTGAACTTCAGCATTTATGACTTCTCTCTGATATCAGTCCATTTCTCCCTAATACCTGTCATCTAATAGGGAGAAGTGACTTCTCTCAATTTGAATTCTCCAAGCTGATCCCTGAATTAACCACATAGTAGAGGCTCTTATGTCCAATTTTTGACTCCCGTGTGCATTTTGTGAAGAAATATAGCCACTATGCTCATGATGTTGCTTGATATCTGGGGCACCAGAAAACAAATGTTAGACGTCTGGGGGTCGCGACTGGGTGGATTTATGACGTCATCAAGATGGCCGCCATCCAAAATTTCAGAGTAGGCACTGAATCAGTTTGATTAATAGCTAGTAGTGAATTTATGGTAGGAAATATAATACTTCTCTACTGTTGTGATACTATGATAACAGGCTTCACTTTAACAGAAAAATTGACCACATTTAACCAAGATGGCCACCAAAATGGCGACCGAAGTTCGTGAAAATGATGAATTTTCACACATGTCTCTTAAAACATTCACGGTTGTTTGAAATTAGTGGCTAATAGCAACTTAATTTTAAATACATTTGAATACCTAACCATTTGAACATGATAATATGTCATACTTTGGGTCTTATTCCTACAAAATGTCGTCAAAATGTGAATTCATAAATATGCTATGAAATTTTACCAAATATCGATTTTGTAATTCGCGCCAAGTGTTAGCCAGAAAATAGCTGAATTTGATGACAAACATTTGCAACAGGTTTAAACATATAGATTGCCATATAATTACAACCAAAAAAGTGCATCTGTATTCAAGATGGCAACCAAAATGGTTGCCAAATTGATAAATCACTAAAATTTGTCAAATTTTCTTTGATATCACTCCTAATGTGCGATTTAGTGAATATAGGTGAATATATTTGCTCCGTGTTGGCGTCATAACATGGAGATATGAAACAATGTGAATAGTTTGTGAACAATGGCTGTTTATACTCAAGTATTCGAGAGAATGAAACAACGAAAATGAGATCAAATCATCAAAATGGCAACCATGAACAATTTAAGAGTTGGCATTGAGTCTGGGAGGAAAATTTAGATAGTGAAATGATTATGTTTCGCGACCAATAATACCATTGGATCACACTTCCTCTTGACAGTGCAATTTGGACCTCAAAATCCAAGATGGCTCCCAAAACGGCGACCGAAATTCTAATAATTGATGATTTTTCACACTCGCCTCTTAAATTATTCACAGCGGTTTGAAATCGGTGGCTACTAGCAACCTTATTTTGAATAAATTATACTATCTAATCATTCGACAACCATGATATGTTAGATTAACATATTATTATCCATATGAATCTAAATTCAGGATGGTGACTCAGATGGTTACCAAAATGGAGAAATCATCCAAATTTGCTAGTTTTCATTGATAACGCTCCTATTAAAGGTGGGTTTCAGTGACTACTGGTAAACACATTTGTTCCCCTGTTGACAAAAGTGCCAGGAATACTGATACAATCTGATACAATATGAATATTTTACGAACAGTAGCTCCGCGATTTCATGAGAATGGAAACATAAACTATGAAAAGTAGATAAATTCATCTGATGTTGACCTATTTGAAAATATCCAAATCTGAATATATGCTGATCACATCCATCATTACATGTACATCGGAAATGTCCTGATTGGGTGACTCGACTGGAGAAAAATCCCTACCTCAACAATAAGGCTGTCGGTATTGAGCAATACTTTAATTACTTCCCCTTGATATCGCCCCCCTTATGGGGTTTGGATAAGAATTTTTCACTTGACTCCTGTAATGCCATCACACTATAAAGTCAATTCTACCGAAATTCAGCTGCTCACGGAAATTAATTGAATGGACATCACACAATGCAGTACCCAAAACAGTAGCGGCATATAATGCGTTGACATTACAGACATCTTCCATGTTAACAAGCTTAATAATTAGTGTATACTAAGTCCAAATATAAGAATAGGAGCTAATATTTGTGTGATTCGTTCTTATTAATATACATGTACGAAAACACAGGGTATACTTTTGTGAAACTGAGAAAATTTACAATTGCTCGTCCTTGAATAACATCTAGTTCAAATTGTGTGTGCATCAGGGGATTATATAACAGTAATTGCTTTGTCGCAGACTACCAAACGAGAGCGTTCAGATGTGAGCTCTATGTGTTTCTGCGAAGAAGAATCGCATTGGCTAATTTCTACCAGACCTCTGCTTATTACATGCGATATATAGCGACTAGAGATAAATTATGTTCAGGTTCGTACCAAAACAGAAACTGCTGTGGAGCTCTGGACAGCTCATAGGTCAACTCACTGACTCCACACCCAAGATTTGAGAAAGCGTGGCTGATTTTGATCGAGCTATAGGATAGGAAGATAGCCTCATATAATGAGTTCAATTGGTATACATGTGTATTTTAGTTCCACAGAGATAGTTTTCTGGACATCGCATATACTGCAAGTTCGTTCCGTGTATGATCCCCATCTTCCTGTGCAGAACTTATGCACTCATCAAGTTTATATTAGATACACCCATGTCATATTTGTCACATGTGTTATCGAAGTTCTTTCATGCTTGCGTTATGCGGTCTCATCAAAATGTCATACAAGAAACATATTCACAACAAATTTTCTTTAAATGCCTGCATTTCTGTAATTGTATCGGCTATCAGCAATGTTCCAGATAAAATTGATAATAATTTCTCGACTTGGCTGTAGAGGCAATTCAACTCACCGACATGTTGAGGTACATGTATTATTATTGGGTGGAAAGTTTGTAGTATTCTTTCCAGTTGTTTTATACAGGAACATTTTATATCCCACTACAATGAAATCAGGTCTGCAGAAAACTCAGGTCGTTAAACGTTGAAATCTTATACCTTCCTGAGCAATAGTTTAAGTAAATTTCAGTTATGGACTCTTCAAATAGCTTACAATCCACAATCTTCTCTCAACTCAAGCATAACATTGTTATCTATTACTTCCAACCAGAAAATTCTATAAACTACATTTGTTCGATGGACAATTAAAGGATTTCGTTCGAGATTGCGGGGTTTCTGTGATTCGAAGATCTTTACTTTCTGTGAACTAACAGTTAATGTATAATGCTAATGAATGTCCCCATTAAATTATCTTGATGACCCGTCACTGTGTTCACTACTTCGATGCACCATCATATGGCATGGATCAAAGATGAGCTTCTGGTGTTTCGATGAGGTATTTAATCACCAAATATCCAGGCACTAGGCATGGGCATTTTGATTTCACGATATTTTTTCGTTGACAACCAGGAAGAAGTTGAGGAGCCGTTATTGTCACTTGCTGGACTCGACATGGAGAATGACAAACCTTAGGCTATTTTTGCCCGATACTGATGTTTTGACATATTCTAAAATAAACGGACAAGCATTATCTCGGTTGTGTGCAAAGTTCTGTTAGACTACATCGAAGTGAATATGCAATGTATCTGCTATGAGGTCAGCGGCCGTATTGAAATTTATTTATTAAATCTGTATTATGGACTCTCCATTCCACAACCGAAGCAAACATTCTATATGGAGTCTCTGATATGCAGTCCGAGAGTTTTGTGGTGAGCTCTGTTAGCTTGCGAGATGAGTTTGTAATTCAACTGTAGTTGCTGGGGTGAGTTGGTTGTAATTAGACTACCATCAATGTGACCATCTATTGGACGAAGTAACAAGAGTGGTACATGTGCTGACTCACGTCTTGAGAAGTGTGACAATGTCTCAACTATTCAAACGAATTTCGGGTGATGAAACACAGATATGCCAAAAACAAGAAACTGAACAATGCAATCTCCCCTTATTGTATCTTATTAGACACAACTGTTTCATAATTAGATGCGAAATAATGTTTGCACTAACATGTAATGCCTGTGTATTTCTAAGTTGAGCAATTATATTTCCCGGTAGAAGTATGATAGCAATGCAACTTCGACTTCGATGAAGTCAAGGTGTGATATTGTTCCTGAATCTTCTAAATTTTTGTGGCCGGGCGAAATCAACGTGGTCAACAATTCATCAAGAATAGGCAACGAATAAAGCAGATCTGCCCCAAACGAAATAATATAGCCATAAAGTTGGATTTCTGTCTGTGTTATGACTGCAGGGATTCTTTTGCATTCGAGTACTCGTTATGCTCTTATAATGATAGTCAGGACATATCCGGTTTGACTTCCTTCCCAGGAAACGGGCAGGATCGTTTAAATTCTGATATATTCTCGATTATAAACAAACTATGTTTGGTCAAACATAGTCACAATATACCTTAACATGATAGTATCTAATTTAGATTGGGAGAATATAGCCACCTCCTTTGCTAAATGCCGTTTGAGAATATAAACATTTGTCACATTTTATAACTGAGTTTTGGCGGCCATTCTGGCGACCATCTTGGGTCAAAATAGATCAATGTCGAGTGTAATTGAATTACACTAACGATATTTAAAACTGTGTACACTTTTGTTTATTTTATTATGCCTATTTCTGTCCAATGTTAATCTAGAACCTCGAGAAGCAAGTTTAGTTGTGAAATTACATAGCGCATTATTTAATTTGCATTTTTCGGAGTATGGACAACAATTAGACACAAATTACAGCAAAATATGTTTTCCAAAGTACTTGGTGTCCTAACTGATAAAAACAAAGACAAGTCCTACTCGCCACAGTTTACAAATAACCGATTGCCGTAGAAATATTTTTCATTTTCTGTGTTAAATTTTCTTCATCACTCAGTTCCCATTCTACAATATTGTGTGGCTGCCATGAAGATGATTTGACTTAGTTTTCGTGGTATAATTCTGTTGAATTCTCGGGTATAAGCAGATATATGGTTCACCAAATTTACAAATTATTCCAAAAAGTCCATGGATTTCCGCGAAAAAGTAGCACATATTCACATATATTTACTTTTCCCCCCCAACACATGAGTGATATCAATAAAAAGACAGATTTTTGTGATTTCTCCATTATGGCAGCCATCTTGGCCGCCATCTTAAACGAAAATGCATTATTTTCAGTGTAACTATATGGCAATTCACATATTTAAAACATTTTTACATCATCTTCATCAAATTCAGTTATTTTCTGTTCAACTCTTGGCTAGAATCACATAATTGAATTTTGGTTAACTTTCATAGCACATTTTTGAAATCACATTTTAAAGATAGCTGGCAGGAATGAGATCCGAAATATGACATATTAAGTTGTATAAATGGTTGGATACTAGAATTTAATCAAATTTAGGTCTTTATTCGTTACAAATTTCAAACATCGGTTAATGATTCAAGAGGAAAGTGTGAAAAATCATCAATTTTCCGATTTTCGGTCGCCATTTTGGCAGCCATCTTGGATTATGGTGGCCACTTTTTCTGTCAAATGGAAGTATGGTGTATTAGTTTCACGTCAGTGGTGAGATAATCAAATTATTATAATAAATTCACAAGTAGATATTAATCAAACTGACTCAGTGCATACTGTGAAATTGTGTATGGCGGCCATCTTGATGATGTCATATTAAAAATCCACCCAGTCGCGACCCCAAGGTGTCTAACATTTGTTTTCTGGTGCCTGAGATATCAAGCAACGTCATTGGAATAGTCGCTATATTTCTTCACAAAGTGCACGCGGGAGTACATAAGAGCCTCTACTAACATGCCAGACTCATTTTCAAGTCAGTATTGATATCTTGTGTACTTTTTTTTACACAAATCAGACAGAAGCAAACAAAATATATATATATATATATGGCACTATTAGAGGCAAGTATTAAAGGGGTACTGTACACTAAATCTGGCCATTTATGGGACCATCTCCTTTTATACTCAACAGAATATATGCAACAAATGAATGAATTTGAGCCATAGATTAGTGCAAAATACACTCATGTGCTCTACGAACGATGCAAACATTATGGAAATTATAATGAAAATGAATTTATGACTGGGGTGAACGATGCAAACAATATGGTAATTATAATGAAAATGAATTTATGACTTATTATAATGACAATGTTGGTTTCATTGTTCATAGAGCACATGATTGTATTGTGCGCTAATCCTTGGCTCAAATTCATTCATTTGTTACATATAAAAGGAGATGGTCCCATAAATGGCCGGACTTAGTGTACAGTACCCCTTTAATGACAACTCACATTGAGTAATAAGGCGTTGTTTGATATACCCCAACAGTCAATGCCAATAGTACCATAGAAGAGGAATAACTCTATACTATGAGATTAGTGATGCGGACCGGTCCACTGCCAAGGCGGTCCAGTCCGGTCTGGTCCAGGCCATCCCGGTCCGGTACACATGCCTGGACCGGTCCGGTTCACCTATAATAGGCTATATGTTAATGAATTCTCTGTTTTCTCAAAGTTTTTACTCTGTATAGTACAAACTATAAGGTTACTGAGTTCAGTGCATTGCAGTGAGTCCATATATGTTAAAACTTACATTGTTTGCCGATTGTATGCATCATTGTCTGTCTCTGGTGGGATATACCGGGAACGATGCATGATAATAGTATTTCTAGTAATGCGAACATGCACTAATTAAATGTATTGGACAGATAAAAAGCTTGGGCCAGAATGTGTTATAACTAATCTAACATGGCACTCAACTGATCGTATGTATGATTCGTATCATACTTATTTTCATTAAATTGAAATTTAAACGAAATAACTATACTGATGACAATTATACAAATGTGTACTAATATGACTAGTGTGACTCTACAGCCATTGTCTGCAGCATTCCCAATAATATATAATCCTAACCGAAGTTGGCTACTACATTAATATTGAAGTCTTGAAGATTGTGATGGCTGATTGTATAGTCCTGACAATTACAGTTATATACCCAAGTACAACTACTATTGGATCAATGCGATTCTCTTGTCTTTCATTATAAGGAAATTGACATGTACAAAGTACATCTATACATTGTTTTCGTGGCATCAAACGTTTAATAGATATTAACCACTTGAATGCGTCAATACATCGTTGCTAATTGATAAGACGGCAAATACGCAATAATATTCGCGATAGTTTATTATAACTGAAGTAAATAGTGGACCGGACAGGAGAGTACCGGACCGGCGGCAAAAAGCGGTCCGGTCCGCATCACTATATGAGATAGCATGGTAGAATTGGGAAGAATGTGCCAGTATATAGCAAGGTGATTAGCATATTCATGAGACAGTGGTTTTATATATTCATACATTGTTCATGTTATATGAACCAGGGACTGAACGATGTAAAATCAATAAGAGTATGGATTCATATAGGTCTTTTCCACAAATGGGGTTTCTATCAAATGATTCTTTTACAGCCGGGGTGTTCTGGCGTATATATTGCTCATAATTCAACAAATTAAAAATAAGCTATCCAATAAGGATAAAGGCAGACAAATATCTGATGTTCAGTCAACTTCAACTTCAGGATCAATCCCCATCTCCTGAAATAAAATACATTGGAATACAAAGTACACATTATAGGCGTTAGCCATTTGCTGTCGAGATATTTCTGCTTTTCTCATGTTCAATAAATATCTAGAAGTAACATCATGTTAAAATGTACATCTGGTACAAACATATTAAGGTCATGGCCACCATAGTTTTGAAGCTGTGTAATTACTGAACTTAATAAACATTAAGTTTGAAAATTAATGTATGACATTGTTCCAATAAAGAAACTAGTGAATCTCATTTAGCCAGTTGTTCAATCCAAATCACACTGGTGAGACCTTCAGCTGCAAAAATCTATTAGACAATTATCGAGATTTGGTATGCTGATGTTAGACAATCTCCTTAAGCTACTTTATAAATACACTAAAATGATCAATTTTGTCAACAAATTAAACATGGGAAAGCAGTGCTCCTTGAAAAAGCAGAAGCAAAGCTCACCTATAAGATTGTCCATTCGTCGGAATCACTCGCCACGGAACGCCGGTATTTCTTTTATGCTTATCGCCAGTTCAGATATTTTACAATCCTCTCAACTTCACCAAAACATCCACACTACGCCGCGCGCCGTGACGTCACCCTACTTCCGCCAAGGTGCGCAACTCCTAAACATAATTGTCAATCACACTGTACTGTTGACACTCCTGACATTGTAAGACTGCTGTTAGATAATAAGTTGTTAGGATAATAATAGTTGACAACATAATGTAATATCTTGATGCACCTTCAGGTATTATCAACCAAGTAGTTTTTATAAAACCGATTACACCGACAAACCATCAACAGGGAATTATTATGGTTTCGCAAAAAGTAGGAGTCTGTGTTGCATTTATCAAAATATTACTTCCCAATAAAAAATTTGTGACAATAACCAGTCATTCCCAAAACAACTTCTGAGCTTAAGATGCCTTTACCGGTATATTTGTCTTCTTCGATCAACCAATAATATGATACTGAAAGACTTGCAATGCTCTGAAAATACTGACAAGAGATTGAACACTTATAACTTCAAAATGAATCAAACATTCTCTTAGATTTATAGCGAGATATTCATATAAAACTGAGTTCCAAAAAAAATAAATACTTGTCAGTTAATTCTTTAATCACTAAATATACAGATATAGATATCCCAGAAATTTCTTGCAAGTGTGACATATAATACGGTACTTGGTTGTGATGACACCATTCATGGTTTAAAAATTTTTACCCATCGGTTCATTGAACCTAATTGTTTTATCAGAGGCGAGAACAGACCAGTACTTTTTATTATTTTTTTTTTCTCCCGCTGCCGTGGTGAATGTAAATCACATTGTGCCCGCTATTAAAAACGAGCAGCTGTGACGAAAGAGTTAAACAAAATTGTTTCTAAATGATTGAGCATAAATATTATTACAGCGGGTCAATGAAAAGTTCTGAAATAAGATATACATTGCTGATATATGCAAACTTGCAAAGTGATCCACTTTTAATTGGTCTCGTGGATGGAATGTAAAAAAAAATAACCCACAAAAATAAAGCAACAAAACAGGTAATCTGGTGATAAAGCACCTCACTTGTAACTATTTTTAAATTCATGCAGTTGAATATACACAAGAGATACAAAAAGCGCAATAATGAATGAGGCTTGCTGACTGAAAGTTCTCTTTCAATTTTTCAGGTTTGAGATAGAAGCTGTTCCCCCAAGTTCATAAGTATAACTGATGGAACTTGGTCACCTATGATGGTTCACGTATATCTGTTCTGTTCCAGTGCCTTTCCTTTCTTCTTGAAAACAGTGATTCCTGTCAGCATTAAACATGTTGTTTGTATTCATTTTCATGGCCGAATAATAAATATCTTGTGTTCATTGTGTATTCAAAGACATTTAAAACCACCACAAACTATTAACAATGGAGATGGCCATCATAAAAGGAAGAAAGTTAAATTTTATGTTCACATCTCATTAAAACAAAAAGTGATTTCTCAATCCCTCAACTCCCCTACAAGTTAAAAGAATATAACCCTTTCTATACTAAATGGATTCCCCCATTCAGTTAAAAAGTATACATTGGAATGATCAATTACTCTTTGGAGGGATGTTAAGGTGATCAAAGCAGAAGACAGATAAATAAAAGTTCAGAAGGAGCCCTATTTATTGAGGGAAATGTTTAGATAATAAGTTCAACAAATGACCTATGGTCGTTAGGTCGTTTCTTGAACTTATTTTCTGAACACTTCCTATGGGATAACCACTCATCAAAGAATGCTTTAGTATAGAAAGTGTTAAAGAAGCAAATAAATAGAGAATGTTGCATAATTTCTTTAATGATGATGCATATAACAACCTAGATTGATGTATGTGCTTATCAAAACATAATTCGACACACAGTGATATTTGAATAGTAACAATTATGTTTTATATTAATCAAATATAAAGATCTAACATTGCACACACAAACAATTATATACATTCACACATATCACAGAAGCTCATGGACTTATTGCATAAGGCAAACGGACCATATAGGGAGGATTAGATTGAAAACTGCCAACTTTGGCCATCAGGAACATCAGACTATACTGTTTGCTATGGTGTGGTGGGAGATCGTGGCCAATCACAGAACTATAATCTGTTCATAAACTCCACACAATACTGAGTGTGAATTGTTATGCATGAGTAGAGACCTTATTTAATACCATCTTTAGTATGCCAAGTTTCCTGTATAATTGTCAACTAAATAAATCGTGGTGTTCTGTTGCACAAACTCTGTTTGGGAATAGAACATAGCTGGCTGACTACTGGATAATACATTCCCACCTCGGGCAGAGAATTATTGTCTGTTATGCTCAATGGCTAAGTTAAAAGTTTTGTTCAATCGAAACTTCTCCAACAGCACTGAGGAAAAATAGAACTACTGCAACAAGGTTGCAAAGAAAGAATGGAAACCCCACATACGCATGTTACAGTAAATTTGTCTTCAAACTTTTCAGTTTTAACTCATAACCTTAATCTAAACAAGAGCTATTTCTTATAATTTAATTCCGATATTGTTCAAAAAATATAATTTAAATTGCGATAAAATTAGATAAATTCTTTGTGATAAAAAATTAAGTCTTGGGAACATAAATCACCCATCCAGTTGAAGAAAAGATTCAGTTTCATTGGTCAGTCAATTTAAATTAACAACTCTGGCAACTTGCCAAAAGTGTGTGTGCAGCTTCAATCCAGAAACAATTTGCCCTCCTGTGCTTTCTTGAAGAGTGGACAACACTGATTAAGGTTATGAAGAAAACAACCTTAATGGCTAATTAAGGGACAATCAAATGTTTTGTAGGATTCTGTGAATTGTCAGCTTATGAATAAATTATTTGAGTATATATTCATGTACAATTTACAAACATCACAAAAGTTGAAAGACAAATGAAGTTTTTGCCATAACCTGACTGATCTTGAGACTATGGAATTGATTAGATGGCTTAACAGATTTCCTGAGAGAATATTGGAAATAAAATAATTGGTTAATTATGTATAATTTTGCAGAGAGAAATTAGTTGGAACTCAGACCAATTGTTAGGATGTAACATGGTTCCAGGTCAAATCTTACAAAACTGGTAGTGTTTTACTTAGTTTCTGGTGTATAAAATAACACATTTGGAATTATAAGTGCCACCTGTAGACACTATCTTACTTGATAAATAATTTATTATTTCAATAATTTATTAGCATTGTATGGTAATTATACATTGATTTTATTCACCATATTTAGTTTTCAACATTATTTTCAGTGAATGAAAACCAATAGTGAAGTTAATTAAGATTTTGTATGTTGTTGCTTTAACTTGAGGTAAGGAACCCAACCCTGAATATATTTAAAGCATATTTATTCTTATCTGAGACGTATCATAGCCCGACTCTCAATATAGTGATGAGTATGTTCAACATGTAAGAAGTAAATGTGATATTTGTTCTCAAATGATATAGTGTGTGAGATTTCCAGATCCTTAAAGATACGGATGGCCTTTGCGATGGGTCTTGCTGTTAAATAATAGTCACATCCATTAAAACTGCCATAAACAGAAAGAATATTAAAATATAGACAGATTTTGTTTTTATACCAATAATAAATATCACATAAATAACAAAGGCCAAAATATGTTACAGTACAGTATGTAAAGAGTGTGTGATAAGCAAAACATGCAACAATGGGGAGACCCCATTTAGGAACTTTGGTTAAAACTGCCACCATGTTGTTTACAACATACCGGTATAGTACTCGCTAATCCTCACCACTCACTCAAGAATTTGGTGTTGAATGGGTCACCATGAATCATTCTCCCAAACAAAAATTTGGCAAGGTATTGAGTGTTTTGCTTGTCGGAAACTCTTTACATGCTGTATGTAAATAAAAGCTCGGCTCACACAAAGTGTTTTGTGGATAATATCGCATTCATACTATAATTTACTATACTATTAGTATATTCTTGAGGAAATTTCCATAATTAGCTAACTTTTATTTCTAAATTATAACCTACAAGCAAGGCCATCCGTGCCTTTAACGGACGACCCATGTTCCTCGCATCCTTATCATATTCTGCAATTTGATTCATAATCACCAAAGAACATAATCTAGGAACATATACTCAAACAATACCAGTGCATATTATAAATGTTTCACTGGCACTGCTAAAGGAAATGACACCAGAAATTCTGATAAAACTAAGTATATAAAACTAAGATAGCACATTTATTACCTGATGCAATATTTTCTCAGGGAATATTCTCATGAAGCAGAGGACATGATTAAGAAATAACTTAGACTGAAGTATTTTATAATGTATACACAATTATGAGACTATACATACATGATCAAAGTTTCTTAAGATAGGCCAATATTTACCACTTTTGAGACAATAAATTTCAAAATATGAGAAATCTTCTCACGGCTCATGTTTTGTACGGAACTGGATCTCAGCTCAATGGAAAGATAATTTAAGTGAACATATTATACTTAACCAAAAAACTTCACCAATGATGCTTCTAACAGTGCCTACTTTGATTATATTGAATTGGCAAATCTCATTAAAATTGAAGCGGAACAGCATAGATCAGTGTCTCCCCCCACCCCATACAATAGGTCACAAGTATATCGCGCTCAAGTGGCAAAATAAAACTAGTCCAAGGTCATTTGCCAATATATATATATAAGCAATATTAACTTGGAATGTGTTTAGGTTTGATATATTCCTAACACAGGATTTTTTATCCCCATTGTTTAGGAAAATGCTTGGTGGGCGGTGGTGGGTCATTTTTTTTGTGGTAAGTTTCTCAGTCAGATCAACAGACTGAATAGCTTTCGAAGAATACACAGACTACAAATTGCATGGTTTCAATCAAGGGTATCAAGTAATACCCTAATTTCATGGAATTGTTGACCTAATGGTCGATGAACAGATTTCTGTTTGTCGATGATGGCTCGAATTGCTCGCATCTGTATATAACAACTGTTGCTCTTTCTGTACCTGTAATTAAAATCAGAATTGTTTTAAAATGAAAATGGCTGGTTTGTACCTGCTAATTATATATACATTATTTGACAGGATGGATCTAAAAATGAAAATGTCCATGACACTGTAGCTCAACTTTGCGAAGAAGTTAATTTTTGTGAAGAGCAATAAATGGAATGAACTGAATTTTGAAATCCAAGATGGCAGCCATGTTGTTTTGCCGAATGACCCCAAAATGACTCGTTCCCATCTACATGTCAATGTCAACATCCACGACAAAATTTCATGATGATCCGACAAAGGTATGACCTGTAGCCTACCAAAGGATTTAGCCATGCAAAGAGTAAAATCCAAGATGGCTGTCAGCGGCCATACATGTCAATAGCCATGACAAATTTCATAATGATCCGAGCCAAGGTACAACATGTAGCCCGTGCCAAAGGATTTAGTCATGCAAAGAGTAAAATCCAAGATGGCTGCTTTATGTTTTATGGCAGAATGACCCCAAAATGACTCGTTCCCATCTACATGTCAATATTAACATGCACGACAAATTTCATGAAAATCAGACAAACACTCTGGCCTGTAGCCCATGGATTGAATTTTGAAATCCAAGATGGCTGCTGGCAACCATGTTTTTTGGCCGAATGACCCTAAAATGACTCGTTCCATCCACATGTCAACAGCCATGACAAATTTCACGATGATCCAACCAAAGCTACGACCTGTAGCCCGTGCCGAAGGATTTAGTCATGCAAAGAGTAAAATCCAGGATGGCTGCCGGCAGCCATGTTTTTTAGCCGATTGACCCCAAAATTACTCGTTCCCATCTACATGTCAATATTAACATCCATGACAAATTTCATGGTTATCAGACAAACATTATGGCCTGTAGCCCGTGCTAATGGATTGCATTTTGAAATCCAAGATGGCCATTGTCAGCCATTTTTTTGGCCGAATGAACACAAATGACTCGTTCCCATCAAAATGTCAGTGTTATCATCCATGACCAATTTCATAATGATCTGACAAAAGGTACAACCTCCAGCCCATGCCAAAGGATTTAGTCATGCAAAGAGTAAAATCCAAGATGGCTGCCAGTGGCCATGATTTATGGCTGAAGGACCCCAAAATGACTCGTTCCCATCCACATGTCAATATTAACACACAAATTTCAAGATGATCAGATGAACACTTCAGCCTGTAGCCCGTGCTAATGGATTGAATATTGAAATCCAAGATGGCTGCTGGCAGCCATGTTTTTTTTGCCGAATGAACCCAAAAAATCCGACCAAATGTACAACCTATAGCCATTGCTAAAGGAAATTGTTGACGGACGCACACACGGATGACGGATACCAAGCCATGGCAATAGCTCAAACTTTACACAGTAAAGTTGAGCTAAAAATCAATGAGAGCACCGGCTAATGGGCACCTCGATAGCACAGGAGAAAATAGATCGTCAAAGTCAATAATTATTGATAAAAAAACCCCACATTTTGATAAAAAAAATCTTCATGTAACTAATGTTAATCTCCCCAAATCAATCGCATATTTAAATCCAAGTTGCCACTGTATTTCTATATTTAACAATAATTTCGAAGCAACTTAGGAGTACACAATTTACGTGTGATTCCGGTTTAACCAATCAGCGATCAGTATGCTCAGTGAGCGCTCACCAATAGGTCATTGAGTGCTTTTTCAATGCAGATACTGAAATTATTAAAATAAAGATTTTTTTGTGTGCAAAAAGTGGGTTTTTTATCGACAATTATTGACTTTGAATTTGACTTTGAAATGGATGACATATTTTCTCCTGTGCTATAGAGGTACCCATTAGCTGATTTGTGTTCAGCATCTGCTTTTGAAGTTTTGGAACAAGTTATCCTAGAATTGTGTATTATAATTGGAAAATATAGCTTTTACTCGATCGATGGGCATTGGAATTATAAGAATCGGTTCAGGCAGTTGTGAATTATGGCCGTTAGAAATTAGGTATCTGAAAAGTGAACTCCCTTATTAAATATGTATTGTTTATCAATGCACTTTTAAAAGTGGTGCACTCGTTTTAAACTGATATCTTTTTTTAATCTATATTTTACTTCTTTTATCGACACACCACTGTGCCTCTTGCATGAAAACAAGTGTTGACAAACATGTTTCACTAACCTTTCTTCTCTTGTTATATCAACTCCGATACTTGGATTACAAGCGATGTTGGCCTTTATGACATTACCAAGATATTTCAGGATGATTCTCATAGAATTACAACCACATTCAACATAACTGGAATATAAAAAGAAAATGAAAGTGTCAATGACACTGTAGCTCAACTTGGGAAGGAGTTTATTTTTGAACAATGAATAGAATGATAAAGAAGAAGGAAACAAAAAGTTTCAGCAAGGGTCTTGTATTGTGTATGTGGCGTGCTGGGGGAGGGATACCTATATAAATGTCCTAAATAGGCCGAGCGGAAACCTGACATAATATTGTAGCGTAGCTATGATGTACCCCTCTGTTAAAATGTATTTGTATTGTTAGGCATTGTTAGATTAATTGGCCGTAATAATTTGTGATGCACATTATCATCATCGGAAACACTTCTATTTCGTTTCCGATTCCGTAGTTTATATATATGCACATAATTTGTGTCATTTCACTCCAATTTCATCGCATCAAATTACACTTTAATCATTATTTATTGTCATATACATGTAACATCTCATATTCCAGCAAATCAAGTTCATAATATGCATATTCATCCAGTTATTATTCAATTATCACTAATTGTTTAGCATATTAACGTATTTTATCGGCAATCTATTGTGATATTTCCTCACTATTTATCTATTCGTTACGCGATTGGCGGACACTCTTTAAGCTCCGCCCATCGCATGTCACTCATGTTACCCCGGCAGATTCAAACGTCTCGCTGGGTCGTGTTATCGGGTCACGTCTCGGTGGGTCGTGTTTATAGGGTCGCATTCTCAGCGGGTCGCTTTTAGGGTCGCATTTGCAGTGCATCATGGGAAAGGGTCGTGTTGCTATATAAACAAACCCGACCCGATCTCGTGTGCACTCCAACGGAATTAGTCTTTGTATACAGTTAACACGGAACTAGTGTCAGTATTTTACCAGACTTTTAAAGACCCATTGGGGGCATTTTGTCAAGACTTTCGGGGATTTCGGAGTGCCACCCCTGTCTTTGGCTGTTGGTTATCAATTGGCTTTGGTTATCAATTGGCTAATTGCCTAATTGATTGATTTATGCCATTTAGCTGGCTGTTGGTCATACTTTGGCCGTTTGAGAATCAGAAAGATAGTTATTTTATGGGCATTTTAGCCCATACTCACCTGAAAGAGACCCAAGAGAGCTTTGGTGATAACATATCTTCATTCTAATGTGAATCATTCTGTGGAATCTTGGATATTGTTCTAATAAATCATATTGCTTTGTAACTGTTTGTCTGTGGTCACTTAAAGATACTCAGTGGGCTCATACGTTGATAGTCCTACTAGGGATTCGAGGCTTCACATAGGGAGATCAAGCCAAGACACAGACTCAAGCAGTAAAGAACAGACAACAGATTATTCAAGAATCCACAGACACATTTCCTGTAACGTTGAGGTTTGGGGCAAAGAGAATTATCCACGCTACCCTGAAGTCATTACAAGAACCCGAACCACGTTACAATATATACCCCAATGCCACACGGGAAATTATATTATGTCAGGTTTCCGCTCGGCCTATTTAGGACATTTATATAGGTACCCCTCCCCCAGCACGCCACATAATGGTGTCCGGCGGTGGGATCACGTATTTTTTATACTGTATTTTTGTTCCAATAGAATATTTGTAAGTTGGTATTTTAGTCCCGAAGAGGTTTTTCGATGCTGTATTTTATATTAGAGTTTTGTCATATTCTCTGCAGTTATGAGGTTTGTGTAGATAGTGATAGAAATTTTCAAGAAGTTTCCTTAGTCAATATTTGATGTTTTTTGTTGTTGACTAGTTGTTGAGTTACTCAGGTAATTAAGGTGAATATGTATACACGTAGGTTTATTTACCATACTGGAGATGCTTCATGCTATGATGAAGTCGTATTGAAGAAGACGTATTAGTATACTGATGTGAAGCCCAACCCGATGCCGAGAGATGAAGTTGACCCCATAGTAGCCATGTATACCAGGTTATCACCAACAGAGCTGATCACGGTGTACAATTACAGTGCGGCGCTACGATCCATGGTTCCAATGTAAAAACACTGGTGATGAAGATGAAGCCAACCAGTCCGCGATGTGTAGATGTCATAAACTTCGCTAGATGTCAGCTATTGAAGATTTTTTGACAGATGTAGAGATGATGATGAATTTGGTCATTGATGATGATGAAAATACAGAGAGGTTTGCCTAGCTAGCAGGATGATGCGGGTGCCTGTTCCATGACAGTTATAGCAATGTCGACGATCCGGTCGCTGTGTCACCCTATCCATTGCTACATGTTGGTGTCGCTGCTGCCATACAATGTTGACGATTCGGTCGCTGTACCACCCTATCCATTGTAATGTCAGACGCCTATTATACAGTGTTGACGAATCAGTCGCTGAACTGCCCTATCCACTGTTACGAATGTCATGGTGCCATGAGAGTTATAGCAATGTCGTCGATCTGGCCGCTGTGCCGCCCTATCCATTGCTACATGTTGGTGTCGCTGTTGCCATACAATGTTGACGATTCGGTCGCTCTACCGCCCTATCCATTGTGATGTCAGACGCCTATTAAACAGTGTTGAAAAATCAGTCGCTGAACTGCCCTATCTGCTGTTACGAATGCCATGGCTGGAAGAATTTATATAATGAGCACAAAATTCCTGGGTCCATAGTTCATATATGCTGACGGTATATGAATATGGTCTTTGCCCTTCAGACTTTTTGAGAAGTCATTATTCTAGCAGGGAATAAGCGCGTATACCTGTCTAGTTCCGGTTTGTAGCGTGAGAGGGTTAACTAATTGTAAAATCTTTCTAATTAAGTTCCATGTTCGCCCCATTTTTACGTAATTTTACTTTCCTAATGTTCATCGCGATTTATATCGTAAATCTATTCGTCGTGTTCGCACTATTTCATCAGTTTGATCCGTTTTATTTCACAGATGTAACTTTCATAATTGTAAATATTACGGGAAATCCTATGTGCCGCGTGATGTACGTTGCTATGCTATAGTCGAAGTCATTCTTTACTCTTATTCTTAGTACTCTTATAGTACATTTGTAGTATAGGTTAGTTCTTGCGTAGGCCTGTGAGGAATAATGGTACTCTAGTCATGCTATCCATCCAGGACTGGTAGGAGGTAAGTCAGAATCAGAGCCAGGTTTAGATGCAAGAGAACAGACAGATGCATCACAGCTCAGTCAGAATCAGAGCCAGGTTTAGATGCAAGAGAACAGACAGATGCATCACAGCTCAGTCAGAATCAGAGCCAGGTTTAGATGCACGAGGACAGACATATCCAGCACAGCTAGTCAGAGTCAGAGCCAGGTTTAGATGCACATGAGGACAGGCAGAGATGCATCACCTGGATTATGGATAGTACAGCTTCACTCATAGACCACGTCGGTCTAATCATGGCAGATGTAACAAGAGCTACGCTGGGCGTGCAAAATACGGCCTCTCTGGGGAAAAAAGGGGCATAACTCTGGTAAAAATTGGCGGACGGAACTCAAATTTGAACTTGACCTGTGTTTTGGTGGGAGAAAGTAATATACCAAATTATCATTGAATCCGATAAACTCTAGTAAAGTTATCTTCCGGACAACAAATTTCAGGTATTTTCTAAGTCAAATTACGTCAAATAAGGGGCATAACTCCGGTGAAAATTGGCGGACAGAACCCAAATTCGAACTTGAGCTGTCTTATCTCCTAATAAACCCACATACCAAATTTGATTGAAATCGGTTCACTCTAACTATTAAAAGTTATCATCCGGACAACAAATTTCAGGGATTTTCTAAGTCAAATTACGTAAAAAAAAGGGGCCATAACTCTCGCAAAAATTATCGGATTAAAACGAAATTCGGACTTGAGCTGTATTTCGATATATGTAATCCACAAGGTTTTGCGTATAAACATTCCAAAATCGAGTTATCATCCGGAAACCAAAAAACATAAGAAAAAATGAATTTTCTGAGTCGAAAAAGGGGCATAACTCTGCCAAAAATGGTCGGACAGAACCCAAGTCTTGACCTGTCTTTTGGTGGGAGAAAGTAATATACCAAATTTGGATTCATTCCGATAAACTATACTAAAGTTATCATCCGGACAACAAATTTCAAGGATTTTCTAAGTCAAAAAACGTCAAATAAAGGGCATAACTCCGGTGAAAATTGGCGGGCGGAACCCAAATTCGAACTTGAACTTACTTTTCGGCTAATAAACCCATATACCAAATTTTATTAAATTTGGTTCACTCTAACTAAAGTTATCATCCGGAAACCAGGTTAATGGACGGACGCCCGGACGGACGTACCAACAAATGGGTAGATATGTGGCTTCGACCTATGTGGCTAGAAATGGTAATGTGGCTTTAGTTTTTATGTGGCTTCTCAAGTAGCCATAAAATTTTAAGTGGCTATCAAGTAGTAGATAGTGATAAAACTCCAGATTATGGATTCATAACATGTTGGAATTATAGCAGAAGAAGCTGATTAAAACTCAAAAACTTGCTCACAGCAACTGGGACAGTGGAATAGGAGAAACTGACAGGTCCGTGATTGGGTGGCTAGCCACATAAATGTCTTGTCAGTGTCCGACATCTCCTATTGACGGGTCATGGATGTCTAAATCGATGGACTTTTTTTTTCCGAATTTTGAGTGACTACAAAATTAAATAAGCTGATTAGGCCAAATAGATCATTTTAGAACGTCCATCTGAAAGCTGTTACGTGGCTAGCCACGCAACGGAAGTTATGCACATAAATATCCATTTTACACAATCTTAGCCACATAAGTAGTCATTAGTAAACACGGACGCCCAGACGTACGGAACCCCGGACGGACGGACAGACCAATACTATAATACGGCCGTTTTTTCAAACGGGCGTATAATAATCAGACAGTCCGAATCCAAATGCAGACCTGGTACAGTGCATATCAAGACCGGAACCAACCATACAACCACTCATCACCACTTGGTCGATGGCTTTGCCAATGCTCGGTATTACTATTACGCCCATCCCAGGTGAACCATTTCCAGCGCTGCCTGGTGACACATAGATGTCCACACTTGGTTGAGGCCCAGGTTACAGGTCAGCCCACATGCACACTGCATCCGGTACATGTACCACGTCCATACTTTATCAGTAGATGCTGCAGTACCATTCCACGATCAGACATATATACATAACAGGTTTATCCAGGTCATATTATTATTCCTCACAGGTAGCTCAATTAGCCTACTATAGTATATGCGGGTTCAGTCATATTAATAATCGCACTAATAGAAGTAATTTACTAGTATTCCATCACTGCTTTATGCAATAGTGCATACAGATTGTTCATATTGTTGTCATATCTTTGAATATACAATGTTATCCTGGTCATAATTGTAAATAAATCATAGTAATTTATACTGGTCTCTACTCTTGTTAGGCTGGTCAACTCAGATGGATTTGGGTGTTGTATTGATCATGCTCACAGTGTGAGTTATAATCTACTCCGCCAGTTGGTAACACTCAGGTAATACCAGGTAAATAGACAGCCCAGATGCACTACGTCCATCAGCTTACTCATGAATATTGATGTCGTCATCCAGCCATGCAGTGTCGACGATCCGGTCGCTGTACCGCCCTATCCACTGCTCGTCAGATGTCTTGGTTGACATGTTACTCATCCATTCAGAGATGTCAGATCTGGTCGTTGTACTTCACTGTCAGTCCAGTATATAACATGTCTACGCTACCAATCCTATAGATGTATGGGTATACAGGTACCTACCAGCTAGCCTATATCCATACAGGTCAGGTCGTGAAAGATGTCAGAGGTCACAGTGCCAGCTACCGCTACCAATCTGATACATAGTTATTACAGACATGGGTATACAGTTACCTACCAGCCATCCTGTAGGTATATAGGTCATGTCATGAATGAGGTCAAAGGTCACAGTATCAGCTACCGCTACCAATCCAATACAGATGCAGGTATACTTACCAACTGGCTTATGCATATTAATGATATGGTAATTATGTAGTGAGTTGACCAGTGGTCCATGATGTGTCACTTCCTCAGTATAACTATAACGCTACCACTTGTAAATTGGGAAACAGTTAGTTTCACGTGTGGCAATGGGGTATATATTATTATGTCATGTCTCCGCTCGGCCTATTTAGTACATTTATATAGGTACCCCTCCCCCAGCACGCCACATGTAGATGAAATTATTTTCATTTCAAACATTTCACCAAGAAATGTGGGCTGCAGGGTGTGCAGATGGATTCAAATTTGAAATCCAAGATGACTGCTGGCATCTGTTTTTTAACAAATTTCAGCAAAAATCGGCTCCAATCTATAGGTCACCCAGAAGATCCATATGAAGTTTGGTGCCGATCGGATGGGGGATGTGGTCTGTAGGGTGTGCCAAAGTATTTAATCAGGCAAAGAGTAGAATCCAAGATGGCCACTGGCAGCCATGTTTTTCGACGAAATTCAGAAAAGATTGATCATGATGGCTCCCATCTAGAGGTCACCCCGAAGATCCATATGAAGTTTGGTGGTGATTAGTTGAGGGATGTTGTCTGTAGGATATGCCAAAGGATTTAGTCATGGAAAGAGTAAAATTCAAGAAGGCTGCCAGTGGCCAGGTTTTTCATCGAAAATTGCTAAAAATTTGATAGCTCCCATCTAGAGATGATCATAAATATGCCTGTTACTTTTCAACATTTCTCCAATAAATGTGGGCTGCAGGGTGTGCCGATTGATTCAAATTTGAAATCCAAAATGGCTGCAATGTTTTTAAACGAATTTGGAAAAAAATCGATGGCTCCCATATAGAGGTCACCCTGAAGATCCATATGAAGTTTGGTGATGATCGGATGAGGGATGCGGCCTGTAGGGTGAATTTGGAATGAAATCGCTGACGGACGGACGCACTATGGACACCAGCCAACAGCAATAGCTCAAACTTTACAAAGTAAAGTTGAGCTAATAACCATCATAAACATGGCCAATATATATGTACACCGCTTGTCAAACCACTCCGGTTTTCGTACCATTGATCGCAATATTGTAGCAAGGGGGAAACTCTATCTTGCAGTGTTACTTATTTACTGTGCAAAGCTCGCCAAGGTCAGGTTGGCTGGCAACTCATTCAATATCCAACTTCCTGCTTTTATCGAAATATTTCAATAAAACATATAATATTTGTATTTAGCTCCTATTCGATATTTGAAACATAACAAATTTCCTTGTGACAGTTTCCAATTTTAACAACTACAACTACGGTGAAATAAAAATACTGAAATAAAATGGTCCAACACGAGCCATTTTTTTCGATGCGGTGATGCCTGAGCATCAAAACCCTTTTTTTTTGGGCCTAAAAGCGTACCTCTCATATCATATTATCTATCAAAGGCCAAACAAAAAAAGATATTTGATTCTCAGGCAATTTTTTGTTTAAATCAATGCGGGTGCGAGGGTTTTATCTTTATCTTCTGCCCATAGTAAGCATGGTTTATTATACCTTCCCAGGTTCAGAAAATGTAGGGAGAACTTTGTAATGGATATAAACTAATTTAATCTGATATAAAGAATGACAAATTATGACATTGTACTACCCATACATGATATATATTTATATATATTTTGATATGATTTTAATATTGGCACAATAATTTTTAACAGACGCAGAACTACATATCCGATTCATATTAAAATACCGAACGTAAATACAGTCGAAACGAAAAGATAAAGTGATCTTCCAAACTATCATAGAAAGTCTTGATTCACTTATTCCGCTGACTAATTATAGACTGTATATGCACCAATATGGATGATAGACAATAATACTTCAAATAACCATCATGAATATAGCCAATATACATGTACACCGCTTGTCAAACTGCTCCAGTTCTCATAACTTCGATAACAATAGTATAGCAAGGGGAAAAACTATATTGCAGGGTTACTTACTTATTGTGCAAATGTCGCCAAGGTCAGCTTGTTTGACGACTCATTCAATATCCAACTTCTTGCTTTTATCAAAATATTTCAACACATTTGACCAATAAACTTGGAGTTACGACAGCGCTGTGGTGACAATATACTAGTACCTGATAGCCTATGGTCTTTTGTTGAATACCCACACAGCCACCTTTGTATTTAGCTCCTATTTGTTATTTGAAACATAAACAAGCAGTCGCAGACGGCGGTATCCCACGCCGAAATGTGCAGTTGGGGAAGTGCATTCTCAATAATGTTTGCGTTCTTAGAATGTGCTAAACAAGAGGTGGGTTTTGTCAAAAAGCCTGGCTTGCGAACTCATTTTAGGTACTGACATTTGTGGAAATTAGCCATGTAACGTAGTCCATTTGCACCAAAAATAATAAAGAAACTCTGCTGAAAATATCCGGCTGGACCTGGATTGCGAACTCATTCTAGATACTGGTCATGTGAACTCATATACCAAAAATCTTTGAAATCCATTGACATTTGTGGAAATGAGCCTTGTGACGTCGTCCATTTTCACACAAAAAAATAAACAAAGTCCAATAAGTCCGCTTAAAATATCCGGCCGGACCTGGCTTGTGAACTCATTCTAGGTAATGGTCAGGTGAACTCATATACTAAATATCTTTGAAATCCGTTGAGATTTGTGGAAAAGAGCCCTGTGATGTCGTCTATTTGCTATATGGTAAATTCGATAAAAATAATAAACAAAGTTCAATAACTCCGGTAAAAATATCTGGCCGGACCTGGCTTGCGAACTCATTCTAGGTGAACTCATATACCACAAATCTTTGAAATCCGTTGACATTTGTTCAAGTTATGACTCTTACAAATTCGGGACGGACGGACAGACGGCTCGACCCATTCCAATATCCCCCGCAAATTTTCAATTTGGCGGGGGATAACAATTTCTGTTTGACAGTTTCCTATTTTCATTTTACCGGTTTAGAACTAAGGTGAAAATCCAAAATCGAAATAAAATGGTCCAACGCGGGCCATTTTTTTTCGATGTGGTGATGCCCGAGAATCAAAAGCCTTTTTTTTTGGCCTAAAAGAGTACATCTCATAATAACCCTTTAGCCCTAAATCCGGCCGCCTAGTAATCGGATAATCTGGCCGGATAAAAGAAATCATGAATAGTCAGATTTCAAACCCGATATGTCACAATTGTTCCCAGAAACAGTTGCCATTTTTATTTATATTTATTAATATAGACATATACTATCTACAGGAACATTTGTCTACATAAAATATTATGTTTGATGATACTTTTGTTGTTGTTTTAATTGATGTCCATGGTTCTTTTTAATATTTGATTTTGATTTTGTTTGTGTTTTCAACTACTGGTACTCGACAAAGCTAAATTTCAAAGAACCGGAAAGTCCGGCCGGAAAGTCGGTTACCACGGACGCTTCTGTGTGTTGCCACTTCTGTTGAGATTAAAAGACATAAAATACATATAAACTTTTTTAAATATCTAATACGGGTTGGTCATTTAATTATGTATAATCTAGTCGTTTATGCGATCTTATTTTTAACTAAAAGCTATTAATATCAACTTATTTGGACTACGCTGCAGCAAAATAATGCAGCCTGCATTCACAAAACATAATTGTCCCCCAAATGATGTAAGTGTGCCCAATATATCGTTTTGGGTCGCTTGCAATGTGGGAAAGAATTGAGCAATTACTAACAGATTTTACCACAAATCACCACTTGACAAAGTAACAGTATGATCTAAAAGCTTCTTGTGGTTTGTAAATATATAATTACCCAGTATATTCAGGTAATATGGTACTTTTATCAATGCTAATTAACAAAACAACGAATACTGTCAGCGGAGTATTTGAAGGTGCTGCAAAGTCGCTGACATCTACCAGCTAAGTTAACCCAATCTGAAACACTTTTGTAGTAATACCCGCTTTTTTTTTGTGATCTAATTAACATTCAATGGGAAACACCACCCCTAAACTTGAGCCAAAGAAATCCATTCACACTCAATGAATTGTTAAAATCATCGATTCATGAAAATCGATAAAACATTGCGACGTAATTGCTAATAATTGGCGTTTTTATTGAAGGTTTTGACGAGTTTCGTCAAATCATGGTGTATATGATTCATTCACATCAATTATAAAAGTCTTTTGATTTAATTATTTGTCTTTATATTAGGCTTTGTTTTAAAAATCATGAATTAATTTTTTCAATCACAATTCCCTGGGTAAAGGATACCCATAAATCGAAATAAACCGACATGTTAATTTTTGCATTTCAGTTTTTGACTCGCATGTGAGGGGGGGGGGGGGGGGTGGTCAGGAAAAAAATTATGGATACAAGGTGGAAATTTTGTGTTTTTCAGCCCCAAAATTGATGAAAATCTTGTAAATTCTACTAAATAATGTGTTGTTGGCAGGGTAAGGGTCTCTCATTGTGTCTGCACCGGAACTGAGAGAACGCTGATCAAGTACACCCACAAAAAATTAACAAACAAAGCACATGGCTGAAAAATATGCCAACAAAACTAGTGACAAAACCTTTAAAACCCCAAATATTTATGGTTATAAAGGTAAAATACCCATTTTAACAGGATAGTTGTGTCCCTTAATATTAGCAATAGGTTAAAATATGTGCATGTGTAAAGTAAAAACACCAACAATTTGATTAAAAAAACACAAATTTGATTTTGAGACAGTGCAAATTCTTTTGGGATTGCACATCTACTTGATACTCCATCGCCCTCAATGTGCTGAGGATTATGTGGAGGCCATACATCTACTTGATTGAGTGGGATTCGAACCGCAGCCCATGATGGCGAGTGCACCTTGCGACTCAAAGTCCGACGTCAATACTACACGGCTGGCTCAACCAATTTTCATGGCTGGTTATCAAGCTAAGCCGGCTCAGTCGCGACATTCGTGGCTGACGAAATATGGCAGCTCAGCCGGCTGAGACGTTATCATTCAGCGTATTTCGTTTCAGAAATTGTCCTAATCCCCGGTCATAGACACCCGCTAGTTTTGGCGTTTGTTGTGAACCCGTAGAAGTCCAGACCACATGCATTCTTTTGGTGTTGGGCTTTTCCATTATGGCAAAGTACATGAAGGAGTCAGTAAAGGACTGGCAGGGATTGCTAATTATATGTAGTTTCCCATCTATATAATCGGTATAAGTTACATTGGGACTTCTGTCGACTTCAGACGGCTATATCATCACTGGCATCTTGCGATATATGCATTCATCATTTGATGCTGAATCCGATAGTATTGATATATAATATTTCAAACTATTTTCTATTCTCTTCTATGGGTTATGTGCATATATTGACAAATGTCAGCGATGTCTGAGACTGAGTCGTGTCGAAATAAACAATTTATACTTTAAACCCTTTCAATACTGAATGGATGCTCCTGGCCACTCCGTTATATGGAAGCAGGCATTGGAATAGTCTATTCCATGCACAATGAGAGGCCCCGGGTGTTCTGAAAGTGTAACGACCATGCCGTGTCCATACGAGAATGCCAATATTAGGCAATGCGGTTTAGTTATTTGTGATTCGCAGTACAGTTGTCCTTAACATATAAGTCCATGCCATGGCTCAGCCATTTTACAATTCCGGCGGCGGAGATGTTTTCATGTGGCTGGCGTTGGAGATAATATGGCTGGCGGCGGCTTGTGGCCAATATGGCTGGCCGTGGCATGCGATGGCGGCTTCGGGATCTACACATGGCCACCGAAGCAACCCCAAAAAAGGAAGCTCAAATGGCCGCTGTATTCTGACGTCGCACTTAGGAAACTACATGTATATGCACATTTTAAGGTCTCTATAGTATATACAGTATAAGGCCCGTGGTTTTTTACATGTCCACGGAAGACCACGCGCGATTCTTCCGTGGTTTTTCCGTGTTCTAAATCTGAACTCGCCAAGAACACGGTCTGGTTAAACGTGTTCAATCGTGTTCAGATTTTTAACACGCTCTGATCACGTTTGCACACGGAACATCCACGCTATGACCACGGTACGATCAACGGGTGACCACGGCCAAATGATCACGTTTGAACACGGAACATCCACGCTATGACCACGGGTGAACACGGCCATAACACAGGTGACCGCGACATGAACATGGCTGAACACGGAAACATCGCTGGCGGCCGGAGCTTGACACGCCGCTGTGGCGGAGCTCGCGGTGTCCGTTACGTAATTAATTATCACCTCCCTAGTTCAAAATATATTCTCGAAATTGCTGCTCAAAGTGGCAAATGAGCGGCACCATTTTATTTATCGGAAATTTCATCGAAATTCAACCCGTCGATTGTGAAAATTGGCCCAGAAAAAGTAAAGATACCAATCTGCAATATACCGCGATTACTCATAAAAATAACTTATATATGGGAGGCGGAATTGTACCGATACACTTGCATTATTTCAAGCAGAGTGCTAACTCAATACTAAATAACTCGAATATTTTGACAGGAACATATGACTATAAATATTTATTGAATTTTATAGATTTACGTCTTCCTGATCGAAAATAACTTTATGGGACCTTTGATAAATGTTCAATTTAGTTTCAATTTAGAATGTTTCTGGTATCAATGTCCGTTTAGTTTTAAACAAACCTTGATCACGTTTGAACACGGAACATCCACGCTATGACCACGGGTGACCACGGCCATAACACGGGTGACCACGGCCATAATACAGGTGACCGCGACATGAACACGGAGGAACATGGCTGAACACGGAGCCATCGCTGGCGGCCGGAGCTTGGCACGCCGCGGTGGCGGAGCTCGCGGTGTGCGTTACGTAATTAATTATCACCTCCCTAGTCCAAAATATATTCTCGAAATTGCTGCTCAAATTGGCAAATGAGCAGCATCATTTTATTTAACGGAAATTTCATCGAAATTCAACCCGTCGATTGTAAAAATTGGCCCAGAGAAAGTAAAGATACCAATATACCGCGATTACTCATAAAAATAACTTATATATGGGAGTAGGAATGGTACCGATACACGTGCATTATTGAGCCTCGGTAAAAATCGGTTCAAATCGAATTAGTAAACTTGGTTGATAAATTCCATATAAAATAGAAACTCATCTGAGATGCTCAATATCTAAAATTAATAAAGTAACATGTTTGCGGTTTGTATTTTCCAAATTCTCGGGTCAATTGTTCTGTGTACATGTAACCGTTTACTATTTGATATACATGTATGGAGTCCAAATATTATAATGAGAATATTGAACATTAAATTAAAATTTAAAACTTTAGTTACGTTTTGAACATTAAATTCGAAATTTTAAAGTGATGTGAAACACTCCGGTAGGCTGATCAAATAGAAATGGAGAATAATCTTGCTGAAAGTAGTTATTTTTTACAAATATTATATCCAAATTGACAAAACACACCGTAATTCATATATATTCATTAAATACAGTAACCCCCCCCCCCCCCCCCCCCCCCCCCCCCCCCCCCCCCCCCCCCCCCCCCCGATGGCGAAATCGTTTGTGTTAATTTACCGCCGATAGTTGCCTCCCGAATCGGGAAGTAAATTTTTACAACTGAGCGTAGTTCAGACGATGTTTTGTATGATGTGGTACGACGATTTATTTGAGATTTTTGGCAATGTTAGTAGAATTCTACATTCCCCGAGTTGGCATAGCGCCTGCATACTAAATAAACAATTTCACGCGCCCGAACAAGTGCATTATATGTCTTTAACTTAGGAATTTTTGTAATGTTATATCCAATTTTTCAGCCATTTGTTAGAACACGATATCGCCGCACAAACTACCGAAACCATTTGCGTACATGTAATATGAACAAACACAAGAAAATAGTAATGCCAACTAAAATAAAATGCGACAACAAAACATGACACGGATATAAAGGCCATAGACACAGATAAACAAATATGCATATATACTTCAATATATGAAATTGTTTTTTATTATAAAAGATTTTATCTGACAATTCTTTATTCATTGACGAAATCAATCCGGGCCAAATATACCCTAAAAAAGCCTACCGCAAGTAATCCTGCGGCAACTCTTTGATGTCGCGGATTATTCACACCTCCCGCTCTGTCCCTGAAAAGAGTAGGTGCCTCTCTGCAATGGGATGCAGACCACGGGGTAAACACTGCTGAACCACGCTATTAACATGGATGACCACGGCATGAACACGACTTCAACACGGATGACCACGGAGTACACTCAGAGTGCATAATATGTCTTTAACTTATGAATTTTTGTAATGTTATATAGTAATGCCAACTAAAATAAAATGCGACAACAAAACATGACACGGATATAAAGGCCATAGACACAGATAAACAAATATGCATATATATATATAATTCAATATATGAAATTGTTTTTTATAATAAAAGATTTTATCTGACAATTCTTTATTCACTGACGAAATCAATCCGGGCCAAATATACCCGAAAAAATCCTACCGCAAGTAATACTGCGGCAACTCTTTGATGTCGCGGATTATTCACACCTCCCGCACTGTCCCTGAAAAGAGTAGGTGCCGCTCTGCATTGGGGTGCAGACCACGCCGTAAACACGGCTGACCACGCTATTAACACGGCATGAACACGACTTCAACACGGATGACCACGGCGTGCACTCAGATGACCACGGCATGTACATGCCGTGTTCAGACCGTTTTTGAACACGTTGGCCATTTTGCCGTAATTGATCACGCTAAGAACACGACTTCAACACGGATGACCACGGCGTGAACTCGGGTGACCACGGCATGTACACGCCGTGGTCAAACCGTTTTTGAACACGCTGGCCATTTTTCTGAAGTTGACCACGCTAAGACCACGCGCGATTTTTCCGTGTTTTTTCCGTGTTAAAATGTTGGCCACGCGTGGTTTTGAAAAAACCACGGGCCTTGTACTGTATATAGGAGATAGAGCACAGTACAGTGGCCATTTGAGCTTCTGGTCGTGTGGTATTGACGTCGGACTTTGAGTCGCAAGGCGTGCTGGCCGCCATGGGCCGGGGTTCGAATCCCACCCAATCCAAAAAAAATTGCACTGTCTCAAAAATTAAATTTGCTTCTAAAAATAGGCACCTGGTGTGTTGTATAGTCCCAAGCATGTTCTAAGGGCCAGCTCGGCTCGGCATGTTTCGGAGGCAATAAATATAACATTGCTACTGTGATATATCTCCTATATAAATAAACACAGTTCCAGTCCTCTCCATATGGTGAAATCACTAGTGAGCAATGAGGAGCTCCCCTTAAAATCATTCTAGGCGAGTAGCTCTCCTACAAAATATCGAGGCGAGTAGTATCCCAGCAGGAGATGCCGAAGGCATCTCCCGAAGACCTGAGGGGGGAGAGTATGGGAGGGGTCAGGGGGCCTCCCCCGGGAAATTTTTAAAATTAGATGCTCTGAGATTGAATCTGGAGCCTTTTAATGCTCCAATCAGTGAATCAATCTAATGAATGGGTCATACTTTACCGGTATTTATTTAAAAGTACTAGGGTTTTCAGTGGGATTTCAAGGAATGAGGGAACCAAGAACTGCGATATGAATTTCTATGTTAGTTACTATTTATGTATTTTGTTGTACTGATGTTACATTATTTATGTTGTATGCAATTGTATACAGTTTTATATGTTATATCTCACTGTGACCACTCATGATATACTTCCGGTATTCACTCAAAACACGCAGGTATCCTCTATGTATAATAAGTTAAAATAAAAGGTCAGCTGACCACAGTGTCCCCCGAAAAAGTGGCAAGTCGATGCCGCTTTGTTAAAGAAATTTTTTTGAAATTTTGAAATGTTGAAATTTTCTAAGTCGAAAAGGGTTAATAACTCCGTAAAAAAATAATTTTTCCGTCCTCTATATACATGTTGCACATCTCCAATATGTGGATAACAATACTCTGAAGTTTAAAATATCTACAATCAAAACTGTAGGAGGAGTTGATTACACCATGAAGGTACCCTCATACAGAAAATTATAAAAAATGTTGAAATTTTCTAAGTCGAAAAGGGTTAATAACTCCGTCAAAAAAATAATTTTTCCGTCATCTATATACATGTTGCACATCTTCAATATATGGGCAACAATATTCTGAAGTTTCAAATCTCTGGGATGAAATCTGTAGGAGGAGATGATTACACCATGAAGGTACTCAAAAGTGTGACGGACGGACAGACGGACGAACGGACGGACGGACGGACCCCGTTTCTATAGTCCCCCGAAAATAAATTTTTCGGGGGACAAAAAACCATGATACACTATGAGAAAAGATGAGAATGGATTTTTTTTTCATTGCAATTTTTGTCCTCGACCAAAACCGGACCCACCCCATGGTTTCAACTGTTAAAGGGAGAATTTGTGGACAAAAAATTAAAATATATAGCCCCCCTCACTTGTATAAGGCTATAACATGCACTACTATATGAATCTGATTGTTACAATTCATTTTGAAGCTGTAATTTGTCTTAGAAATGATTTTGGAAAAAAATTGCATGACATCAGAAAAAATCTGCATTCTGGGCTCGGGGACACCCACTCACCCGGTCCTTGTATCCTGTAATTTTTTTTCGCCCCCCCCCCCCCCCTGGCATGTGTGGTAAAACGAAGATGTTTATGGACACATATTTAGTTTGTTGACAAGTTTATGATTCCATTATTATATACCAACAACTATTCATAGATGACACTTTGGTTGCTGTTGCATATCTGATGATACACATGGTACATGCCTGTGGGAAACACCCGATTACATCATAACATTAAATACCTGTTGGCTAACGTAATTACCTTCATACCAACGACATTGGCTATATGACATGATGTAACTACAGGTGCTATTGGGTAAAGGGTTAAATTATCTATCTAAAAGAGAACCTCTCATATTAAATTAATTATTTAAAAAAATACCTCTCATATTTGCTTCCAATCAGATCTTTAATCTGAGGTAATACAGATGTGCACAGATCTAGGTTGTATAGAGATCTGAAAATAAAAGAAAACAAATTGTACAAGCTATCAACAGTGAGATAACACAGGACACCAAATGTACTTTTGATTACTAATTTTCTGATGTCATTACGTGTACATCTGCTTTAAACTGCATACCCCGGATTATAGAAGAAAGTCGGGGTCCCAACCTCACTAAATTAATTAGGCCAATATAGCCAGCAAATTACCCATATATCACGTTTTGACATGACTCTTGTAAAAGTAGACATTTGTAAGACTTGCTACATCAGTCGTTTGATGTTCTAAACTTGTTTAAATTGAATTAAATTAAATTAATTTTTTTTAAATCATCTAAAATCTATAAATCACATGCATGTTAATTGAATTTCCTCATCGTGTGGTCATATGTTCTGTTTATGAGGTAATCTAACTACCATGCACATTGAGATATTCATTATAAATAGAGAAGTTAAGGTAATAGCGTGTAACGTGAACATCAATGTATGAGAGTAGTCCTGTCTGGTGCATCGAAACTTCGTGCAGCGTTGTTTGAGGTTGCATATCGATATTCATGTCTATATGATATTCATTATAAATAGAGAGGTTAAGGTAATAAGGTGTAACGTGAAGTTACGGAGTTATTTCTGATGTTTGTAAAGGAATTGTTCATTAATTTTTATAGCGTTTCTTCGCCACATATCAACAGGTAAATATACAATTTTCCGAGATGATGTAAGGCACCTGAGTGAATTTGGAAGTTTGTAAGTTTGCATTATGCTGACAACTTTCCTTTACAAAATATCAAGATTAAGCATGACAAATAAACAGCATTCGTTTAAATGCATTGCAGGGTATGGATAAAGAGCGTTTGTCCATTTCATGCACGATGACTTTAATAGAATATAGCCATCGGACAGGGGAACATTCCCTCTGTATAACTAGATATTTCCCGAGCCCCCCCCTCCTTCTGGAGAAGTTGCCGAGATATTAAGAAACAAAAGACGGGGTCCCAACCTCACTAAATTTACAGAGTGCATATGCTATAGATAATAATCGATGAATCTGCTGAATTTATCACTTGAAATGCTGGAATATTTCCACGCTGTGGGCAGAAGCTGGGAATTGATTTTGATGCCATCGGAAAGGGGAACATTCCCTCTGTATAACTAGATATTTCCCGAGCCCCTCCCTTCTGGATAAGTTGCCGACATATTAAGAAACAAAAGTCGGGGTCCCAACCTCACTAAATTACAGAGTGCATCTGTTATAGATAATATCCGATGAATCTGCCGAATTTATCACTTGAAACGCTGAGATATTTCCACTCTGTGGGAAGAACCTGGGAGTTAATTTTGATGTCATCGAAAAGGGGAACATTCCCTCTGTATAACTAGATATTTCCCGAGCCCCTCCCTTCTGGATAAGTTGCCGAAATATTGAGAAACAAAAGTCGGGGTCCCAACCTCACTAAATTTAACATCAGAAATAACTCCGGTGCCCAACCTCACCTCGCAAAATGGTATATTTATCTATTAAATTCTTGAAATGTTTGTAAAGAAACGCGAATAAAATTAAGAAACAATTTCTTGACAATGATAGTCAGAAATCACTCGGGTATAACCTTTCACCTCTGTGGCAGACAGCGGCAATTAACATTGCTGGTATGTGTGATTCCCAATACACTCCCGAATACACTGTGTATTAGGGGATTATGGGCGCGGTATGGATGTTTATTAATAGTGTATTGATAGTCTAGACTGACAGGGGTCATATATGGCCACATGTAGCTAATGACCGCAACATGCATGCATTGTTTATTTGTAGTTTATTGAACTGAAGTCTATGACACATTGTTGGTTATACGACAATTGTTGTATATTACATGTATAGCCAATATATATGCTATTTAAAAGCTGTTAACCGTTTGCAAACTGCAATCATCATATCAGTCTAACTAAGCGTAACTGGGAATTAATCGGAAAGGGGAACATTCCCTCTGTGTAACTAGATATTTCCGGAGCCCCTCCCTTCTGGATAAGTTGCCGATATATTAAGAAACAAAAGTCGGGGTCCCAACCTCACTAAATTTACAGAGTGCATCTGTTACAGAATATGTTTGTTGAATCTGCCGAATTTATCACTTGAAACGCTGGGATATTTCCATGCGTTTCAAGAGATAAATTCGGCAGATTCATCGGATATTATCTATAACAGATACACTCTGTAAATTTAGTGAGGTTGGGACCCCGACTTTTGTTTCTTAATATATCGGCAACTTATCCAGAAGGGAGGGGCTCGGGAAATATCTATAGTTACACAGAGGGAATGTTCCCCTTTCCAATGGCATCAAAATTAATTCCCAGATTCTGCCCACAACGTGGAAATATCTCAGCGTTTCAAGTAAGTAATAAATTCGGCAGATTCAACAAACATATTCTGTAACAGATGCACTCTGTAAATTTAGTGAGGTTGGGACCCCAACTTTTGTTTCTTAATATATCAACAACTTATCCAGAAGGGAGGGGCTCGGGAAATATCTAGTTATACAGAGGGAATGTTCCCATTTCCGATGACATCAAAATTAACTCCCAGGTTCTTCCCACAGCGTGGAAATATCCCAGCGTTTCAAGTGATAAATTCTGCAGATTCATCGGATATTATCTATAACAGATGCACTCTGTAATTTAGTGAGGTTTGGACCCCGACTTTTGTTTCTCAATATATCGGCAACTTTAATATCCAGAAGGGAGGGGCTCGGGAAATATCTAGTTACACAGAGGGAATGTTCCCCTTTCCGATGTCATCAAAATTAATTCCCAGATTCTGCCCACAATGTGGAAATATCTCAGCGTTTCAAGTAATAAATTCGGCAGATTCAACAAACATATTCTGTAACAGATGCACTCTGTAAATTTAGTGAGGTTGTGACCCCAACTTTTGTTTCTTAATATGTCGCCAACTTATCCAGAAGGGAGGGGCTCGGGAAATATCTAGTTATAGAGAGGGAATGTTCCCCTTTCCGATGGCATCAAAATTAATTCCCAGCTCCTGCCCACAGCGTGGAAATATTCCAGGGTTTCAAGTGATAAATTCGGCAGATTCATCGAATATTATCTATAGCATATGCACTCTGTAAATTTAGTGAGGTTGGGACCCCGTCTTTTGTTTCTTAATATCTCAACAACTTCTCCAGAAGGGTGAGCTCGGGAAATATCTAGTTATACAGAGGGAATGTTCCCCTTTCCGATGGCATCAAAATTAATTCCCAGGTTCTGCCCACAGCGTGGAAATATCTCAGCGTTTCAAGTGATAAATTCGGCAGATTCATCGGATATTATCTATAACAGATGCACTCTGTAAATTTAGTGAGGTTGGGACCCCGACTTTTGTTTCTTAATATATCGGCAACTTATCCAGAAAGGTAGGGGCTCGGGAGATATCTAGTTACACAGAGGGAATGTTCCCCTTTCCGATGGCATCAAAATTAATTCCCATGTTCTTACCACAGCGTGGAAATATCTCAGCGTTTCAAGTAATAAATTCGGCAGATTCAACAAACATATTCTGTAACAGATGCACTCAGTAAATTTAGTGAGGTTGGGACCCCGACTTTTGTTTCTTAATATCTCAACAACTTATCCATTAAGGAGGGGCTCGGGAAATATCTAGTTATACAGAGGGAATGTTCCCCTTTCCGATGACATCAAAATTAACTCCCAGGTTCTTCCCACAGCGTGGAAATATCCCAGCGTTTCAAGTGATAAATTCTGCAGATTCATCGGATATTATCTATAACAGATGCACTCTGTAATTTAGTGAGGTTGGGACCCCGACTTTTGTTTCTCAATATATCAGCAACTTATCCAGAAGGGAGGGGCTCGGGAAATATCTAGTTACACAGAGGGAATGTTCCCCTTTCCGATGTCATAAAAATTAATTCCCAGATTCTGCCCACAACGTGGAAATATCTCAGCGTTTCAAGCAATAAATTCGGCAGATTCAACAAACATATTCTGTAACAGATGCACTCTGTAAATTTAGTGAGGTTGGGACCCCAACTTTTGTTTCTTAATATGTCGGCAACTTATCCAGAAGGGAGGGGCTCGGGAAATATCTAGTTATACAGAGGGAATGTTCCCCTTTCCGATGGCATCAAAATGAATTCCCAGCTTCTGTCCACAGCGTGGAAATATTCCAGGGTTTCAAGTGATAAATTCGGCAGATTCATCGAATATTATCTATAGCATATCCACTCTGTAATGCATTTAAACGAATGCTGTTTATTTGTCATGCTTAATCTTGATATTTTGTAAAGGAACGTTGTCAGGATAATGCAAACTTACAAACTTCAAAATTCACTCAGGTGCCTTACATCATCTCGGAAAATTGTATATTTACCTGTTGATATGTGGCGAAGAAACGCTATAAAAATTAATTAACAATTTCTTAACAATGATAGTTAGAAATCACTCGGGTATAACCTTTCACCTCTGTGGCAATTAACATTGCTGGTATGTGTGATTCCCAATACACTCCCGAATACACTGTGTATTAGGGGATTATGGGTGGATGTTTATTGATAGTGTATTGATAGTCTAGACGGCAATCATCATATCAGTCTAACTAAGCGTATTGTCGGGGTTATGCCCTGCTAGTCTTGAAAACTGGCGTGTACCCGAATATTCAGTGTATACGTAAAACCGTCATCTTGTTTGTGTGTTATCGTATTGGGAGAGGGGCTTTATAAGTTGCAAAACTTGTGTCCAAATCCCTTTCGTATTTTTTGTAAATAAAATTTGTTTCAAGTCAAGTATTCAGTGTACTCGACCCGACCGCTCAATGCATGCTTTGACGAAATATTTGATAACAGAACAGGGTCTTGACCTTCAAGTTCGCATGTTTGAGTTATTATATAGCTTATAAAAGCAAATAGAAAAGACATTAGTCGATGAATTGTCCAAAGTTTCCAACTACAACTTTTACATATTCACTAGCCTATATATACCGACGACTGTAAGATAAGCAAATATCATATAAAGAGACATGAATATCGATATGCAACCTCAAACAAACCTGCATGAAGTTTCGATGCACCAGCCAGACAGGACTACTCCTATACATTGATGTTCACGTTACACCTTATTACCTTAACCTCTCTATTTATAATGAATATCACATAGACATGAATATCGATATGCAACCTAAAACAAAGCTGCATGAAGCATATATTAAAATAACAAGGCTTGATCCAAGTTTAAAGAGTTTATATCAAACTTTCAGTTTTGTTTTTATATAAAGAGCGTTTATTATTTAGTACCCGCGATTCTGATTGCTGATCACCAAGTGGTAACATTCTCGACACATGCACACACTCAAGTCGATTAGATTGATGAATTATTAGTGTAAAACACAGACCCAGGGGGTGGACTCGGGGGTTCCAAACCGCACCTAGCATTTGCTGCGTTTGTCGGTAGAATGAGAACCCAAATGACGCCAGTTTGAATACCTATATCATGATGATATACCCCACGAGAAATATTTGTTGACAGAACACACTGATGATTCATTTTGCGAGCATAATTCTTGTCTGAAAATATGGCGTAAAACACAGAATACTGATTCAGACCTAAGTCCGCCGAACAGACATCGGATGGATGTATACATACAGATGCATGGATGAACACACGGCTAGACGGACGTACAGGTTGACAGACGGGCAAAGGTGCGCCAGTATAACCTATTGAAACAGACTACAATAATCCATTCATAGTACAATCTCATTCTACATGTTTTCAGTCCCCCTTCCCTAACAATTACCCCGCGCGCCCCTGAGCCACTCCACTTTGACTTAATGAATACTGCAAACCATCTTTGCAAGATAGTTCACAACACTGTCCAATAAATCTTTCGGATATCCCAACAACCATATATAACAAGATAATATATAAGCAGCAACTGCTTTCAATTTACTTGGTTAGATATGACGTCAAAATGGCGTCTGTGTGTGGCTAACGTCGTGAAATATCGTATATATAGTATGTCAAATTATATTCTTTGATATTCATTGACTTGTTTCACAGTAATAAAACCCCATTGGAACTGATATTATGACCCACACCAGCTCAGTACATTTGGTGAGGTACCCCCGAATCATTTTTTAAAGCCAGTGTACACGTGGCTTAATTTGAAAGATGTCTTGTCTGGGCTGTGACGACTGAATAAAACCTGCATGAATACCAACAAGAGCTACGCTGCGTGTGGCAAATTTTCCCCGGTATGCTTTTATGAACTGTACACAAACAATGGCAGTGACACTAAATTGTAGTATTGGTAGAAAAGAGCCATAAGTCAGTAAAAATATTCGGACCGAACCCTCAAACTTGACCTGTATTTTGGTATGGAAAACTCACATATCAAAATTGGTTCTGATAAAATGACCCAAACTAATATCCTGAAACCTCAAATATTGAATTAATTCTAATTCGAAAAGAGCCATAAGTCAGTAAAAATAATCGGAACAAACCCATAATCGAACCTGACCTGTATTTTGGTCTGGAAAACTCACATACCAAATTTGGTTCCAATAAAATAGTTATTGAAGATTGAAATTCGAGCTCGGCCTCGATCAGACTCACGTGTTCAGAAATGGCTAAACGCGCCGTTTCCTTAGAAGCTTCTAATAAGTTTCCTCGCATTTCTACTAAATTAATTTTAAATAATATTGAATAAATATTCAACATATAAAGTTATTGAACTTACTTATAATTTTAGTTAATAAAAAAAATTAGATTATAAATATTTTTTATCGTCATGTGACCGGGGGCGGGTGGTAGCTCTGGAAATAATTTGCAGACACGAGGCTCAAAAACAAAATTTCCGACCTCAACAGGGTGGGTGGGTGGTTGTCTCTCGGGTCCGAAAAGCAGTTTTTTCCATGTGCCAATTTGTTTTTACATTTCTGCTATTGAGTCTTATTTTGATGTGTTCTGAACAGAAACAGGTCATATATAGTTAATAGCAATGCCATACTATATATAGAGGTTATCAGAAGTTGGATCAGTTGCACAATGGCCAACAATAAACCAAATTCAACTTGATAGAACAAGAAACTGCACTATTGGAAAAATAAAATTTAATCAGGATTCCATCTACTGATACAACAAAGTAAGAATAACTATGCAGAACTCAGCTGAAAATAAGCAATAAATGGTAAGCACACTTGACCATATGTGACATGGAAATAAAGATATAATAAATAATGGAATAAAATAGACTTTTGACAACGTAAAACATAAAATCTTAACATATAAATTGAAGGCCAGCCAGGCCAGCTTCAACAATTTCAAATTGTTTTCCAAGTTAATGTGGATCAGCTTGTAATGTTAATCACAGTAACAAAGATTTTATCGTCACTGATATCGTGAGCAAAAAAGAAGTGAGATTTGGCAATCCATCCATATGTTATTCCCAATTATTACGAAGCCTATTACTTCAGGCAGTGGCTACCAGCCTGCCATTACACGCTATAACATGTTTCCTCAGTTCTGGTTTCTGAGATGCCCCAAGAGTCATGCGGGTATATCATGGTTATGTTTGGTATTAGCATTATTCTTCAAACTGGGATGAACTGGGATGAACAGTTGTATTTCCACATGTTTTGATAAAAAATTTGGTTCAAGCAATATATCACATAGCAAATATCAAAATATCAAATAATCACTATATATTATGAAAATGAATGTTAATAAAATCTTTGGCACTCTGCCTATCCCTAGAAATGTGATTATGTTGACACATTTCTTGATTAATGACACTTAATATATGATAAATTCAAATAGTATTCTTATCTTCATTATGCACTGTTCTATTAAAATCTCGCGCAATAAACTATTTAGGGGGTGGGTGTCCAAAACTGAACGGAAAAAAAATCCTGAAACGGAAAAAAAAGGGATGCCATGGGTGAAAGTAGCAAAATTGACATAAAAGCTATAAATAGGACTCTATTTAAAAGAGCTGTAAATAATTTTCCCCACAGCGGATTTTAGATATGTTGTTCTCCAGATTCTGTCCGACAAAATTTCCCGGTGGACGCCATTTTTGGGATACCACGACCATTATGGTACCTTGTGCATGCATCAGGTCATCTATACAGGTTCCTGACACAAAATTGTTCATAACACTAAAAGTACCTATATATAAGACAAGGTTCCTAACTCCAGAAATGTAGAATTTCCACATATCCTCAAACTATGGCCAGAAATGGAGCAATATATGAAAACAAGAAATGATAATGAAATAGTCATATTCCTTGAATAATTCCCCATCAATTCAGTATATGAGTCATCCATGCACAGCTAGCGACAGTGGCGATACCCCGCATGACAGCCAGTGCCAAGTTTTTGAACAATAGACCAGAAAATGTAGCAATACAAGCTTATGTCGCAAAAATGGGGGATAACTCCATAAATAAAGTCGGATGGACCTCATAATCAAAACAAAATGAAATTTGCAGCCAAGAAGTCTCCCGGTTCCAACTCGTGACCTAGTAAGCCCAGTTGCATACCGATTTCATATTTTCACATCCTATGTGTATGTATATCATTGTCACGAAAAATCTGCCCTAGTCGGCTTAGTTCTATCCCACCTCGTTACAACCGCAATTGTGTTACTCGTTGTTCGCATGTGTGTACAAATAACACAAGGATACGATCACACAGGTGGCACAATTCCATGTATCGCAAGCTTAATTCTTGTCAAGTAATTGAAGGCTAATTTAAGAAAAAGATTGTGTATATATATATAACCAAGGATAAACATAGATCATACTGCACGGTAGTGTATTTGTATGTCATAGTCGTTTACAAAGAAGGCTAATGTCATTCTCAAATCAGTACATATGTAAGACAAGTGTGGAACTGGTCTTAAACAGAACAAAACAAAAAAGAAGGTTACATGTCTAATAATATAGCCTAGTGTGTGTTTCGTTTCTGGGCACAAGTTACTTATATTCTTAACCCATAGTCGTGGTTTGTCAGAACCCCTTGTTGCTCGTGGTCATAACTTGAGAAAGCCTCTCTTGTGCGATTATTATCTAACATAGATTATGTTTGTTATTATCTCTCTAGATATCTCTTCCCATACTTCTCGGATCATACAGTTACATCAACATACTACAAAATCATGATATTATTCTAAAATTATAGTTCCAAATTTGGTTAATATTCTTAGATCTACCTCTTAACAAGAGGTGTGCACTCGAGTGCTAGCATACCCCCACCGTGGCAAATTCAACCCGCATTATCCGTAAACCCAACAAACAAGATTTTTAACTTTAAAGAAAAATTTTGACTAATAATATCGATATGGTGTCACAAGAAGCTTGTGCAGAAAAAATTATTCAAATTGGTTCATATTTGTTAAAGTTATTAAGTCGGACAGAATTTTCTAAGTCAAAATAAGTCGAAAATGAAGTGTAATATTACGAAAAACAGTCTGAGCCAATCCCTAGCAGCATCATGTAGAGAGGGTATTGTGAGAAGCATGTATACCAAAAATTATTGAAATCGGTTCATATTTGTTAAAGTTATTAAGTTGGACAGAATTTTTGAAGTCAAAATAAGTCGAAAATGAGGCGTAACTTTAAAAAAAAAAGTCGGACCGAACCACAATTAGCATCATGCGGAGAGGCAGTCCTAAGGAGATTGCATACAAAAAATTATTGAAATCGGTTCATAGTTGTTCGAGTTATGAGGTCGGATGGACGGATGGACAAACGGAGGGAGAAAGCGTGACGGACAGACGCAGTCAATCCAGTATACCCCCCATTTTCTTCAAAAGTGGGGGTATAATTAACAAGAAAAGGGAAGAGATAAATCCATCTCAAGTTTACGACATACAATCTACCAATGTAGACTGGAGTTTGTTGACCACAATTATTTCATATATGCTCCCATTGTGATCCAATTTTGTATCTTTATCATGCTGACTCATGTTTGTTTTATCCATGTTTACTGTCACCAGACTGGAGAAATCCCAAATTAATGCATTTGTTCTCATTTATTTACCTATGGCATTACCTATCGCAATACTCGATTTAGCTACCTGTGAAATGGAAATGACTCAGGGCAAGAGGCATAACTCTATGTTCATGACGAAACCATGATGATTCTTTCAACTTCGCGTCTCTATTTAATGGGCCACAGCTTGATAACAATGACAGCATGGTTGAAAGTACATCACCATATCACTCGTGTGAGTATTATGCATCATCATAGTTTAAGGAAAAGATGGCAGCATCAAAATCAAACTTAGGCATGCTTGGTCTTCATTGTCGTAGTCTAAATGCAAACTGGGACTCATTCGTAGATCTTTTAGCCGACATTCAAAGCCCTGGCAATTATATGGACATACTAGCATTAACAGAAATATTTAGAATTAACAAAGATTAATCATTACCAGGCTACCACAATCTCGTAATTAAATCATGACCAGATGGTGATGATGGACAAAGTGGTGTTGGAATTTTTATAAAAGAAAATTTTCATTTACCTCATGTAATTGAGACATTATTTGTAGAGTTGGATGCCGGGAAATATAAACCGTTCATTGTTGGATCCATTTAAGCTTTTCTATTGGGGGATTTTAATTCGATCTACTTAACTTCCAGTCTCATACCAAAACGAGCAATTTTATAGATATAATGTTTGAGAACGGGTTTTAACATAAATAAGGCAACAAACAAGAATAACTGATCATTCGGCAACTCTGATAGACCACATATACACATATACAAACTTATATCACATGCAACTATGGGAATAATACTGTCCAACATTTCCGGCCATTTTGCAATGCCCCTATTAGAATAATAAATCAGCAAAATACTGTCGAAATCGGGTACATGCTGCAGCAGCATGGTTACATGATGTGTAAATATTGCCGTCCAGTTAATATGACGTATATGGGCACATACATGTCATGCTTATAAGTTTCAGACTATATAACACCAGGAAATGTGAGAGATAGTGCAGCTATGTCTTTAGAGGCAATCTCTGTATATTGGGCTATATATATATAATGCAAACCCATCGTTATATAAGGGCACTTGAATGGTGATGTCATGGTCACATGATTTTTCCATAGGTCACGTGTGTCTCTGGCTATCACATTTTAACCAATAATAAAAAAAAATCGGAAAATACCAAAAACATATGGTTATATATAGATCCAAGATGCCACAAAGGTCACGTGACCAATGTGGAGTAGCCAATGTGGCTGCAACATATCAACATGTCTTTATAGTTATAAGTCCAACAACATAAGATGATTAGGAGCGATTAGGAATGCGAAAGTTGAAATGTCTGAGTAATACTAGATATAAACACGAAGAGATATATATATATATATAAAGTAAAATCCAAGATGGCCGATTGTGGCCATGTTTTCCAATGAAATTCAAAAATATTTGATAGCTCCCATCAGTATCAAGATCAATTTTGAAATGAAGTTTGGTGATAATCGGATGAGGGAAGAGGACTGTAGGGTGTGCTAAAGGATTTAGTCATGCAAAAGGCAAAATCCAAAATGGCTGCAGGTGGCATATTTTTTAACGAAATTCGGAAAAATTACTTCCATTGTGTGGTCATACTAAAGATCTATGTGAAGTTTAGTGACAATCGGACAAGTAGGGTGTCGTCTGTAGGGTGTACCAAAGAATTTAGTCATACAAAGAGTAAAATCCAAGATGGCAGCTGGCACCATGTTTTTCAACGCTATTTGGAAAACTTTAATGACTCCTATCTAGAGGTCACCTAGATGATCCATATGAAGTTTGGTGATGATCAGATGAGGGATGTGGTCTGTTGGTTGTGCCCAAGGATTTAGTCATGCAAAGAGTAAAATCCAAGATTGTTGCCACAAAATGGCTCATTCCCCATCTATAATATTAACATCCATGACAAATTTCATGAGGATCCGAGGTAAGATACGACCTGTAGCCCGTGCCAAAGGATTTAGTCATGCAAATAGTAAAATCCAACCAGTGGCCATGTTTTATGACTCGTTTCCATCTATAATATTAACATCCACGACAAATTTCATGATCAGACGAACACCCTGGCCTGTAGCAAATGCTAATGGATTGAATTTTGAAATCCAAGATGACCACTGGTGGTCATGTTTTTTTGGCCGAAAGACCCCAAAATAACTCGTTCCCATCTACATGTCAATGTTAACATCCCTGAGAAATTGCATGATGATCCGACCAAAGGTATGACTTGTAGCCCATGCTAATGGATTTAGTCATGCAAAGAGTAAAATCCAAGATGGCTGCCGGCGGCCATGTTTTTTGGCCAAATGACCCCAAAATAACTCGTTCCCATCTACATGTCAATATTAATATCCATGTGAAATTTCATGATGATCAGACGAACAGTATGACATGTAACCAGTGCCAATGGATTGAATTTTGAAATCCAAGATGACCACTGGCGGTCATGTTTTTTTGGCCGAATGACCCCAAAATAACTTGTTCCCATCTGCATGTCAATGTTAACATCCATGAGAAATTGCATGATGATCAGACCAAAGGTACGACTTGTAGCCCATGCTAATGGATTTAGTCATGCAAAGAGTAAAATCAAAGATGGCTGCCGGTGGCCATGTTTTTTGGCCAAATGACCCCAAAATAACTCGTTCCCATCTACATGTCAATATTAATATCCATGTGAAATTTCATGATGATCAGACGAACAGTATGGCATGTAACAAGTGCTAATGGATTGAATTTTGAAATCCAAGATGGCCACTGGCTGCCATGTTATTTTGCCGAAGGACTTCAAAATGACTCTTCCCATCTACATGTCAATGTCAACAGCCATGACAAATTTAATAATGATCCGGCCAAAGTACGACTTGTAGCCTATGGTAGTGGAAATTGTTGACAGACATACACACGACGCACACATGGGCGACGGATAACAGTCATGGCAATAGCTCAAACATTACAAGTAAAGTTGAGTTAAAAAAGTAGCTCACATTTTATGCAATGCTAAATTCAGAAGCCACACAGAATTCCTCTTCAAACATGAGCGCATACTCAAATTTCAAGATCTACAAGCCGTAAACGTGTCTCTTTTCAAGTTTGACTGGAAACGTAACAATCTTCCAAAATTGTTTACTAACTCATGAATATGAATATATTAACTATGTTAACACTTGACAGGCCGATAGCATAAGAATGAAAACACCAAGAATATGCTTTTTTTCAGCTCTTACAAAACATCACTTCCCAGAAATTTGGAACACTTGAGCCAAGATTTAAAGATTGCGAATATAGAAATAATTTAATAATATAATTAATAAATCATATATTATTAACGTATTCACAAAGTGTACAATGCACCGATACATGTTATAGTTGCAATAGCACCAAAGTATACAGCACCAGAATTTCTGTGGAATTCAATACATGATATCTTTTAACTGGAATAATAGTAGAGTCGCTTATGTCCGTGGGAAATTCTTGAACTGCAAAATAACCATTAATCAATCATAACCATTACCAAGAACCACTTTCCTGTTGAACTGACGTACAGACACAATGCATTGTCCCAAAATCATATAAATCAATCTGGGATATCATTTTGCTGTTTACTATGAATGGTCCATCCCAGCATACAGTGTTTAAAGACTACTACAAAGACATCTTTTGTATGTCGGGTGAATCACGTTGTGTGGCTACCACCAATTAACTGAACACAAGGAAAGCTAAGAAACAGACACCCCACTTCCTCCGGTGTCGGGAATTTAGCCTGGTGAATGATAATGTTCATTTCAACTAAATAAACATGTACTGGGAGGTCAATAACTTATAGTAACTTCACAAAATGACTCCACATATGCTATGAAAGTGGTTGGACTACTTTGTTGAATATGATCATCCATATTTCAGAACCTGGTATTCCTAATATTTCACTTTAATCTTGATCCGGGACGCTACCCCTTATACAAATATATTATCCACCTATGGGATCTATTCTATTTTGATATGCCGTGGTTATCAATACGATTGAAACCTGCTAAGTAGAGCTAAGCAAGGTTCAAATGGTGTTACGATGGAAATTTAATTCAAGGTTACTGCGCAACTAACAGTAAGATAAGCAGGCCAAATGACAGCCATATAATTAATTATACTATTTGTTTGTGTTTGTAAACAAGGATGTGCTGTTTCTTGCTTGCCAAGAAGACTCATGGTATAGCTGAGAAGTACAATCCCCACTTCATAGCTATCACAATAAACAGTTGTGTACTGCTACCTTATATGATATACACACAAAATCTTATCCGCATCAGCAATTGCCATTTGATATGGTAAGCACCAGAAGGATAGACATTGGGATGGTAACACTTGTCCCTCAAGCTAAGATGGAGGTCTACACATACTTTCTAATTTCAAATAGAGATTTGGATTTAATATCACTTAATATCAAGAAATTTGAAGACATGTCATTTTTGTATTATGGGACATCCGTTAATTTGCATAAGAAATTAAAGCTGTGCACATTTACTTAAAAGTAGCTGATTAACCTAATTCCCCATGAAGGAATACCAGGGCGACATTTGGTGGTGTAGTGAATACTGACTTTTGTAATTTGACTGCCATTTTGGTAGCCATCTTGGATGAAATTGAAAAGTTCTGTTGAAGTGTTATTATAATTCCATATGTGGCACGAATATTTCTTTCCCCTCACTGAATTCTGCTCATTTCTTTAAATCTATTGCTGGAATATCGAAATTGATTTTTGACAAAACTCTAATTCAGTTGTATAAAGTGGATTTTTGACAGATCGAACATGTTTTGTACAATACAATTGGTGTACTTCATTGCAGAAGCAATGAGTATACAGTGAATTGTCACAATTCGCAGTCACTACCAAACGGAACGTCATCTACATGATATTCTTGAAAATAGCAAATTTTTTGAATTTCTGGTGCCATTTTGGCAGCCATCTTTGACTGAAATAACATTTTCCCGTGACTTTGGGTACTGTACTTTGAGAACTGCTATTGATGAATTGCCCTTACTGTAAAAAATGTAAAACAATTAAGAAATATGCTCAGAATTCGTCAGTTCTTAGGACAACCCTACATCTGAACTGAAATGACAATGACGTCATCTTTGTGACGTCATAATTCCCGCCAGTCGCGGACCCATGAAGTCTAACAAACTTTTTCCGACAAAGTAAGTGATACCCTATCATAATATCATAGTCTCTACATTTGTTCAAAAAATTCCCACGGAAGTACATAAGCGACTCTACTATAAGTCAGAACACTCACGGTTTGGAATTAAGAATTCCAACAAGATCATTCATCAAAGCTGGATCATTCATACCAATAGCACAGTCAAATGCAGTCTGAAAGTAAGCAAGTTATGCACTATAATTGAAAAATACCAAGGAAAGGCCACATAATACAATCCCAATGCTTATTTAATGAAAGTGTACATGACACTGTAGCTCAACTTGGAGAGGGGATAATTTGATAAGTTAGTCAATGGAGTGATTATGAATGCGGAAAGTTGAAATGTCTAAGTAAAATACAAGATGTATCAACATGAAAGAGATATATATAAAGTAAAATCCAAGATGGACGCTGGTGTCCATGTATTCCAATGAAATTCAAAAACATTTTGATAACTCCCATCTAGTAGATCAATATCCAGATCAATATGAAGTTTGGTGATGCTTGGATGAGGGTATTGGATGGTAGGGTGTTGGGATTTAGTCATGCAAAGAGTAAAATCCAAAATGGCTGACACTGACAGTGGCATGTTTTTTAACGAAATTCGGAAAAATTAAATTACTCCCATCGTGTGGTTATCCTGAAGATCCATGTGAAGTTTAGTGACGATCAGACAAGTAGGGTGTCATCTATAGGGTGTACCAAAGGATTTAGTCATACACAGAGTAAAACCCAAGATGGCAGCTGGCGGCCATGTTTTTCAACGAAATTCTGAAAACTTTGATGGCTCCCATCTAGAGGTCACCTGATGATCCATATGAAGTTTGGTGATGATCGGATTAGGGATGTGGTCTGTAGGATGTGCCCAAGGATTTAGTCATGCAAAGATGGCTGCCAGTAGCAATGTTTTATGGCCAAATGACACAAAAATGACTATTTCCCATCTACATGTCAGTGTTAATATCCATGACAAATTTCATGATGATCCGACCAAAGGTACTACCTGTAGGTTACACTGGTGTAAATAAGGTTCCGAGTGACATCTAGCGGATGCGGGAGGAATATATAGGAGAGAATAAAATAGACACTGGGCCCTGATTGGTCAATAGCCTTGTGTGCTTTTCACATAAAAAAATCATCACACCTCTTCCCTATGATTTCCCATAGGTAAAATAACCATTGGCACAGGAATTAACCCTTTGTAGGGAAGTTTGAATTTTTTGGTGTCGTCTAAAAATTGACTGTATTTTTTTATGCGGTTCTGACACTAGTTACGAAAACATAAGATTTAAAGGCGAATTCCCTGCTAGACAGACATGATTTTTTTGTGTAAAAAGTTTCCCAAAATGTCAATTTTTCAGATTTAAAGAAAATTTTGGACCAAACATTTATATTGCCAACACTATACGCTAAAACGTTAGCACTGAGGCCTATGGAAAACATTTACACCAGTGTAACCTAAAGGGAAAAAATAGCTTTTTATCATTTTTGATTCCTGGGAGTCACTTTAAAGCATTTTAATGCATTTTACAGAGCCTGGTCTTTCAGTCCAATGAATATCTCATGCTTGGTGTGGCTATTCTTGCTGCTGATGTGTTCTTTCACTTACATCAGCCAAAAAAATAGTAAGATTTTTCATAAAAAATGCCAATTTTTCAAGGTATTTTCAAATTTTTTCAAGGTGGTAATAGTCACATGATAATGCAAATGACCCATAACATGAGCATGTCAACGACACATATATCAATTGTTATAAGAACCTAATCTAACAAGTATTTTGGATTTTATAGCCAGTGATATACAGATATATATCATAAAAGTGTGTCATTTCCACTGGTGGGTATGGTCATTTGAAGGTTAATAGCACTAAAACTTGGACACATTTAAGAAAATGCTTCAGCAATTCAAAGAGAGCATATCTTTATTCAACTAATTCAATATACACCCACATCCAGTTATCTTGGATCACCCTTGCAGACCTGAAAATGTCATATTTTATTCTTCAATGTGCTGATAAAGTCATGCTCTTGATGCTCAGCTGATCAGATCTGGACTCAATGACCTCACATCACCAGAAGTTCTCTCATGGAAAGAATATTGTACAGTCTTCCATAGCTGATCCAAGTTTGCAACACCAGACCCCTAAAACTGAGTGAAAATGGGGCCTGAACATGACTGGTGGTGGAAAATTGTGCTTTTTTGATGAATAATTTGTTAAAGGGGGTGGGGTTAAATTGTGTGTGATAAATAAAGAACCACAGAAGTGATATTGTTTTTGAACACATTTTTTCCATTGATGGGCAATTCTGAAGAAATGTAGGGAGTTACAATTATTCCGCGAAAAAGCGGGCTATCGCTTTAGGTTACACTGGTGTAAATAAGGTTCCGAGTGACATCTAGCGGATGCGGGAGGAATATATAGGAGAGAATAAAATAGACACTGGGCCCTGATTGGTCAATAGCCTTGTGTGCTTTTCACATAAAAAAATCATCACACCTCTTCCCTATGATTTCCCATAGGTAAAATAACCATTGGCACAGGAATTAACCCTTTGTAGTGAAGTTTGAATTTTTTGGTGTCGTCTAAAAATTGACTGTATTTTTTTATGCGGTTCTGACACTAGTTACGAAAACATAAGATTTAAAGGCGAATTCCCTGCTAGACAGACATGATTTTTTTGTGTAAAAAGTTTCCCAAAATGTCAATTTTTCAGATTTAAAGAAAATTTTGGACCAAACATTTATATTGCCAACACTATACGCTAAAACGTTAGCACTGAGGCCTATGGAAAACATTTACACCAGTGTAACCTGTAGCCCATGCCAAAGGAATTAGTCATGCAAAGAGTAGAATCCAAGATGGCTGCTGGCGGCCATGCTTTTTGACAGAATGACCCCAAAATGATTCGTTCCCATCTACATGTCAATTTTAACATCAATGACAAATTTCATGATGATCAGACAAACAGTACGGGCTGAAGGCCGTGCTAATGGATTGAATTTTGAAATCCAAGATGGCCACTGGCAGCCATATCTTTTTGCTGAATGACCCCAAAATGACTCGTTCACATCTACATGTCAATTTCAACATCGATGACAAATTTTATGATGATCTAACCAAAGGTACGACCTGTAGCCCGTGTCAAAGGATTTAGTCATACAAAGAATAAAATCCAAGATGGCTGCAGACGGCCATGTTTTATGGCCGAATGACGTTACCAGTTCCGTAATAAATAAATGACATTTATTGCACATGCAAACAAAATAAGAGTTAATTAGTATTAAACCACGTTTCAATTAACCATTTCTCGATTGTTTCCATTTAATTTATTTGATCAGCTGATGACGATGAAAAATCCGAAGTAGATTGACGACGTCAGCACTCAATGTAAATAAATAGCACAAATGTGCATTGGCGGATTGTGTTCTCTCGTTTGACTCATAAAAGTTATTATTCTCAGCACATTAACATACGATATACTCCAGTAAACTGGCCAGACATACCCAACCACCACCCCCGCCTTGTGTCTGGAAAAAATCAGCAGACCCCCTCCTCTGCTTGATGTATTTAATGAATCATTTCACCGCATTGCCATCGCTTAAAACATTGTTAACTCTTTCATCACTGAATATCACAGTTACATATATCCCACAACCCTGAATATCTGACAATAATATTAAGAAAATAGTATGTGCATGTTATGTGTACTATACACTATAATAGTAATAGATACCTATGGCAATCTACGTATTGTCGTGTCCGGGAGATATTGAAGTATCAAATGAGTATGTTTGTGTGACTGTCAATTCGTCTCGTTAAGTAATTACATGTATAAAACAGGTGAGAACCAGACTTGTTTACCCTCCAGATTTTCGCGGGAGACTCCCGATTTTAATCGTCTTTTCCCGTGCTCCCGATCCGGAAACAGAATCTCCCGATTTCAAATGTCTATACCAGAATAAAAACATAATATACAGTGATTAATAGGCTGTCCCTGTGGCGACTAACACAGGCGCAAAAATCAATTAGCTAGCGGCTGACCACACGCAATGAAGCCATGCGGGTGCAATAAATCAATTTAGACTAATCCTACCAGCGACACTGGTATTCATGTCGGCTTTGATTCTTTTGTGAAAGTGACGAAAGAGTAAGTGGAAACTGAGCTGTATTTGTCAATATCATAAACGGCGGATTTCCTTACAAGCTTATGTGTGACTATATAACGAGACCATGCTGGGATTTATGCAGACTGAGATGGAAAGGTTGTTAAGGAAATTCTTAGGAAAGTTTGTGAAAAGCATCGTGATAAAAGCCAGTGACACTATCACGTCAGTACGATATGAGTTAACAGAAAATCAACTTCCGGATACTAGTCTCGCAGTTGGCATGACAGCGCGCGCATACATCGAGGAGGTCAAAGGGCAAATAAGCCCCAGCGAAGTGAAAACATTTTATGACAGTGCGCGTACGTTCTATCAGGCAATTGTTGACAAAATGATTCAGAAATTTCCCTTTGATGAACACATATTTGATGATTTGAAAATTCTTAATCCAAAGGAAGAAGCCAGGGACAATGTTACGGATTCATCGTTGATTAGTTTGTCAAAACGCTTTGGGCTAATTCAGACAGATGAGCAATTCGACGATCTCGCAGACGAATTAATCAACTACAAAACTGCAGTAAATCTTCCAAAGTTCAACCATGAAGATGAACGATGCGACGAGTATTGGATGAATATATTGACCAAAGTTACTAGCACAGGACAGTTGAGATTTCCACACCTAGGACTAGTTGTTAAAACTGTGTTATCTATTCCAAACAGTAATGCTGACAGCGAACGTATTTTCTCAATTTGTAAAAAGATACAGACAAGCTTTAGATCAGAGTTAAACAACGATACATTGTGTGCTCTGCTAGCCTGTCAGATAAACATCAATGGTGATTGCTTTAATTACAAGCTATCGCAGGATGTGCTAAAACTTTCAAAATCAGCCCTCAAATCTTATGTGAAAGAGCATTCTTCAGAATGTGAGAAGTAAGCTGTGAATGTGATGAACATTGTTAATTTATTTTGTTAATGTTGTAATAATATATTGTTATTGGTTTTTAAGTTTATATATAGAATAAAATCATATATAAGGCCAAAAAAAAAAAGGTTTTGGTTCTCGGGCAATTTTTTTTTCAAATCAATGAGGGAGGGAGGGTTTTATTTTTATTTTTATTTTTTTCCGAGCATAGTAAGCATGGACAAAGATACCTTCCTCTGTCTAGTAATAACCAGAAATGTAGAGGGAACTGTTATGCATATAAACTCATTTAGTCTTACATAAAAATGACATTGTACTACCAGTGTATGACTGGGATTACCTAACATTATATAATCCCCGACATTTACTACTGTTATTTTTGTCTAAAAACTGATACCTCTCCATTCCAATATGTGATCCTGAATTTAGTACATTTACTGTGCCTTTCAATTGTATAAAGTTACAATTAGTGTAAGTTAGTTCACAATGACTAATTGTAAGAAGAGCATGAGGATCAGCTAATCATTTTCTTAATTGTAGTCATCTACTTCATGTTGTAAGCCTGCAAGTCACTTTTAACACATTACATGTTAGAGCTCAATGCACACTAATATTCAACACATATCTGCTATGGACATGGTTATAAAATATATATATATTTTTTATCTTTTTTTCTTCTTCAAATTAATGTTTTCATATGTTTTTTTGTCATAACATCAGGCATTGCAATAAAAAGGCCTAATGCGGCCCTTTTTATTCAATGCGGCGGGGCCTGAGAACCAAAACCTTTTCTTTTTTTGGCCTAATCATAATAACTTATTCTTTATTTATAGTAGCCCATAAATTCTTTTCTATACGTGATGTTTTAGTAATTTACCATCGAAGATAAAATCTCCCTATTTTTATCCAAATCTCCCTATTTATGAAGGTGAATCTCCCTATTTCTGATTTTCAAAGTAAACAAGTCTGGTGAGAACAGGTAACATTTATGTAAAATCGCTTTTCACATCTTGTTTTCTGTTATTGGTGGTGCAATATGAATACTACATCTCTAATATAGTTTTACGTTCATGTTCTACTAAACCTCTGGGAACCTATAGTCCATTTACCTGTGATTTACTGTGCCATGACAACAGGTAATATATACATATGTGCATTTCAAAGTTCACAAATATTCGCTCAGTCTGTTTGAAAAGCCATACAATTTCAAATGTTTTATTGCATTTTCAGTTTAGTTAAGGACTTACAATAACCTTTTATATTATGCATGTACATGTGCTTGGCAAATACATTGGACAATGTTGTTATTGCAGGTAAGATGGACACATGTGACAAAAGTCCTTGGTATATATATATATATATATAGATATATATATAATTACTTATTTTACTTCCATGCTCTGAATCCAGGTCAGACAGTTCATTATCGCTAGAGTTAGAGTAATGAATTTAGTCTCCACTGTGATTTTTATCATCAGAGACAGGCTGTTTTCTGGATATTTACTAACTGCACACAAGATATCAAATACACAAACATTAAAATTCTCAAAGAATTCATCCTCAGAAAATTCGTCACCATCTGGATATCACCATCACTATCACCGGATATGTTTATAAATTTAGTTTGCTTGGTCTATGCCTGTTTGGAAAGGAATAAAACTCATTTCTAAAACATTTGTGAGATAAAACCAAGTTTATATATTTCCTGTCTATGCTCCAGAATACCCCCCACATAAGATAAACTTTAATTGCCATATGTTTGTGATTCAAAAGCAATTAAAACATAGGATGCCTGTGTTTGACATAATGGCCCGCTTAAGCGGGCTGCCGTGATGAAGCGTTATATTTAATCTGCCCGCTACAGCGGGCTGCCGTGATGAAAGAGTTAAATTCACCCAATTGTTTTGTGTTTTTTTTCTGCAGACTTAGATGATTGTTTTTATATTAATTATTATAAAATTTCAACATAAACTAGAACGGAAAACATGAACAAAATAAAAGGCCGCTCGGCCAAAGTGTCCCCTGAACCGGTGGCTTCATTTGGAGCGGAGGCTTTGTAGAAGTATACTATATGGATAAGACACTTGTGTATTATCTCATTACTGACATGCATACAAATAATCAAATCTTAAAAAAACTCTTAAAGTCAAAATATAACCTCAAATTGGCACAAAATGAAGAAAATTACAAGAAAAATTGAAAAGTCGAAAAGCCCATAACTCTGAGAAATATCATCGGTTTAAACTCAAATTCGAACTTGACCTGTATCGTGATATGACTGATCCACATAAAAATGGTATTTGCAATTAAAGGAACCAAACTTGAGATATCATCCGGAAACCGAAAAAGTGAGATATTTTCTAAGTAAAACAAGTCGAAAAAGGGCCACAACTCTCGCAAAAATGGGCAGAGCATACCCATATTCGAACTTGACCTGTATATAGGGCTGATAAACTGACATACCAAATTTGGTTCAGATATGATCACCCAAACTGAAGTTATCATCCGGAAACCAGAAAATTACAAGATTCTAAGTAAAAAAAGGGCCATAACTCTCGCAAAAATGGGCGGAGCTTTTAATCTAATAACCGAAACTAAAGTTATCATCCGGAAACCATTTCCGAACGGACGGACGCACACTGGCTATTTTAATAGTCCCCCGAATTTTTTTTTCGGGGGACAATGATTGAACACTCAATTGATTGCTATCATAGTAGTGAACATCCATGCCAAATTTCATTGATATCTATCAACCGGTGGTGGATATAGGGACAAATAAACCAACACTTCCAAATAAACAAAGATGAATAACTCTAGAATGGAAAACCACAAAAAAAGGTTGAACATTCAATTGATTGCATCATAGTAGTGAACATCCATACAAAATTTCATTGAGATCCGACAACCGGTGTTGGAGATGTCTGCTCGGATGGGGAGAAAAAAACAATATTTCCAGATAAACAAACATGAATAACTCTAGAATGGAAAATCCGGCAAAAACGTTAAATGCCCTCATAGTCATAGTCATAATTTCATTCAGATCCGACAACAGGTGTTTGAAATATCAGCCCAGTTGGACGGATGGAAAAAACGGGAGGATATAGTCAGCACGGACGGACAGACGGACGGACAAATGAGGTCAATCCAGTGGATTCACAACTCTGAAAACAAATTCTACCTAATAAAATGGATTTAGATGAAGATAAATAACATAAATACTGATTTATTTTCAATAATTTGACGTCTGAAGAGTTGCGTTGGCTGGGATGTTGATGCTATCACCTTTCAGTGTTGGCTGCGGGCAGTGACATTAGGAATATGCATATTGGGTAAAGGGTTAACAAGCGCACATTATTGCATACAGGACTATCCTGGATATTGTGCTATCCTACCGCATCACACTCATGCCATAAACTGACAGCCACTAACACATATCACCTTTAGACTTCACCCGTCAGCAGCCATTATTCTTACTAACCTTGACATTGCCAGATGTCCACATTGCCCTAACAATCTGGAGGTTTTTATGCCGGTTCTCCATGACAGTACACATGGAACGGTGGCCATCCATTATTTGAGCAATTACCTGCTCCTCTGACATAACTTTGCTCTTGTTCTCTTTCTGCAAATGACAAATGGCAATGACTAGCAACAATTACAATTTGTATAATTCATAAAAATTTGTAAAAATAATTGGACGGACCACATATTTGAACTTGGCATATATTTATGGCTGAGAAATAATATTTTTTTACCCGAAATATGTATCTCCTAATAAGTATCTTGGACACTGAGTGAACTAATGGTTATATACTTCTTGCTTGCAAGATCCGAGATGAATATATTTTAAATTGGTACGAAGTACCTACAGTAGGCGCACTTCTGACTGACCATGTGAAAGTCCTTTCGCTACAAATTCAATGAAAGTGAAGTCTGTGGTCTTTAATTTCTCCCTTCTGTGTGTTTGATGCATTTGACCGAGTGCGCGGAGTGGGAATGTTGATCCCAACTGGGAGGGCCCTATGAGTTCAGTGTCCAAGATTTATTAGGAGATAATTATTTTGGGTAAAGATATCTTGGACACTGAATGAACTAATGGTTATTATTAGAATTCTTGAATAGGAGGCAGATTAATCAGACTCGGGCTATGAAACCCACCTGCTGAAGCGGAAAAGATTTGCATCCTGTAACTAAAAGTTCCCTTGGTAGACATGTGAAAAGATCCTTGTGTCCCATACGCAGTAGCTCAGATAACTCCAAAAGCAACTGAGCCTCCGAAAAGGAAACAGCATGTACTTCATGTGCCCTAATGTTCACAGAGTGAAGGTGTCTAGGATTAATATATGGTCATATGCAAGGGAAATAACTCATTCATGCACGGCCCAAAAAGGACAAAGTGACCTAACCTCCCTGCCCCCCCCCCCCCCCCCCCAATTCTGAGGATGAAGCTCAGCACTCAAACGACATCCAGGAGATGTTGACCGAGTACACAAGACATGAAAGCGGGGACCGTAGCAAACCTATGAGTAAACACGGTTATTACCCAGGGGCTAGGAGAAGCCTGTTGTTCATAGACCAACTGGGCACCAGGGATACACCATTAGAACATTTACAGGGAGTTGAGCAGATTTTGTCCAGGACACTGGGAAAAATGGCTGTTGAAGGAAAAGCATACATATAGAGATGTGACCAAGACAGATAGAGAGTCCATCTCCGGTACACAAAGCCAAGTAACTGGAAGTACTATTTTCATAAATATAATAGATATTTCATATAGAAGACACTTACACACTGAACTATGTGGTATTCGCTTTGCATGTATGTCTCAAACGTATGAGAACCTTGCCTTAGCGGTTACCAATTGGTATGAAATTTCTTCAGTATGAAAATTAGAACTTCTTGTCACGTGATCTTTCCTATAAATTGGATTCACAGGTAAGATGCTGTCTTTTTCTCGTTTCTTTGAGGACGATGAGGTCGGCATAAATGATGATGACATACCACTAGGATCACATGACGGCGGAGGAACAGGCCTGGACGTATCATGAGGGATGATGTTTCCAGGGGAGACAAGACCCCACCCAGAACAGCCTCCAAAGGCTCAGGTGCTGGGGCTTCTGCCCTTGAAGATTGGTAGCCCAAATCAACAATAGCCGCACCCTGCCTGCCACTGGTCCTAACTGGCATGGTTTGCTCAAGTGTGTTTATCATTGACCAACATGTCCTAACCCAACTCCGACAAGTAGTACACCGGTTAGTCGGTGAGCATCCCATGCACAACACACAAGGTGTGCAGTCGCCAAAGTCAAATTTAGTTAACGGCAAACGAGACAAGACATTTTTTCGGTTAGTTAATGAATTATGAATTAGCAAGGTTAAATATAAGACAATGTTCATCCCTGTACGTCTGTATTGTAGACCGCGTAAAGGAGAAAAAGACAGCATATTACCAGTGAATCCAATTTATAGGAAAGATCACGTAGCCAAGAGACAAAAGGTTACATGCGGTTACCTATTACAACTTCTGGTACAACCTGAAGTTCTAATTTTGTACCAAAGAAATTTTGCAACAATTGGTAACCGCTAAGGCAAGGTTCTACATTTGAGACATACATGCAAAGCGAATGTGGAACATGTCTCTGTAGGAAATATTGAATTGTATTGTCAACAAGTAGATTAACGGATACAGCTAATGGATCTGCCTGAACATTCTGGCGACCTGTGATGTAACTATGTTAAGTTAAATATTGTAAAAAAAACAGACTGGACACTGCCAGTTTTGAGGGAAACTGCCGAAAAGAATTTTCAAACCCCCTAGCAAACAATGATGAGACAGTATTAAAGAATAAAGGATTGTTGATCAATTGTGAAGATGTAATTCCGAAAAAAGGAAAACAATGTCTTATGTTGGTGAAGAAGAAATTGAAAAGACTTACCTTTCATTGAATTTATAGTGAAAGGATATCACATGGTCAGTCAGAAGTTGAACCTGTCGGGTTTGACCGTGCGTACAGTAAGTACTTCATACCAATTTAAACAAAATTCTTCCAGGATCTTGCAAGCAAGAAGTATATAACCATTAGTTAATTCAGTGTCCACAATATATATTTGATGGAGATACACACATACCAACTTTGGTTCTGATAAAATAATACAAACTTTGTTTTCTCTTTTCAGATTACTTTTAGTTAGTAAGTACAAAATTACTATTTGTCAAACGGTCACTAACAAGCAGTCGCAGACGGTGGTATCCCCCGCCGAATTGTGCAGTTGGGGAAGTACATTCTCAATAATGTTTGCGTTCTCAGTATGTGCTAAACAAGAGGTGGGATTTTGTCAAAAAGCCTGGCTTGCGAACTCATTTTAGGTACTGACATTTGTGGAAATTAGCCATGTAACGTAGTCCATTTGCACCAAAAATAATAAAGAAACTCTGCTGAAAATATCCGGCTGGACCTGGATTGCGAACTCATTCTAGATACTGGTCATGTGAACTCATATACCAAAAATCTTTGAAATCCATTGACATTTGTGGAAATGAGCCTTGTGACGTCGTCCATTTTCACACAAAAAAATAAACAAAGTCCAATAAGTCCGCTTAAAATATCCGGCCGGACCTGGCTTGTGAACTCATTCTAGGTAATGGTCAGGTGAACTCATATACCAAATATCTTTGAAATCCGTTGAGATTTGTGGAAATGAACCCTGTGAGGTCGTCTATTTGCTATTTGGTAAATTTGACAAAAATAATAAACAAAGTCCAATAACTCTGGTAAAAATATCCGGCCGGACCTGGCTTGTGAACTCATTCTAGGTAATGATCAGGTGAACTCATATACCAAAAATCTTTGAAATCCGTTGACATTTATTTAAGTTATGACTCTTACAAATCCGGGACAGACGGACGGACGGTAAGACGGAACCCATTCCTATATCCCCCGCAAATTTTCAATTTGGCGGGGGATAAATATAGTTTAGGGTGGTGGGAGTGTAAGTTTTTGCCCCATAGTTGTGCTACGTTCGCCACAGGGCCACAATAATACAACCATCCAATAGAAGATATGCCAAGGATTGCAAACATGCATACAATATCTGTTAGTATTCGATAAACAGTTGAAACGGACACATTGAGCTGAATCAGCGGGAAAAAAATAAGTTCACAATTAACAAAATAATCTCAAACGTCAAACAATATTTTTACCATTTTAAATACCACTCACATAACTGTCTCCCAAATCAAAGGAATAAAAAGATAAATTGAATTAACCAGAGCAATGCATAAAAATAAGGTTGAGTAGCCTGAGGAAAATGTGAAAAAATTATATATTGCCCCCTAGATGGTATGGGTACAGATAAATGAAAATGTCAATGACGCTGTAGCTCAACTTGAATAGGCGTTAAGTTTATGCTGAGCTGTCAACAGAATAGGAACAATTGGATAACTCCCATCTAGATGACACCCCGAAAAATCATCTGAAGTTTGGTGACGATCGGATGAGGGATGTGGCCTGCAGACCTGTTTAATGCCTAAAAATCTGTTAGTGAGATTCTGCCCCTTCAGTCAGGGAGATTTGGGTCTTGTCAGGGAGATTACAAAATTGCAGCTAAAATGTAACATTTTCACTATTTATTCCTTTGAAAAATGGTGGGCAGTGATTTTAAAGTAGTTAAATGTAATTAATCTTCACTTTTGAAAGGATGAATTCATGTAAATGCATATTTCTGATCACATTTGAATGTATTTATTCAAATAATTTTTTTTTTATATTTTATGGTAACATTTGTTGATAATCTATTTCATTAGTGATATCAATGTCTAGCGTTATAACATTTAAAACCAAGAAAATTCTTTGGCCTACGAATCCCTATACTTGGAGTCATATCCGCATCATTTTGATGGACTTTCAACAACTTCGTCACTGTCAGAGTTTCGTCGAATTAAAAGTTTAAAACACCGGACATTTCTAAATTTAACACAACAACTAGTAAACTAGAATGATTTATTGCAGAAATAAACCCAACCCCAGTATATATAGCATGTGCATGTATTTACTAACACGCCATGCTTGGGTGCTTATAGTAATTATTGACCCCCAAAGAAACCAAACTGCAATACATTCAATTAATTTCTTTTGAAAGAGTGCCAGTCATCATTAGTCGCGACAAAGATGCAGTGTAATAAACGCCAGAGGCTACTCCGGTTATCAATGGAGCACACCTGATCTCGGCAAATCTCGTTCACACGTGGTTTCAATTGAAAACACTTCCGCGTTCTGAGAATTTTGACATTAATTTTGTTGTTGATTTGATTGAAACCGTGAGATTACAAGCTTAATCCGGGAGCGCGGGAGATGAGGCCTCAAACCGGTAGTCTCCCGCATGATCCGGGAGATTAAACAGGTAAATACCAACCCATGGCAATAGCTCAAACTTTGTCAAGTTGAGCTAAAAAGTGGACACTAACTCATTCTGCTAATTACATTATTACTTACGATGACAACCATAATGACATTTTGTGGTGATTTTTATGTTATCACAAAACAGTCAAAGAATAATTATGTTTCAAGATTATAAATCAAGTTGGTATGTTTTCAATGATCTTACTGTTATTTCATTATGACACTGGGACTTTCTACCAATCGTGGAATGAAGATAGTGGTTGTTTGGTATTTACTACCTCATGGAGAAGGTGGAATTTAGCAAATACCAGTAATTTGAAGAGTAGTTGAGTGCAAAACTGGTATAAACTTGTGGTCTCAAATGAGATTATTTTACTTAGAAACTGTACACAGGTTTCTTTTTATTGTATGAGTTACTTGAGCCCATTAACATGTTAGACAATTTGTTTGCAGAGCTCAGTAGAATAAATAAATGGATATGCTACAAATTTTCCAACCATTTCAATGAAATGCAAATAATAATAATGAGCAGTTGTGTGATTGGGTCATCTGACTGGTGCACTTACTGTTCATCAGACTGGTGCACTTACTGTTCATCTGGCTGGTGCACTTACTGTTCATTTGACTGGTGCACATATTGTTCATCTGACTGGTACACTTATTTGTCATGTGACTGCTGCACTTTCTGGTCATCTGACTGATGCATATACTGATAATCTGACTGATGTACTTACTGGCAAGAAATCAGCTGCTTGTGCAACTCGAGGTGTTTTATTGACATCAGCTGTGTGTGTCTTGCCCGGTGCTGTAGTCGGCCGTCCTGAGTCAGGTGGCTTGGAATGTATTATGTCGGGCTGCTTGGGTAACTGTTTAGGCTGCGATACTAATTGCTTAGGTTGATGGGGAGGTTCCCTTCGTTCTTGTACAGTCTTTATTTCTGGAGATTGCTGTCGTTGTTTTGGCTGTTTGGGTAGTTGTTTTGGCTGCTTAACAGGTATGGAATCTACACTTCCTGTGAATGATTATTAAACCAACACATCATGGATGGAGTCAGGTCAAACCACTGCTCTCCTCATAAGGGCTAACATTTAAATATGTAAATAGTGGCTAAATCAATGCATGGTAAATGTAGAAGATTTGTTAACTGATCACTTTGTGTGGATACCACTATGGCACCCGATGATATACGCAAACGATGTGTATGATTTAAATCATCCAAATTCATGACAAAATAAGTACTCATCTTTGTGACTACTGACAGATCATATTGCATTCCGTTTTGGTCTGGACAAGTTGCAACTCGGGTCTGCTGCTATACAAGAACCATTTATTTGGCAACAACAAATTGTGGTCAAATTTGGTTTTGTTAACCTGTAGCTAACATCTAAATCAAGTTATCAATCGCTTATACACACACATATATGTTCTACTATTTCAAGTACCACCTAGTACCGTGTACCAGCGGTGCCGTGGGTTCTGGGATTGGTTCTGGTACCTTTGAGAAGCCTGTCACCACCAGGTGTGGCAAAATATGCCCATTGACTTAGTTCAGCAGTCAAACTAGTTGGAGTTATCTGCCAAAAACTAATAATAAAACTAAAACTTTTAAGTCTAACGGGTCCATAATTCAGACAAAATCATGTGGCAAATCCCTGATTCCAGCAGTTCTTTGAGCAAATTCAGTCACATACCAAGTTTGGTGGTGATCAAGCAACGCTGACTGCAGTTATCAAAAGGAAACCAAAAACCCCCCAAATTTTTAAGTTGAAATAAAAGGTCACTGACCAAAATGTCCCCCGACGAAGGTGGCAGGTTTGAAGATCCCTATACTACAACCTGTAGGAGGAATTGATTACACCAATATGATACAAAGTGCATATTCACTAAATATGTCGAGAAATTTCCAAACAGTTTTATTTGAGAACATATATAGGGCCTTTAGAGTTAGAAAGAACAACACTGTGATGGCATCCTTAGTAACAACAACAGCTCAGGTGTCTTGGAGTTGAACTGTCTTTGCTTCGCTGGTCAAATCATGATACTGGTCGTTGTAATTCAGGTGCATATTATTAACAGCTCAAAAACATTAACAAATCAAATAAATATTTTATTGGAAATAAAAATAAAGTTTGTAAATAAAAATTTGTAGAATAAAACTATATTAGATGACTGTACACAAGTCACAATTGCAGAGTACATTGATTTAGTCGACCTGAAAAATATTACCGTGACGACGCAGTTTTCATTTTTTACGATTTTTATTAAGAAATGTCGATTAAATTGTACAAAATCTACAACAAAACCCAATAAAAACATAAACATTAATAAAGTTACATCCATTTTATTGTTTACATTAAAAATAAAAGCAAATATTTTTGTGTTATAATGCATTATTTTTGTTGTAAACTAAAACTACGACGAAAAAACCCGCAAAACTCCGAGCTCTCTGGACGCTATGCGGCAGGGCTCTCTGGACACTACTCGGCACTCTGGGGCTCTCTGAACGCTAAAGGGTTAAATCAGGCATACAAAAATAGGAGATTAATACAGTTAACACTTGTATAATTCTGTTATTAAAAGCATTATGGTCATATAGTTTATTGAATTAATTAATCAATATTCGTAAGCCTTTCCATGTCAATTATTAGCTAAAAAAAATCTTGCTATTGTAATAACATAATTATCCTACCATCATCAGTTGGTGGCTTGAAGGGAGAATCATTGCGACCCGGTGAATGATCTGAAATAGATAGTGCAAACACCATAAATGCAGGCACAAATAAAGCTATCAATTATATTATTTCAACAGAACAATTCTGTCACTCCATTAGAAACATAGAAATATCTAACTTAGTAGAGTACAGCAGTACATAAACGAGAGCTGGGCTGTTACATTTGGAATACCGCCTTGTATGGTCACACTCTTAAGTATAAAATTCATCAGGCCTAACCATCACCATTGTCAGTAAGATTCGATTCATTTTATTTTTTTTTAAATCTGTTGAATATCATCCCAATTTTACTTTGTTGAAAGCCCTGGTGATGGTGAACACCAAATTACATTAAGATCTTATAACCATGGCTGAGATACGAAGGTGGAAGGATAAAACAAATTAACATTTCCTGATAAACAAAGAATAACTCTAGAATTGAAAACATGAAGAACACCATTGAACACTCTTCTGAATGTCCATATGGTGGTGAACATCTATACCAAAATTTTATTGAGATCCGACAACCCATGTTGAGATATCTGCTTGGACGGACATATGGACCGATTGAGAACCAGATACGTGTAATCCAGTATACCCACCATTCACTTTGGCCGTGGGTTTAAAATAAAAGGCAATATGTCTATGTTATTAATATTATACTAGATTAATACTATGACTAAGATGACGGTCTGTTGTTATTTATTAGTAAAGGTCACAGGGTGTAGAATGGTCTAATCAACAATACACCCCACCCCTGATTCGGATTGGGTCATTTAGAAATATTTGAAATATGCCATTAAACAAAGAAACAAATCATGGAGATGACTATGTAAGTACAGATAAGTCAGCAATGTGACCCTTACCCATCTCCATTCCTGACATGGACAACACCATTTTGTAGAACCTATGTTGTTTTGATATACAAATTATATAGGTAAATAATTGGATATCTCATTTAAATTCTAGAATGTGTTGCCAATTGAATCTTAACACCAACCAAATGACATCTAAATTGTAATGTAGCGTATCTAACTAATACCGATACTATTACTTGGTTAATTTGACATCATCCGTGATACATCTGCCGGTAACTTGATATCAGACATCGTGAAAGTTCCAGATTTGTCTCAATTCCGCATGATAACCAACAATGTTATGGACAGTCAGGCACACCTGTTAACAATACGCTGAAATGCCAGGATGCAGGTATGGAATTTGTTCATACCTCATTGACTGCATACTCACCCGATTTCTTGGTTGGGAAATATAAACATTATTCGGAGCATTAGTTGGTGACTCACCTAACCGTCTGGTGGGACAGAATATCTTTTCGTAGCCTGTCGGGTCTTTGATTTCTGCCCCAGATTGATCCTCATCATCTACAGGACTTTCTTGTCTCAGAGAATCTTGTGTCTTAGGTTTGCTGTATAAATTGATTTGCATATCATTAAATTCTTTTCAAAATAATTTTTATTTAATGATCGTCTGTAAATGGGTACAATAGTAAGAATTTGTACAATTATTATTTAGCCAAAGATATAATTGTGGATCTTCTCATCAGCTAATATTCATGGATAATACCTGGTGATACAGTAAAACCTGTCTTGAGAGACCACACCACTGTCGGATACCCGTTTAGGTTCGGACATTCCAAGATGGCGGCGCCAACTAAATCAGATAAACGGTAAGTGTATATATTGTCTCCAAGCAGCAATTAACGACATCTTTTGGTGATACACCTTGAAACAGTTATGTAGGAATTTGTATGCCCAACGCATACGTAATACGCCTTTTGAATAACAGGCATGTGAATTGTTGTATTTGACGTGTCAAGTCGTCATAATTTTTTGAAATTTTATCGAGGCGCGAAATGTTCGCTTTTTCGTATTTTTCTGGTCCTGGGATCATGCATCCGCAAATTTATGTATTGTTGTGGATAGATTAAGTCACCACACATCTTCGGAATGCAAAACCGGCGATATTTTTATTGTCTAACTCCGAAAAACGACCTTTGAAAATTTCAAAATGTTCAGGTTCGGATTCGCAACATTCGCGATGATTTTGTTCAGGTTCAGACACAATTTTCATTCAGGTTTGGACAAATTTGGTTCAGGTTCGGACAATTTTAGTTCAGGTTCGGACGCATCATGCACCGTTAATTTGTTATATCTAAATATGGCAGCTGAAATTTCCAAATATAGGTGGTAAATTCTCCGAATTAATGGGATAAAAGCCACAGTTGAATATTCTCGAGCAATATCTACTATAAACCAGCTAGTGGGAATTATTACATTTTACATATGAGCAACAGTGGTATTATACTTATCTTTTGAAATATCGGGGATACATGGATATTTAATACCTGGTTCTCGATTTTGAACCCCGAGGCGAAGCCAAGAGGTTTCAAAAAGAGACATCCGGGTATTAAATCTCCTAGTATCCCACGATGTTTGAGGAGCTAACGATTTTGTCCCACATCAATAGCTACCATGTGGTGTGCTTTTTATAGGTAATCAGATAAATTCACACCAATCAGCACCAATAAGAATAATTCAGTAGCAGACCTATCGATCCTGTTTTAGGTGACGTCAATTATAAGCTCAGCGCGCTAGAACAATGTCACGATTTGTGAAACTGCTAGTTCAAGGGTAATTCATAACCAGAATGTTTCACGTACTTTTATACGCCCACTGTCAAGAGTTACGGGACATGGTGCATGACTTAAACGTGACGTTGTTGTCAGTCAGATTGTTAGTTATATACAACCGCGGGTGTGGGGACAAGCGTTGTTTGTTATATGTTTCCCTATGGAATAGGGAAATTTTAAATGACATACGATGCGCTCTCTTTCGTCAGGACCTTGGCATGGATAATAATTTTCAAACGTTATCTCACTGTAGATACTTCTGTTTAAAAAAGGGTACACCATTATTGACGCGTGAATTATCAATGGAACTACGCGAAATTCCGCGGAAGACTGAAAATAGTTTATTACTGCGATAAGTTCTAAAGAAAAAGAATGATCCCGTTTTATTACGTTATTCAGTTATTTGTTAATTGGGTTTCTGTGTGTAATATTTAACCATTGGGTATATAGGCACTATTCTCTTAAGCGCATGAAGGAAATTTTCCACCAAAATTTAGAAATGCTTAATTTGCCAACGGAACAGCTGATATTGTTTGCATAAGTTTCGCTACTTCGGCGTCTAAATTCTTGTTTCGATAAATAAATACTTGTAGTTTTGCAGAATTGCTTATCATAAACATATAACATAAAGAGAACACATATGGTTTCTCGAATAATATATTCCTGAAATATCGCCGCTCGTGATGATTCGCATATTGCAGGTATTATTCGGCAAACCATATATAGGTATTCTCTATGTTCGCATAGTGCTGAATAGAACGCAACATGTTCGGGCTCTAATTTATAGTCCTGCATAATAGTCGTGTGACAAATGGTTAACTTGTAACTGGATTCAACATTTAGAAATGAGGCAAAACACATAAGGCTTATATTGAAAAGAATATGTTCTGTGTGAATACCCAAATATATCATCCAAGTATTGATACAAAATATATATTGTCTATCTATCAGCAAGTATTTATGGGCAAATTGTGGAAAGCTATATAATCACATTCATCATATAAGCAGTCTAACAAAATAGAATTACTGTTCGTGGCTCGTTTCTGTGCTTTATGTCTGGGAATATATTATTAATAGAGACTGGGGGTAAATACACCATTACACGGCTTGTTGAGGGGGGATCGCCTCGGGGATACGAGCCTCTACCGCGGGGCATGCCACACAGTACCCCCCTCAAAAAGCCGTGTAACTTATGTTATGGACAGCTATATGCTCATCTACGTGCAGCGGCCTTCGTGGCATCGTATGTGGATGTGGAGGGGAATCACGTGATCGCATACATCTCACACGCATAAAATAAGAAAGTCCGCCCAAATTATTCGCGAGTGGGCTAAAACCATGGCTCGTGTTCCCCGTTTATCGTTTCTTTTACGATCAAATCAAATCAAATGCACAAAAACGCAATAAGAACGCGACTGTACCTCGGCGTGTCATTATTATGCGAAGTTTTTGATGCGTCCGAACCTGAACCAAATTTGTCCAAACCTGAACGAAAATTGTGTCTGAACCTGAACAAAATCATTGCGAATGTTGCGAATCCGAACCTGAACATTTTGAAATTTTCAAAAGTCGTTTTTCGGAGTTAGACAATAAAAATATCGCGGGTTTTGCATTCCGAAGATGTGTGGTGACCTAATCTACCCACAACAATACATAAATTTGCGGATGCATGAGCACAGGACCAGAAAAAGCAAACATTTCGCCGCCTCGATAAAATTTCGAAAAATTATGATGACTTGACACGCCAAATACAACAATTCACATGCCTGTTATGCAAAAGGCGTGTTACGCATGTGTTGGGCATACACATTCCTACATAACTGTTTCAAGGTGTATCACCGAAAGATATCGTTGATTGCTGCTTTGAGACAATTTATACACTTACCGTTTATCTGATTTAGTTGGCGCCGCCATCATGGAATGTCCGAACCTAAACGGGTATCCGACAGTGGACCACACCTTTTGTCCAATCAAAGTGGTCTTTCATGACAGGTGGTCTCCCATTGAAGGTTTGGAATGGGGTGGTGCACAGTATAATATAATTTCCACCCTCTCCATAAAGAGTATCAATTGAGTTGCACATATAACATTGATACCGTTGATGGATATGGTTATATGATTTAACAATGAGTAAAAATAACATAACAAAATAACAATGTCGTCAGTTTACAGTTGTATGGAGTGTTCACTTGATAAATGTGTCCAAAGTGGATTGCTGTTTGAATCTAGAATCAAGTTTCTCCATTTTAATTTTGTTCTCAAACTCTGAACACAGCAACAACATCTCAGGAGAACTCTTGTGAAGAGAATAACTCCTTAGGTATTCCAAACAGTCAATTGCCTTTGTGTATGTATACCCCTGTGGTGTCTCTGACTCAGTGTGAACATGTTCAGGTTCACTGTCACTATCACACGGCTTGTCACCCGAAACAGACCGACCACTTAGAATGTTTCTCTCCCAGTCGGGATCGTCCACGGAATCGCACATCGGCATATTGTCGTCGATGGCTGCATACTCCTCAAGGGTCATTTCTTCGAGAACTTCACTGAACCTGTTAGAATAATCATCAGCAGGGATATCACTGACAGTACATGTATCTGTTTAATCACGCTCCCCAATCCCACATTTGGCAAAGCACTTCGTTATTGTCAGTGGTCTGACGGCGTCCCATGATGCTTTTATCTAAAGAATTGCTGTCAGAACATTGATTGATTTGGCTATCTCACTTACTGAATCAACACTGTCCATTTTCATGATAAGATGTGTCAACATATTTTCACGATACTTCAGCTTCACAGCCTGGATAATGCCTGCATCGCATGGCTGAAGTTTAGATGTCGTGTTTGCTGGTAAGAAAGACAACTTAATGTTACTGAGAATAACATCCGGGTGACCGCTGAAATTGTCCAACAACATAAGAATTTTTCTATTTTGAGCACGCATTTTATTGTTCACAATGTTCAGCCACTCAAGAAAAATGTCACCATTCATCCATGCCTTTTTATTTGATCTGTAGTAGACCCTGATTGTGTGCATACAAAATCCTTTAAAACACCGCAGATTTTTGTATTTCCCAATCACAACTGGTTGTAACTTTTCTCCTGCAGCACTACATGCGAACAAAACCGACATCCGTTCCTTGGCCTGCTTCACACCCTTTCTATTGTCGGCTTTATGCACTAATGAATGGTTGGGAAGACCACAATAAAACAGTCCCGTCTCATCTGCATTTAAAATGTCCTTTGTGTCGTAACCGCTGGCGATGCTGGGCAATCGCTTTCTCCAGTCATCTACAGTATCTTCGTTTACGTCAGCAGACTCTCCTGACAACACAGACCAATTTATTGAACAACGTTTCTTGAAGCTTTCAAGCCAACCATTTGAGGCAGTAAAATCATCGTACCCCATCTCAATAGATGCAATAATTGCATTTCTCTGCATCAGAGGACAATTGACAGGAAAGTTTTTACTCCGATTAACGCAAAACCACTTCCACATTCGTTCGTTCAAATCACCCACATACTTTCTTCCAGAATTTTGGCAGTTCTCCCACTCAGTTCGTATCGACTCCTTTTCTTTAATAATTTTTTGAATTTGCATTTTACCAACAGAAAGTTCAACTGCAATTTTGCGAGCACTTTCACCTTTTTCGGATTTGTTGATAACATTCACTCTCTGCTCAAGTGTAAGAACTGTACGTTTTTTTTTAGGTGTCGTATACATAGCAAAACGATCCATGACTGACGATGTATTTGACAATGATGGCCATATGATATATATGTTACAGTTAAAGGTACTCAATCCGATAAAACTCCTCTCAATTACTATTTCAATGGCTTCGGGGGTCAAAAATATTTGATTCGAGTCGAGGAAGTCACCCATCAAAGCTCAGATTTGTTAGATATCGATTTTAGAAATCTATTATTTTTCATTATCGGGAATTCTTTCTGGCCCAGAAGACAGTCAAAATTTCGTTATTATTACCACTTGATTATAGAGTTATCCATCCTTGTCTGTTTGAATAGAGTTTTGGCGTAAAATCTCGAGCAGGTTACCAAATTGACGGCAGTTATTAGTACTCATCTCGAGCAATTAACAAATTTCAAAAATCAATATCTAATAACTCTGAGCTTTGTTTGATGGGTTCCTCGACTCGAATCAAATATTTTTTACCCCCAAAGCCAAAGAAATAGTAATATAGGACCCTCTGATCGGATTGTTGTTGTTGGAATCTGTTGAGATGGGGACCCTCTTTACGGATTGAGTACCTTTAATATGTATTATCAGTTATTATGTATAATAACTGAAATTTTCAGTTATTATGTGTAATACCTGATTCACTCAGTTAATGTGTATAATACCTGAAATTTTCAGTTATTATACATAATAACTGAAATTAGGAGTGTTTTATTAGACATATTAACTGATTTTGATAATTCGCTGGTATAATTGTATAATTCATTGTAGACTAATAAAACTTAGATGCTCTGGCTTCTCTATTGCTTAATTGACTGTGGCATGGCCATCACTTTGTTTTCACAATAGGAAATGGTTTCCCTCAACCGCAATGGGTTTGTGTTGACAAGGAATAGTGGCTTCTTGACACTTGAGCAAAATCCTGCATGTGTAATGAGTATAGTGGCTTCAGTCATAATTCTGTTCCAGCATATAAACCAAACATGATGTAGGTCTGCATCTGGTGACCGTCGAGCGGAGCGCACGATACTCTATTCTGTGTGCTTGCTGTTCCGGTCATCAGACGTTTGCACGGGTGATCTGAGCGGATTGTAACCTTCGGGAAGCAGCTGCCCTCGTGCAAGCGCCGGGTGAGATGGTTTTTGATTAGGCTCAGGGCGGATTATGGAACTACTCCCTAACGCCGCGTTAGCTGCTATGTAGAGAAGCCAGATTGTGAATACTACCAGCTGGACACTCCAGGCTGGTAGTGGCTCTCTCGTTCTCTGCATCGAGTTTCGGACAGAGGATGCTGGTATCCAGAGGTCTTCTGCCCGGTACAGGGACGCCGCAACCAACCGTAATATGAAGAAGGGGCCTCCGAAGAAGAAGAAGCCATCCAAGCGGAGGAGGGACGCCGCCAGACGGGCGAAGTGGAAGAAAAAGATGGGGGGGGGGGGGACTGTTGATCTGCCGGTCACCCCTCCCCGTGTGGTTCAGTCGACGTCCGCTGTCACATCCGGTGGGTCGGAGTTGTCCGAGAGACGCCCAGACGACCCGACCTACCTGGAGGAGACTGCTGTTGATGTCACGCCAGCAGTATCATGTGCCAGTACCGAAGCCAGTGGAAACAGGGACGCCGATGTCACCCCCGATGTTCCTGCCGCTGATTTCGAAGTGGAGAACAAGAACAACGACAACAACAACAGCAGAAAGAATGGGAAGAAAAAAGAAGAACTCAACCTGTTCAAGTCTGCCTGCCTTCAGTGCCGACTCAACATCCGACTAAACAGAAAACGAGCTGCTGAATCCCAACTACACCAAGCAGAAAAGATGGTGAAGAGAAGCAAGATCGTGCTTTCCGAAGTTAAAGTCGGCGACAACGTTACAGTTCCAATCCCATCTGTCGACAGAGGTCGCGGTGATCCTCGCAACATTATTGGTATCGTCACAGATATCAGTGAAAGTGGAATGTACTCCATCGCAGTGAAGTCTGGACTGCTATGTAACTCACGATGCCACTCAAGTCTTGACTGTAAGAATAAGAACTAATGAACTATTACTACATGCTGGTTCAAGATGATTAAGATGTATTATAACGCAATATTATTGTTTGTCAAATGTTATTGATATAATTTGTGTGTGATTTTAATGTTTCAAATAAATATCTTATGGTTAATAAATATGTTGATGAACTCACACAAGTTGTTATTGTCAATTATCAAAATCAGTTAATTTAATATGTCTAATAAAACACTCCTAATTTCAGTTATTATGTATAATAACTGAAAATTTCAGGTATTATACATATTAACTGAGTGAATCAGGTATTACACATAATAACTGAATAATTCAGTTATTATACATAATAACTGATAATACATATTAACTGTAACATATATACACCATGCACATATTTGAGTGCCAACAATTATTAATCCCCAGTAAAAACAATCTGCCATATATTCAATTATTTTATTTAGTTTTGAATAGAATGGATTCGGAAGTCGCGCCAAGGCAAGCTGGTAAAGTCAACTCCGTAATTTCATCGTGTGTAATAAACCCCCACGGCTTAGTATAAGCCGTCATTGGGACCTCTATTGAGACACCTACTCCGGTAGACAATAGAACACACCCGACATAGCGAGAATTTCGCAAGACTCAGCGAGACTTTGTTATTATTTACTTCCTGGTTATATGCGACATTTTTCTGAAATAAATTTGTTTCATTACCTATATTTCCCCACAAAATCGGGAGACTGGGTGGTCGTTAATAACAGGTTAAATTTGCTTGTTGGGGATGCAAATAGCCAGTCGCGGTCACGTTTGACAGGTGGTCACCCACGGGAGGTATTTAATTAAGGAAATCAGTCGGTGAATGGGTTTTGCGGTCGTCGAAGACAGGTGGTCGCTCCATGGAGAGGTCGCACAAGTCAGGTTTCACTGTATATACTAATTCCACTGCATAACAAACATAACAGATATATGAGAACCTTCTTTGAGAATTGCACCAACATTTCAACTGAATATATAATTTTGCCATAAATAATAACTGCAGAGCAAGAAACTGAAAATATTTGGTTTAAGAGCAAGACAACTTAAAGCATGAACATACGATACACACAGATATAATGGAAAGTCCAACCGTGCTACATCATATACAAAATAAAGCATATACATGTCAACACAATCTTCAGGTGAGACACCGAGTTATTCATATGCACAATAATCAGGCATTCATTTCAAAATGATGAAATTTCCTGTAAATAAAAGATTTGCCTAATAATGGATCAGTGCTCTCTAATTGATAACAAATTAATCCTTTGGTTACTAAATATGCACTGATGGGAACACATAGCATAGTTTCCACTAGAGAGGCATTGGGTCCCTTTTAGTGTTGCTTTCCCCATGACCTTATTTCTCCTGACACGTTTTCATACCCGATCCACAGATTATTGCATCACCTGTATATCTCCCACTAAATAAAACCATTTGCAACAGGGAATGAGAAACTAAAATAATTTAATTTGCCAATGTTGACCACTGGTTAACCATTTTAGAGAAAAATAATACTATTTAAGGAGACATACATTAATAATAGTTATTGCCTTATTCTGAAACATATTGAAATGTACGTTGCTAAAAAAAACACATGTTTTATTAAGCCTGGTTATGTTGCAATTAGGTTGTCAAATAAAGCATAACATATCCTGATTTGTACTTATCATATAAACATTTCAGTTTGTCAAAAATAATAACGTTGCAATTCCTTGAATTGAGATTCTATTCCACAAACCCCTACTAGTAGTGTAGACCCTGACATAGGGTGTCTTGGTCTGAGGCTGCTTATATTGTATGAACAGCCAAGCAAATGAATAGTATTACACAACATTTAGTAGACTTGTTTCAAAGAAAATGGAACATTCCAGAGTGTTTTAGTAAATGCATAAATCATAACAAAGAATAAATTCCAATGCTTTTGATAACAAAATTAGTATTTTGATAGCACCTATAACTCTAGTTGTGATGTATATAAAGTTTACCCCGTCATTCAAGGCATAGTCAATGATAGTTTATATCTATTTGTTATTGGTTTGCCACAAAAAGACTGCATAATTCAAGCCTACAGTATAAATTTTATATAAGATCATTATATAATTAATTATAGCATGCAATGTGAAACTCAATCCACAAAAAAGTAGAAGGAATTTTATAAATACAAGTGCACCGCTAGGCGGAGGTAACGCCCCCGACTGTACAATCAGAGAAACTTTCTGGTTAAGCGCTATAAAAATGCCACATGTTGTTCTATATTAGCTTCAAATTTGGTCTGGTGCCACAAAAATAGAAGGAAAACTGAATTTTCTAAAAATAAAAATGAATTTTTTAAGTCGAAAAATGGTCATAACTCTCACAACAATTATCCGATTGAACCAAAATTTTACCTTGACCTGTATTGCGATATTGGTAATACACGAAAAAACGGGTTTTGCAAATAAACAATCCAAAATCAAGTTATCATCTGGAAACAAAAAAAAGTAGCAGAAAACTGAATTTTCTAAGTCCAAAAAGGGGCGTAACTCTGGAAAAATTGGGCGGACGAAACCACGGCTATGGGGAAATCTTGTCCCCCGGCTGGTCTATTGGCATACCAAAGATCAACTGAATTGAATTAGCGAAACCAAAGTTATGAGTTGAAACGTTCGTATGCCACAGAAAACTGAATTTTCTAAGTCCAAAAAGGGGCGTAACTCTGGAAAAAATGGGCGGACGAAACCGCAGTTATAGGGAAATCTTGTCCCCCCGGCTGGTCTATTAGCATACCAAAGATCAACTGAATTGAGTTAGCGAAACCAAAGTTATGAGTTGAAACGTTCGTACGGACGGAAGGACGGACGGAAGGACGGAAGGACGGAAGGACGGACGGAAGGACGGACGGACGGAGGGCTCCACTATATACCCCCAAATCTCCATCGGAGATCGGGGGCATAATAAGCCAGCAATAAAAGGCCGCTCGGACAGTGTCCCCCGAACCGGTGGCTTCATTTGGAGCGGAGTCTTTGTAGAAGTATACTATATGGATAAGACACTTGTGCATTGTCTCATTACTGACATGCGTACAAATAACGAAATCTTAAAAAAAACTTTTAAAGTCAAAATATAACCTCAAATTGGTAAAAAATGAAGAAAATTACAAGAAAAATTGAATTTTCGAAGTCGAAAATCATCGGATCAAACTCAAATTCGAACTTGACCTGTATTTTGATATCAATGACTCACAAAAAAATGGAATTTTCAGAAATTTTCTAAGTAAAACAAGTCGAAAAAGGGCCACAACTCTCGCAAAAATGGGCGGAGCATACCCATATTCGAACTTGACCTGTACGTATACATAGGGCTGATAAACTCACATACCAAATTTGGTTCAGATATGATCACACAAACTGAAGTTATCATCCGGAAACCAGAAAATTACAAGATTCTAAGTAAAAAAAGGGCCATAACTCTCGCAAAAATGGGCGGAGCAAACCCATATTCGAACTTGACCTGTATTTTGGTCTGATAAACTCACCTATGAAATTTGCTTTTGATCTAATAACCGAAACTAAAGTTATCATTCGGAAACCATTTCCAGACGCACGCACGGACGGATGGACACCGGCTATTTTAATAGTCTCCCGAAATTATTTTTTTCGGGGGACAAAAAGAAAAGTTTATCTGGTGCTGACTTACAATAAGTTTTGTTTTCAAGATTAATTTCTTCACATCAGCTCAGAGGTTGTTGTCCAATCTCATTTCTTCACTGGCGAGATAAACAATTTGGCTACATCACTGATAATTGAGTTTAAATATTCACTAGTGTGCATTCTGTAATTTGATATCTACATGATATAGAGGCCATCTTCATTGAAACCAGCGATATTTCCACCGAACAACTGAAAAAGATCCTGTATCATTTGATCCCCTCGTTCTAGAAATTACAACCACCCAAATTTTTATTGGTATTTTGTATCATGTAGGAGCCTCGTTCCATAAAATACAACCCCACAGAAATTCTCCATATCATGTATGAGCAACCTTCCAGAAAATCCATTTACTTTAAGAGTATGGGATAAAGTATGATGTCAAAAAATTGATGTTAAGTGTTATCATAACCGCTTATATTAGAAGTATTGCTGGGAAAGGAAAGTTAATAGATAAATTTGTTAACCTGTGTCTGTTCACATAGTATACAGATTTGTACCTACCCTGAGGGTAACACAATTAACTAATAATCTAAACTCTTCAACAATACTATTTAAGATCAAATGAATATAGGGTACCCGGTATATTCCCAAAACTTGTAGTAGGTTGCAACTAGACTGCCGATGACTGTTGAGATGCTCAATGCAGGCCAAGAAATCTTGCATGTGTTTTCATTGCTCGCGTAACTTTTAACTGACATATTTGGTTTTTCTCCTGTGAAGATTTAATTAACCTAAGTAAGTTCAAGTCTATTACAATTGACTTTTGAAGACAAAGCCGCAGCATCATGGTCCTTTAATCATGGTCCTTTAATCGATCACGAAAAGGAATCTCACAGAGAAAGTGACAACAAGTAATCATGTTCAGACAAGCTATCAATTACCATGTAGCAAATAATGTTGATTGCTACAAAGTCAATTTGTTGCACTTGCTCAATCCTGAACCATAATACGCGTTTGATGTTTATACCGAATGGTGCTGTGGGTGATCATCCAAGATGCAAAATAAATGCACATGCATGGCGATCGACAGCAATATTTTGAACATTGAAAGTTATAGATAAGAGTTCAATATTATTGACCCATGGTCGGGAGAATGAAGTTGCAGTATTTGCAGTTCAAAGTACCGACTTGGATATTTCGGCATGGAACAAACTGTTTCTTCTTGCATTTTCACTTTTAACTCACATAAATTAAAATATAATGCACAATTATTCTAAGACAATTGACAATAAACGTGTGAAAAAGTCAATGACATACTGAATGTAGTTCATGTACAAAAATATTTCCGGAAATTTCACCACGTGGTAAAATTTTTTATTTCGGTTCGCATGAATTCCCATTTTTGCAATGACATGCTTCCTCAACTACAATTTCGTTTTGCAATGTAAACACAGACTAAAATAGTTTGTGTAAGGCCAAAAAAAAACAAAAACATCTCTGTCCAGTAACACGGGGAATTTTTTTTTTTAACCAGCCATTTGAAAGCAACAAAACAGTGTAGCACACCCCTTTAACATGTATTCAAGAGTTTTTAATATCACATTTAGTGAGGTATGTCATTTTACTTTAAGCAGGTGTACATGTATATCAGTTCACTTGTTCCCATAAAGTTTCAGAGACAACTTCCAATGTATATATTGGCTACTGGAATGAGCTCCAGTGTGAAGATTCAAGGTTTTAGGCTATGACCATGGGTTTAGAGTTATTCCTCTTGCATGGAATATCTATCTGATTTTGATTTGGGCTTGAGGTTACAGATTTTATGCCATTCTATTCTTTTCTGCCAATGCAATTTTCCAGGTGCTGGTGTTTTATGGAATAAATATTTGCCCTTTCAATCAAACCTATTATATGTTCATTCCCTCATATTTCTCTTCATAGCTGATCATTATTCAGTGACAACTTGTCAATACATTTTGTATTATCAAATCACATATTTCCGACCTATTTCATATCAATCCCGGAAAGTTTTAATTAGCAGAATTGATTACCTGCTAACTTTCTGTGCAATTAACAGCAAGTTATCACATATTCCTTACTGTACTGCAAGGAATATGTGAGAACTTGCTGTTAATGGCACAACTTGCTGTTTGCGCATCAGATGATCAGAAATGAGTGTTTAATATTTGCATACAGTGTGAGTTGTTTCTATCATACTAGTATTTGCTATTAAGTCAGTAACATCAAAGAGCCTTCCTAAATAGTTACACTGAGTTGATTTGCGTGACCCGCACATGTTTTGTGTATGGCACAGTGACCCAGATAGTGTGTCCTTCATAACAGGCAGTTGTTTATTTAAAGTGGGTTAAACTCGGGTTTCTGTGAATACTCAAGGATGCCTATATGCACTTTATATTGGATAATGCTTTCTTCTGGTCAATGGTGATAGCGATTTCAGCTTTCACCTCGGCATTGTCGACTGCCGACACTAATTCCCAGGCTGATTACGGAATACGGACTGTCGTTTTCCCGCCAAAATGCACATGCTTTTCACTGCTTAATTTTGACGTGAACAGAGTTGTCTTTCAAGCATGGATTGCCCCCAATTCCGCGAAGGAATTCAAGGGAGCTACCGCTATAATACATTGTAAAATGCACAGCACAAAAATCAGCCGATGTTCGATTACATTCAGTACATCATGTAAAACGAATCAATTAATAAAATCCTTTGTGACTATCACTATCAAGAAAAGTACTTTCTCCTTGTGAAATTTTGAGCAATCATATTCAATAAAATATAGCAAGACATTTTTAAAAATGCAGATAAGTAAATGCGGTAAATTTTCATTTTGAAAAAAGTCGCGACTACATGAATGTTTATTGTTAACTTCCCTGCTTATGTCTTGTGAACTTGTGTTCAAATAAAACATAAATAATTTTTTACTTCTTCAGTTTTTGTTTTTCATATCACGATGTGGCCAATTTACTGGAGTATACCACAATGTTATTAAAAGTGCTGAGAATAATAAATTTATAAATCAAAGGCGCGAACATAATCGGTCCATTCACATTTGTGCTATATATTTACATTTGATTGCTGACATCGTCAGTCTACATTGGATTTTTCATCGTCATCAGCTGATCAAATAAGTTCAATGGAAACAAACAAGAAATGATCAATTGAATCATTGTTTCATACAAATTAACTCTAACATATAGGTTGTTTGAATGAATGTGCAATGAACGTCAATTATTTATTAATGAATGGGTATTAAATATTTATAGTTACAAATGACAGTCCCCATTGTGGCCCCACTTTAGCATAACATGTGCACACAGGTATTGTGCGCATAGGGGTTTGTTGGCAGTAGTGTTTTCAATTAAAGCATGGATATTGAGGCCATTTCTTGGTATTTTTCAATTATATGAGGAGAATATACTTAATACGTTCACTGCGGTAGCCATTCAACTGCATGCATAAACTACAACATAACTCGTAGTTGGCAGTGAACGTATTATAAATTTGCGCATGTCAATGCGCATTAATTAATAAGTTTATTTAATTATTAATCTAAGCAATCATCCCCCATGCCCAACATTGGGCTGACTTGGCATGATGTTGGGACATACCACATTCTGCGTGGAGATATAAAATCTATATAAAATCTTTGTTTTCTTCCAATCAAAACTTGATTGAATGGTCAACTCTTTCACTCTCAAACAAAATAGTTTTCATATGATCTGGCTATGAATGAGAGAAAATTTAAATTCTTTGCAAACAATTTTATTTGAGAACATACGGGACCTATAAAGTTAGAATAAAACGGCGTCTTTGGTAACAGCAGGTATCTTCATGATGCAATCGTGAAAATCAATCACTGTTAGAACATGTGTGTACACCGTTAATAATAAATATTAACTAAATGAAATATTGTTAGGTATTGTAACAAAGGACATACTGATGGTGCAAATTTTTTTGGATTAAAATGATAAATATCTCTTGAAAAAATTGACAATTATAAGATATAATTCACGCATGGTTTCGATCGGACAGATGTGTTCAGAAATTGCTAAACATGCTGTTTTCCCGAAAGCTTCTACTAAGTTCCTCACATTGTTATTCAATAAATTAAAAATAGTATATAATAAATATTCAATGGAAATGATTGAAATTACATATATTTTTTAGTTAATATAAAACATTTAGATTAAAAATATTTTTGTTATCGTCACGTAACTGTAACTAATAGAACTCTCAGTCATGCAAATATTACGGTTAGATCTCGCTTAGCTGTGACCGTTTTACGATTGGCAAAAATATATTTATAATGCACTTTTTTAAAATTAAAAATCACCATTTCTCAATATCAATACCAATTTCAAGTTGTCCGATTCTATGTAGTTTGCCCTCGCGACCTTGTAGAACACAGTCAACATGCCAAAGCATTTCTGACAACAGCCAAAAATGAGAAGATGGCTTGGACAATATTTTTATTTGTTTTTTTATCTTTGTTATATACTGTAAAAACTAACAAGACACAGTTAAATGAGGAAGTAAAGCAAGTTAGTATTATTAATAAATATCTAAGTGACACCTGGAAACTACATTTAATATTGCTACACAGTCAAATTACAAGTATATGTCATCAAAGCATACATAATATTTCACCCTGTATCAATGCTGAAAACAAAGAGCCAAAAATTCACAAAATGAAAATTTCGGCCCAATGACCCCAAAATGAAAATTTCGGCCCAATGACCCCAAAATGAGTCGTTCCCATCTACATGTCATCGTTAACATCCATGACAAATTTTATAATGATCAGACTATTAAAAGGTACAACCTGTAGCCTGTGCTAAAGGATTTAGTCATACAAAGAGTAAAATCCAAGATGGCTGCTGGCGGCAATGTTTTTTAGCCGAATGACCCCAAAATTACTCGTTCCCATCAGGCATCTACATATCAATATTATCATCCATGACAAATTTCATGATGATCAGACGAACAGTACGACCTGTGGCCCGTGCTAATGGATTAAATTTTGAAATCCAAGATGGCCGCTGGTGGCCATGTTTTTTGTCCGAATGACCCCAAAATGAGTCGTTCCCATCTACATGCCATTATTAACATTCAAATTTTATGATGATCAGACTAAAGGTACAACCTGTAGCCCGTGCTAAAGGATTTAGTCATACAAAGAGTAAAATCCAAGATGGCTGCTGGCGACCATGTTTTTTGGCCGAATGACCCCAAAATTACTTGTTCCCATCTACATGTCAATATTATCATCCATGACAAATTTCATGATGATCAGACGAACAGTACGACCTGTGGCCCGTGCTAAAGGATTAAATTTTGAAATCCAAGATGGCCGCTGGTGGCCATGTTTTTTGTCCGAATGACCCCAAAATGACTCGTTCCCATCTACATTCCAATTTCAACAGCCATGACAAATTTTATGATGATCAGAATAAAGGTACGACCTGTAGCCCGTGCTAAAGGATTTAGTCTTACAAAGAGTAAAATCCAAGATGGCTGCTGGAGGCCATGTTTTTAGGTCGAATGACCCCAAAATGACTTGTTCCCATCTACATGTCATTATTAACATTCATGACAGATTTTATGATGATCAGACTAAAAGTAGGACCTGTAGCCCGTGCTAAAGGATTTAGTCATACAAAGAGTAAAATCCAAGATGGCTGCTGGCAACCATGTTTTTTGGCCGAATGACCCAAAAATGACTCGTTCCCATCTACATGTCATTGTTAACATCCATGACAAATTTGATGATGATCAGACTAAAGGTACGACCTGCAGCCCGTGCTAAAGAATTTAGTCATACAAAGAGTAAAATCCAAGATGGCTGCTGGCGGCCATGTTTTTTGGCCGAATGACCCCAAAATTACTCGTTCCCATCTACATGTCAATATTATCATCCATGACAAATTTCATGATGATCAGACGAACAGTATGACCTGTGGCCCGTGCTAATGGATTAAATTTTGAAATCCAAGATGGCCACTGGCGGCCATGTTTTTGTCCGAATGACCCCAAAATAACTCGTTCCCATCTACATTCCAATTTCAACAGCCATGACAAATTTTATGATGATCAGACTAAAAGTAGGACCTGTAGCCCGTGCTAAAGGATTTAGTCATACAAAGAGTAAGATCCAAGATGGCTGCTGGCGACCATGTTTTTTGGCCGAATGACCCCAAAATTACTCGTTTCCCATCTACATGTCATTGTTAATATCCATGACAAATTTTATGATGATCAGACAAAAGGTACGACCTGCAGCCCGTGCTGAAGAATTTAGTCATACAAAGAGTAAAATCCAAGATGGCTGCTGGCGGCCATGTTTTTTGGCCGAATGACCCCAAAATTACTCGTTCCCATCTACATGTCAATATTATCATCCATGACAAATTTCATGATGATCAGACTAACAGTACGACCTGTGGCCCGTGCTAATCGATTAAATTTTGAAATCCAAGATGGCCACTGGCAGCCATGTTTTTTGTCCGATTGACCCCAAAATGACTCGTTCCCATCTACATTCCAATTTCAACAGCCATGACAAATTTTATGATGATCAGACTAAAGGTACGACTTGTGGACCGTGCTAAAGGATTTAGTCATACAAAGAGTAAAATCCAAGATGGCTGCTGGCGGCCATGTTTTTTGGCCGAATGACCCCAAAATGACTCGTTCCCATCTACATGTCATTATTAACATTCTTGACAAATTTTATGAAGTAAAGTTGAGCTAACAATGACTACATGTGTCAATAATCCAAAAAGATGTTACAAATGAATTATACCAGCCTCAATGAAAATTTTACAGATCACCCAAGTCTGTATTTGGTATTTCTGATCTTTGCAGAATGAGGTCCCCAAAAGGTGAATTTAATGACACTATTCCCCAAGGTGTAATAGCATCAACGAATCTGAACCCGATCACCCAAGGCCCATCCATACCAAATATAAGCTAATATAGGCTTAATGGTTCTTGAGAAGAAATTATTTTAAGATTTACTATGGAGGGAAAGAGTTATGGCCCTAGCTTTGCACCTATTTGATCTGATGAACTTATTTGAACAAATCTGATTGTGAGTCACCAAGGGAACATGCACACTGAAATATATGAACATATTTGGTCGTTAATATGGAGAAGAAAACAAATGTTGATAGACGGATGGATAGACATCCCAACAGACAAACGGATGGAAGGTCCTGACAGACAGAAGACAAATTCAATCCAATATACCACCCCCCCCCACAATGTTTCTTTGAAAAATCAGGGTATGATTTCATCTGAATAAGCGGTGGTTAAGAAAATAGTATGCCAGCCAAGTCTGAATATAGTGTGTCTGACATTTGCAGAATGAGGTCCCCAGAGGGTGAATTTAATGACAATATTCTGCAAGGCGGGCTAGCATCACCAGATTCATCCTCAGTCTGATTAGGCCTCACCAGCCATGGGAAACCTAGGAACAGATTGAAGTTCTACAGTTGAAGTTTGTAATGCACACCCATTGATTACCTCAATTATGCATTTTATCTTCTGCAAATTAGGGGGACATAGAAACTGAACAGAAGGGAACAAGTAGAAAATTAACTAAAACAAAACATTACTTAAGATACTTCCAAGAAGATGATGCCTAAGCAGAATTAGGTCCATGGAGGGTGTATTTGGTGATGCTAGCCTGCTGTACAGAGTAGCAACACTAAATTCACCGTCTGGGGACCTCATTCTGCACTAAATTCAGGGAGTTTGTTTAAAATTGCTAGCAGTTACAATGTTTACACAAGCTGCCAGATGACATTATTCTAATCTAGATTAATGACCTGTGTCTCTCTCCATCTATCCACAAAGATATATCTGCAACTTTAATAGAACAGGTATTAAAGTTATAAGCTGGAGATGATATCCGTTGGAAGGGATGTTGGTTGGATGCAGGCCACTGCAGGGGGGGGGGTGGGTCTGGGCCATGTGGGAGGGGGGCTGGGTAATGGAATATTTCTGTAATTTCATTCAAGATTAAAGTTTCATAACTCTGCAGATGTTATAATGGGGTCACTTTTTTCAAATTTTATAACATGTTTAAAAAAAATTTGTTTGTTTGTTAAATTGAGCAAGGTGAAAATTCCAAAAATCTGAATTTAACCAATTTTTTTTTTTTTGAGTTATGTTTAAACTGGCTCCGCCCACATTCGACCCAGTGACCTCAATTGAACAATTCTGAATAACAGTCCCCCAAGGACCCTTTGTACCAAATAAGAACCCATTCGGCCCAATTAAATTAGAGAAGAAGTCGTTGTAAGAATTACTATGGTGGGAAAGAGTTATGGCCCTGGCTTCGCAACTATTTGACCCAGTGACCTCATTTGAACAAATCTGAATGAGAGTCACCTAGGGAACATCCACACCAAAAATGAACCCATTCGGTTCTATGGTTCCAGAGGAGAAGATGTTCAAAGAATTGTTGACGATGGACGGACGGACGGACGATGGACGGACGAGGAGTGATGACTATAGCTCCACCGGAGACTTCATCTCAGGTGAGCTAAAAACCACTTGCCAAATGAATATTCTTTTTGCCAAATGAAAATATTTTTTGCCATTGGCATATTGGGCAAGCGGCAGTTTGAACCCTATTTTCATCACTAAATAGCTCACAAGACAAATTTAAGCACAGTTTGGGCTGCAAAGTGATGTCAGATGGATAAACAAGATATCTTGATATCTTGACAATGTACCTTGTCTGTTTTGTTGACTGTGTTGATGGTCGTTCTGTTCTGAAACTACTCCTTCTCCTGAAAAGACAGTTTTCGAATGCAAAAATGGGAAGAACAAATACTTCCATAAGCATATTAAGATGTTTGAAGAGGTAATCAAATTCCAGCATGCTTCCTCATTAACTTAGGTAACATGGCGTAGTATAAATCAAGACAGCAAATATATATACAAACAAAACAACTCTACAGGAATTAGGAGATAGTTTCCATGCAGCAAGCAGTGTAATAATTCATGCCGATTCTCACTACCTTGGTACATTCAGAGTTTATATAAATATAAAAAAAACTCTCATGCTGTGAGATGTTGATCATTAAACATAATACAAATGTACATTTTATCCATGACCTTAGTGGCCGATGGATAAGTTGCAACTTTTTTACCCAATTTGCTCTGTCAAAATATTCCTGTAACAACAGTAAGTCAATGAGGGGCATATTATCAGCAGAAGTTAGAGGAATAAATGGCGACCATGGGTAGGCCAACGAGACAGAGAATCTTTCAATATGCTGGCGCAAACCTCTACAACATGATAAGATGAAAATAAAATTTGGTATAAAGAAATAAACACACCCATCCTCACTGTGTGATTTTATTTTATTCCCTGTCCCACATGTTTGAAAATAGTTAAAACAAGTAGTCGCCGATGGTGGTATCCCCAGCCTTGGTGGGCAAAGTTGGGGATGGGCATTTTCAAAATATGCTAAAAAATAATTGAAATCAGTTAATATTTGTTTGAGATTGGTTAATATTTGTTTAAGTTCCCACTTGAAATTTAAATTTCAACGCCAAAAAATTATAATCAAATGGCAGTAACTCTTGTAAAAATGTCCAGCTGGACATAGTTTACAAACTCGTCTTAGAAACTCCTCTTGTGAACTCACATACCAAAATTCTTTGAAATCCATTAATAATTGCTCGAAATAACCCCTGGACAACTTTTATGGGTGCTAAACACCAAAAAAATGACAATAAAAGAACCATAACTCTGGTGAAAATGTTCAGCTGGGCCCAATTTGTGAACTCCTTTCAGATATTCCTCTTGTGAGCTCATATACCAAAAATCATTATTCAAAATAACCCCCAGACAACATTTTGGGATGGACAGACAGACAGAACCCATTGATATATCCCCTGCCGAAATATTTATTAGCATATGAGAACTCAACTTTCATGAGTAGTTCACGAACAAGACAGTCAATGACTGTGGAGACGCTCACCAGACTGTAAAGACTGAGAAGACTGGGACTAGGAAGACCACAAAAATAGTACTTGTCAAAATCATTTAAAAACAAATAGTCCTAAAGAGGGACGTAGCTAGTGGGTCTCCATTAAGCACTTTTAAATTTTCAACTGCATGGCCCTGATTACCCCCACCCTACATACACTCCTAATGAAGCAAACACACTCTCAAGTTCGTAAAATTCCTTTGCACATGTTGGAATTGTACAACTGATACTACCTCAAGCTATCGTAATTGTTGCAAAGTTCCAACCTGACATGCCCCCCCCCCCTTTTTTAATGGTGGACCGCAATCAAACAAATATTGATCCCAACTCTCCATAGGCCATATACACCAAATGTCATTTCTTGACTGGTTGAACCCATTTTATAAAATCAGTAATCCAGTCCCAAGTAACAAAAAGACCCTCCATACTACATATAAGCTAACTAGGCCTGGTGGGTCTCGAGGAGGAGCCATTTTAAGAATTAAAATAGGGTCGCACACCTATTTGACCTGGTGACACCATTTTAACAAATATGAACACCAGTGACCCAAAGACTCTCCATACCAAATATATGCTAAATATGCCAAATGGTTCTTGAGACGATGTTTTAATAATAACTATTAAGGGAAAGAATTATGTCCATGGCTCTGCCCCTATTTGACCCAGTGATCCAATTCTGAATCCCAGTCACCCATACCAAAAATAAGCTGAATAGGCCTGATGGTTCTTGATACGGAGACTTTTAAGAATTACAATGAATGGATAAGTTATGTCCCTGGCTCCCTATGGGAGGCTCGCATTTATAAGATAAAGCACGGTTAATAGATGATCTTTAATGCTGCACCAGGGGAGCTCCCCTCATGAAAGGGTATATAAATAATGGCCTAACTGTCAGATTCACACTTGGCTTTGGAATTAGTTTGTCACAGGTCATTTAGGTAAACAAAATAAAAATACCTATGTTTAGGGTTACCCTAGAAAAAGGTGCCTACCCAAAACTTTATATTGGGTAGGCACAGATATTATTTTTTTTGCTAAGTGGGAAGGGCTTCGAAAGGTATCTTACTCATTTTGAAACCTCATTCTGTCTTCTAAGGAACCCTGCTCTAAGTGTCTGCTGTTTGCATGTTCTTGATTTTAGACTGATTTAAATCAAATATGGTGTGGTCAACCTGATGGCTGTTAGTTGTTTTGTTCTAATAAGTTTAAAAAAAAATTAAATATGAGCAAGGAATTAAATCTTAATTAAAGTTAAAAAACAAATATAAAAAAAAAAAAATTAAAATTATTATTTTTGTTGTTTTTTTGTTTGTTTTTTTTTTGTGTGGTTAAATTGAGAATTTTTTTTTTTTAAAGAGTGAATTTAATGACACTATTCGGCAAGGCGGGCTAGCATCACCGAATTCATTCTCAGTCTGATTAGGCCGTTGAATTAGGCCTCAATGGCCAATAGAAACCTAGGAACAGATTGAAGTTCTACAAATGAAGTTGGTGATGCACACCCATTGAACACCTCAATTATGCATTTTATCTTCTGCAAATTAGGGGGACATTGAAACTGAACAGGTGGGAAAAGTCAAAAAGTTACTAAAATGAAAGTTTCAATGACACTGTAGCTCAACTTATGTAGGGGAATAATTTAATGGTTGACAGTCAATGGAGGAATAGGTGCTAATTGAAATGTCTAACCTGTGCCAAAGGATTTAGTCATGCAAAGAGTAAAATCCAAGATGGCTGCTGACAGCCATATTTTTTGGCCGAATGACCCCAAAATGACTCGTTCCCATCTACATGTCAATATTAACATCCATGACAAATTTCATGATGATCAGACAAATAGTACGAACAGTAGCCCGCGCCAATGGATTTAATTTTGAAATCCAAGATGGCGGCCATGTTTTTTGGCCGAATGACCCCAAAAGGACTCGTTCCCATCTACATGTCATTGTTCACATCTATGACAAATTTCATGAAGATCCGACCAAAGCTACGACATGTAGCCCGCGCCAAAGGATTTAGTCATGCAAAGAGTAAAATCCAAGTTGGCTGCTGGCGGCCATGTTTTTTGGCCGAATAACCCCAAAATGACTCGTTCCCATCTACATGTCAATGTCAACATTCATGACAAATTTCATAAAGATCAGACAAAAGGTACGACCTGTAGCCCGCGCCAAAGGATTTAGTCATGCAAAGAGTAAAATCCAAGATGGCTGCTGGCGGCCATGTTTTTTGGCCGAACGACCCCAAAATCACTCGTTCCCATCTACATGTCAATATTAACATCCATGACAAATTTCATGATGATCAGACAAACAGTACGACCTGTAGCCCGCGCCAATGGATTGAATTTTGAAATCAAAGATGGCCACCAGCGGCCATGTTTTTTGGCCGAATGACCCCAAAATGACTCGTTCCCATCTACATGTCAATGTCAACATTCATGACAAATTACATAAAGATCAGACCAAAGGTACGACCTGTAGCCCGCGCCAAAGGAAATTGTTGACGGACACACACACGGACGACAAACTATGGCAATAGCTCAAACTTACTAAGTTGAGCTAATAACATTTCAATTTGATACTTAGGATACTTTCCAGAAGATGAGGCCTAAGCAGAATTAGGTCCCTGGAGAGTGTATTTGGTGATGCTAGCCTGCTCTACGGGGTAGCAACACTAAATTCACCATATGGGGACCTCATTATGCAAATGTAAGACACACTATGTCAAGGCTTGAAGAAATGAACAATGGACTATTCCTATTTATTCTTGTAGAATAGGTGTTTAACTAATGTCATGTCATGTAATGACAGATGGTAAACTGGTCTGCAAGCAAGAAGTCTTTAGCCAGAGTATCAGGTGTCCATTTAAACTTGATCTGTATATATAGGTGTCAAAAACTCATATACCAAATTTGGTGTAGATCAGATGAAAATTGTTTGAGTAATCCTGTCTTGGATGAATTCTATATAAAAACAAGAGTGGAATGGGTTAAATAAATAATACCAAAATCCATACAGATGAAGAACGTGCTAAGAAAAATCTAGGTAAGAAATATGAGGCTGTGATGTGTCTAAAATAAATTAAAGGTCAAAATGCTAAAATGTAATTTTTTGTTTTTAGAGTTATGTCCCTGGCTCTGCCCCTATTTTACCCAGTGACCCCATTTGAACAAATCTGAACCCCAGTCAACCAAGGTCCCTCCGTACCAAATATAAGCTAAATCAGCCCAATATTTCTTGAGAAGAAGTCATTATAAGAATTACTATGAGTTATGGCCCTGGTTTCCCCAACTAATCAACCTGGTGACCTCATTTGAACAAATCTGAATGTGAGTCACCTAGGGAACATCCACACCAAATATGAACCCATTAGGCCTTATAGTTCTGGAAAAGAAGTCGTTCTAAGAATAACTATTAAGGAATAGAGTTGTGGCCCTGCTTTCGCAACTATTTGACCCAGTGACCTCATTTGAACAAATCTGAATGAGAGTCACCTAGGGAACATCCACACCAAATATGAACCAATTCGGTCTTACGATTCCAGAGGAGAAGATGTTCAAAGAAATGTTTACGGACGGATGGACGGTACGACGGACAAGGAGTGATGACTATAGCTCCACCGGAGACTTCGTCTCAGGTGAGCTAAAAACTGATATTTCACAAACAGTGAGTGTCCTTGACCTGTGTATCAATTAGCATGTGCATGATTACCTTGGTAGTCCCTGTGATGTCTCTATTGTTGGTACATATTTTACTATTCGTATGTCTACTACTGGTAACTTTCTACTGGATGACCTCACATCGGAATAATTTTTACTAAACCCCAGGAATAAGCATTATAAAAACTCTGATTCCGAATGGGGCAGGGTGTTGTCGTGCTTAAGTGAGGCATTAGCAAACCCTCTATAAATTACACAAATATTCTGTTATGCTGTATGCTTTGGGTGCAGACATTTAATTCTTTGTTAGTTTATATTGCTATAAATGATAGTATATTTTTACATTTCGTCAAAACCATAAACATTATTAAATGTCATTGTGCTTTCTAATATCAGTTTCCTTCAAATTAGAGATGCATAAACCTGGCATTAAAGGGCAACATAGTAATCAAATTTGTAATGCTTGTGTTCATCTTATGTTTGTGATCAAGCAGCGATTTAACATAATGCTATTCTATTTGTGTGCTGTGTTCTCCCTCCAAATACCTCCCAATCTGTCATGCTGATTAAATTACAATCCACTGAAATAGGTGCGACTTATTAAGCCCCATAATTCACTGTGACTTACACATTGAGGCGACTTATCCACCAGGTGCTACGGTACATAACACTCTGTATAATACTAACCCGGTTAATGATGCCGAGAAGGAATCTTGGCTTGATTTATCACTGGTGAGCCTCACATTCTGAAATCAACAATGGAGCGGTAAATAGTTACGTTTTAGAATATGTCTATTACTTCTAAATTATGTAAAGATCAATATTATATCCCATGCCACTAAAGAAAGCACAAAAGCAGAAAATCTTCGAAATAAAGTGTTGCTGTTTTAGCGAAAGGATATATGTTCTAATGATGATTCAACTGGATATAAATTAACTAAAATCTAGACAAGAGTTTCTGCCACTGACAGAATGAATTCAGCAAGGAATGCACAGAGAATAGTGACAACTTAATGGTGTATACCTCAGAATTGAGAGACAATACAAACCAAACAAGTGCACCGCTGGGCGGAGGTAACGCCCCCGACTGTACAATCAGAGAGGATTTTTCTTATTTTTGTGCAAATACTTATTAAATGGCACTTTGTAAAGTTATGTTATTCATGAGTATTTAGTACGATAGAGGATGACTTGTTAAAATATGACAACACTTACAGTGACCTCACACGCACGCAATATTAATGTAAGTAAAAAAAACTGAATTTTTTAAGTCGAAAAAGGGTCATAACTCTCACAAAAATTATCCGATTGAACCAAAATTTTACCTTGACCTGTATTGCGATATTGGTAATACACACAAAAACGGGTTTTGCAAATAAACAATCCAAAATCAAGTTATCATCGGAAACCAAAAAAAGTAGCAGAAAACCTGAATTTTCTAAGTCCAAAAAGGGGCGTAACTCTGGAAAAAATGGGCGCACGAAACCACGGCTATGGGGAAATCTTGTCCCCCCGGCTGGTCTATTGGCATACCAAAGATCAACTGAATTGAATTAGCGAAACCAAAGTTATGAGTTGAAACGTTCGTACGCCACAGAAAACTGAATTTTCTAAGTCCAAAAAGGGGCGTAACTCTGGAAAAATGGGCGGACAAAACCGCAGTTATGGGGAAATTTTGTCCCCCCGGCTGGTCTATTAGCATACCAAAGATCAACTGAATTGAGTTAGCGAAACAAAAGTTATGAGTTGAAACGTTCATACGGACGGAAGGACGGACAGAGAGCTCCACTATATACCCCCAAATCTCCATCGGAGATCGGGGGCATAACAAACAGTGGGAAAAAATAGACCAATGTACTGGGCCTAACTCTGTATTTCTGGACTTATACATTATACCTCGGATGTTTCCAACAATGTCCCTCGTCATATCTCAATTGAAAACAAGAGAAACCTGATCGATCTATAGGCTCATAGATCAACCGAAAAACAACGTTGATGGCTTATAATTACAACGATAAAACTTTATTTTCAACTATCTACTATTAATCCATCTCAGAAAATAAATTGCCACAACAGGATTTTCCGTTGGACGATCACCGAATTTGGTTGATGGGCCGAAAATAAATTGGCCGAAATTGTCAACAACCATGCAAACTTTCAGAAACTTACACCTCAACTTCAATTTTCAACAATAAACTATCCATGATAAAAAAAAATTACTTGTTTGGCAACAATTTATGTTTAAAATGACTCAATAACGACCTAATAATTATCAAGACACACATAGTCGAATCCGAAGCGATTGGATAGCTATCTCCGGTAAAATTATTAACTCCAGATTCCAGTTCCGATGTAATTTGTAAACAAATGCCCTGATCACATCTAATTTTTTCATGACAAATGCCATGTCACTACCATTGGTATGAAGCATAAAAATGTTAATAGGGTTGTAATCGGGTAACACATTTTATTTATTTCCAATCAAATTATCCATGTTCATCAGCCTGTTGATCAGTCTGATTCATGATAATTTGTGTTCACAGAAACTATACACGTTGTCATGGACGCTCTTTCGAAAATTGGACAAATGAAAAACGCGGCACAAATTTTGAGTGTTGAGTCGAGCATTACAAAAACATGAATACGGCTGAAATGCACAGACATAAGTATAGTATAGTGTCCGTAAGCAATATAGTCATCAACTTCTATTTCAAATGTTTCTAGCATTGAGTTTTCGAGTTGTTTTTTCACTGAGATTCTAATCCATGGAATTCTCGTTCACCGCTTTCGCGTCATCCGGGGACGTCGTGTGGGGCGCCGGTTTAGACTCACCCATTTTTCTTAAAGTGTCACTACGCGATGTGACTCGTCTACTGCAACATCTATGCACTGATAGATCAAGTCGCCTGCTAGCCTCTCGACCAATCAAATTCCCACATTTCATTGAAAACGAAAGTAGTTGTAACAAGAGATGGACTGTCGTCCGGTGCATACCCCCTCGTGGCATACCGCCTAGTGTGGGCATATCTATAACTTATGATGGCTATACTCAGACAGATGGACCCAAACACCAGCATTTTCATATAAACAAAGATGAGTAACTATAGAACAATAAAAACAAAACAAACATTTGAATGTGCCATTAAATGTCCTCATAGTGGTGAACATCCATACAAAATTTCATTGAGATCCGAGCATTACTGTTCAAGTTATGAGCTGAACAGACATCGGATGGACCAAACAACCAACTTTTCCAGATAAACAAAGATGACTAACTCTAGAATGGAAAAGTGGAACAGAACAATGGAACCCTCTATTGAATGTTCTCATAGTAGTGAACATCCGTACCAATTCCATTGAGATCCCAGCACAACTGTTGAAGTTACGACATGAACAGACACCAGACGGACCAAAAAGCCAACATTTCCAGATAAACAAGATGAATAACTCCAGAATGGAAAATCCGAACAAAACGATGGAACCCTCTTTTTAATGTCCTCATAGTAGTGAACATCACTACCAAATTTCATTGAGATCCCAGCACAACTGAGCACAACTGTTGAAGTTATGAAATGATGAGACACCAGACAGACCACAAAATCCAACATTTCAAGATAAACAAAGATGAATAACTCTAGAATGGAAAATCCGAACAGCCATACAAAATTTCATTGAGATCCGAGCACTACTGTTCAAGTTATGACATGAACAGACATCGGACGGATGTACGGATGGACGCACGGACGGACGGACAGGTGCAAAACAGTATACCCCCCTTTTTAAAAAAAAAGGGGGTATAATTATATACATATAAACACACCATAAATTTAAATATCCTTATTATGAAGCATCACTTGTGTACTTACTTTTAAATCAACAACATGACAGCTGACATTCGTTTGGGAAAATGACGCCCCAATCTGTAAGCAGAGAACAAACAAATTCTGACATCAAAAAGAATTCAAAGGGGAAGTCACAACACGAAAAGTTCTTATATGTTATCAGATGCAACAAATTTTTTTTTACACATCAAAACTGAAAATTCTCAAACTAAGTTTGCGGATGATAAGAAGATTCAAATCACTCACCCAAAATCTAAATCAAATCACAAATTTAATTGAAAATTCACCGAACCCAACAAAATTCCTTTGTGAAATAGGTCCAGCGGTTGATAATTTCTATAATGTTTAAGTGTATCTCTTCCTGGCAAATTTTTATACAGATTCCGCTGGATTCCGGGGTGTAAAATAATAGATAATGAATCGGGGACACCTGTTCAGAAGATGTATTATCAATCAATTTAAATTTTATTTTCAATTTTTCTTATATAATCTGATATAATACATACATTCTAACTGGGCAGAAGAATGGGCTATTTTTAGAATAGAAACATCAGGAAATCTCAGGGAAATGTTTTGAGATGTTTGGGAATATTCGGCAAAATCAAGGCTCTATTTCTTTTCGCATATTCAATAACCTAAATTGCATTTAATTACTACAATTTGTTCTTCTCAATACTGGTCAAACATGACACTTCAAATGTATATTGAAATAAAACTGCACAATATAACACAATCCATGTGCGTCAATACTTTGATCACAAGAGCATAGCAATGGGGAGAATTCTATCTTGTAAGGTTAGTAGTCAAAATCAAGGCCAATTTTTCCAACCACGTGCGACATCGCAGCTGAATCAGTAGTTCAATATATATATTAAGTTATTAGCGAAATACTACGTATTGCTATTTTGCTTTAAGTATTATGTGGATTTTGAACTGATGAGCCAGTATACCCATGTATTTGCACACAAAAAAAAACTCAGTGCAGTAACATCATGGTCAACTTGTTGGGAAGTCGGGAAGCATAAAATGACAAAATGTATTATTAATGTTTCTGTGACATAATTAAGGCAGCGAGGCATCTTCACCTCGAGTCCTTGGCAGGGCTTAAAATCTGAGGAGAATCAGAATCATGATTCTCGTAAAAGCAGCTGATTCGCTGTACAAATGCTATATTTTGATTCTCGCAAACAAATTATGTGCGGGGAAGACTAGGGCAAAAACCCAGTCCAAAAAGGGGGTTGGGGAGGGGAGGGGGGTGACTGGGTGAAATTGAAAAGAACATGAACAAAACGATCGTGAAACTATGGTCCAGAGTATCAGTATGACGATAAGTGAACGTGATATGATGAAATTTACACATTTGTGCCATATAAACTGACCTTGCTCTTTACTTCAGATAAGTTTATTTTATATAAAGAAGTTTAAACAAGACAGTCAATGACTGGGGTCGCTCACCAGACTGCAAAGACTGATAAGACTGGGACTCTGGAAACCACAACAGTCAAAACTTTTCATAAGCACTTTAAAAGAAGTAGATCTAAACAGGATATGTGGTTAGAGAGGCTTCCTGTATGTAGATCGGTGAATATCCACCTTGAAATTACCAACTATACACTACTGATCACCCCCCTCATCCAGCTCAACAAGTCCCCACCCCCCACCCCCCGACCGGGCTCCAGACTCCCAAGTCTTAGGTTGGAATTTCACAACCGACATCTCAAACTTTCTCAATTGTTTGAAATTTCCAATCTCTCAAGCACCTTTTTATTAAACCATTTAGACATATTTGAAGCCCAATTATCCATGGAACAAAAACACCATACATGTATGTCAAATTATTCAGTCAGGTAGTTCCAAGGTAGATGTTTTAATGAATTTGGTATTTCAATGATTTTATTGGACACAAAAGTGTTAACTCCCCATAGCCCCGTCATTTCTTAACAGGTTGACCTCATGTTAACAAATCTGAATCTCAGTCACTAAAGGATCCTCCAACTATATGTAAGCTACATAGTCCAACCTCTCTTGAGAAAACATTTTACGAATTACTATAGTATAGAGACATATAGTTTTGTCCCTGGTCCCACCCTATTTAACCTGGTGATCCCATGTGAATAAATTTGAATACCAGACACCAACAAGACAGTCAATGACTGTGGGGTCGCTCACCAGACTGCAAAGACTGATAAGACTGGGACTCTGGAGACCACAACAGTCAGAACTTTTCATAATCACTTTAAAAGAAGTAGATCTAAACAGGATATGTGGCTAGAGAGACTTCACGTATGTAGATTGGTGAAAATCCACCTTGAAATTATCAATTGTACACTACTGATCACCCCCCTCCTCCAGCTCAACAAGTCCCCTCCCAACCGGGCTCCAGACTCTCAAGTCTTAGGTTGGAATTTCCCAACCGACACCTCAAACTTTCTCAATTGTTGGAAATTTCCAATCTCACAAGCACCTTTTTATAAAACCATTTAACATGTTTGAAGCCCAATTATCCATGGACCCAAAACACCATACATGTATGTCAGATTAATCAGTCAGATGGTTCCAAGGTAGATGTTTTAATGAATTTGGTGTTTCGATGATTTTAGTAGACACAAAAGTGTTAACTCCCCATAGCCCCGCCATTTCTTGACAGGTTGACCTCATTTTAACAAATCTGAATCTCAGTAACTAAAGGATCCTCCATACTATATGTAAGCTAAATAGTCCAACCTCTCTTGAGAAGACATTTTAAAAATTACTATAGAGACATATAGTTATGTCCCTGGTCCCACCCTATTTAACCTGGTGACCCCATCTGAATAAATTTGAATCCCAGACACCAAAGAACCCTTCATACATATCATAACTATCAGTAAAATAGACCTGACGGTCCTTGTGAAGGAAGCATATTAAGAGGGAAACTGTCCTTCGCTTGGCACCTATTTGACCAGGTGACCCCATTTAATAAAATCTGAATTGCAGTCAAGGAAGAACATTCCATACTAAATAAGCCAACTAGTTCTTGCAAACATATTTTAAGAATTACTATGTAGTGAAATAGTTAAGTCTCTGGCTCTGGCCTTATTTGACTTTGTGATCCCATTTTCACAAATCTGTCACCCAAGGTAATTTCATACCAAATATAAGCAACATTAGTTGGAAATTTCATATAAGCAAAATAGGCCATTTGATTCTTGCATAGAAGACATATCATGAATTACTATGAAGAGAAAGAGTAATGTAACTGGCCTTGCACCTACTTGACCTGGTGACCCTGATTGAACAAAGCTGAATCACAATCACCAAAGGAGAAAGCCTGCAAATAGCATGTCTGTTCCTACATTAACTGCCTGGCCTCAAGCAACACAATGGATTATACAATCAAGCCTTGAAATAGTGTGATAGTGTGTCTGTCATTTGTAGAATGAGGACCCCAGAGGGTGAATTTAGTGCCGCTATCCCGCACAGCGGGCTAGCATCACTAAATTCACCCTCTGGGGACCTCATTCTGCTAAGGCCCTCAACTGCTATGACAGACCTAAGATCAGATTGAAGTTCCCCAGTTGAAGTTGGTGATGTTCACCCATCGGGCACATCAATTATGAATTTTATCTTCTGCAAATTAGGGGATATAGAAACTTCCTAGAGGAGTGATGACTATAGCTCCACCGGAGACTTTGTCTCAGGTGAGGTAAAAACTATTAAATAGTGTTCATTAATAACCCTGGTTCAAGAGTATATGGGTAAATTAATTAAAACCAAAATCCATACAGATGAAGATAGTGCTATGGAAAACCTAGGTACCATAAGAAATATGAGGTAAATCAGAAGAAACATATTTTACTTATTGCTTTGGATGGCAGTCTGTAAAAGGGTTAATTATTTCTAATCAAATCAACCAATCGATACCAAAAACTATACAGGTGAGGGGTGTTTCATCATAAACCTACATATCAAATATGAACACAATCGGACAAGAACACTTTGGTTACAGCTAGCATCGGATAGCTCATGCCTATGTGCAGATGCAAAGTGTTAATAATTTCTAAACTGGAATAAAGAGTCATCAGTCACAGTTTGACAAATAATAAACAGGTCTGCAAGGCACCAGTGGTATCAGGTGTCCATACTGGTAGCTATATTGTCTCATTCAATAACACAGTGCTCAGTGGGGTAATCTTCTCTTAAAACTTTCATTGTGCAAACAAGTTTGAATTATAAAGGGTCATAACTCTGTTAAAATATATCGGATCAAACCCATATTCGAACTTGATCTGTATTTAGGGGTCAGAAATTCATATACCAAATTTGGTGTCGATCAGATGAAAAATGTTGGAGTCATCCTGGCTTGGATGAATTCTATTTAAAAACAAGAGTGGAAAGGGTTAAATAAACAATACCAAAATCCATACAGATGAAGAACGTGCTAGGTAAGAAATATGAGGCAGATCAGAAGAAAATTGTTTGACTTAGATGCATTAGATAGCATTTGTGTGCAGGGTTAATTATTTTCTAAACTGATCAACCAATCGATACCAAAAACTATACAGGTGAGGGGTGTGTCATTATAAACCTACATATCAAATATGAACACAATCGGACAAAAAATACTTAGGTTACAGCATTGGATAGCTCATGCCTATGTGTGGATTTTTGTTTTTAGAGTTATGTCCCTGGCTCTGCCCCTATTTGACCCAGTGACCCAATTTTAACAAATCTGAACCCCAGTCACACAATGTCCATCCGTACCAAATATAAGCTAAATCGGCCCAATATTTCTTGAGAAGAAGTCATTCTAAGGATTACTATGGAGGAATAGAGTTATGGCCCTGGATTCTCAACTAATCAACCTGGTGACCTCATTTGAACAAATCTGAATGTGAGTCACCTAGGGAACATCCACACCAAATATGAACCCATTCAGCCTTATAGTTCTGGAAAAGAAGTCATTCTAAGAATTACTATGAAGGAATAAGAGTTGTGGCCGTGCTTTCTCAACTAAGGGACCTTGTCAAATTACAAGCGGAAATTCCGCCGGAGAACAGAGTTTTTTTCTCCGCTCTCCGCTTGTGAAATTTTAACGCACACAGGAGTTTTTCCTCCGCTGTAAACTCAGGTAGTAATTACAGCTAACTCCGTTCAAATTGGCAGAAACTTCGATGATGTCACGAGCTGAAACCGGAGCGGTATCAAACTCCTCTGTTAGGCCGGGGAGCTTGTCCAAATTAAATTGGAATTTCCGTCGGAGAACTTTTATAAATAGAAGATTCAAGTCCCAAATAAATTATTCTCAAACCCCGGTTTATATTATAGGCAACACATGTAGGCTATTTAGTATTTTCCCTGTCACATTTCAATCCTACGTTTTGATGTGCCGCAAAACCGTCATGGTGGGTGACAAAGCCCCGAATATCTCGTGAAGCAAGTGCTATTAAGGGGGAAGTCAAATGACCAATCCTTTTGAATGGGGATTCCATGCAAACCACACCAACAAAAGTTATATATGAAACATTGTCTGGGAACTATTTACAGCAGCCATATGATTAAACAGACATAACATTTAACTGCAATTTTTGCTATAAATTTATTTTTGGAATTACAACTTGAAAAAAAAATACAAAAAAAAATACATAAACTTTCTCAATGGAACAAATTCTAAGCCGACCCGCCATATAAATGTGTATTGTTTTCAATACCGCACAGCAGTCACACCCGGAAATATCTGCAATTTGTAACTTTTACTGCAGAGATTTGCATGGAAATGTCCATTAAAAATTGGTCACTTGACATCCTCCTTAATTTGCTGCGTTGCCGAATTATGAAATTATACCGTAATCCAGTGCTGCGTAAACAATGCAAATTTTGATTTCGTACGAGTAATTTTGCGATTAGGTAACTTGTCCTCATTTGGTTCATCGGTCACCCTTTAATGTGCAAACCAGTATCAAAAGAAGAATAAAGACTAAAATAAATTATTCCCCCTAACCCGGTTTATAGTATACTTTCCGTGTGGCATGTTTCAATTTTTCATTCTTTGTCAAACTCACTTTTAATGGTGAACGCAAAACAGGGGGTTTACAGCTAGCCTAAAAGGTTACACAGTCATCTCTGCACGTGCTATATTTGCGACATCGTCGGATCAGAGATATCTCTGGTCGGATTCTGAGAATACCGTAAACCCAGTGCTATTAGTAAACAATGCAAATCTTTATACATGCTCCCAATGATGCAGACAGCTAGTCGGCTTATTTTCCAATATTTGGTGAGTCAGCAGCGTGACAAAATTGGTGATTTCGTGATATCTCCCTATGGCTTGAGTATCAGTTGGTTTGGGTATCACTTGTCCTGCACCCTCTCCCTATTAAAGTTCTTGTGCGATTCGAGTTTTACAAGTGTGGTATTTTTAGAGATCATATTCCACCAGTACAAAATCTTGGAACTTTTTGAAGTTTCGACAGGGAAACTTATAGTCGAAAGAATAACACAGGGAATATATTTCTTAATCATCACCTGTTCCTGAACAATGTACTTCACTGTACGTGAAGGTCCCATCAGGGCCATCACGAAATAAGTGACTTTGTGAATTTTGTTTCTAAGCATCGTGTTAAGGGAACCGGTGTTCTGATTGCATATGTATAGGAAAACATGGATGGCGACGAGTCGCTAATGGTGAAAACTATTTTCAACTCTGTTAATTTGGCACCCGGAACGATTTTATCGCTGCCGAGTTGTAGCTGAGTATGTTATTTATAGGAAACAGGCGACATATGCCCGATATTTTGTGTTTAGTGCTTTTATCTGAGATAAGTTTGTCCAGGCACCTGCAAGGTTTTAAAAGCCTGCATAACTTGAATATATTATATTAGGATACCGATATATAAACTCTATTAAACACTTATTTTTGGGACTTTATGTCCAGTAACTGTGGAACTATTTATAGGCTTTAAATTATAGCAGCCTGGTATCTTGAAAAGATTAAAATTAATTGGGTCTCTTGAACCTCATTCGGCCGGAGTCATTGGAAATTTACACGAAATAGACCTCGTACAGTATACTCCAAGCGTAAAAATGTCGTTATTTGAATATTCATCATTATTTAGACCGAGAAACATTTCCAATCACAGTCCAATGAATGGGGAGAAAATAGTCAAATATTATGGGAGGCTAAATGAAATGTACAGAAGCATAATCCAATTGTGTTGAAACGAAAATTAAAAAATCATTTAACCAAATAACACAACCCAGCCAGAAGATTGAATCTGCTGGTTTAATATGAGTGACAGGTCGTGGGGCGGAGCTAAAAGGGAATCCACCAATCGCGTAACGAATAGATAAATAGTGAAGAAATTGCACAATGGCTTGCCGACAAAATACTAAACAATTAGTGATAAATGAATTATAACTAGATGAATATGCAGATTGTGAACCGAACTTGCTAGAATATTAGATACTATGACAATCAGTGATGAATAAAGTGTATTTTGGTACGGATAAAGTGTACTTCAATGCGATAAAAGTGAAGTGAAATGACATGATTTACGTGTTATATATAATAAAGTACGGAATCTGAATCGAAAAAGAGCATGCATCGATCACTAATTATTACTGCCAATTAATCAAACAATACCTAATATTAAACGAGAGGCCGATCACGATCGGCAGATGTTTAACCCATACCTTGGCGATAGCGACTAGTCATAATTGATAATTTGTCAAAGATATGATCACAGGAATTAATCCATATATCAGTACCCAACTTGAAATCAAAAGCTCAAATAATTTGTCTTAAGGAAGGGTTAAAGTATTTGGGGTGGGGAGGAGTAGTTTTAAATCTCATAACTCTGTCCCTATTCACCCAAGGACCTCTCACTGTGAGATCCAATGGTTTAGTGATTTCGGAGGACATGTTTAGGAGTTTAAGTTAACTCATTGGAAGCAAAAGTTATAAATCCCTATCTTTAACACTTTTGACATGCCAGATATTCAAAATTTATTCACTTCTAAAGAGAAATTATAATTTGTTGACAAGCCAGACTGCTTAGAATGACATACATGTAGGGGATTCCATCTCATATTTAAATGGTACTTTAATTACCCCCCCCCCCCTTTCCCCCATACTCCCCAGTTATTTCTTTATCAAACATGGACAGATATAAGATCAGATCTGACCTGTGTATTAAATGAGATTAAGTGTTTCATAACAGGGGTGTATGCATGGTTTTCAAAAATATATGTAGTTTATACAATTCAAAAGTATTATCTATATAATGTTATACAGGCATAATATGATGAGGATGCTTGCCCCTATGACCACTAAATCGTTCATATAAAAGAAAGTAAGTTAGCCCTCAATTAAATGGTTTCACACATTACAATGTTTTACAAGTAGCTTGGACACTAAAAGCCACAACCTTCAATGTTAATCTTCTAAGTGCTCTGTGGCCCCTAAAATTCAATCAACCATGAAAATATGAACAAATGGGAAAATAAGGTTCCTGGAAACACTAACATCTACCATATTGATTTTCAAAACAAGTCATCACTTACAATAGTCATTGTATATTTATCTGCCTGATTCCCATTGCATAGATAAATCATATTGGCCATCAGCTGTTATTTTAATTTCAAATTGAAAGCACATGTCTGAAGGGTTAATATATTTTTCAAAAATCAATTAATCAGTCAAAACCAAAATTTATATAAGTGAATAGTGTGCAAAGATACCCAACAGATATTAAGAGATATGAAGAAGAGTCCATGTACATTATAGCATGTGTCTATGGAAACCTTGGAAAGGGTTAATTATTTTTGAAGCAAATTAATGGAATTTAGAAGACACTAAGTCTTATATAGGTGAGTGGGGGCTCTTATCTCACCCTGTAATGCAATTCAATAAGAAACACCAGTCTTATGCTGCCATAAATCAATTTGACAGTTAGAATAAACAAACAGCCAGCCACCAGTGTTGTTTATCTTGACCACCAGAGCTCTGTATAATATGTCATCACTCATTTCATAACAGATTTCACTTGGAATGACAACATCTATAAAATGTCCTCTCATATACTCTGGATGTTCACATGGTAATTTATTGATATCATTATATTACATGAAACTATTGCAATAAAATCTTCATATTTTCAAAACAGGATATCACACCTAATTAATCGTATAAAACTAAAATAAATGAAAGTGTCAATATTTTGTATTATTAAACTCTTTTTTTTTTATTGTTATTAAGGCGAGACCAATTTTATTACTTGGATTACGAACGCGCCGACAACAAAATCCGAAAAAATCGAAAAAAAATAAAATTTATTTTGAAAGCAAATAATGTTTTCCGGATGTATGTATAATGTGCGGTCCGTTTCTGTTTGATACTTTGCCGTATTTTTTAATGTTTCCGGCTTTCGGTATTATGCGCGATCCGTTATTTATACCGGTAAACGTTTGAGATTTTAAACTACTGAACTATATCCGGTTTACGATTTCCGCTGTTTCTACTACTTCTTTTATTTAATAATATACCCTCCATTGTGTTAGCATTTTGATATCACTTGTGACCTTACTTGTGCATACAGGAGCATCTTATTAATATTAAATATATAATTTTGGGCACATGTTTTCCAAATTGATGCTCATTCATGTATTAATCCTGACCTATTCACATTTCCGGTCAGACACTATAAATCCAAATTTCAAATGTTCACAGGTGAATGAAAATGCTACCCCAATGTATTGGATATATTTAATATCATCATCCCCTAGTATATGTGGAGGTTGTGAACGCCAAAGGATGCGTTTGAGAAATTATGAAATGTATTATTAAAACATACTAAACCTTTTATTAAATATAAATATTGATATAAAATACAGACCTGGTCTGTATCTTAGTATATATTTCCATTCATGATGGCATCTATGGACGCTTTATAATATTGCGTATCATAATATAAATGCCATTCATTTCTTAATTCAATGTCACAAGGACATGATGACCACCATCATTTATTATAATACCGGGTCAAATGGAGGTGGTCAAAATTGCATTAATACCCTATTTATAAATGCTCATCTAAACCAATGATATGGAATACATTCATTTGCTTACCATATTGTCTCTGGTACCAGTCAGATAGTCATGTTTGTCTGTATTTGCTGTCGATATTCCAATATTCCAGCTGATTTACTAATAATTAATTCCAATTTTTTTTTTTTTTCCCTCCTGCATCTACAGATTTTCATCCTCAATGTTCGTAATCCAAGTAATAAAATTGGTCTGGCCTAAAGTTCAAATTTTTTTTTATATTTGTATCTGTTTGTATATGCTAAATTTAGCAAGGAGCTAAATCTAAAAAAATCCAATTTAAAAAAAAAATTCTCGAAAAAGGGTCATAACTCCTTTAAAATTAATCGGATCAAACCCATATTCGAACTCGATCTGTATTTTGGGCTGTGAAACCCATATACAAAATTTGGTTTCGATCGGATAGAAAATGTTTGAGTTATCGCATTACTCGTAAAGTGTCTACGGACAGACAGACAGACAGACGGAAAGACAGACGGACGAACGACGAGTGGTCAATCCGGGCAACGACACTATGTTTACCATACTATGGTATGGGTAAACATAAAAACAATGCAAACAACATGTTAACAGAGGGGTAAATCGTAGATAAGCTACAGTGCAAGTATGACTGAATTAATTCTTCTTTGCCATTCATATATGGCTGATAATAAAATACGGGGTGTGTTTCCTAGTAGAACGGAGTTTTATATATGTAGGTGGAACACTCAGATGTGAGCGCATCAAATCGAGCGGAGTTCGATGGAAACTCCGCAGTAATTCCGATGAACGTAACAAAACTCCGCTATAACGTCACGGAAACTCCGTTACGTCGTAACAAAAACTCCGCTGGAAACTTCGCTATAACTCCGATGAAATTAACAAAAACTCTGGCGTGTTTTACACTATTTACCATATAGGCGAGCGGAGTTTTTAGCGGAGAGCGGAGAAAAAAACTCCGTTCTCCGGCGGAATTTCCGCTTGTAATTTGACAAGGTCCCTAATTGACCTGATGACCTCATTTGAATAAATCTGAATGTGATTCACCTAGGGAACATCCACACCAAATATGAACCCGTTCAGCCTTACGGTTTTTGAGGAGAAGATGATTCTTGACGGACGTACGGATGGTACGGCACAACACACAGACGACGGACGAGGAGTGATGACTATAGCTCAACCGGAGACTTCGTCTCAGGTGAGCTAAACAAAACTAGGGTTTTGCTAGTAGTAGTATAGAGCCATGTGTCATTTAAGTATTTAAATTGAAATAAATTGTCGCTCACCAAAATGTCCCCGACGAAGGTGCCAGGTTTGAAGGATTTAAGGGTTTCAGATCCCTATACTACAAACTGTAGGAGGAATTGATTACACCATAGGAGGAATTGATTACACCAATGTTATACAAAGTGCATATTCACTAAATAATATCTTCAATCTTCAATGTGTCCAGAAAGAGTCAATGAACTATAAAATAAAACACATAAAACATTTCTGTGTCAAAATATGACTGAACTCAATATCGCAGGTTCCCATGCTGGTTGACATGTGTCAAGTTTTAAACTCCCGACTGCTAATGACATCGTGTGCTTAACCGTTGATCTTATGGCCATTTTCCAGTGGAATAATATAGCGGGAATATCACAAAAAACATATAACTGACTCTGTTGAAAGGCTATTATCACTCACAATCGTGGAACATAATACACTGTTTGAAACACCAATCTCTAAGTTCTGGTTATGAATAATGGTCGACTGCTAGTGCGCTGAATTAGGTCCATACTCAGTACGGACGTACAGCACACAGCGTGACATTTAACGTCCGTACTCAGTACTGACGTACAGCACCCAAGAGGTTAAAAAAAATTATTGGAAAATGACGGAATAAAATATGTGTCCCAGGATGTACGATTTGTATGTCAAAAAAGGGCAATAACTCAGCCAAAATGAGTCCCAACGAACTCAAAATTGCAGGTTCCCAGGTTGCTGGTTGATATAAGTGCCAAATCTATTTTAAATTGACCAGAAAATGACAGAATACAGGCCCAGACAAAGTTCTGGACAGATGCACACACGGATGAGGGACATTACTATAGTCCTACGATGGAATGTCCGTGGACAACGAGTCAATGCTATACTATGGAGATGACTTACTTGCTTTTTTATGAATGGAGATAGAGTAAAAATATTATCTTTAATAAATTCAAGAGCTATTGGTTTTTTCTGAAGAGAAAAGATTCCCGTTTCAGTTCTAGAAGCAAGGAAATTGCATCTTTCAGGTATAAAAATTAAAATAATCCACCGATGGAGCCAACCATGATAGTCCCATCGGATCCTGGGACCCTAGGTCCCATCGGATTCTTGGACCATAACCGTGGGCTTGGATTCTCGCAAATGTTTTGCGAGAATTGGATTCTCGTTAAATGGGACGAAATATAAAATGTTGCTTGAACTTTTGTGTTTACAGTCGAAATTCCGATTCCTGAGCTGGTATTTTTTTTCGCGTCTGCTGGGCAAGTAACATTACACGCAGAAAGCGGTGCTGTGCATGTCATGTGATGTTAACAGCGCACATCAATCAAAGTTAGATAAAGGATTTTTCTCAAACAGTTGTTTTCTGCTTGATTGAGTCAAGGGTTTAGGGAACAGGGTTTATAGTTGAAAGTAAACTTTTCCATATCTTTTTCAGACTTTCCGACAAATTTGCTAAGACTTTTCACTGAATAAATTTCGTAACTTTTCCATAACTTATTTTGATTGAGGTTAAACAGAGCGATGAACTAGGTAACACATAATTATAGTGGACCACTAGCTTCCGGCAAGGGAGACTACTGACTAATATTGAGGCACCCCATAAATGCGTGCACAACTATGGGCATGGAGATCGGAAACAAATGACATACCTGGCTCAGAACCCGCGTTCATAACTTTTCAAGACCTTGACCTTCAATATATATTCAATATAACAGTGTAGAAAAAGGTCCCATTTCCCAGACTTTTCAAGGGTATAGACACAAAATTTTCCAACTCCATAACTTTTTCAGGATTCCAGACACCCGTACGAACCCTGGGGAAGCTTTGGAAAAATGTACTAAACCCTCTAGGCACCAACTATAAACACATTGCAAGTAACACACTAATTGATGATTGGTTTGTTTTGGCCATTTCGGCATTATCACACAGCTGAGGCTTGACAAATGGAAACCAAAGTGAAACTAGGGTACATCAGTATTGAGAACAGTTCAAGTGACATAGAATGCTTTGTTTTATTCCAAAATGAAATAATGACGCATTATTTATAATAACGATCCAGATCCATATATTCAGGGAAGTGCAGAGTACTACTGCAGACGGGAATTGAGATAAATAAAAACACAGAGCGATTACTGTTACCTACATGACTTGTAATTAAATTAATCTTACCGTGCATTCCCCATCACCAATGCAACCTAATTTTGCCCACCATGTGTGGTGTTTTTTAAAAGGGTCTCTAAAATGGATTGTGGAGAAGACAAAATATGAGTGCGACAGAAAGCATTTACATCACAAGACTCGCCTTAAATGCTGTCGTAAATATATTTATTCACAAATGGAATAAAAGTTAAACATAAGTTCAAGCAGCCACACAATTATCATATATAGATGGGTTCATGTTTGCTGGATGTGTTAAACTTGTTAATCGGGAGACGTCGAAGCACGTAAGATAGTGCCAAACCAGACTTTTTTTGTTGGCCTGTAGAAAATGAATAAAATCATTTCTTTAAGATAATAATAACACAAAATTGACACATTCCGACACATTGATCATAGATTCTAATAAAAGGTCAGCCGACCACAGTGTCCCCCGAAAACATGGCAAGTCTCATCGAAATTAAAGAAATTAAAAAAATGTTGAAATTTCGAAAAAGGGTTAATAACTCCGTACATCTCCAATATGTGGGTAACAATAGTCTGAAGTTTCAAATATCTACGATCAAAACTGTAGGAGGAGTTGATTACACCATGAAGGTACCTTCATACAGAAAATTAAAAAAAATGTTGAAATTTTCTAAGTCGAAAAAAGTTAATAACTCCGTAAAAAAAAAGAAATTCCTTCATCTATATACATGTTGCACATCTTCAATATGTGGGTAACAATACTCTGAAGTTTCAAATATCTACGATCAAAACTGTAGGAGGAATTGATTACACCATGAAGGTACCCTCATACAGAAAATTATAAAAAATGTTGAAATTTTCTAAGTCAAAAAGGGTTAATAACTTTGTGAAAAAAAAAAATTCTGTCATCTATATAAATGTTGCACATCTTCAATATATGGGCAACAATATTCTGAAGTTTCAAATCTTTAGGATGAAAACTGTAGGAGGAGTTGATTACATCATGAAGGTACTCAAAAAGTGTGACGGACGGTTAATTTTCGGGGGACAATAATTTGACAACAATATGAAGGGGAGGGGTGTAAACATGCATCAGTTGGGACAGATCACGATCGGTTCTGTTTTAAAACTGAATCAGAGTTGTTTTCTCGGTTAACCGCCCATAGCTCGCCCATAGCTACCGGCTATAGAAGTTTTGTACATACAAGTAAAACTTTGAAAACAAATTCATTAAAGTAATATATTAACAAGGGGTACGCATCTAAGATGCTTTTGTCGATTTTTTTTTTCCAGTCGAACCAAACTTCTGCCAATAAGGTGCACAACTCCGGGAAAAAAAGTTGGACGGTGGTATATTATTGCAATAGACCTATATACCAAATATCAATTGAATCCGTTAATATTTCATTGAGTTATCGCACTAATGGTGATAACATTGCTAAAAATAGACAAACTAAGACCCATAACTCTGCGAAAAAAATTCGGACAAACCTGGTTTTCGAACTCGTCCGAGATATTGTTGCAGGAGACTCATATACCAAATATTGTTGAAATCAGTTAATATTTCATCGAGTTATCGCGCCAACGGTGATAAAATTGCTAAAAATAGACAAACTAAGACCCATAACTCCGCGAACAAAAAATTTGGACAAACCTCGTTTTCGAACTCGTCCGAGATATTGTTGCAGGAGACTCATATACCAAATATTGTTGAAATCGGTTAATATTTCATCGAGTTATCGCTCTAACGGTGATAAAATTGCTAAAAATAGACAAACTAAGACCCATAACTCCGGAAAAAAAATTCGGACAAACCTGGTTTTCGAACTTGTCCGAGATATTGTTGCAGGAGACTCATATACCAAATATTGTTGAAATCGGTTAATTTATCGCGCATTCGGTGAAAAACTTAACTAAAAACCATCTAAGATGGATAACTCTTGTTAAAAAGATCGGACGTGACCCATTTTCTACAGGCAGTAAATAGTCATTGGGAGCAACTGCCATACCAAATTTTTTTTGAATCCGTTCACAAATGTCAAAGTTATAAGGCATTCTTTAGGTCCGCCCGCTCGCCCACCGCCCGCCTGTCAACCGTCCCTCGTCAAACCATAAATCGAGTTTTTCAAAAACTCAACTAAAAAGTGCAGCAGTTAGGCCAAAACAAAAAAGTGTTTTGATTCTCGGGCATAGCCTCGTCTGGAAAAATGGCCCTCGTTGAACCATTTTATTACGAATTTCAATTTGACCGAAGCTGTCATAGAATATAGAATATTATAGACATGTGTTAGTATTCAAAAAACAGACACTAGGCAAGATAACTACCAGGTATATTGTCACCACAAGCTGCCCAAACCCCAAGTATTGGCGTTGTGTTTGCTGGTTTAATATAATAATATTTTAAGTTTTTATGGTTAGCATGTATAGTTACTATAGTATAGATGGATAAATATTAAAGTATATAGATAGATATAAATAGATATATACTATAAAAGGTACATACATATTTCAAATATATCAACAATAGTAATTTGAAATATACATTGTGTCTATATATCATTCTGGTAAATCCTATAATAGGCTATATGATATAGGATAGTACAATGTCATATTTATGTCATTCTTTATTTAGATTTGATGTACAATGTGATAATTGGTAATTCTTTATAGTGGAATACATTAGTTTATACAAAACAATGTTCTCCTTAGGTAGCAGTACACGATTTCACGGGTTGTAGGGGGTCTGAAAAATAGAAATATAAGTATCTGGGGGGCATAACGGCCAGTGTAGCCTGTGTTAACTGTGTCATTACTGGTTTGAAGGTTTATTTATTTTACAAAACTGGGAAAGTTCTCAAAAAAGTGAAAAATTTGGATACGCAACAGGGTTTTCGTATTCAGTGAAGGCCAACTCTGTGTTATTGATTACAGGAAAATAGCCCGATTTCTCTCCCCTGAATTCTGTCATCTGGGCTCGCAAGACTTTTTTTCTTCAAATTGATACGATAACTTTTTTTCTATTTCAAATATTTCTCAGCTCTAGCATAGCTCTATCAGGTGGAAGAATCTTATTTACTGACATTCGCTCTGTCATGGTCTGTTTTTGGGTTGAAAATGGCCAATTTGAGTAAAAAAATGGGTAAAATTGAGCGGTTCGTGTGTGCTAACCAAGGGGCATAACTCAATGACAAACTGTACGAAGAACCAAAAGTACATTTAAATGATTACACCTAAAATTTCTGTCGAAATTAAAACATGCTTGATGGGATATATGCCAACGATAATGGCTTAGCATTGATTTGAAGTACAGTACCCCCCCTCCCAGGTTGGCAAAATTGCTGGAAACCTTAGATTTTCTTAACCTGGGAAGGTATAACAAGAGGTACGCTGTCGCGTGGCATTTGCCCCCGACCGTAGCAATTCGGATTAAGCATGGACGAAACTGCGGATATCCGTGGAGGTCTATATGACCATTCCAAAAGAAGTTCGTACAATCATCACTTCTAGAAATTCCGGAAACCCAAAAACAAGCGATCCGGAAACCCAAAAACAAGCGAAAATTCAAATTTTCTAAGTTGAAAAAAGGGCCATAACTCTGGCAAAAATCATCAGATCATACCCAAATTCGCACTTGAAATGTATTTTCATATAACTGATTCACAAAAATACGGGCTTTGCAATCGTACCACCAAAGCTCACGCTATCATCTGGAAACCCAAAAATCAAGAGAAAAATTGAATTTTCTAAGTAAAAAAAGGGCCATAACTCTGGTGAAAATGGGTGGACGAAACCCGCGCTATGCATGTAGCTGTTCCCCCATGCTGCTCTATCACCATACGAAATATCAGCTAAATCTGCCCAGCGGTTGCTGAACAATAATGCAAAATGTTTGTACGGACGTACGTACGGACGGAGACGTCGACTATATACCCGCCGACTTCAAGTCGGGGGCTTAATAACCCATGCTAACTATGGGCATTATCCCCATAACAAAAATAAAAAATAAAAATAAAACCATCGCTCCCTCATCGATTCTCAAAAAAAATTGCCCGAGAATCAAAATACTTTTTTTGTTTGGCCTTGGCATACAAAATTGTTTGTTGTTTCATTTTTTAAACAACAACTACTGACATCAAATTATGAAATAAATTGCAGCTGTTTTCTCACAACATGTTTTGTCTAAACAATTGCAATGTTTGGTTGTTATGCATAGCTACCAGAGACATGATGTGATAGCAGAAAAATTCACATTTCAGCCATATAATTATAATTTCCAATTTACAGATTTACTATTTTTGTTGTATGGCGACTACCATACCGATCAACTTCAATTTTATAACATTCACTTCACCTTGGACAACGACCACTTTTTTTGTGACTGGAAAAGTCACTCCGCCCTGAAAATCACCTTTAGGTCGGCCCCTGAATGTCATGTATGACAACCTATAAATATTCTCTTATCATTCAGACTTAGATAGATATGGGTAAGACATTTTGAAATAAAGTGTTCTCCAAGGCAATTCCAATATGCTAAATTTTGTTAAAATGGGCTATTTTTCTATATAACATTATGTGCAGAATATCAGTCACATTTAAATGTATAACCAGAATTATGAAATCAAAACGACGGACAAAATATCTTGCCATATCATATTACATGTGTTTCCGAGAGCAAATATATATATTTTTACAACTCGCAAAAGTCATAATTAATAAAAGCATACACACTGCAATATTTGTTTAGCCGTTAGCAATTTTAATAGTTGTTTTACGAACCCGCCGACAACTTTTTTCCCGAAATGCAATTTTTTTTTTTTTTTTTTTTCAATGGAAACACGTTTTAACTTTACCTGTTTTATGTCTAAGTTTCATTCCGGTTCCGATTCCAGAAAATATTTATTATATAAACCAAAGATGGTTAGCATTTTATGCAAAAGGGCGAGAGTAGGTTTTTGAGTACATCTGGGTACATTACAGATAATGCTGCGGGCGACATTATTTTTTATCTCTGAATGGTAATTGGACATATAGCGATTAATTATAGGCGAACTGGTTACAAAAATTAGAAACGTACGCAAAACCTACCCTCGCCCTATTGCATAAAAGTTTTACCACCAAAGATTGACAACTCTTCCACTTCCGCTGTTGATTAAAATATGGCTGAATCGTCTGGTGGAGACGGGGAATATTATAGCATTCAAGTCCAACTCGGAGGTGAAATAATTAACCAGAAACTACAACAACTCAAGTCAAGCTACAACGTATCGGTTACCTTCCATGAGCTTGACGAAACCTTGAAAGTGGTGAAAATAACAACTAAATTGTTGCCCAAATGATCAAGGTCACGAAGTCTCCAAAGATACTCCTCTGCATGTTGTGCGAAGTTTTGGCGGAAAATACATACGTCTCCATGTCACAAAGGTCGATGAAAGTGAGCCTGTTCAACAAACTGTTAAAAACTGTGCGTTGGAAGGTATCCAGTCAGTTGTTTTATATTGTTTATTTAATATATTAAATATTAATATATTTGAAAGTTTAAGTTGAATAAAGTGTTCAGGGTAAATAACATGTCCATTTTAAGTTACAAAATTCCAGTGGTGATGTCGTGTGAAAATTCATACCGGATAGAATAAGCCCGAAGGGATTTTTTTTTTTTTTTTCCCCTCCTCCATCTACTTTTTTTTGGGTCCCATGTTCGTAAAACAACTAATTAAATTGGTAAGGCCTTACTCCATAAAATAGAGATATAGCTCTGGTGTCATTTCTGCATCTCAAATCTGATTTATTCATTCAGCTGTCTTGTATGAGACCAGAGCTGAAACCAAGTCAGAGATTGTCCAATGAAAAAATACTTACCAATTGATTTTGATGCATTGTCATATCAGCAACCTCTGACCAACCAACAGACACAGTGTCAAAACATACAGATGGCTCCCATCCATACACTTTCATGTAATCTTTACTACCACTGAACAAGCACATCCCATCCGGGTGGAAATGAATACACCTATTGTTATAATGAAACATAAAACCATGTAATAAATGTAATGGACTATAAGAGTTGTATTCAGATAATTTTTTATTAAATTTGCATTTAAAGATGGACACTTCCCAGAAAGTTTTATATAGATTCCAGGGTATAAATTAATAGATATGAATCAAGGACAGAGGTCTGTCTGAAAAGTTTCTATCAAATAATACAAATTTTATTTAGAATTTCTTATCACATCCGCGGGACAGTTTTAGAGGCCATTTTTAGAAGAGAAATCCTCGCAAAAACGTTTGGAGCATACCAAGCAGGAGAACTATCTTTTTAGCGCTCTCAATCACGACAAATTGCATATCAACTATATATTTCACTACAATCTAATGATCGAAATAAATCACTTTATTATGCCTTTATATACAAAATAATATACCCCATGAGTATCAGTATTTTATTCACACTATGTAGTCTTGAAATTGGGATTTATAAAAATGATGTTGTTGTAATTGTGACATGGAAGAGATAGACCATATCTAGGGTTGCCACGACTATGCGTTTTCATAATCGACTAATCGAGCGTTATAATCAACGGTTAGTCGATTAATCGTTCATATATGTGGCCCCTATTACACGGGCCCAGGTAAACACATGATAACTGCAAAATTACAATGACTACTTTACGTCCAGACTGAACACAGTTATAAACTGTCAGTCAGCAGGCTTGTCATTCTGAGCAGCCCGCCCGTCATCGGCCACCTAAACTCAAATTTGCACGGCAGGTAAACGTCCTCCTCATCGCTATCCCCACGGACGAGAATTTTTAAAAATATCTGTCCAGTAAATCAATGTTCCCAGTGAACACGCATGCATCGCGGTGCCACTGAAAGCGTGTGGAACCGTCGCATACTTTTTGAAAACGGACTATGGTTAGTTTTAAAGAGAATCCCATTGTGTATCGATTGCGTCACTTGACATATATTTGATTTTGTGGGTTAGGTGTCTGCTGTACTTTTAGTTGTGTTATTCAAAGTGCGTGCAGGCGGTTACCACTTTGGAGAATGTAATGCATGTAGCACTAATAAGTGATGGCACAAACTTGTTACTGATAACTGACCAGTAACTTTAAACATTCCATGACTTTGTCAATAATGGTGAACGTTTTACAGTATGAGATTTGAAAAATGAAATATAGATCTATGCCTTACCGATGCACATCGTTCATTATGGATATAATGATCGATAATTACCAATCCATAGGAACATAAATTCAGTTAAACATAATTTATAAACAATGACAAGGCCATGACACGGCATAAAAGCAAAGGATGCTGCTGGCCCGCCACTGACTGAGAACATGTCACACACCAAACTTCGGCTGTGACATCAAAGGATCAAAGGAAGCCGCATCAGAAGTGGCATGAGAACAGGCTGTCGGGTGGTATATTGTGCTACATACACTGTTAACTTTTACTTCCAGGCATGGCATTTGAGCATAGTACTGCTTAAATAAACAACCATACACCCCCCCCCCCCCCCCCCCCCCCCCCCTACTACCACACCTGTCGAAGGTTAGTCGATTAATCGAATAATCGTGGCAAGCCTAACCATAACACTACTAAAATATTTTGTTACAACGAAATGAGGATTTTCAATTTCTTTCAACATACTGCACGTAAAACCCAACAGAAGCAACCTCTTATCTGTCTATAAAATGGGAAATTGGTATCAATTATGGAATCTTTTTTAATAGAAGCACTTGGGGAATCTACAAGATTTTATTTATCTTCATTAGTCAGCAGAGAGTTATAATGCTTATTGATTATCCTTGTTGGGGGCATGCATTTGGTCCTTATCTTGTAATTAGTATGATTTATATTTAACAAATATGTAGTTACCTGGTACTTAACTTAGTTTTGTTCTACCTAGTAACATTCATGACACCCTAAAGAAGAATCTATTTTCTCAATTTTGCAACAGGAAAACAAGGCTATAAACTACAGAATATGTTATTATTATTATTTACCTGATTGGCGTTGAATCTCCATCTGTAGAACAAGCTTCCTTGAATGTCTCAAGGTCTAGAAACTTTATTGTTCTGCAATGGATCATTGAGAATTGCATAATACACTAACGTCTACAACAATGAGAGTGTCAATGACACTGTAGCTCAACTTGGGAAGGAGTTTATTTTTTGCTGAGCAATGAATAGAATGATGAAGGAGAAGGAAAGCCAAAAAGTTATAGTAAAGGTCTTGTATTGTGTAGTTGAAATTATTTTCTTTTGAAACATTTCACCAATAAATATGGGTTGCAGGGTGTGCGGATGGATTCAAATTTGAAATCCAAGATGGCTGCTGGCAGCCATGTTTTATAACAAATTATGGAAATAATCGATGGCTTCAATCTAGAGGACACCCTGAAGATCCATATGAAGTTTAGTGACAATTGGATGAGGGATAAGGCCTTTAGGGTGTGCCGAAGGATTTAGTCAGGCAAAGAGTAAAATTAAAGATGGTCATTGGCAGCCATGTTCTTTAACAAATTTCGGGAATAATAGATGGATCCCATCTATAGTGCACCCCGAAGATTCATATGAAGTTTGGTGACGATCAGATCAGGTATGTGGCCTGTAGGGTGTGCCATAGGATTTTAAGTCATGCAAAAAGTAAAATCCAAAATGGCCACTGGCAGCTATGTTTTTCTACGAATTTCGAAAAACAAATCGATGGCTCCCATCCAGAAGTCACCATGAAGATCCATATAAAGTTTGGTGATGATCGGATGTGATTTGAAGGTGTGCCAAAGGATTTAGTCATGCAAAGAGTAACATACAAAATGGCTGCCGGCAGCCATTTTTTTCATCGAACATTGTTCAAATTTGATGGCTCCAATCTAGAGGTTAACCCTTTAGCGTTCAGAGAGCCTCAGAGCACCCCGTCGTGTAGCGTCCATAAAGCCCAGAGAGCCCTGCTGCGTCGCGTCCAGAGAACCCCAGAGAGCCCGGAGTTTTACGTTGTTTTTTTTTCGTCATAGGTTACAACAAAAATATTGCATTATAACACAACAGATTGCTTTTATTTTTAATGTAAACAATAAAATAGATGTTACATTATTAATGTTTAAGTTATTATTGGGTTTTGTGGTAGATTTTGTACAATTTAATCGACATTTCTTAATAAAAATCGTAATAAAATGAAAACTGCGTCTTCGCAGTACTATTGTTCAAGTCGACTAAATCAATGTACTCCACAATTGTGACTTGTGTACAGTCATCCAATATAGTTTTATTCTACAAATTTTTATTTACAAACTTTATTTTTATTTCCAATAAAATATTTATTTGACTTAAACGTTTATGTTTTTGATCTGTTAATAATACGCACCTGAATTACAACGACCAGTATCATGATTTGACCAGTGAAGCAAAGACAGTTCAACTCCAATACACCTGCGCTGTTGGTGTTACTAAGGACGCCGTCACGGTGTTGTTCTAACTTTATAGGCCCTATATATGTTCTCAAATAAAACTGTTTGAAAATTTGATCCCCCCCCCTCGTTCATCATAAGACATTGCAGTGCAGGAACCTTTTGGACACTGTGTCGAAAAGCGGTGGTCTGTTGTTTAAACACTCCATCACCAGGTACATAACTGACGACGATTCCAGTGAAATTTAGCATTTTACTTCAGACTTACACCTACACTTACATTCCACAACTGCTTACTCATGTACATAACTATAAATTTCAAAATTAACCCTTTCGAAAATTCGCGGCCTATGCTTACGTTCCTAATTTCTAAATTTGTAACACCTAACTATGTACCACGCTCCCATGTTTTACTGAAACTACCGGTATGGGACAATCATGAAACTTAAGAATATTTTAATACTCTACGTATAACTAGTTCATTTATGATAGTGCGTGATTCTACGATACTGGTACGCATACTCTGTCATATGTATACCTATATTTTCCAAATTTCAAAACACCAGGCATACCTCTATTATGCTCCTGTTTTTAATTTTACTGACTATGGAATTGTCCAAGTGGCGCTTCGGAATGTGTACCTAGATAATGATCACCTTTGTCCATGTTACCGAAGACAGGTTTACCCTTGTATTCTGTGGTGTTCCCAGCCCCCCCGGATCTCTATATTTTACAACATTGCAGAAGAATGAGTTACACATCCCAATGTCACGCCAATTCAGCCCAATGTTGTGGGCACAGGGATTGCTTAGATTAATACATAATCTTGAGTATATTATATTATCCACAATATAATCAAAAAATACAAAGGAATGGACACATGATTCAATACAAATGGTTTATTAAACAAGACAGTCAATGACTGTGGGGTCGCTCACCAGACTGCAAAGACTGATAAGACTGGGACTCTGGAGACTACAACAGTCAGAACTTTTCATAATCACTTTAAAAGAAATAGCTCTAAACAGGATATGTGGCTAGAGAGACTTCACATATGTAGATTGGTGAAAATCCACTTTGAAATTACCAACTGTTGGAATTTCACAACTGACACCTCAAACTTTCTCAATTGTTGGAAATTTCCAATCTCACAAGCGCCTTTTTCCAAAACCATTTAAACATGTTTGAAGCCCAATTATCCATGGACCCAAAACACAATACATGTATGTCAGATTAATCAGTCAGGTGGTTCCAAGGTAGATGTTTTAATGAATTTGGTGTTTCAATGATTTTATTAGACACAAAAGTGTTAACTCCCCATAGCCCCACCATTTCTTGCAAATTGACCTCATTTTAACAAATCTGAATCTCAGTCACTTTAAGGATCCTCCTGATTGCTCCATACTATATGTAAGCTAAATAGTCCAACCTCTCCTGAGAAGAGATTTTAAGAATTACTATAGAGACATATAGTTATGTCCCTGGTCCCACCCTATTTAACCTGGTGACCCCATCTGAATAAATTTGAATCCCAGACACCAAAGAACCCTTCATACATATGATAAATATCAGTAAAATAGACCTGATGGTCCTTGTGAAGGAAGCATATTAAGAGGGAAACTGTTCTTCGTTTGGTCCCTATTTGACCAAGTGACCCCATTTAAAAAAAATCTGAATTGCAGTCAAGGAAGAACATTCCATGCTAAATAAGCCAACTAGTTCTTGCAAACATATTTTAAGAATTATTATGTAGTGAAATAGTTAAGTCTCTGGCTCTGCCCTTATTTGACTTTGTGATCCCATTTTCACAAATCTGTCACCTAAGGTAATTTCATACCAAATATAAGCAAAATAGGCCATTTGATTCTTGCATAGAAGACACATCATAAATTACTATGTAGAGAAAGAGTAATGTAACTGGCCTTGCACCTACTTGACCTGGTGACCCTGATTGAACAAATCTGAACCACAATCACCAAAGGAGCAAGCCTGCAAATAGTGTGCCTATTCCTACATTGTATGTGCCTGGCCTCAAGCAACACAATGTATTATACAATCAAGCCTCGAAATAGTGTGATAGTGTGTCTGTCATTTGCGGAATGAGGTCCCCCAGAGGGTGACTTTAGTGACGTTATCCTGCACAGCGGGCTAGCATCACCCTCTGGGGACCTCATTCTGCTAAGGCCCTCAACTGCTATGGCAGACCTATGATCAGATTGAAGTTCCCCAGTTGAAGTTGGTGATGTTCACCCATTGGACACCTCAATTATGAATTTTATCTTCTGCAAATTAGGGGATATAGAAACTTCCTAGAAGGGAAATGTAACTAACAACAATGTTAATTTGATACTATAGATACTTCCAAGAAGATGATGCCTAAAGCAGAATGAGGTCTCCAGAGGGTGAATTTGGTGATGCTAGCCCGCTGTGTGGGATAGCATCACTAAATTCACCCTCTGGGGACCTCATTCTGCAAATGACAGACATCCTATTTGCCCTGTTGAACAATACATGATAGATTGTGCCTCTTATTAATGATTCTCTGACGTGCAAATGTCAGACACACTATATTCAGGCAGTTTGTTTAAAATTACTAGCAGTATGTTTATACAAGCTGTCAGTGACATTGTATTCCTAGATTAATGACCCATGTTTCTCTGTCTATCCACAAAGAGATATCTGCAACTTTAATAGAACAGGTATTAATGTTGGAAGCTGGAAATGATATCCATTGGAAGGGATGTTGGTTGGGTGTAGGGCGCTGCAGGGTGGGGGTGGGTCTGGGCCATGTGGGAGAGGGATGGGTAATGGAATATTTCTGTAATTTCAGAAGATTAAAGATTAAAGTTTCATGCAGATGTTTTAATGGTGTCACTTTTTTCAAATTTTATAACATGCTTAAAAAATAATTTTTTGTTTGTTAAATTAAGCAAGGTGAAAATTCCAAAAAAGTTATTTCACTGGCTCCGCCCACATTCGACCCAGTGACCTCATTTGTACAAATCTGAATAACAGTCCCCTAAAGACCCTTTGTACCATATATGAACCCATTCGACCCAATGAAATTTGAGAAGAAGTTGTTGTAAGAATTACAGAGTTATGGTCCTGGCTTCGCAACTATTTGACCCAGTGACCTCATTTGAACAAATCTGAATGACAGTCACCTAGGGACCATCCACACCAAATATGAACCCATTTGGTCTCATGGTTCCAGAGGAGAAGATGTTTAAAGAATTGTTGACAGACGGACGGACGGACGATGGACGGACGAGGAGCGATGACTATAGCTCCACCGGAAACTTCGTCCCAGGTGAGCTAAAAACACTCCCACCAAGAAACGCCCACTGATAAGGCCAAAACAAAAATGATGTGTGTTTCCCGTAACCAGACCGACCGTCTTCAAAACCCCCCGACCCAAGTTCATTTTATTGGTTTTAAATAAAAAAAATCAATCTATAAACCGACCGACCACACTGATAACCAAACTATGTACACGTGGTTCCATTTTATCTGATTCACCTCGCGAGATAAATAATATCTTTGATATATTTATATATTTTTCGCAAAGCCATTAACGGAGTCAACTTTAATACGATCTGATGCAATACTGGAAGATCACGAGTTATCGTCCCTCATCGCTGACCGGAAGCACGTGTTTGTGTTTATATTTACATTAAACATGATGGATGTTGATTAGAATCGAACCGAATCGATTCGAACAAGTTCATCTCAACGATGGCGAGCTCACATGGGTCTATTCCCATGTGCATAATCCACGAGTGTTGCGGGAAGAAAACCGGGATTTTAAAGATTCTAGAAAATAAAGCTATTATAGGACTGTTTTTCCAATATGTATTGATTGTTCAAATGCAGGGCTGATGCCTATTGTGGCCAAGCCACATGGCAAGGCAGTGCCCGTTTCACGCTTATTAAATTAATTTTAGTAAATTGTCTACTGTTATCTGTTTTATATGTTTCCCCTCAATATATCAGTTTTATCACCAATTTGTCGGATGCTCTGTGTCATTGTATGGTGTTTGATGGTGGTTAGGCATGGCCCACACGAGACCATTCAAAAATAAAATGAAAAAATAAAATAAAATGAAAAGCCTACCGCCCGCCCCTATTTTATTTGGGCTCGTTACGGGAAACACGCATTCATTTTGTTTTGGCCTAACGTACGCACAAAATATGCACCTGTGAACACGTGTTGTTGGCATGTGGGGGTGCACAATGGGGACTGTCATCTATCATGGCTATAACTATTACTCATTCGGTAATAAATAATTGACATTCATTGCAAATTCAAACAGAATATATCTTAGAGTTAGTGTTAGGCCTAAAAAAAAATATTATTTGTTTCCTATTACGGTGCCAAAAAATTCCAGGTAGGTAGGTAGGGTTTTTTTTTTTTTGGGTAATATTATTTTATTTTTCCCCCGAACAGTTAAGAAGTACCGGTACATTAATGCTTACTCTTTATACTTGTGTTAAGGCTGTCCATGTATATTGCAAGTAAACAGTTAATGTAGCACAATAATATGATAAGTATTGTCAATGTGAACAAACAAATGCCTCCCAGGCACTCAATTATGCAGCTCTCTTGTAATTATTCTCTCAGTTTAGATTGTGGTGGCACATCTTCCTCAGAGCACAATATTGATATATCAACAGGCCCAAGACATACACCATAATAGGGCTTTTCTATTACTTTATAATAATATAACTTGTATGATATTAATTCAAACCTCACTTAAATATTTGGTCATACACCTCAGGACCTAAGACACATATCTCACATGCGCCTCAGACACATTGCACAGGGTGTAAATGTTCCTCAACTGCACTGAAATATAAAGTCCCACACCACACTGAAAATGGTACCACAGGCCACACCTTGACTGAGGTACCACACCTCAGCATTCAAATTGGCCCCCAACTTTGAAGTTCCTTATACACACTGGCATATGCATGCTTGTAAGTTTGATACATCATACACCCAAACAAACCAGTAGATAATTTCATGTGCTTTTTTAGTGCCCATCACAGAAGGGTGTTTGATATGGTAGACATGCAGTCATCTTTATACTGTCTGTATACATACTAGTAACTATGCATGAACACTATGAATCCTTGATTGACTGGGGAGAGGAACTTTAAATTCTGATATAGAATGTCGTCTATATGAATATTGCTCTCTAACAGATAAGACTTCCCACAAGACATGGGAGTTGAACAAACAAGATTACCACAGGCAGGTTTTAAAGACTGCAGATTTATTGGTGAGATTGGGATTCATCTGCAACCACAAATGGACATATATTTTAATAGAAGTAAATTGTTTTTGAAACTTCCATCTAAAATTATTGCTGCTTAATGTAAACATAGTATATATAGTATATATTTAACGATATAGATGTGTTTACATGCCAATTACATGCATTAAACAAACAAAAAAACAAATTTTTTTTTTTTTTTTTGGGTTGAAATTTTTTTTTTGGGTTGAAATTTAAAAAAAAAAGTTCAGGTCGGCCCAATTTCGGCAGGTCGGTCGGGTAACCGGAAACACAGATGTTTTTTTTTTTGGCCTTAGTATCAATTAACTATTTCTCAAGTGTTGCCATTGAACTTTAATATTGATCAGCTGATGACGATGAAAAAATCTTGCCGACGTCACAGCAATGATAAAATACTGTAGCACAAACGTGCATGGGCCGTTTTCTTCTCTTGTTCGATTCAAAAAATTATTATTCTCCCCGCTTTAACATTGGGAAATACTCCGGTAAATTGGCCATATCATGGTGTGAAAAATCAAAGAAATGACATTGTAATACATTAGTTATGTTTATTTGAATTCACGAGACATGTATACGCGGTTATTTTAAATATACAAGACAGTCAATGACTGTGGGGTCGCTCACCAGACTGCAAAGACTGATAAGACTGGGACTCTGGAGACCACAATAGTTGGAACTTTTCATAATCACTTTAAAAGAAGTAGATCTAAACAGGATATGTGGCCAAATTACCAACTGTACACTACTGATCACTCCCCCCCCCCTACTGATCACCCCCCCCCCCCCCCCCCCCCCCCAACAAGTCCCCTCCCGACTAGGCTCAAGACTCCCAAGTCTTAGGTTGGAATTACACAATTGACATCTCAAACTTTCCCAATTGTTGGAAATTTCCAATCTCACAGGCGCCTTTTTACAAAAAAAAATAGACCTGATGGTCCTTGTGAAGGAAGCATATTAAGAAGGAAACTGTCCTTTGCTTGGCCCCTATTTTTCCAGGTTACCCCATTAAAAATATCTGTATTGCAGTCAAACAAGAACATTCCATGCTAAATAAGCCAACTAGTTCTTGGCTCTTCCATACATATTTTAAGAATTAATATGTTGTGAAATAGTTATGTCTCTGGCAATGCCCTTATTCGACTTTGTAATACCATTTTCACAAATCTGTCACCCAAGGTAATAGATTGATGTTGTAATTGGGAATTAATGACCTCTAGCAGATCTCCACAAAATGTTTATAAAATGTCAAGACTTCACTTGCAATGTTTAATATTTTTTGGAGTTATGTCCCTGCCCACATTTGACCCAGTGATCTCATTTGAACAAATCTGAATGTGAGTCACCAAGGCAATATCCACACCAAATATGAACCCATACGGTCTTATGGTTCCAGAGGAGAAGTTTAAAGAATTGTTGACGGACGGACGAGGAGTGATGACTATAGCTCCACTGGAGACTTCGTCTCAGGTGAGCCAAAAACTACTGAAATTATAGAATGACCCCCCCCCCCCTTTGGATCCCAGAATGCAACAGAATTCAAACTTTTCAATGGAAGGGGAAGAACTCCATCTTTAATATATAGAGTTATTCCCCCTGCATTGAAAATAATTGAGCTTTTTACTGCAATCTAGATGACAAAACTCTTTGGCAACTCAATAAAAACAACATGTCCACAGTTTATTATACTGGAAAAGTTGATAATACAATGATTTGGAGCTTCCTCTTTCAAATGGTATATAATATGGCATATATTTTATATAATGTAATCTGGGAGGTTAAAAAATTAAGTAGTTTACTATTTTATATTCATTTTAGTCTAAATAATTAATTTTGAGAAAACAAATTACATCTCATTTAACAAATCTGCTAATTCCACCCCCTCAACCCATGGGGACATCCCTGCAAGAATAGGACATCTGTGATTTATTTGGATGCTTGTCTACATTTGCCTAACAATATTTCCTTAACCTTGAGAGCCAGTGTATTCTCTTAGGTGAGGCTACCTATGGGACACTCACATTTATATAAGTCAATGTACTGGCATGATACTAGTACCTTGTTATAAAATAATAAATATTGGACAAATATTAAAACTAGGAGCTCATTTCTCTTGATCAATGGTCTATTATTTTATATTCATTTTATTTTAGTATACGTAATTGGTTTTGGAAAAAAAATTACATCTCAATGAACAAATCTGAGAAATTTGCCCCCTCCCCAAACATATGTGGGGACATCCCTGCGAGAATAGGACATGTCTGATTTATTTGGATGTCTGGCAAAATTGGCCTAACAATATTTCCTTGATCCCCAGTGTATTCTCTTATATATAGGAGAATACACTGGTGCAGGGTCTTTTTGCTGTACCAGCATAGCTCTTTAATAGTCCGGCCGCCAGGTCACGGATGCGTGTTTTGGCGTATAAAGTTTTTTTCTCTGCGGATTTTGTAAATTCAGGTATCCGACATCAAGATTTTATCGGCTGGCCATCTGTCAGCCTTGAGCAATTTTTTTTATAGCGCCCTAAAATTTATTGCAAACTCACATGACTAATCTAGTAAAATATATATTTTTTCATGAAGCTAAGGTATAATGACACTATTTTGGCCCAAAATTGAAACTCACCATCCAAGATGGCCACCAAAATGGCCACCGGAAGTTGAAAATATATCATTTTTTCACAATTATCTTCTAGATCAGTTCATGATGTTTGGAACTGGTTGAGTAATATGACTTTATTTTGTATTTTTTATATTAACTGATCATTGGAGCAATTATATATGCCATTATTGGGGTCCTATCCGCTTGTGATCCCTCAAAAATTCGATTTTACAGAAAATCACAACTGGGATTCTAGTCATATTTCAACAAGACATGAACAGAAGGTTGCAATTATGTGAAGCATACCATTACCTATGAATATTCCAACTCACTGGAACCAAAATTATTACTTTGGCTCAAAATGGCTGCCAAAATATGGAAAATGGTAAATATTGCCTTAGGGTGTCCCGCAATCGCTTACAAGTTGTGGTTGATGTACAAAATTGGCTATTCTGCCTTCTATACATTGAATACTAACATGTCTGCTGCACCATGGTTAATTGTTACTGTTATCGCCACTGAAATATTGGACTTTTCTCTCAAAAACTTGACATAAATATCGGCAAAAATTAACTTTTCAGGTTTGGATCATTTTTTCTAGTAATATGTAACTATCTTTAGATTGAAAGGTGTTTATTGTATTGGTCTATCTTAAATGTGTCACACTACGGTGTTTATAGACCAAATTGCTCAAAATGGCTTCCAAAATGGCAATCAAATTGGTAAAAGTTATTTTTTAACATATATCATTACTAGAAGGTGACCCGACTTCGTCCGGGCTTTGACCTTGAATTGTCTATTTTGAAGGCCAAGGTCAAGTGGGGTCACGATTTGACCCGTCCAAAACACAGTGCCCGAACAAAAGTACCCGACTAAAGTACCCGTCGAAATCCATCCGGTTTTACCCGATTTGACCTTGAATTGACCATTTTGAAGGTCAAGGTCAGGTGGGGTCAAACACCAACACCCCAAAAATGGTGGAAATCGGCCCAGCGGATACCGGGAAATCGGCCCAGCGGATACCGAGATACCCTATGCATCAAATTTCGTCCGTAAAAATCCGCCAGTTTAACCAGATTTGATTTCCACTGAAGTATATAAACGCGCCTCAAGTTTCAACGTAAAGATAAATTACCATCGGTGCCCGAGATATCGCCAAGACGTCTGAAACAGTCAAATGCATCGGCCGGGTAAGCGTTAACGTGATCTAACTTTATGACCTCTAACGACGTCATAGAAGTTACGCATTGTTTTTACCCTGATAGAAGATCGTACCACTTCTTCTTAATAATTGAGGCAGATAACTAAAACGGATACATACATATTATATATCGTTGGAAAGAGGAAACACGAAAGATTCTCATAGTGTCATTATTATGACTGGCATGTTATTATTCGCGCTGTTTCGAATCGATTTGTAAGCACCGAACTGAAATATATTAGCGCAAAACGGCGTAAAAACAGATTTGACCTCGGCACGTGAAAAGTTGACCTCGCACGGACAAATTAATAGGCCTATGTTAGTCCTGACCCGAAAATACCCCCACATACCAAGTTTCATCGAAATCGGCTGGGCCATTTTCGAGTCCATCGATTACACACAAACAAACACACAAACAGATCTTCCAAAATATATAATAGACTAGCCGATGAGCCCGACGTTGTCCGGGCTATTCAAAAACCAAATTTCAAGTCGATAGCTCTACCCGTTTCCGATATCTGGTCTGCGCATGCGCGAAGCTGGCGTCGCACGGGCTCGGCGACCCGATAAAATTCGTATCCGGGGCAAGATACATTCACATAGCAAATTTCAAGTCGATAGCTCCACCCGTTTCCGAGATCTCGTCTGCGCATGCGCGAAGCGGGCGCCACACGGGCTCGCCAATACGACAACGTCCACCGCCTGGTCAAACTACACACACGTACCAAGTTTCGTCCCGATCGGTCGAGAATCGTAGATTTGTATAAATGACAGACAGACATACAAACATACAAACAGAGGTCTTCAAAATATATATGAGATAACATTATATATATAACATTATTCTCTGCGTTATCCGAAAATGTAGCAAATTGTGACTCACTTGGTTATTATACGTGTTAGGTAATTAACTGACAACTAAATGTTCTATTATGGTTGTCCCAGTTCCGAATGGGGCATGACAAATTCATTTTAAAGTATGGAAATTTGCGGAGAACCTCTTTTGTGATTCTGACCATATTATTGAAAGGAAATGGGCAGAACTTTGAGACGGAACTGAGATGAACCATAATATGTGGCTCTTCTGGTCCATTGTGATAAACCAATATCAACTGGATACAGGATGGTTGCCAAGATGGTAGCCAGGGAGTTACTCCATGTGAGGTGAATAGGTATACATGGAGTTAATGTATGTCATGAATGATGTGAATATTTATACAATGAGTGACTATATGGTTATGGGTGTGTTGTCCATAGTGAGATGTATGGGTATACAGGGAGAGGTCATGGTCATGTGTGGGGTGAATCGGTATGAATGGTGTGACTGTATGGTGTATGGTTGTGTGTATCATGTACGGGTGCACCTTGTGTGCCTGTATGGACATTGATGTGGTGTATGGATGTAGCTACATGGTCATCTATGTATTGATTATATATATATGGAGTGACTGTAAGGTCATGGGTGGGATGTACATGTGTTTCTGTATGCTCACGAATGGGGTGTGTGGATAAATAGTGAGTGATTTTATGGTCAGGGGTAATGTGTATGGTATACATATCCACCTCACCATTGGCCATATCACTCACTGTATCCTTATTTGTCACACCATAGCCGAATAGCCACGAAAGATATACTAATACACCCCAGCCATGTAAGTATAGTCACTCCATGTGAGCATATGCACATCATCCGTGGCCATATAGCCACATACACCTCGCCCATGACCATATAGCAACACGATTGTATATCCGCATAACCTACACATGACCATACCGCCACGAGTTGCCAAGCAGGAACACCAGGTATACTCACAGACCTGACAATTTAGTCACTTCCTGCATATATATTCATTACATTGATGATCATAGTCACTCCTTGTATACCTACTCATCACACCATTGACCATACAGTCACTACCTGTATACATATTCCACACACAGTCATAATAACCACTCGATATATACATATGAAGCTCACCCTAGACCATAGAGTCACTACAGGTATACTCTCAGGTGCCAAATAAACGTGCCAGCACGTTTATTAATTTGGAGCAAAAATACACACAATCACGCTTATTGTGACCCATCACGTTTATTATTTTTTGGGGGTAAATCCATCACATACTGTGACATTTATTCTTTTTTTGGGTGATAAACAAACGAATATAAGAATGGAACGAATCACGAGTGTGCTAATGTTAATACTAGAAGTCACAAACCACTAAATAAAGTTGTTTTAGAAGACTGAGATGCGACATCGCTTCGATATAAAACCTATTTTGAGAGTCACGGTTCGCCCAATATTTTACTTTGTCTACTTTCGGTTTGTAATAAAGCGCAAAACGTGAACTGGGCCGAGTTCACGGGACCCGAAACGATAGAAAAGATGGCCCATGGATCACAGGACTTATTCTACAATTAAAATGTTTTTGTTAACTCCAAAATCAGTTCCATAATCACAATTTATAATGAAAAACGATGTGCCTCGGAAATAGGCAACGCGAAACCCAGAAAAAGCGCTAAAAGTTACCAGTTTGACTGAGTGTTTTCTGCATACAAATAATTTCATGAGAAGCATTAAAGTATATTCCTTTAATATTAAGATATTTAAACAACACAGTTTCATACTTTTTCTGTTTTAATGCATTATTTGGTGAGAGAAATGTAAAATTGATCGTAAATTCTTCGAAAAAAAATCAAATTAGGCTTAATGTAAAATTGTAAACTGAGTATGATTTTGGACAAGAACTTCAATCTACTAGTACACAAGTTTCAACCTAAATATATTAATCAATTGAATTATACAGTGAGTGAGTTATTTGAGTTAACTATCACTCTTTGATTGATTGATTGATTGTATTGGCAATGATAATAACACATATATAAATACAATAGATTGTTGATATACATAACTTAGGAGCAAACACATAGCATTGTACATAGTTTGTTCAGCATTAGATATCCTTTTATTTGTGATGTTGAAAAAGGGTTGTTTTGTGCAACACAACTGAAAATCATATTTAATAAACAGCCTTAAGTTTTCCCACCCCTTCTTGTATTCCGTATGGCTAATCCCTATATCATACAAAGTGGTGAAATGGTGTGTAATTTAGGTTTTTTCTGTTTTGTTTGATTCATTATTCCGATCCCAAATTATCTAGTATTCTAAGCCATATAGAAGGTATCGGAATATTGAAATAGTCGGAATTATGAACCCTCATGGAAAAGCGGAATAATGAACCCTCAGAATAATGAACCATCGGAATAATGAACCATCTATACCCGAAGACCCCCAACCTACAAGAGAAAAAAGAGTCAGGTGCAGCGTGTACTGTATAATACAACAATCAACATGTAAGACAATCTATTCCAACTTTATATCATATGAGTAATATGTAATTTCACGCATGGTCTTACATAATGTATGAATGGGGTAAACAAGATAGTGAAGATACATGATGCATAATACCTAAATGTCACATCCTCCGCACAGGTATGATTCCCTGTACTATATAAATGTATGCATAAGCCTTCATGGCTCGAGTTTTAAGCATACTACCATGAAAAGTAAAATCCGTAACCCAGCACATTTATTGTGCACCAGCACTATTATTCTTTTTTTGGTAAAAATGTCACCCAGCACTTGTATTTGGCCAGCACTTTTATTTGGCACCTGAGCGTACATATGCACCTCACCACTGGCCATTCAGTCCTTCCAGATATACAAAATCCCGCACACACGACCACTCATACCATCCATACTTGCATATACACCTCACACATGACAATTCAGCAATGCACTGTATAATCATACACGCCATCCATGATCATACAGCTAATGCCTACACACCAACCAATGATAATACATCCACGATATATATACATATACATCCCATCCATTACTACAAGGACACTTCCTATATACCCACACGATAATGTCCACCCAGCTTACTCCAGGTATGCATATAGACTTCAATCATGACAGTACAGTCATTCCATGTATACCACACATTACCCGTAACCATAAAATCACTCACTATTTATTCACACACCCCATCCATGATCATACAGAAAACACATGTACATCCCACCCATGACCTTACAGTCACTCCATATATACATAATCAATACATAGATGACCATGTAGCTATATCCATACACCACACCAATGTCCATACAGGCACACCGGATGCACCCGTACGGGATAGACACAACCATACACCATACAGTGACTACATGCATACCGATACACCCCACACCTGACCATGACCTCTCCCTGTATACCTATAAATATCACTATGGACAACACAAGCATAACCATATAGTCACTCATTGTATACATATTCACATCATTCATGACATACACTAACTCCATGTATACCTATTCACCTCACCTCTGATCATAGAGTAACTCCATGTCTACCATCTTGGCATCAATCCTGTATCCACTTGATATTGGTTTATCATAATTGACCAGACGAGCCATATATTATGTTTCATCTCAGTTCCGTCTCAAAGTTCTGCCCATTTTCTTTCAATAATATGGTCAGAATCACAAAAGAGGTTCTCCGCAAATTGCCATACTTTAAAATGAATTTGTCATGCCCCATACGGAACTGGGACAACCATAATAGAACATTTAGTTGTCAGTTAATTACTTATCACGTATAATAACCAAGTGAGTCACAATTTGTTACATTTTCGGAAAACGCAGAGAATAATGTTATATATATAATATTATAATGATATATGTAAAAAAATAAATTTTACCTATTTGGTTGCCATTTTGGAAGCCATCTTGAGCAATTTGGTCTATAAACACCATCGTGTGACACATTCAAGATAAATCAATACAATAAACACCTTTTAATCCAAAGATAGTTACATATTACAAGACAAAATGGTCCAAACCTGAAAAGTTAATTTTTGCCGATATTTGTGTCAAGTTTTTGAGAGAAAAGTCCAATATTTTTGGTGATGTCAGTGGTGGCAACAGTACCAATTAACCATGGTGCAGCAGACATGTTAGTATTCAATGTATAGAAGGCATAATAGCGAATTTTGTACATCAACCACAACTTGTAAGCGATTGCAGGGCACCCTAGGGCAATATTTATAATTTTCCATATTTTGGCGGCCATTTTGGCAGCCATTTTTAGCCAAAGTAAGAATTTTGGTTCCAGTGGCAGTGAGTTGGAATATTCATAAGTAATGGCATGCCTCACTTAATTGCAACCTTCTGTTCATTTCTTGTTGAAATATGACTAGAATCCCAGTTGTGATTTTTTGTAAAATTTTATACCGCGTTCTATAAAATCAAATTTTTGAGGGATCACAAGCGGATAGGACCCCAATAATTGCATGTTTAATTGCTCCAATGATCAGTTAATATACAAAATAAAGTCATATTACTCAACCAGTTCCAAACAGCATGAACTGATCTAGAAGATATTTGAGAAAAAATACCATATTTTCAACTTCCGGCGGCCATTTTGGTGGCCATCTTGGATGTTGAGTTTCAATTTTGGCCCAAAATAGTGTCATTATGTCTTAGCTTCATAAAAATATATACATTTTACTAGATTAGTCATGTCAATTTGCAACAAATTCCAAGTAACTGGTTTTACGTCTAGGGAAATCTGGGGGGGGGGGGGTATACTTTTTAGGGCGCTATAAAGAAAATTGCTCAAGGCTGACAGATGGCCAGCCGATAAAATCTTTTTGTCGGATACCTGAATTTACAAAATCCGCAGAGAAAAAAACTTTATACGCGAAAACAAGCATTCGTGAATTCCGGGTGTTTGGCGACCGGACTATCTGGTAATGAAATGGTTAATACTAATACTATTATAAAATGTGTAAACTGTCAAACAGTTAGAGTTGTATTTGAGATTGCTGTAAACACATAGGATTAAATTTCATTCACACACCTCATTCTCTCCCAGCCTGATAAATGTGGATATTGAGATAAAAGTTAATTACTTTATAATGACTGGACACACAGCTGTGAGCACTGTGAGAATTAAGGCTGGTCAGCTCCTGGCATGTCATATAACTAAAGTGTAAGGCTTTTAATGGTGTGAACCTTGCAAGGATCTGGTGTGGGGTGGCAGGGACATTCAGTGGTGGAGGTGGGGGAGGTGGGGGGGTTGAGGGGGCAAGGATTTAAAACATGGATTTAAATAAAATTTTTTAAAAGAGTTATGTCCCTGGCTCTGCCCCTATTTGACCCAGTGACCCCATTTGAACAAATCTGAACCCCAGTCACACAAGGACTCTCCATACCAAATGTAAGCTAAATCGGTCAAATGGTTCAAAAGAAGAAGTCATTCTAAGAATTACTATGGAGGAATAGAGTTATGGCCCTGGTTTCTCAACTAATCAACCTGGTGACCACATTTTAACAAATCTGAATTTGAGTCAACTAGGGAATATCCACACCAAATATGAATCCATACGGCCTTATAGTTCAGTAAAAGAAGTCGTTCTAAGAATTACTATGGAGGAATAGAGTTATGGCCCTGGCTTCGCAACTATTTGACCCAGTGACCTCATTTGAACAAATCTGAATGAGAGTCACCCAGGGAACATCCACACCAAATATGAACACATTCCGTCTTACGGTTCGGGACGAGAAGATGATTGTTGACGGACGGACGGACGGACGACGGACGAGGAGTGATGACTATAGCTCCACCGGAGACTTCGTCTCAGGTGAGCTAAAAACTGCGCGAAGTAATTCGAAATAGTCCGCAAGTCTGCATTTACCGCAAATTACTTATCGGCATTGTTTTGTCATTTTATATTGAATACAATTGCTCAAAATTTCTCTAAGAGAAAGCACTTTGATCGTAATATACAATGTAGGCACGACTGAAATGTTAAATTTATTTTCCACAAGATGCACCGAGTGTATTGACTGCAATGTCAAGGTTAAAACCGGTGCTAGACGGAAGTAAACAAAAACATGTGTAACCACTACAATGGTACAATGTGGAATAGTTTGGACTAATAATGCAGACAATTGAAACTGAATTTGCCCGTAACTATCCAAAAATTTATATGCCACTTGATTATTTATTTTATATATCATTTCACCACGTAGCCATTGCTTAAAACATTAATAAATCACCCAATTTCATGATGTGGTTTGTCGACGGACAAGTTGAAAATGAAAGTCACATTGAAAAAAAAAACTTACCTTTTGTTTGTTTGTTACATTTATTGCTATAATATATAAATATAAAACCTAATTCACCATATTATCATGCTAGGGGAGGGGGATTCACAACTCTGAAAAAAAATTACTCCCATCCATGCAGATAAACATAATTTCATAAAACAAGAGCCACCATAAAATTTAGTAATAATACATTTTTTTCCCAATAACTTTTGACGTCACCAGAAAGTTCTGTTGGCTGGGGTGGCTACGTTCTCTCCTATCAGTATTGGCTGGAGGTAATGACGTTAGTCATATTACTGTTGGGTAAAGGGTTAACCCAAACATGCCTGTAAATTTTCAAAACAATTCTCGAATAAATGTGGGCTGCAGGGTGTGCTGAATGGATTCAAATTTGAAATGGCTGCTGGCGGCCATGTTTTTAACGAATTTCGGGAAAAAATGATGGCTCTCATCTAGAGGTCACCCTGAAGATCCATATGAAATTTGGTGATGAACAGATGAGGGAAGTGACCTGTAGGGTGTGTCGAAGGATTTGGTCATGAAAGAGTAAAATCCAAGAAGACTGCTGGCGGCCATGTTTTTAACAAATTTCAAACAAAATCGATGGCTCCCATCTAGAGGTTACCCCGAAGATCCATATGAAGTTTGGTGATGAATGGATGAGGCCTGTAGGGTGAGTCAATTTAGGGAGCGTCTCAAAAGTCTTTGCGGAATCCGCAAATATTTTCCGAAACGTCGAGATTTCCGCAACGCTATCGTCTGAATTTTTCCGCAAATGTTCCGAAAAACGCCATGAGTTTTCCGCAAAATTACCGAAACGTTACATCAAGATTTCCGCAAACGCCATGAGTTTTCCGCAAAAATTACCGAAACGTTAAATAAAGATTTCCGCAAACATTCCGCTATTTTCCGCAAACTCCGTAACGTCGACATTGCGGAAAGTAATATTCCGAAAACGTTGAAAATTCATGATGGGGGACTGGACTCATTGCCGGAAGTAAATTTTGCCGGAATGGACATTTCGCCGAAAGTCATTTTTCGACGGAGTGACAGTTCGCCGGAATATTATAATCCCGTAATTAGTCATTAGTGAAGACTGATTGACATAGGTATTATAATCCTGCGAACTGCTAATTAATCATTAGTGGAGACTGTTTGACATAGGTACTATGAAAACAAACTTCGGGCTTCCTTCCTGGCACGTGTGATTATTACCATCATTTGTGTTTTACCGACAACACTGTTACCTGAGGTGTGTTCATTTTACATATTACAATTCACCCGAAGCCATTGGTGATCCGTAGTAAGTATGTTGTTTTAGCGGTGGTGATCCGTAGTAACTAGGTTGTTTTAGCGACTTTCATATGGTATATATATCACTGGCTTTACAACATTTACCATATCATCCAAAATGGATAGAACTACGAATGTTGACTTGTTTATTGCTTGTCATAAAACTGTGTTTGTGCACAATAATGCAATAACTTGCGATAAATGTAAGAAATTTTCAATTGTCCCACAATACACCTACATATAAGTAAATTTATTTCGGCGAACAGTCGTCTATTCCGGCGAAAAGTCGTATATCTCGGCGAAATGTCTTAAATTACGTCGAATAGTCCCGACCTTCGGCGAAGTTGTTGTCAGTTTCCGGCGAACTGTCCCAAATCTCGGCGAAGTGTCCGGAAAATTGTTCCGGCGAAATATACTTCCGCAAATCGTGACGATAACGTCGCAATTAAGAGACAAGACGCATCACAAACGCGCACCTGACACACAATGCATTAAAGGGATTGTTAATCAGAACTGTAAATAAAATTGCTCGAATCAACAAACAAACGTGCTATATTTTAATATGATCATTCAATACACTGTATCCACAGTTTTATAAACTCTTCTATCATTACGATAGTTTTATCAGAATAGTTTTACTATTATCGTTTTATATACCCAATATACTGGGGTGCTTCTCACCTAAATGAGGGATTACCATAATAAGCAATTAGCTACCACGCTGGACAAAACAAGTGTCCACTTAACCGCGGTGCGGTTAATTTGTGTTTCCAACGCGGCCGAACTGCAACAACATCGCCGCCACACCGGCTAACTGCAGTTGGTCCGCGGATTAATTGCCATTCGGCCGCCGTCCGGCCGCGGTATACTTGCCGTTCGACCGCGGTATACTTGCGGTATACTTGCCTTTCGGCCGCGGTGTACTTGCCATTTTTAGAATGATGTTGAAAAACACAAAGAGTGCACTATAAATGTGGTTTGATTGAGCCCATTGTTTAGCCAGACGATCTATTCAGTGTGTTGGAGATCTGATACGTCAGGCGACAAGGTGTGATAATCTTATAAGTATATAGTCGACGTCCTACCGGTATACTAAATTTAATTACACTAATTTAAACTATAATTATTTGGTTTGAAATTACATTGACTACATCCGTCCATGTGGGCCTCCTTTTGGAATTTAGTGCCGGCCAGAATTTTCTTCACAATAAAAAATAAAGAGCGTTTGTGCGTGGTAAGGTATGTTTCGCCCGCGAACATTTTATGAACCCAAGGGGCTTGTTACGTGAGCCGGGACAACTCGGTGAGCCGGGACAACTCGGCTAGCCGAGTCAACTCGGTCTGCCAGGACAACTCGGTCGCGCTGTTAAATGAGTCGAGACAACTCGGTCAACCGGGACTACTCGGTTGACGTGCACAAAACTAGCTGTCAATCACCGAGTCACGGCGTAATGCGGGTGGTCATTAGACGTGACTCACATGACGCGAACATTCTATTGGCTGACGCAGGGACCAGCTGAGAGGGAGACGTGGGCGAAGAAGTCTCCCTATTCTTGCTCACTTCGCCCTAATTTTGCAGCCGGGCGAAGTTTAAGTCGCCCTGAAATTCCGAAGATCACCTAAGAAAATCGGCAAAATATTCACCCACTATTTACTGCCAACATTGATTGAACCCAGTTATCCATTGACACTGTCGTAGATAACACCATAGTTACTATTAACAGCTGTATTAATCCGATTTGGGAGCACATTCACACCCGAGTGTTGATTGCAGACAGATGTGAATACATCGTCAGGTGTCCAGTGACTTGTGATTTTGAGATTATCACACCTGAAGATTACAACTCTACACCTTATATCAGATCATCACCCCTTTGTTAAATTATGTAAAGGCCAGATTAGCTTTGAAAACAAATTTTTGCAACATAGTAATATCTGTACCCATGTTAGGGACTTTTAATGAGTGAAAATGTTCAAGATTTCTATCGTTTTTTTCGTATTCATAAGCATTGTCAAATTTTTATTTCTTTTTGTATTCATAAGCGGTCGTAATTCTTATTTCTTTTTGTATTCATAAGCGGTTGTAAAAATGCCGTTCTTTCAAAACCATTCTCTCACAATTATATTTGGACATTATTCATAGTTATTAGTGTGATGATTTGAACATAAAGCTTCCACATTTGAACCATTGTTTCCCCATTTTAATTTAAATATTACATATCTCCTATTTTCTTTATATAGCCTTTTATAGGCGACTACAGTGCGGGCGGATTTCATATAAATTTTCAATTTTGCCAACGCATTTCGCCCTGGAAATCTCCCACTTCGCCCTATTTTTGTGACAGGGAGAAGTCACTTCGCCCTGAAAATCAGGCCTAGGCTGGTCCCTGGCCTCACGTCATGAAAGTCACAACGAATCGTGTAACGTTCCATGTCTAGCCGGGATGACTCGCTGTTAGCATAGACTAAAAATACTTCCTTCATCTATGCTGTTACATGGACCAAGTTGTCCCGGCTAACAGAGTTGTCCCGGCTATTCAATTCAATTCAATTAAGTTTATTCTGGTCGTCAATTATAGACATTACAGAAGAGTTGTATACATAAATACAATATATATGATTTCAGGAATTAAATAGAGCGGTTAATTTATAAGTGTTTGGTCTCTGATAGAAGTAGGGTTTCAGATATTTTATTCTTATTTGCTAAGTTCCCTACAATTCAGTACCATGTGGTATTCATCGCCGATTTCGAGATTACAGAGAGTGCAGATTCTGTCCGAATAATCCGTATTCGTCCAAGCGCCGAGTTCTTTTGGGAGTTTGTGGTTTCTAGTGCGGAAAGCTAAATTATTGTGAACTGCTCTATTATCATCAGGGGATATAGGTAATTCTCTCGTTCAAATTTGACTTTATAATCCTGCAAAATGCGAATCTGCTTGTACAGCGTAAACCTGAACCACCCAGCGCCCGGTGTATTATGGGAATTGGTGAAATCGAGCATTGTTGACCACTAGTGATGAGCCGATAATCGGGAACGACAATCGGAATCGGCCGATTGTGGCCCATCGGATGACAATCGGTACTCGGGTTTGAACATCGGGATTTCCGATTGTCTAAATAATAAATAGGTGCTTGTTTTTCTTCAATGAACTGGTTTAAATATGACGATGTTTTGTTGAATAAATGACCTGTAAACATGGGGAAAGTGATCCAAAACACAAACTTGATATAAAGACATGTCCTCTTCAATACCCCGGCCGTACCTGGGTCTATGTTTGAACAATATATAGTGGGGATCACCGGGAAGCACGTGACACTTTGTGTTAGAGTGACGCTGCAAGCATGACACCGTGATTGCGCATAATCATTAATTATTGGCATACCGGAACAGTCATTTCAGTCGATTGATTTCATTAGCATTATGATGTACACAACGTACATATCATGGGACTCATGTACGCCCATAGGTAACTTTATTGTTCGTCAACATGTAGACATTTTGATTTATGTCAGACTATCAAAAATCAAGATGTATGCAAACGGAGTACAACTGAGCTATCTATATAGTACATACAGCGTAACAGGTATAAACTATACTATAGAAACCGAAAGTGCATGTCACGTGACTTTAAATAGTCAAAGACAATGTCATTCCATCCAGTCAGCCTCGTGTGACGTCAGGTATAGGTCACCACCAATGATTATTATGATGACCATGCTGAAATCGAATCGTGTCTGTGAAATTGACATGAACATGGTGTAACTTGCAACTAGTTCAGTCGGCTCATTTCCTTTGATGTGATGTCTTTGAATTGGGATTAAAGAAAAATGCCGTTTGATGAATTGTTATCAAAAACGAACCGTGGACATGTCGTCATGTCATCAAACTTTCAAACAATTTGTAATGGAATAGCCTAAAATACATGGGTAAGTTGCCTGTATTCGATCACAAGTCCGCCCATGCCCACCTATATACTTACCCAAACATATACTTATGTATACTGTGTACTGGCATATTATTTCGTTTGTTGCTTGCTTCTATAATTCTAAGTATAATATAACACATATAACATATATTCTGCTATAATTATTGAAATAATCTGAATCGGCACCTGATCGGCCGATTGTGATCTCAAATAATCGGCAATCGGCGCAAGGCTCTATTTGACAATCGGCTCATCACTATAATGACCACGTACATTCTTGAATGTATGTTCAAATCTTTTCAATAGTTACTATAAAGACAAAGTCGCGGGGCATCGTGCCAGTGGACTTTTGATTAAACTTGAAAGAGAATATCGCCGAGAAAGTGACATACAATCATGTTCACTCAAACAACGGTATACGATGTAGCAAACCATGTTCATTGCTACACATTCCTCGTGCCCAATTTCTGAATAATTAATGCTGACGTAATTCGCGTGCACCTGGCATTTGAGAGATACAGATGCGCGCAAAAATAACGGCGATTAACAAGTTCCCAGTCATGGGTTTTATTCACTTTTTTTGTGGCAATGTTCGTAAGATTACTACAGTAAATGGGCATATATAATAGGTTTACCTCCTCTTAATGATATCAATATATGATATAGGTCATCAACTGACCACATTGGTAGGCCTAATCTTTATTGGCTTGTCAAAGTTACCCAAGTGTGTCAGTGTATGACCTGCTTATACTGAGATTTGTACTCAATTTCTACCCATGCCATTTCTGATGGAATTATTAATTGAAGGTCGCAGTTGAATTCACACAACATCAACAACATTCATTTACAGTACTTATAACTAGTAGCCCATATATGCACGTGTACACTTGTAAGTTAAATATGACTGCTTCGCGTATAACCTTTGCACTGGAGATTTGTATCAAAATATCCTGCGCTCTTTAGTTTTTACCATCCATCAGGATTCATGAAAACACTACGGAATGCTCTTTATTAAATTGTTAGGAGTAAAGCCGAATTAAAGCCGGGACCTAATGTATCTAAAATGTAATATGCAAAAAGTGTTTCGGAAGATAAAAAATATGTCATTCTATGGCGATTACTAGATTCGAAAATTGGCAGTATTATATGCTATTACGACTGTATTAGGTTCCCCTACTTGCGAAAAGGTGGGGGGGGGTACACAATAGGCAACATATATCATATACTTTAAGTGAAATATAAAGGATGCAGTCACACCTCATCGCATATTCTGGTCTCGTTAGCTAACGAAAACGGAATCCACAAAAGACATGCACTTTGCATGGGCAGAGCTCGATTTAACCAATCAGTGGTAGCTCCATTCAGACTGGGATAGAGGGTGGGAACAACACCTGAAATACTATGATTGACGTCAGTGTTTGTTGTCTTACCAATCACAATGCGACTATTAATGAAAGAAGTCAGTACATGCATTGCATGGACTTCAACGGGGAGGACAGTGTTGACATTGCAAACAGTGTCAAACTGACATCATTGCTAATTAACTAGGTCAGCCGTGAACTTTTTCAGTGCCATGGAACTTGTTATACATGTAGCGATAATTGCGCACTCTCGTGTCAAATATATCTGAGTACATGTCAGGAGGTTTGTATAGGGTACCGGTACTCACTCCCTGCATGCCATATACGTGATTCGTGCTTGTGAATTAAAACAGGTTTTGACTATATAGCTGTGGCAATGACTGCTTGATGGAGCCATACCAAGAATCGTCAAGGAAAAGTGTTTTAATTGCTGTATCGTTTTTATTAAGTTAATAAACACTGCAAACCTAATAAATAAACGAACCCAATAGCAATAGACCTATATACTCTAGTATGCGATGATGTTTACGATTTTACCGGCCCGACACCCATGAATATATTCCGCAAATTTTCTGGAACGAGGTCCGCATGCATTCAAATTCCGATAACGTTGGGGTGAATTCCGCAATTATTTCCGCAAATTCCGAAAGAGGAAACTAAAATGCCGAAAACGTCGTCTTCTTTTCCGCAAACCTTAGCGCTATTTTCCGAAAGAAGGAACGTAATTACCGAAAAATTTCGCAAACAGTTTTCCGCAAAGTGTTCATAACGTCATTTGTTTTCGGAATTCCGCAAAGACTTTTGAGACGCTCCCTTAGTCATGCAAAGAGTATAATCAAAGATGGCTGCCGGCGGTCATGTTTTTCATCGAATATTGCTCAAATTTGATAGCTCCCATCTAGAGGTCAACCCAAAAATGACTGTAAATTTTCAAAACATTTCTCCAATAAATGCGGGCTGCAGGGTGCGCTGATGGATTAAAATTTGAAATTCAAAATGGCTGCCAGCAGCCATGTTTTTTAACGAATTTCAGATAAAATCAAGGGCTCCCATTTAGAGGTCACCCTGAAGATCCATATGAAGTTTGGTGATGATCAGATGATGGATGCGGCCTGTAGGGTGAGTCAAAGGAAATTGTTGTCGGAAGGATGGATGACAGACACCAACCCACGGCAATAGCTCAAACTTTACAAAGTAAATTTGAGCTAAAAATGTACCTAGTGAGACAAATCATAATAATAGGTTCTGTAATCATAATGACATTGCATATTAATCCTAGATTGCAACTGAATTTTAAAGAATGTTATTTGTTGGATTATATAATATTTTTAGTAGAGTAAAACAGTAGGAGTTATTGATGATAGAGAATCGAGCTTAGACTCACCGATCAGAGCTGCCAGAGGCCATCAGCAGCTCACTTGGGTGGAATTCCACAACATTAACACCAGCAGTGTGAACCTTTATATCTTGGAGCAGCTTTCCAGCCGTTAGATCCCAGATCTGCATACAAAATATAATAAATTTACAACATGGTAAACACTCAACAGCAAGGATATTTTATGATAAAAGTTAAAATCTTTCTGCACAGTTTACTCCATCCCCTCTTGGTATATCGCCCACCCCACACACATAACTAGGCCTGAAATATTTTGTGTCAGACCTTAAAGGTATGGAAGAGGGCCTTCATGTTGGTATTGCTGTTAAAATACTCACATCCATTAAAACCGCCATATTAAAACAGAAAGAACATGTAGAACATGTATAGTTCTTATACCAATCATAAATAACATGCAAATAGTATGTTATTGTTAAGTTTGTAAGCTGTGCTATGTAAACAAAGGCCAAATTCTGTTACAGATCCTGTTGTAAATAAACAAACACTCAGAACTAGCTAAGTCTGACTAAGAGTTGCCGCTTGTTTATAGAGGTCACGGCAAAGATAAAATTGCTGGCAGCTTGCAAAGCAGTCTTTCAAATCACACCAAGTCAAAATTCAGCTAAGGCACATTACTTCATGATTGGGGAATGGTCAGATAGAAAATGTGCACCTAATAGAATTGTTTTTGAAAGAAATCAATTTATACAGTTTTTGTTTTCTCAATAAACATATTATAATTACGTCAAACAACAAATAAGGAATTTACAATGATAATAGTGTCCATCATACATTGTAGATAGCGCACATGTTCTAAATAACATATATACATGTAATTACATCACACAGCAAATACGGAATATTTTAATACTATGAGTAGTAAAATACACTCTCATGTCTAAATAAGGAGATGATGCAATAGTAGTCATTTCATTAGCACATGCAAAACAGTAAGGTTGTTTATCATTATATCATTTCGTTCTTGTTTATTCATGTTTATTATACATGTTTGGGTTTATGATAAATCCTGAGAAGGAGAAATCATATATAGCGATTTTTACCCCAAACCAGCTTGACAGAGCCTCGTGTTGTGTTTTTGTGTGAACATGTGGTTGTTGTTTATGAGGAAGATTCAAGAAAATAGTGACAATGGAAATCTATGGATAACTTTGTGACTCTGATGATAAACAAGCAACGTGCTTAAGAGTAAAAAGAGTAAAATCGAAGTTGGCTGCTGGTTAAAAATACTATTATTTTAATATAATAATGATAATTGATTGTTGTGTACACAGAACTAACATGTATGCCCATAAAGAGATGTTCTCGGCCTAAATATAGACATCACCTGTATGTCGTCACGATTACTAGTTTTTGGTTTACTAAAAAATGTTGATGAAACGCTGCCGACAGGTGTAGTGTTTTGAGTCACATACCAATTTAATTTATTATTGTTTATCACAAACACATACAGATAACATTATAAGTTTATGAAATATAGAAGATTAGGTTGTCCTTTCTAATGATGTTTTATTTGTGGTATCCGTCTATTGTCTCCTATTTTCAGCGCAATGTTATGATAATCACCGTACCGCAATGTTGCAACTTCAATGCAAGTGCATGTTTTAGCATGACATCGACATGCATACATATTTTGGGAATGCGATGATGACATTGGCAGTTGTTGTAGTTGGAAAGTTAGTCATAATTCATCAGCATGATCACAAGTAAATATGTGTTGGCCTAAATGCTGGAAAATGTGTCTATTTCAGTCAAATAACGTCTTTTTGTGCATACTAGGTTAGTACTGGTACTGTTCTCATCATTATGCACATTGCACACCTGCTAATTACATTCATAATAACCACATATGCTAAAACTATGACAAGTTATGCATATAAAAAATAACTAAATATTTGAATCTGAGTTTGGCCTGGACCTAATTCTGTTGTGAAATATTGCAAATCAAATTAACTGTAGCAGCATTTATTGAGTTCAAACGTATTTACGCACCTATTCGCACCTGACATGGGTTACCATGGTTACGTCAACACAATCATGTGACTCCATCCATGGGCAGGTCATGCAAATTTATGGGTTGTCATGACAATATATGGGTGTCCATACCTACCATATCTATCAATACTAGTATGAATGCCCTACATCAGAGACACATAATTTGCTTATATACTGCTGTAAACCTGGTGTCCTGACCAATTTACCTCGGTTAAATTCGGTGGCAAAAGAGTTATGGCCAAATTATGCAATAATTTATCGCACTCACAAACATAATACGATCATGCGCATAGTACTCGTCAGGAAACAAAAAACAACTCGTCCGAAATTCATCATGAAACGCCTCAATTTCGCTTTGTAAACTACCGACAGAATTTCTCTACACACACAATATTCCAAGTCATGGCAATGGATCAGAACACATTGTAAAAGAAAACGTCTTTCGACGTGTTTCCTAATAAACCTGGTTTTTTGAACTCCAGACCACATATCAACTAGAGGCCAATCACGATCGGCAGATGTTTAACCCATCCCTTGGCGATAGTAAATTACTATGATTGGAATAATAAATTAGTGTTTTGATGTTGAATTATATAGTATACTGTTTTGTACTATTACAGACAAATGTACATAACACAAATTATTGGAATTTATGGGTCACTCGCATATATAAGAGAATGCACTGGCACAGGATCTGTAATGCTGCAGAAGCGCAGCCTTGGATTAAATGTGAAAAGGTGACCTGGACATTGAATACTTGGGTGAACAGAGTCCAATTTAAGTTTACAATGATAATGTATCAAATTCTACAAACAACAACAACACTGCCATCAAGATAAGTTCACCACTGCTGACCCATTAATATCAATTATATAGTAGAACTGTCAACTAATCACGGGCATTGTTTGTGCTAAACCTTGGCATCTCTATTAAACTTATTACTATTTATAATGACCTCGGACCATTATTAGAGTGATAAAAGGTCAGCAGACCACAGTGTCCCCCGACAACATGGCAAGTCGATGCCGCTTTGTTAAAGAAATTTAAAAAAAATGTTGAAATTTTCTAAGTCGAAAAGGGTTAATAACTCCATAATTTTTTTTTTAGCTATATAGATGTTGCAAATCACCAACATGTTAGGAACAATATCCCAGAGTTTCAAATCTCTACATTTAAAACTGTAGGAGGAGTTGATTACACCATGAAGGTACCCAATCTCACCCAAAAGGCAAAAATGTTCCAAATTTTCTAAGTCGAATACCCCCCCCCCCCCAAAAATATGGAAAAAATTATATTTTTGATTAGCTATATAGATGTTGCAAATCACCAACATGTTAGGAACAATATCCCAGAGTTTCAAATCTCTACGTTTAAAACTGTAGGAGGAGTTGATTACACCATGAAGGTACCCAATCTCGGACGCACGGACGGACAGACGGACAGACACACGGACGGACGGACAAGGGTCATTTCTATAGTCCTCCGACGGAAACATCGGGGGACAATAAACTCAGCTGTGCAATGCAGCAAAGATTTTCTAGTGACTAGTCTACTGTTAATATTGTGTATTGTTGAAACATTTAACAAAAATTAGAGTACCATATCTTTTTTATCTGAACATTGGCATAAGATACATCAGATAATGATATAGCCATATTAATAATTAAGTAGTCCAAAGGAATGGATGGAATTGGTGAATTGGGTTTAATATCACTCCAAACAAATTTACAAGTACATAGCACAAAATTTTGGACTGATTTAAACCAAATTTGATGTGGTGACTGGGGTACTACTCTAGTAGCTGAGGGCGTTTTGTATGCACTTTTATGTCCAGAGCAAAACTCTTCACGAATCCACTAATTGAAGGTACACGAAAAATATTTGGTTGGTGACACATTTCCCATTGAGGGCGAAATGGGTCAAATGGCCACGCCCCTTTTTGCGCGAAGTACTACCACCCGCCGTGACTATATCTCCAGAACCGTTGGCCAAAGGGGGTCGTGTGACCACTCAAAATGTGCGGAATGGCCACATTATGGGGGGTCAGTAATACATTTTCATATCCAAAAGTCAATGGTTTTTAAGATAATTGCCAAAAACCAAAAAAAATCCATTTTAAGGGCCCAATTTTGGGGTTCAGCACTTTGATCTCAAAGCTGAGCCACCAATTCGAATTTTATTGATCTATATCCATCGGTGCCACATATAGGTATAATTTCTGTACCATTATCGGATGGGATTGACCTCCAAGGAGCTCTTGACCCTGAAAATCCACATTATGGGGGGTCAGTAATACATTTTCATATCCAAAAGTCAATGGTTTTTAAGATAATTGCCAAAAACCGATTTCAGCATGTTACGCACCACAAGTATACAATACCACCAAGGCCACAGCATATGTATGACACTTTTTAAAGAACTATCCGAATTCTCTGATCGACTTAAGAGCACAATTGACCACACACAATGGGATTAGCTGGAAATTGCTGCTGAGGATGTGTTGATCCCGACACACAACGTGAGCTCTTCATGACTGAACATGCCTTGGAAACTGGTGTGCTTTACCAAAAATCAGGTAACAATTGTGCTCTAATCAACAGAAATTTACAGATTGAACAAAACAGGTTTTCAAAATTTGTTATCAACATTTAACAGCTGATCTGATTTAAGTGACCAAGATATAAAACATGCTAAACACTGTTACTAAATGGAATGACCAGCTGTTTGCTTCATGCAGCAGCCACATGTTGCGATCCTAAAATGGGTATTGCACCTGGGCATAGTAAAAACATGTTGTAATCAGATGGGAGATGACCATATATACCAGTATATATTTCAGAAGTAATCAATTCTTACAAAAGGACACCTCATCTCACAAAAAGTTTTAGGAAATGATGGAATGATCACTATTCAATCAATAGTAGAATGAGCCTTTGTCAGTCCCACATTAGTTTTGATTGGCCATGATAGTTGCATCACTTGCAGGTTGGAGAAGATGAGGGTCTATAATTTCACTAACATAATTCTTCATAATAGCTAATAGCCCTCATAACTTACCATTTTAAAGATATTTTCATTTTCAATACCACCTCAGGTTAAGTGGTCCTGCTAATTTTATATTATGCTGATGGGTACTGCTGGATTGATATGTTTGTAGGTCAAAGCAATTCTGTCAAGTACCATCATTTTACCTAAAGTTGGTTATTTTTGCATTGTTTGGCTAACCCGAGCAATTTGTGCAAAAGTCAGTGTCTGTATGCAACATTCAAGAACATATATGCTTCAAAATTTTATTGTGTACGCTGATGTTTGGTAAACAACAGGAATAGTCATCTCAATTATGGCCAGTTTGTAAAAACCAGCACCCATTATTAAAATATTTCACAATATACATGTTTTTTAATGTTTTCTACACATTGTGGCTTATCCTCGATTCGTTCAGATCGCTTTGCTCTACCTGAATATCATACCAAATGTATTAGCATCACCACTAAACTTGGGATGAATACTGCCAAATGAATATATTGTGATAAGGGCAGTGGAAAAATAATGGTTGAGTCTTTTCTAAATATAATTCTAGTAAAACCTACACAATACCGTCTTGGTCTGATAAGACTCAGAGTCATGTTTATTTAGGAGTATAGACATGAAGTCCACCAGTTTCATGAAAATTAAATGGGCTCTGCCTAGTAACATCTGGACTCCTGGGACCCATTAATATTGACAAATGCAACACAAATGAAAAATACATAGTAACTTTCCTCAAACATAGATTATAACCTGACAATCATTGTTTGAATCAGTGTACATATGTATATGTAGGCATGGCCATAGCATGTTTTTGAAATACTGCAGAGTGCAGACCATAAATTTCACTAGAATATACATGTAGTTACTGCATGTACATCACACACATAAGGCGACTGACACACATAAACGTACCTGCAGGGTTCACAATATTTGACATGTAAAGTATATATATATCTCCTGTGCCTATAACATCAAACCAAACGGTTTACAGTACTTTTACTGACATTTTTGGAGTGGCACATATACATACATAAAAAATAAAAGTCAATTTAAAGGGACGAAATGAAAAATAAATTTGTGCAACTATAATGGAGATCTATATTGCATTACAACATCCACAAATCTACAAAATCTACAACATCCACAAATCTACAAAATCTACAAAAACATCTGACTATCAAAGACATTGGTAATGTGATCATTTTTCCTTGATAAGTTGAAACATGAGGGAGGATTGCATAGCATGGCTACATGCAGAATGTAGATTTGTATGTATTTATATCTGCATATCAACTGATGCTTGTATTTTTCTTCTAACTCACTCCAGGCTAGCCATTATTTGTTCTAGAATAATATACATGTTAGGGAAATTGTAGAACCTTTATACAAAATGGTGATGCAGCCAATCAAAATTGATGTGGGACTGATAAAGACACAACCTGCTCGACTACTGAATCATACTGATTGATCAAATTGTAGTAACTCAACATATACTAAACCTACTTGTGGGCTGAGTATAATTCAATTCAACATTAGAATACCATAAAAACACCCTGTTCTCTCATAAGTTTAAAGAAAATAACACATTGAACTCATTTACAAGTATATTGCTAATGTGATATATGTCATTCCATTTATAACCATTTTGGCAGCCATCTCACAACAAAGGCCATGAAATCTAGATAACAAAAGATGAACTACATTCAAATTATATCACCAGGTGACCTTTTTGTAGGAGTTTTAGGTTACTGATCAAATACCGTATAATTGATGATTTCCTCAACATCTTTGTTATTGGGAAAATGTCTGTTTTTCATTCTACGACCAATATATTCCATCCAAAAACCTGATTTTCATGGTCAAGAGCTCCTTGGAGGTCAATCTCATCCAATAATGGTACAGAAATTATACCTATATGTGGCACCGATGGATATAGATCAATAAAATTTGAATTGGGGGCTCAGCTTTGAGATAAAAGTGCTGAACCCCAAAATTGGGCCCTTAAAAATGGATGTTTTTGGTTTTTGGCAATTATCTTAAAAACCTTTGACTTTTGGATATGAAAATGTATTACTGACCCCCCATAATGTGGCCATTCTGCACATTTTGAGTGGTCACACGACCCCATATGTCCAACTGTTCTGGAGATATAGTCACGGCTGGTGGTAGTACTTCGCGCAAAAAGGGGCGTGGCCATTTGACCCATTTCGCCCTCAATGGGAAATGTGTCACCAACCAAATATTGTTTGTGTACCTTCAATTAGTGGATTCGTGAAGAGTTTTGCTCTGGACATAAAAGTGCATACAAAACGCCCTCAGCTACTAGAGTATACCCTTGGCAGAGTTATATTAGAGTTAATTTTTCAAATTTTGTAAACTAAATTTTTTTTTTTATATAAATTGAGCAAGGAGTTCAATCTAAATTAAATTTATAAAAAAACTTTTTATATTATATATATATACTAGAAGGTGACCCGACTTCGTCCGGGCTTTGACCTTGAATTGTCCATTTTGAAGATCAAGGTCAGGTGGGGTCACGATTTGACCCGTCCAAAACACTGCCCAGACAAAAGTACCCGACAAAAGTAACTGTCGAAATCCATTCGGTTTTAGCCGATTTGACCTTGAATTGATCATTTTGAAGGTCAAGGTCAGGGTCACGACTCGACCCGTCCAAAAACTCAGTGGACAAAAGTAACCCCACGTATCAAATTTCGTTGAAATCCCATAAAAATTCGCGATTTGACCTTGAATTGACCCTATTTCAAGGTCAAGGTCATGTCGCACGGGCAAATGAATAGGCTTATGAGACTCCCCATACGAAAGTATCCCGAAACACTAATTTTCATCGAAATCCCGTGATATTAGTGCGTTTGACCTTGAAATGACCCGATTTCAAGGTAGATGTGACGTCGCACGGGCAAATTAATAGGCATATGCCACTCCCCGGCCAAAAGTACCCCCACATACCAAGTTTCATCGAAATCCCGTGATATTCGGGCGTTTGATCTTGAAATGACACAATTTCAAGGTCAAGGTGACGTCGCACGGGCAATTTAATATGCCTATGTCACTCATGGGCCGAAAATACCCCCACATACCAAGTTTCATCAAAATCGGGTCGGCCGTTTTCGAGTTCATCGATTACAGACACACACACACACACACACACACAGATCTATAATAGATATATATATATACTAGAAGGTGACCCGACTTCGTCCGGGCTTTGACCTTGAATTGTCCATTTTGAAGGTCAAGGTCAAGTGGGGTCACGATTTGACCAGTCCAAAACACTGCCCAGACAAAAGTACCCGACAAATGTGCCCGTCGAAATCCATCCGGTTTTACCCGATTTGACCTTGAATTGATCATTTTGAAGGTCAAGGTCAGGTCGGGGTCACGATTGGACCTGTCCAAAACACTGAGTGGACAAAAGTAACACTATGTATAAAATTTCGTCGAAATCCCATAAAAATTCGCGATTTGACCTTGAATTGACCCTATTTCAAGGTCAAGGTCACATCGCACGGGCAAATGAATAGGCTTATGAGACTCCCCATACGAAAGTACCCCCACATACCAAGTTTCATCGAAATCCCGTGATATTCGGGCGTTTGACCTTGAAATGACCCGATTTCAAGGTCAAGTTGCACGGGCAAATTAATAGGTTTATGCCACTCCCCTGCCGAAAATACACCCACATACCAAGTTTCATCGAAATCCCGTGATATTCGGGAGTTTGACCTTGAAATGACCCGATTTCAAGGTCAAGTCGCACGGGCAAATCAATAGGCCTATGTCACCCCCGGCCGAAAATACCCCCACATACCAAGTTTCATCGGGTCGGCCAGTTTTCGAGTTCATCGATTACACACACACACACACACTCACACACAAACAGATCTTCCAAAATATATAATAGATATATTTTTTTTTTAATTGAGCAAGGAATTAAATCAAATTTTTTTTTTTTTAAGAGTGAATATTTTTCGATAAAGGCCAGTTAAAAACTCAGTTAAAAACTCGATAAAACCCAAAATTTGGTTCTGCTGACAGAAAATGTTTGAGTTATCGCACCATGCGTAAAATGTCTATGGACGGACAGGCAGATGGACGAACGACGGGTGGTCAATTCGGATGTCGATACTATGTTTAAACATAAAAATCACTGGACCATGACTATTCTGGATCACCTCAATGGATTTATTTTTTTAGGCTGTCCTGTGTTGAATATCTGTACCCAATATCATTTGAGATATTCATGCTGACAGGCAAAAATATGTCAACAACAGGTGATCAAAATATTGTTTGTCTTTTGAACCTATTTAAAAGGAATCGCTGACTTCCTGTTTACTCATTCTAAAAGGTATTTTGGGGTTGCCTGTGATTTAATTACCTTGATCTCTCCATTTTCACAGCCTGATGTGAGCCATTTTCCATCTGGGCTGAATTGAATGCAGTTTACAGTGTTTGTGTGGCCCTGTAAAAGAAGAAAATATATCACAAAAATAATTCTCATATCTATTTCTCTGCAAACAAATTCAAATATAACTCTATAACTCTATAAGTAAACCAATTCTCATTTTCTTAGCTCTTTATTAACCAAATTTTATATAATTTTCTACGCAAACCATTCTTCATATTTTTTCAATGTACTTTCAATGTCCTGTAAAAGAAGAAAATATATCTAACAATAATTCTCTTATCTATTTCTCTACAAAAAAATTCAAATACAACACTATATTTAAAACAAACCAATTCTCATTTTCTTAGCTCTATACCACACTGGAGATCCATGAACTCGAATACTGTTTAAAAACTCGAACAACGGTTAAGGATGACGGACGGTAAGTGTAATCTTTATGATATATACCCATGTAATGTGCCATAATTCAAATATTTTCCGAGTTCATTGTGTAGATATATAATGGTTCTATTGTAGGATCGTCAAAACTCCAGTGTTTAATCAAATTTGTTTGTATATGGGCTGATTAAATGAAAAATATTCCTCCGACTCAAGTATATTTTCTTGTTCAATGGAACTTCACACAGTCGTCTGTTGACCTGGATAAAAACTGCCACCCATATTGTACAGCAATCGATATTCACATGCCCATCGTTACGCGTGAAAGTGGGTCACCGACGAAAACCCGTCATAATCAACTCGAGGGTTGGAGCTCGGAATGAACTCGTACAACAGTTACTCAAAAATGGTTTAAACCACGCACAACGGTTTTCGATACCACGCGCATAGTGTAATGTTTTGGAAAGTAAATCCTGCTGACGAAATTTGATGGCTCATTGGTCCATGTTAGTTGAAACCCCATCTGTAATATATAGTGCATGAATTATAGCTCGCCACCAACCGACTATTGTTGTTATATAGCATGCAGATTACATTAAATATAATTTGTGTTTCGAACACTGCTGTACATAAGGCGACCCGCATTTGAATCTAGAAGATTTTATGTTTAATATCGAAATCGTTAAGAATTACGGCTTGGGTAAAATATGTCTTTACGACATTCAAAACTCGCAAGGTATATAAAAAATAATAATTCATATGCATGTCACGTTCGTTCGATCAATCGGTGTGTAATACCCCATGCCTTGTTGTTATTCAAGCCTGAAACTATGAGAAAGTTTAACCCAATTACAATACAAGTTACAAATTTGGAGATAACGGGTCCTACTAAAAGCCGATCGCACAGGACCGCACCCTCCCCAGGGGTCCGAATGAGATGAGACATGCGCTATCGTGCATAATAGACCTCAGTGTGGAGTAAATTACATACCCACATAAAAATAGTGGGTCTGATGACCTTTCGTTCAGTTTTCATTTCCCAAACCCGGTGTAACACGTCATCTTCCCCCCAGGATATCTCCCCCACCACCCTGGATATCTTCCCCCCATGTATGACTAAAAAATAATTTCACTCATATGATATCGTTTGGTTCTGAAATGGCCAGAAAACTGTTTTTTGAGATTAAAAAAAAATATATATTAAATTTTTTTTTTATTTAAAAAAAAAAAAGTGACAAAATTAGTTTTTTCACGAATTTTATTGTCTGTTCATGAAAAATGGGTTTTTTTAATTCAATTTTTTTCTTTTCTTTCAAACGTCCAGGCTTGGATATTCCACCCCCCCCCCCCCCCACCCCTACATGACAAAAATATCATCTTATGGTTTTATCGCTTATTTTGCTTTATATAGAAAATCAGCTTCTCCAAGAGAAAGTTGTTTGATTCAGGGTTTGGGGTGGGGGGGGGGAGATGTCCAGGTCAGGATATCTCCCCCCCCCCACCCAGCACCTACATGACAAATAAATCATTGTATGGATTTATTGCTTGTTTTTGCTTTATATAGTCATGAAACAGCAAGAAATTAACTTCTTCTGAGAAAAAGTTTTTTGAGTCAGGGTTTGGGGGGGGGGGAATGTCCAGGTCAGGATATCTCCCCCCCCCCCCCCCCCCCAACCCAGCACCTACATGAAAAAAAATAATCTTATGGCTTTATCGCTCGTTTTGCTTTATATAGCAGTGAAGTTTGGGGTTTTGAACCCTGTAAATCAATCGAAAGTGTACATCTCAAATTCTGCAAGATAATCATGGGTATGAAAGAAAGTACATCAAACTATATGGTATACGGAGAATTAGGTCGCCATCCTTTAATAATTGAAATAAAATGTAGAATCTTAACGTATTGGTCGAAATTAATGTCGAATGGGGGCTCGATTATCGCCAAAAATATGTGTACATTAATACTGACCGTTTATCGAAATCAGCCTAGCAGTGGAGACCTCAAATGGCTCCGGTTTATAGATCAGACATTCCAAGATACTGGAAAGAACTCCATGTTCATGAGCAGAAGGGATCTAACACAATCGGATATAAAACGAATAAAGGTCATACTTATTGATCAGTTTAACCAGGAATGGTTGGGAAATGTAGCTACATCATCAAGGGGTGGTTTCTATGGTGGTATTTCTGTACGTCCGGAGATCATAAGATATCTAACTGAACTTCCATGGTATTTAGCCGAATGCATTGTTAAGATTAGGACATCAAATCATCGATTACCAATTGAAAGTGGATGGTGGAAAAAATCAAAACGGAATGACAGAGTTTGTACATTATGTAATGACGGAATAGGAGATGAATACCACTTTGTAATTACATGTTCACACCTTAATGATATACGAATCAAATATATCCCGGAATATTACTGGAAATATCACAGCGAAGAAAAGTTTTATAGACTTCTGTCGATTGAAAACATTAGTATATTGCGGAGATTGTCATTATATCTTAAGCGTGCCTTTAAGGAACTGCCCAATCTCTGAGACACTGAAGACCCCACCCGCCTGGGCAAAAACTCCCCATTTCAAAACACATCCCATTTGTTGAGACCGGGGGTAAATATAACTGCTGTTCCCCCTGCATTATTCGATGTGGGTGACAAAATGGGAATGGGCGTGCCTTCACCCAGCGGGATTAAGATATGTAAATATTATATGGTATTATGACTGTGGCATGAGTATAAGATTATAGCCAATATATAGTTTCCTGCTATTGTACATATATGTATATATATTTGCATGTTCTGTGTTCAATCATAGCTTTGCAATAAACTGAATGATTGATTGATTGCAGATCTCTTACCTTGTATGTGTAGATGCATCCTTTTCTCTTAATATCCCAAAGCTGGAATGGAAAGAGTAATTTCAAGAAAGATACAAAACGGTCCCTGACTCGTATATGGGTAACCAGAAAGTCTTTGGCTGAGAAAACTATGATATTTGTTAGTCTCCACTACAGAGAGAATAAATTGAGCATATGCTGAAATGACGGCTGATATAGCACCCTCAGTGGCCACCAAACCCTAATTCACTCCTTAATAATTTCCCACTATAAAATAAAAAAAAACGCCAAGCTGATTAGTCAAACTAAATAAAAGACCTGAAGTAGCCACCTATTAAACTCTGGCGTAAAATGACAATTACTAGTCGCAAATTTAAGTTGTATAGTTCGCTACTCTTGTAGGTAAGCATACATCATTCCACGCCAACCTCAATTTCAAGTGGGCTTGTATACAAATCCATGTTCAGCATACACATGGCTAATAGCAACAGTAATATATATCCAGAGCTGTTAATTGTCACGGATTGTCCACGAGACTCCCGGATTGCCACAGCAAAAATCCGCAAATATGGATAACCCCCAATTTTACCTGGATTCAGCAAATCCCCGCATTAAAAAAAAACAAAAAACAATGCTATTTTATATATTTTTTTAATATTCGTGCATTTGCAGGGTATTCCCCGTGACAGGGATTTCCTTATTTCCGGTACAGTAAATACCCACACATTAACATTCACAGAATGTACAGTCAGTAACTTTTGATGTTCCCTCTGATCGAAGACTAATCAGTGGTGAACTGTGACTGATATTAATTGATTTTCACACTCTGTTGAAGCCACACCTATAAATGGTGTTATTATAGTATACAGTATGCATAATCACAAGTGTGCAGCCGTATTATAAGTGCCCATTTGATGAACATTTTTAAGTAACCAATACTTTATGAAGTTAACTGATTAGTGATAATCTTGTTTTCACAAGAATGCATAGGAGCCTATATTAATCCAATTGATGGAGTTTCTGTCATTAATTCTCCCCTGGCGGAAACCCTGACTTAACATAACCTACCCAGGACATGTACAATTTCTAAAATCCACATGTTATAAGAGCAACGTCTCCCAGGAGGATATTTGTTTATCAGATACCACCTGTTAACCCTTTACCCAACAGTAATATGTCTAACGTCATTACCCACACCAATACTGATAGGAGAGAACGTCGTCACCCCAGCCAACATAACTTTCTGGTAACGTCAAAGTTATAGGAAAAAATGTATTATTAAATCTTATGGTGGCTCTTGTTTATCTGCAAGGATGGTTTATTTTATTTTAATTAATTGGTAACAATTGATTTTCATATTTATGAAAGTAAAGTCCCCCCCCCCCCCCCCCATTGGCAATGTGCAATTTGTTTTTATTTAATTCATACTACATCCTTAGTATGGGAAGAGCAGGTAAGATGATTTGTTTGATCATATATTCCATCTGGCGATGGAGAACAAGGAGACACTATGGAGTTGGTAGGTATCTTTCCGGATTTTTCTTGACCCTGATTCGTTGCATAGAATTAAAATCAATTTCACATTGAAATGTATCAGATTCTGTATTTTATTGCTGTCATTTCAGCTGGTAATTTCCGAAAATTTATCGTATTATTGTGTTCAATTTATCAACAGAAATATTGCAAAACAAAAAAATCCGGAGATCTGGTTGTGTACGGTACTGCGTGAGACAACACAGTCGCCATAATTTCTTTACTGTTAGCAATCACTTTCAAATAAAAAAAATGAGATCGTTTTGCAGTGCATTCCTTTAAATTTTCACATCTACATGTGCACCAATCACTCTAGTTCATGTCCACATGAATGCGTACCATAATTTGACATCGTTAAACAAAATTATCCCCCATTATATATTGCATATATAAATTTGCAAAACAGAAAACGTCGTCGATTGAGTTGTGTATTACGTAAGACGGCAAGGAAACACAGTTGCCGTACTTTCTTTACTGTTAGCAATCACTTACTAATAAAATAATGAGATCGTTTTACGCGTGCATTCCTTTAAATTTTCACATCTACATGTGCACCAATCACTCTAGTTTATGTCCACATGAATGCGTACCATAATTTGACATCGTTAAACAAAATTATCCCCCATTATATATTGCATATATAAATTTGCAAAACAGAAAACGTCGTCGATTGAGTTGTGTATTACGTAAGACGGCAAGGAAACACAGTTGCCGTACTTTCTTTACTGTTAGCAATCACTTACTAATAAAATAATGAGATCGTTTTACGCGTGCATTCCTTTAAATTTTCACATCTACATGTGCACCAATCACTCTAGTTCATGTCCATATGAATGCGTACCATACTTTGACATCGTTTAATAAAATTATCCCCAATATTTTATCAACAAAAACACCGCGAAGATTTTGTATGAAGTTTGACGTTGTAACCTCGATTTCCAGAATTACCTTCACTTTTCCACAATCACTAGCAAAGTGTTAACCAACTTCTATTTATTTGCATTTAATAATGTACCAACGAAATTCAATAAAATGTGGAAATGCATTGTGAAATTGATTCCAGCATTGTAAAAATCTGATTAACTGTTGTTGACACGTGATCACAGATAGTAACCAATGTAAACAAAACACAAGCCATGATCGTGAGGGTACAGAAATAAGATGCAACATCGACGTAAATACTTGGACAATTACTCCGTGTGTCATGTATAAAAAAAGACATAAAAACAGCATTAATAGACTAAAATTTCAATTTTTTAAATCATAGGTTAGAAGTTGAAATGCTATTCAGTAACAATATAATGTTTAATATGTCGGAATTGAAATATATATCGCAAGAACTATATATTCAGCGCTGACAACAACTCCTTCTGTGTACCTCACGAACGTAATGCGTACGTACTTGACCCAGTTTATTACGATATATCTTGTCACATTTACATGCGTAGATCATGTCCATCACATATTGTCATTTGAAAAAGATTGAATGGCCATTACGGTCGATAACAGTGCTTTTCTCTTGGTGAATATATGAGATGCCAAACTAAATAATAGTTAGCAAGACATCGTATTGAATAAGGATGACGAAATATACTAAAAATAAATCACATTGAGACACAGGCGTTACCTTGACCTTGATGTAATGATGATGCAATTTATATCACAGTTAGTGCCAAAACACAAGGTGTGTACACAGTTAAACTACCGGTAATCGATATATTGTTTGGCCTATGTTCAACTTGTAACAAAGGACATACTAATAGTGCAATTTTGTTCGATTAAATGATAAATATCTCTTGAAAAATTATTGATAACTATAAGATTGAAATTCGCGCCCAGCTTGGATGGAAGCCACGTGTTCAGAAATTGGTAAACGCGAACGCGCTGTTTGCTGGAAGCTTCTAATTAGTTCCTCGCATTGCTATTCTATACATTTTATACACTCTATAAAAAATATAATATTGTCAATATGATCATGTGAAGAATTAGGAAAAATAAAATAATAATTGGAAACAGTTTTATTTGGGAATAGGCCTACACAGCAGTAAGAACAAACACGGCGTCCTTTATAGTAACAAAAACTAACATCAGCATGTCGTCTTGCTCTTACCGTAGTGATTGTTTTATATTTGGATGCATATGATATAAAAACATAAACAAGTCAAGTGAATATTTTATTGGAAATAAAAATAAAGTTCGAAAATAAATAAATGTCAGTTAGACGACCGTACACAGTTACCCGAGTACGCTGATTTCTCTAGTCGACTTCAAAAAATAGCACCGCCGCATTTCCACTTTTCGTTTTATTGCGATTTTATTGACAACTATTGATTAAATTGTACAAAATCTGCCACAAAACCCCACAAAAACTTAACAATTAATAATGTAACATATATTTTATTATTTACATTAACAATGAAAGCAATTTGTTGTGTTATAATGCAATAGTTTTGTTGTAAACTATGACTGAAAAAAACGCAAAACTCCGGGCTCTCTGGACGCTACGCGGCAGGGCGCTCTAGGGCTTTATGGACGCTACACGGCAGGGCGCTCTGGGGTGTTCTGAACGCTAAAGGGTTAAACACTCCCATGTATTATGATGCTCATTTATCAACTATGACAGGTTAAGGCTAGCAGACACTATTAGCCCCACAGAGTATTTTCAATATATATTGTGCTCCTAGGTATCTGATTCCATCATATAAACGACCTGTTGTCAAGTTGTCTTGCTAATTTGCTATTATGTTTGTGGGCTGCTGAATTGCTATGATGTTGGTAGGGCAAACTGATGCTGTTGAGAAAAATTACAGCTATTTTTATGTGTACTTAATAGGGGTCATCTCAAAACTACTATCGGGATCCCGATAAATATCCCGATAGGATCCAGATAACTCAAACACTATCTTCTAAATTTCCCGATAGATCCCGATAGAGCGGTCGCCATTTCCCGAAAATATCCCGATACCGCATCCAAATATTCCGCTAACACGCTGATTTCCCGAAAAATTCCCAATAACTTTCCGAAAGTAATGTACGTAGCATATTGCCGATGACTTTCAGATAATTTACCCATTTATGATCATTTATTTCAAGAACAATTATGTCTGATTTGATTAATCGACGAATCGAGCATGTTGTTTTGTTTATATATTTGTTTCTGTTTCCGGTTCAATGTGTTGTCATTACTTTTGGATTCGCCCACAGCTTCCTTCGTAAGCACATTTTTATTGGGGTGGAAGCTTGTCTAAAAGAATTAAAACTCGACACGTTTCAAGTTTTGATTCGAAGTTATTAAATTGTCCATTGAATTATTTTTGCATATTATTCATACAACACATATCTCCTAGAAGCGCTCTGAAGGAAACATAAAAAGGAATAGTATTATATAAAAGGTAGTATCCGTCAACACTAGCAATAGACTGGTCCCAAAGTGAACGTGAGAAAAAATTCAAATATATATTTGATAAAAATCAAATAAATTACCAACATGTGAAATAAATGCCATAAGATTACGATAATTACTACACATAGTTTATTTTCAATAGCAAGTAGCCTTCTTTAAACAATATTTGAGAACTATATTGTTTGGCTGATTTCCCCCCACCTGATTTGCACTTATTTTTTTGGCGCCATCAGTGTCTAGTAAACAAGGATTTCGATTCATCATTCAAGAATAAATTGGTTCTCAAAACTACGGCCAATAAATATAATTTCTCCCATTGTATTTTTTTATCAATCATACTCAGTGTAAAATTGACAAGGTAATTCTTAAAATGCAGATAACGAAATGCGCTAAATTATTATTTTAGAAAATGGCGTGTCTTGCACATGTTCGCCTCGCCGCCACAAGCAATTAAAAAAAAACATAACATAAGTTTTACGCAGTCAATTCTTTAATTTTTCACATCACAATTTGGCGAATTTACTGGAGGCTATCTAAGTGATAATGCGCAGTGAATGTGAACATTATATAATTAGTAATCACACAAGAACAAAATAATCAGCGCTGACAAAAATGTTTACCCCTCCGAGAACCTCATATGCACCTAATGTTCGTACTTGACCCAGTTATGATCGATAGATCCCTGCACATTTCGATGCGTCGATCATGCCTGTCATATATGACATAATTTTGTCAAGTCATTTTAAAACGAAATTAATGTAGAGTATATACAAAATCAGCCCATGCACACATTTAATTGTCAGTCAAATGTTATGATTGCTTCGCGTATTTAAAATTTTTGCACTGCAGATTTGCATGGAATTTTCCATTCATAGTTCCATAGGTCTGTATAGACGCTCTTTATTTACCATAAAAAAACGATTCATGAAAAAACAATGGAATTTACTACTAAATTGTTCATGCTAAAAGTATACATATACAGCAGGACCCCCCCCCCCCCCCCCCCCACCCCTCATGTCATGTTACGAATCTCTATTCTCTTGACTAAAGGATAGAGACCCAGAGTAGATATTCACGCGTGCATGATCGATCTAACCCTCCCCCCCCTGAAACTGCATGACCATGCAGAATGTAGGCATAACAGCAAAATTTCCTGCTTAGGCTAAAGTTAAACCCACTGTGGAGATATATTTTTCTTTCTACGGCTGTCTACTGGCGAGATTTGTTGTTTCCATGCATGTGCCGGTAAACAAAAATGCAATTGCGTTATAAAGCACATCAAATGCTGCATGGACATCGCACATTCCAATATAAATTTCGCCTAGGTTATGTATATTCGGAATATAGGTCTAAGCTTGAGTTGTCCCATGTTTGAAATTGTTTTATAAATCCGTTCACTGTGTGAAATCTTCAAGACGTATTACTCAGCAATGCCACGTGTGTTGTTCCCAGAAACGTAAATATTGATGACCCCAATTCCTGGAATCGGGCTAAAAATAGAACATACGACATCTCGTGTTAAGACTGCACTCGATTGTGCATGCATTAATTGTGTTGTCTGCGATTCGCGATTAAATACAAATCTTTTACATTTGCCATAATATATGTATTTCTTTATTTCCTCCATATTTAAAAGCCGGATGTATTTTAACATATTACAAACACAAGCTTTGAAGATAGTATAGGCCTACAACTGCATACATATTTGGGAATGCTCCCCGTGAATTGATTTTGAAGATTTTGAAGATTTCCCGATGGGTGGGGTGTATTGTCCGGGTAAAATACCGATATTGTACGTAGCACCCACTGATCACCACAGTATAACATATAATAGTACTACGACACATGTCCCCCGATACTGTAAAACTTTATACTAAAGATTTCTCATATTAGGAAACTATTAAATCAATAATAAAGATAGGCCTATAAAACATAAAATCCCGATAAAAGTCTGATGTAATCCCGATACAGAAACTTTCCAAACAACATGCTTTCGGAATATGATACTCCGAAATGAAAGTAAACTCCGATAGAATCTCGATAGACTATGTAAATATTCCGATAATTTCCCGAAAAACGTTGCGTCATTTCCCGATAATTTCCCGATAGGAGTTTTGAGATGACCCCTTAAGTATGTGGCATTATATTGATTGCATTATGACATTTACCGTGAATATAATATATACTTAATAATATTCCAAAGGCTTCCTGAGGATGTTAGGCCAGATAACAACATTATGAATTTATGTACTTGAATTTGTATATTACCGGTACTGTACTTGAATATTTTGCAATACAATTGAAGAAGTAAGCTGAAAGTATCACAAATATAGTAAGGTGCAAACCTTGACTGTGGTATCCAAGGAACCTGATGCGACATAGTCACCATACGGGTGGAAATCAAGTGTCTTTATTGCTGCTTTATGTCCTGTCAAAGTCCGCAGAACTGCAATATTCAACAGTCATTATCAGGTTTGATTGTAGTATGGTCCACTTGGATGCTCATGAAGAATGAAATAACATACAACGTTCATACCCTGAAGAAATATAGTCCCACAAGACCATCCATAACAAGTGGGTACGGGATTGGACATGAGACATGGCATGTGGGTATCTTTTCCCCAAAACTGGTCTATCACCATACCAAAAGACATCACAATCAGGAACTTCAGCTCATAACATATGAACACAATTCGATAAAAAATACTCGGGTTATCACGACATAGATACATAGACAGATGGACAGATAGAAAAACAAAAAGTATACCCCCCTTTTTTTTTAAATGAGTGTCAATGACACTTGTTGCGGGGGGTATAATGACACTGTAGCTCAACTTGGAGGGGATAATTTCATCTTTTACAGTCAATAGAGCAATTAGGAATGCAGAAAGTTGAAATGTCTAATTAAGAAATAAATACACGGTGTAGAGGTGTGTATGGTCAAGTTGTACCACAAAAATCAGTTTTTTGTGGTACAACTTGACCATACACACCGATACACCGTGTATTTATTAGATACTTATACGACTGAAAGTTTATGGTCACAATTCGACTGAATAGTCAACGAAATACTGCACTTTTTCGGTCTCAGGTGAGAAAACATTTCGTGGTGTAATTCATATTGGGCGTACTCGATTTCTTTGCATGGAGTACTCTGGTAATGTCTTGTCTTGTTATGAAATTCCCCCGTTGACTTTTCGAGGCACCTCTTCTAGAAATAATTGTTGTGATTGGCTAAAAAACGATGTGTTTTCAGCGGCGCCCGTGCGTTTCATTTAAATTGTACAGGAAATACGATGCAGTCATTTCTGTTTTGAACGTTATTGGGACAACATGAATATGATCATCGACTATGGACCACTTTCCTTACACAAAGCGATCTAAATGATCTAGTTTACTAAACTAATCTTATTCCCCTTCTGTACTGGTGAACAAACGCTTTCATTTTCAACTTGATTCCGAAATATCGAATATGATCGAGATTCGAATCGACGAATGCACAGCCCGGCCCCATGGATTTATTTTGTCATTTAATATACTTATTAAGTAACTTTCTTTGGTCGTAACATTTATCAATATACCATAACATCATTTGGACCATATTCATTGGCAACCAAACTGGTTTCAAGCGACAAATCGCTAGAAAATTCGCAAGATTGTCAAGATTTAGCAAAATTCAATCAAAGGGTTACGGGTGCGGGTGTACTCCGTTGATGCCCCGTTTGCGCGGAGTTAGAAAAGACGGGAAAAGTCGCGTGCGGCGATCTGAATAAACCGATTTTTTTGATTTTTTTTAGTGGTACAATTGGAAAAAGTAGAATTGTACCACAAAACTGGAACGAGATAGCCATGGTAACTCGGGCCACTGGCCAATCAGGACATGGCTTTTAAGCATAGTTAGGCAGGGTCGTATTACAAGTAATATTAGATGTCAACATGAAGAGATATATAAAGTTTAGGATTCAGCATGAGAGATGTGACCAGTAGGGTGTGCCAAATAATTTAGTCATGCATAGAGTAAAATCCAAAATGGCTGCTAGTAGCTATATTTTTAATAGAAAAAATCATTCACAATCAATTGCTTCCCATCTTGAGGTGATCCTAAACATGCCTGTAAAGTTTCAAAACAATTATCCAATAAATGCAGGCTGCATGGTGTGCAAATGTACCAAATTTGAAATCCAAGATTGCTACTGGTGGCCATGTTTTTACCAAATTTCAGCAAAGATCCATATGAAGTTTTGTGACGACCGGATGAGATGTGACCTGTAGAGTGTGCCAAAGGATTTAATCATGCTAAGAGTAAATTCAAAGATGGTGGCTAAAAATATTGATAGCTCCCATCAAGTGGCAACCACAAATATCCATATGAAGTTTGGTCATGATCGGACAAAGGCTGTCATCTGTAGGGTGTGCCAAAATATTTAGTCATGCAAAGAGTAAAATCCAAGATGGCTACTGGCAGCCATTTTTTCTCTCCAAATTTGATAGATCCCATCTAAAGGTGATCCTGAACAGGCCTGTAGATTTTAACGAGAGGCCGATCACGATCGGCAGATGTTAACCCATCCCTTGGCGATAAAAATTGACTATGATCGGAATCATAAATGAGAGTTTTGGTGTTGAATTATATGAGTATACTGTATGTACTATTATAGACACATGTACATAACACAAATATTGGAATGTATGGGTCACCGGCATTTATATAAGAGAATGCACTGGTACAAGATATGTAATGCTAAACCACCACAGCCTTGGGTTAAATGTGAAAGGTGTGACCTGAACATGGAATACTTGGGTTAAGAGAGTCCAAGTCTACTGCTAATATCATGTGATGTTTATTGTTGAATCTTTATTTTAAATTAGATACCATAGCCTTCTTTATCAGATTATTTGCACATTGGCATAAGAGACATCAGAAAATGATATAGCCTTATCAATAGCTAAGTAGTCCAAAGGCATGGCATAAAATTGGTGAATTGGATTTAATGTTGCTCCAAACAGATTTACAGGTACATAACAAGATTTTTGACTGATTTAAACAAATTTGGTGTGGTGATTCGGGGTACCCTTGGCAGAGTTATAATGGTGTTAGTTTTTATCCGGACATCACAATATGTGTACCATACTATGGTGAATTGGATTTAATGTTGCTCCAAACAGATTTACCAGTACATAACACAAGATTTTGGACCGATTTAAACAAATTTGGTGTGGTGATTCGGGGTACCCATTGGCAGAGTTATAATGGTGTTAGTTTTTCAAATTTTCAAACTTAAAAAAATAATTATTTTTATTTGTTTAAAAAAAGGGACACATTGGGAACCTTTTTAATCAACTTGTATCATAATCATCAATATCTAAATGAAAACAAGTGGTCAATCCGGACATCACAATATGGTATAGGTACACATAAAAATCAAAATAAATTAATCAATCAATAGGGGCAAAGAGTGTGTCAAAATAAACCAATATAAAATGAGACATGGTATCAGATGAAAGTATCAGGAATGTTGAGATGTGTTAATCTTTAACTACAGAAATCCATGCAAGTGAAACCTGGAGATAACAGAAGAATGATTAATTGAAATTTAAAATGAGAACATCCCTACAAATGAATAATAGAGTATTCCAATTAAAACTTTAGAACTGAATGGGACAGTCCATTGAATCATGAATGGGTGCAGCTTCACCACTATCATAGAGCTATGTTGAAAAATTGTTGATTTAATGAAGCATTCATGAATTATATGTCAAAGGGCCATAACTCCATAAAAAATATCGGATCAAACCCATATTCGAACTCGATATGTATTTTGGACTGAGCAACTCACATACCAAATTTAGTTACAGTCAGATAATTTTTTTTTGAGTTATGGCAGCATACATGAATTCTAAGTTGAACGAGAGGCCGATCACGATCGGCAGATGTTTAACCCATACCTTGGCGCTAGCGATTAGCTATAACTGATAATTGGTCAAAGATATGATCACAGTAAAAAAATACGTATATGAGTAACTAACTTAAAATCAAAACTCCATCCCTATTCACACAAGGACCTCTCACTGTGAGATCCAATTGTTTAGCCATTAATCAATTTGACAGATAGGATAAACAATTATCCAGCCAGCAGGTTGTTCATCTTTACCTTCATACAACCACCTCCTAGAGCTACATGTATGTAACATATGTTATCACTCAATTAATAACAGATTTCGCTTGGAATGACATCTATTAAAGGTATTCTCATATACTATGGATATTGGATGTTCACATGACAATTTATTGATATCATTATATTACATGCAACTATTGCAATAAAATCTTCACATTTTCAATACAGGACTTCACAACTAATTAATGAAATACAACTAAAACAAATTACATTTAGTGTCAATGACAAATTTAGTTTTTAATTAAATTTTGTTTTTATTATAAAAGTTTTTAAATATTTGTTTATGTTAAATTAAGCGAGGAAATTCAATCTAACAAAAATATGAAAAATCAAAATTTCATATTAAAAAAAAAGAAGGGTCATACCTCCTTTAAAATAAATTGGATCGAACCCATATTCAAACTCGAACTGTATTTTGGGATGAGAAACCTATATACAATATTTGGTTCTGATCAAATAGAAATTAAGAGTTATCGCATTATGCCTAAAGTGTCTACAAACTGACAGACAGACGGATGGACAGACGAGTGGTCAATCCGGACATTGACACTATGTGAAACATACCATACTATGGTATAGGTACACATAAAAAGTTTTATCTCATGCAGAGTACAGAAAAAATACATCAAACCTGGTGTGCCCCTTTAATATTTCAATTCACATTTGTAACCAATTGAAATCAATGTCGAAAAAGCTTTCCATTAATATATAGATAAAACAAACTAGACCTACATTTCTAAGTGTTATGAACAATTATTTTGTTCCCATAGACTGATACAGAGCTCTCAAGTTTTTTAAAGTTTGAAAACCAAAGTTGTCTTCCCATGCAACCAACAAAATTCCAATGGTAATGCTATCAAACAATGAAACCAGATTATGCCTTTAAGATGAAATTTAAATAACCATGCATATATTCCACCTATGATATGACCAGAGGAACTTTATCTCTATAAAGTATATGTGATAAAGCCAACACATCACCTAGCAGTTAATTAACTCAATACAAGAGAGAGAAACTTAATGGCATTGTAACTCGATACTATATCTGTGTCTTCACAGCATTGGGAAGGCGATTTATTAGATACTATCTAGACAGTGCCACCTGTGTATCTTTGATATATATCAGTGATGAATAAAATAATCAAAGGGCCATAACTCCATTGAAAAGTACCGGATCAAACCCAAAATCGAACTTGATCTGTATTTTGAGTTGAGAAACTCACATACAAAATTTAGTTCCTATCAGTTGAAAAATTATGGATTTATCGAAGTGTTCATGAATTCTATATCAAAGGGCCATAACTCCTTTAAAAACAATCGGATCAAACCCATATTCGAACTTGATCTGTATTTTGGTCCGAGAAACTTGCATACCAAATTTGATTCCGATCAGATAAAAAAATTTTGAGTTGTGGTAGCATGCATGAATTCTAAGTCGAAAAAGGGCCATAACTCCGTAAAAAAAACTCGGATCGAACCCATATTCGAACTCGATCTGTATTTGGTGCTGACAAATTCATATACAAAATTTGGTTCCGATCAGATAGAAAATATTTCAGTTATCGCACCATGCGTAAAGTGTCTACAGACAGACAGACAGACAGACGGACAGACTAACGACGAGTGGTCAATCCGGACAACGACACTATGTTTACCATACTATGGTATGGGTAAACATAAAAAGGGCCATAACTCCATAAAAAAAACTCGGATCAAACCCATATTCGAACTCGATCTGTATTTGGTGCTGACAAATTCATATACAAAATTTGGTTCCGATCAGATAGAAAATATTTCAGTTATCGCACCATGCGTAAAGTGTCTACAGACAGACAGACAGACCGACGGACTAACGACGAGTGGTCAATCCGGACAACGACACTATGTTTACCATACTATGGGTAAACATAAAAACAATTCTCAAATAAATGCAAGGTGTGTGTGCAGGGTGTGCCAATGGATTCAAATTTAAAATCCAAGATGGCTGCTGGCAGCCATGTTTTTAACGATGTCAAAAATAAAAGTGTCAATGACACTGTAACTCAACTTGGGAAGAAGATAAAAATTTTGTGATGAGCAATAATTAGAATGATGAAAAATGAGTGTAAAAAATGTGCAGTAAAAGGCTTTGTCTATGTGTAGATGAAATTATGTTCATTGCAAACATTTCATCAATAAATTGGGGATGCAGGGTGTGCATTTCCAAATGATCTGACCGAAAGTCCGACCTGCAGCCTGTGCCAAACGATTTAGTCATGCAAAAGTAAAATTCATAATGGCTGCCAGTGGCCATGTTTTATGGCAGAATGGCCCCAAAACAACTCATTCCCATCCACATAACATTAACATCCATGATAAATTTCATGATGATCCAACAAATGGCAGGACCTGTAGCCCATGCCAAAGGATTTAGTCATGCAAAGAGTAAAATCCAAGATGGCTGCCAGTGGCCATGTTTGATGGCTAAATGACCCCAAAATGACTCGTTCCAATCTATATGTCAATATTAACATCCACGAGAAATTTCATGATCAGACGAACACTCCGGCATGTAGCCTGTGCTTGTGGATTGAATTTCGAAAATCCAAGATTGCCGCTGGCCACCTTGTTTTTATGCTGAAGGACCCCAAAATGACTCATTACCATCTACATGTCAAGAGCCATGACAAATTTCATCATGATATGACCAAAGGTTTGACCTGTAGCCTGTGCCAAATGATTTAGGCAAAGAGTAAAATCCAAGATGGCTGCCAGCGGCCATGTTTTATGGCCGAATGACCCCAAAATGACTCGATCCCACCTACATGTCATTAATAACATCCATGACAAATTTCATGATGATTAGACAAACAGTACGGCCTGTAGCCCGTGCTAATGGATTGAATTTTGAAATTCAAGATGGCTGCTGGCGGCTATGTTTTTCTGCCGAATGACCACAAAATGACTCGTTCCCATCTATATGTAAATCTCAACAGCCATGAGAAATTATATAATAATCCGATCAAAGGTATGACCTGTAGTCCGTGCCAAAGGCTTTAGTGATGCAAAAATTAAAATCAAAGATGGTTGCCAGCGGCCATATTTTATGGCCGAATGACCCCAAAATGACTCGTTCCCATCTACATGTCAATATTAACATCCATGACAAATTTCATGATGATCAGACAAAACAGTATATGACCTGTAGCCCGTGCTAATGGATTGTATTTTGAAGCCCAAGATGGCCACTGGCAGCCATGTTTTTCTGCCCAATGACCTCAAAATATCCTTGATCGCCTTGATTTGCTGAAAGGAAACTTCACCATTTTTGGTTGATTTTCAGATATAAAAGTTGTTTTTCGATATAAGGATGTGTTCGGAGGATAAACAAGAGGTGTGCACTCGTGGCAAATTCAACAAGCATTATCCGTAAACCCAACAAAAAAGATTTTTAACTTTAAAGAAAAATTTGGATTAATTATATCGATATGGTGTCGCAAGAAGCTTGTACAGAAAAAAATATTCAAATTGGTTCATATTTGTTCGAATGATTGCAGAAACCCAAAAAAAGGTAGAAAATGAAACGCAACTTAACTGTGGTAAAAATCATTGTTCCGAACCCATATTCGAAGAAACTTCCGGAAAATATCCTAACTTGATAGCATCCACAAAAACAAAATCCCAAAATTTTCTAAGTCAAAATAAGTCGAAAATGAAGTGTAATGTTAGGAAAAACAGTCCGAGCCAACCCTGAGCCACATCATGTAGAGAGGGTGTTGTGAGAAGCATGTATACCAAAAAATATTGAAATCGGTTCATATTTGTTAAAGTTATTAAGTCGGACAGAATTTTCTAAGTCAAAATAAGTCGAAAAGTAAGGCGTAAATTAAAAAAAGAAAGTCGGAACGCACCACAATTAGCATCATGCGGAGAGTCGGCCCAAAGGAGATTGCATACAAAAAATTATTGAAATCGGTTCATTGTTGTTCGAGTTATGAGGTCGGACGGATGTACAGTTGACAGATACGTTGTGTCAATAATTTTGTCCATGCATAATGGGGTTAGTAAATCTGTCAGTGACCCCATTGTGGGGTTGGCATTAGCTGTACAGTTGACAGATGCGTTGTGTCAATCATTTTGTCCATACATAATGGGGTTAGTAAAGGGTTTTGTCCATGTATACTGGGGTTATAAACATTGAGAGGTTGATAAAGTCCATGCATTGTGAAGTAAAACCATATATTCATTATGAGGTCATAAAGGGTTTTGTCCATGTATACTGGGGTTACAAACATTGAGGAGAATATGAGGGGTTGATAAAGTTCATGCATTGTGAAGTTAAACGAGAGACCGATTACGATCGGCAGATTTTTAACCCATACCTTGGCGATAACGATTGGCTATTTTAATAAATCCTTACACCAACCTTTTCACGAGTGCAAAAGTTTCAATAATTGACACCTTACTATTAAGGTCACAAGTGGAATCAAGACTTATTGGGCACCTTGCTCACATAAACACAATAGGAAGACTGATGTGGCATTCCATTTCAACCTATTAAGTCACTTCAACACAGATATGTCTTATAGAGTGATAAAGCTAATTAAGCTCAATCCATAGTCAGAGAGAAGCACCATAGCAGTTAAAGACAAAATAGTTATTTATTTGCTTATTACACTGGAATGTGAAACATAACATATTATGTTTTTTTTTAATATTGTTATTTTTTTTATTATGTTTTGTGTTAGCTGCATATTAAAAATTATTGGGATCATTTAGATGGGTCCAAAGAGTTAATAGTTCCGATTCAAAAACTAATCAATACCCGAACAACTATACAAGTGAGGGATGTATAGACCTGGATATAAAATGATTGATAATGATTGGATATAAAATGTTTTTATGCAGAATTTTCAGATAGCTAGAGGTAGTATATGAGATTGGTCAGATTGAAAAAATTAGACTCATTACATTGGATAGTATACTGTATGACTATGGAATGGGGTGGGTTAATTTTCTTCTAAGCTGATCATTGGAAAGATATAATTTATGTAAACAGCGGAAATATAATTGAAGTTATGGTTAATATATTATCAAAACCATTCAATCGATACCAAAATTTATACAGGTGAAGAATGTGTCATCATTAACATTGATGCAATTATTTATAATTATAGTGATCGAGGGAAAAATATTTAGTTATCACATTGTGTCAACAAGATTGGTGGAGGATGTTAATATTTTTGAGCAAATAAACCAAATGACCCTCACTATATAGGTTAGGGGTGTGTTATCATAAAACTATGCCAAGAACTATAAACATAATCAATGGAAATATTTGAGTCATGAAATTGGATAGAATGGGGTTAATCTTAGCCAAACTAATGAACTGATAAACACAAAAACTCTATAAAAAGCATGTCATTGGATTTAGAAACCCATACAATAAGTCAGTCTCTAATGTCATGAACCTGTTTCAACAAAGGGGTTAACTTAATTTTGTACAGAACACAGAATGGACCAGAGAGTCATCAATCATGGTTTTGACAATTTTTTAGAGATGCTAGCCCACTGTGTGTGATAGTCTGAGAGTCAGGAGAGAGATTTTATTAGTGTTGAGAGATTTGTTTGGTCAGGTGTTCTGGTTCAACAAATGAGACTCCAAACCTGAGAGAACCCCTATCACTGTGATATGTGTCTTAAAGAGATTTGACTCTGTGAGCCATGGTATTTAATCTAATGCTAAACAAAACTCATTTCCAATAATACACTGGCTTTGCAAGAAGATCTCCTCTTCTAAGCTCACAGTGCCTGCAGGCAATAATTAGATTATCAGTTACTTGAATTTTAAATGGCCATAACTCTGTTAAAATATACCGGATCAAACTCAAATTTGAACCTAATCTGTATTTTGGGGTGAGGACCATATGTACCAAATTTGGTGCTGATCAGATGAAAAATATTTAAGTCAACACAGCTTGGATGAATTCTATTTAAAAATAAGAGCAGAAAGGGTTAACTAAACAATACCAAAAACCATACAGATAAAGAACGTGCTAAGAAAAACCTGGGTAAGAAATATGAGGCAGATCAGAAGAAATATGTTCAACTTATTATATTGGATAGCATGTGTGTGAAGGGTTAATTATTTTCTAAACCGATCAACTAATCGATACCAAAAACTATACAGGTGAGGGGTGTGTCATCATAAACCTACATATCAAATATGAAAACAATCGGACAAAAAATACTTTGGTTACAGCATCGGTTAGCTCATGCCTATGTGCGGATGCAAAGTGTTAATAATTTCTAAACCGATCAACAGATCGATACCAAAAACTATACAGGTGAGGAGTGTGTCATCATAAACATGCACATAAAATTTGAACACGATCCGATAAAAAATATTCGAGTAAATGAATCGGATAGCAAGCGTCTACGGATAGACGGACAGACAGACGGACGGACGAACGACGGATGGTTGATCCGGACGTCGGCATTATGTGTACCATAAATGGTATGGGTACACATAAAAATCATATTTGAATGAAGTCTCCTACTCAGAGCTAAAATAATAAATTAGACTGATCCATTGTTCATTTGAAGGGGTATTTTCATAATGAGCATACGGCAGCAAGAAATAACTTTCCTGAGATTTATTAATGGATTCCCATTCATTCAGTGGTAGTGATGTTCAGATCTGATAACTTATTAACTGAACATCCATATATGTTCCGTCTCCAGCAAGATTCTAGGGTTCTGACCGGTCAAAGAACCCCTCAATATTTGTTATGTTCCCCTCTTGACACGCGAAACCAAGGGCCTAATGTTTACGGATGACGTCATGCAGAAATAGACTGTCGGGTAAAATTTTTCTGCATAATTTTAACAGTTATCATTCTGTTATTAAACACTTAAAAGGCAGAAAACAAAGATTCCGACGGAACATATATGTTATTGTGGTTGATTGACAATCACATGGTCTGATGTTTACAGCATACAACGTATGTTCAACCTCGACGTTTGCGTCTCAGTTGAACATAAATTCCAAGCAGTGAACATCAGACCATGTTTAATACAGTCAATCCACCACAATAACTTATAATTTGTGTTTAAAATTGGATTGAAGACAGACATAAAAGACTGTATGAGTGGACAAACTAGTGCATGAGCTGTAGAAAATCAGTGTACATGCGCAAATCAATGTTTGGCGAAAACTAACTTTCATGTAGAAAATTAGATGAAAAATAAGAAATTTCTATATATTTCGTCTAACTTTCCAAATAATAGTTTCCATAAAAAATTTATTTGTACATGTGCACTGTGATTTTCTACACCTCATGCACTAGTTTGTCCTATCAGACAGTCATTTATTTATGTTTTAATCCAATTTTAAACACAAAGCGCTTTGGTTTAGAGGCTCAAGGTTCCCGGCCCTGTTACAGTTGGAATCAGATTAAGCTCGGTTTTAGTGCACCCCGTAGCGAGAACATTGCCACGCATAAGCGCGATTATCCAAAAATGTATGCACACAGAATGCACCATGTGAACTCTTGTTATGGAAAAAGGTTCATCGTGGATTTATGTCAGCCAAAATTTTTTTTTTTCACTTTTCAAGTTAGTCAGAATTTAACAACGAACATGAAATTCCAAGAAAAATTATTATTTGTGAACGCTTATCAAGAAATAGCCTGTGGGACATGTGTGTTGTGCTCGCTAACTGCGTGCACATATTTTTAATAAGCGCGCTAATATTCGCGTTTAAACAGACCGCCCACTTAATCCGGTTCCATCTGTATTTATGGGGTTTGTCTATTACAGTATACTCCCTCTTGACTGCCAATGTATTACAATATTCATTCTTTGCAATTTTGTATTTTATTCGAAGCAATGATCATTGGGAAACACAAAACTACCAAAATTACAACTGCTCACAACGGCTTTTATACTTTTAGTCAAATAACTCTGTTAAGCTAATTTGAACATCTGGATAGAAACCTCTGCCGATTTATTTTCTTTTGCCTAAATACCAGCATCGGACTGTGATTCGGACATTTCATTCTGCCAGAAATGTGATGTGCAATGTGTAGGATATATTTTGCAAGATAAAATAATCAATGTAATTTGTGAATGCGACTAAAAGTAGATTATAAGCCGTTAGTAGATTTGGTGGTTTTGTGTTGCTCGATGGTCATTGCTTCGAATAAAATCCCAATTGTATTGCGCATTTTCGCACTAATTATTCGGGATGAAAAACGATACCAAAACCAATAAAAAATTTCATTTTTGTTGGCTCATTTCATCTTACTAAGCCGAAATGAGCTATGTATAATGTAGCTGAATTTTGATCTGGGTTCGAACTGTTGAGACCACACAAATGTTGGTTCACAAAGACCTTAATAATCCATGACATCCCAACAGCCCGATCGTGTTGTTAACAGCCCAAGAGTAAGGTTTCCCTAACCTGAATGTCACTGAGAGTGAGAATCTTGAATTCGTTCCAAGTCGTTTTGGCAATTATTTTGGACAGAATAATGTTTTTTCTGGCACATATAATATTATTAACCCTTAAAGGCCTGGAGATATAGCAATATAATGACTAATCTAGGGTGGTATTAGTATAGCTCATACAACACAACAAAGGATTAAGGTACAGTGAAGTAACATATGTCAATCTGAAGGTAAATGAAAGTTCTATAAATTGCGACATGTTGCACCTGAGCTAACATTGTTGTCACCTGTCAAATATACCTGTAATCAACAGGTAAAATATTGAAAAACTAATAAATTTATGTACTGAATTGAATTTCTGTCTTGTGTTTGAATATTTTCAGCATATTTGATATATAAGATCAATTATAACCTTTGTTGGTCAATTTCCACAACTTTGGATGGATGAAAACAGTTATCTCAGTCTCAGGTAAAAGACTAACAACCGATGGTTATAAGACAAAATATTCACAGATTCTAAGTTTTACCTGTTGTGTAATAAAATGATTATTATTGTTACTTTGTGTCCCTGAATATTATCCTGAAATGTTGTGTGGGCCAATATATCTGGATGGGGGTGTCAACCTTTGACCCAGGGCTTCATCTGCCAATCAGCTGATAGTTACCTGTTCACAGGTAACTGTTCACAGGTAACTGAAAGCAATGAAAGTTGCAAATATTATTTCATAACATAAAATTTATATTGAATGTCTCAAAATAACATGTTTTCATTTACATTTATAGATATAATGTCTTTCAAATACTAAAAATGTCCCAATTTGTGAGAAACTGTACTAATTGCAGATGAGTTTATCCATAAATGTCCATTTCCTGGATATAGGTGTGTCCTCCGCAACTTGTGATGAAAACAAAATTGTTTGGTAAACAATCAAGTCTAAAACTTCATCACTGACATCAGTCAGAAAAAGTTCCAAGAACTCAATTTCTGTTGAATTCTCATCCAAAGAAAGCTGAGGACCGGTATTATTCCTGTCAAATCCTGGAATTGACGACGAACAAGATTTTCAATCCAGGTATCAGCAGGTGTTGTTGATTGTTGAGGTGCATCACCGTGTCGTTGTTGTTGTTGACTTCCGCTATTCACTATTCGTTGAATAAGAACTCTAGTGCTGTGTTCCCTCAGGTATTATCACTGCAAGTACTAATACTCTCTACTTCATAACGGAGTCCATCGGAGTCGCTATTTTCATCATCGTCAGATTCATTTTCTTCTGAGTCCGATAAACTGTCATCTAAGTCAGAATAATCTAGTATTTCAACCGGAATTATTTTCTTTCTCTGCCGCAAAGATGGCATATAGCATCTGCAGAAACTCAGGTGGACTAAACCAGGTGTATCATGAGAAAAAACATTGAAAAATTACCGATAAAAACGTGTACATCATTTTCTATGGAGGCCGCCATATTTGTTACCCGGATGTGCATGAAACGGAAGCGGTGCGTAAATATTGTGATTCTGATTGGTCGACGGAAAACAATCGGGAACAGATGGAAATCAACGGAAATTATGATGGTTTCATGGTGTTGTTGTCCATTATAAAAAGGTGGACAGACCAGTTTATGGACAAATCCGACCATGGACAAAACATTGTGGGGTTATTTTCAAAAACATATTTTTTGACCCCACAAAGCTCTTGTCAGCAGTTTCAGACATATGTATTGTGGGGTTAACCTCACAATACCGAAATGACCCCACAATGCAGCACTGGACAGACAAATAACTTCACAGTGTATCTCTTGTAAGGACGGACGCACGGAGGGAGAAAGTGTGACGGACAGACGTGTGACGGACAGACGCAGTCAATCCAGTATACCCCCCATTTTCTTCGAAAGTGGGGGTATAATAAACATCCATAGTGTGATGGAATATCAGAATCACATTAATTTTTGCTCTTATGAGGTCATCAAAATGGCTTGCTGAATAGATGCCCACATACATGTACTTGCAAAAATCTTACATTTGGCCACATTATACAGATATTCTATGACAGATATTCTATATTATCCTATGATCCAGCACTTACTTTTAGCCTCAGCCAAACTCCACATTTTTAGAGCACCAGATCTAGACCCAGCCAAAACCATTTCTTCCTCGTGTCCAAATTTGACAGATTCTATAGCTGTTGTATGGCCAACTAAGCTCTGAAAATAAGATAGACAGGCAAATCATTTATAGTTGGCTGGCTTCAAAATCATCTATGGGTGTGCCAAATGATTGTGTCAAGACACTGTAGCTCAACATCGAAAGGGAATAATTTCATGTGTTACAGTCAATGGAGCGATTAGGAATGCAGAAAATTGAAATGTCTATCAACATGAAGCGATATATATATATAACATAAAATCCAAGATGGCCACTGGTGGTTATGTTTTCCGATGTATTTCAAAAGCATTTGATAGCTCCCATTTAGTAGATAAATATCAAGATCAATATGAAGTTTGGTGATGATCGGATGAGGGAAGTGCACTGTAGAATTTTATAGCCAAAGAATTTTATAGTCATCCAAAGAGTAAAATCCAAGATGGCTGCCAGTGGCCATGTTTTATGGCCGAAGGACCCCAAAATGACTCGTTCCCATCTGCATGTCAATAATAACATCCATGACAAAAATTTAATGATGATTAGACGAACCGCTCGGCCTGTAGCCCGTGCTAATGGATTGAATTTCAAAATCCAAGATGGCTGCCAGTGGCCATATTTTATGGTCTAATGACTCCAAAATGACTCGTTCCCATCTACATGTCAATGTTAACATCCATGACAAATTTCATGATGATCCGACCAAAGGATTTTGTCACGCAAAGAGTAAAATCCAAGATGGCCGCTGGTGACCATGTTTTATGGCCATATGACCCCAAAAAGATTCGTTCCCATCTACATGTCAATATTAACATCCATATTACAAATTTCATGATGATCAGACGAACAGTATGACCTGTAGCCGCTGGCAACCATGTTTTTCTGCCTAATTACCCCAAAATTACTCGTTCCCATCTACATGTCAATGTCAACAGCTATGAAATTTTCATAATGATCTGACCAAAGTATGACATGTAGCCAGTGCTAAAGAAAATGGTTGATGGATCACACAAGCACACAAGGATGACGGATACCAAGCCATTGCAATAGCTCAAACTTTACAAGTGAGAAACAGGAAGTGAGCTGACAGACATGTTTTTCAATGTAAAACTTGAGAGCTCCAATCTTAATCCAGAGGCCATCTTGAATAATAATTTATTCAGGGAATGACAGGGATGCAGGATATTTTTTCCTAAACAAAATCTGCTTAAAGGTACTCAATCTGATCAGAAGCTCCTAAATTACTATTTCTTTGGCTTCGGGGGGTAAAAAATAATTGATTCAAGTCGAGGAACCCACTCATCAAAGCTCAGAGTGATCAGATATAATTTTTGAAGTTTGTTATTTCTCGAGATGTGTAATAATGTGGCCAAGAAACACGTGGTCAAACGGAATGTCTCGGACAAAATTGCGGATGATGATGGATAACTCTAAAATCAAGTGGTAATACGGCCAAATTTCATGATACTTATGTGATATTACGGCCGTATTTTGTTGAACAAAATGTTGATAAATAACAAGTTTTGGGAAATTTTATACCGTAGTTGACAGTGGTTAGCATATTTCGTTGCAAAAAATTGATTCTGATTGATAACTAAAGCATATTTTGAAGAAATGTTGTATCTTGATGATATGGGGACCATCTGATTGGATTGAGTACCTTTAAATATAGCATAATTGAGTCAAGAAGTACAACCTTGAATCCCTTCAAACTATACTGTACCATATACACCAGTGAGAAATGATTGCCAGAAAGATGGAATTAATGCTGAATAGAACCTACAAAACTTTCAAATGGAATTAAGGAAGAAGAGATTGGTTATAGATATAGTCATATTTTCACATAATAAACTAAATAACTTATTTCATTCACTTAAAAAGTTTTTGTGAAGGAAAAATTTAAATAGAATCTATGGAGGAGAAGTGTTAAAAGGCAACTGTTAAAAGTCTTTGAAATAGCCAACAAATAGTTCAGTGGCTGCAGCTAATGATATAGATAACATATAAACAAGTCAAAATAAGTCGAAAATGAGGCGTAACTTTAACAAAAAAAGTCAGACCGAACCACAATTAGCATCATGTGAAGAGGCAGTCCTAAGGAGATTGCATACACAAATATTATTGAAATCGGTTCATAGTTGTTCGAGTTATGAGGTTGGACGGACGGACGGTACGACGGACAAACGGAGAGAGAAAGCTTGACGGACGGACGACGCAGTCAATCCAGTATACCCCCCCATTTTCTTCGAAAGTGGGGGTATAATTATGTCAGGCCTAACATTATAATTTTATCTTATCAGACATAGGAATTGGGACATTAAATAATTGCTTACTACTAGAATACAGCACCCTGTGTCTCTTGAACAATTAGAGGATTCATATAAAATAGGCCTCTATGGTTGGACTTACCGCCATTCCCCAAAGCTCAGTTGTAGCATAATTAGCATGTATTTATTATATTATATGGACTCAATATAATGGTATCTTATAGGTCTACCTGCTTATGGATTCCATGCAAGTCTATTATTAATAACTGAGAGTTGAGAATAAAGATGAGCTAATTTTAACGTGCGCGATGTTTAATTTTGCCATTTCATGTTGAGGGCAACTAGCTTTATATAGGTCTATAGGTCTACATTTTCAGTTGTATGCTATGTACATTGAATAAAAATCAAATTCTGTCAATGAGATAAAGAAAACATTTATACCAAGAAATATAGCCTATAGATTTTAAAGATTATTGAATTTAATCGACCAATGAGCAGGTCTTAAATTACCCCTAATTCACAGCATTTTATAATAACGATGTCCCCAAATTACAGAAATGTCCCCAAATTAAAAGACACATTTAACGAACAAACAAAATTTGTATATGGTGCCTACATCAGAATGAGCAATGGGGGGGGGGGGGGGGGGGGGGTTGCCACAATATCCTGCACCAGCAAACATGCATATATTGATTCATTTGACCACAACAAATAAACTTTTTCTACCTTTTTCCAGATTGACATTAAGGTAGATTTATTTAATAGGCAATACTCATGATCAATATGCTGGTGCTTGGTGAAATTGACAACCATAAATCTAGAAAATTGCTTTGATAATGTCAAAAGATCCAATTTTTCCAAGTGGTCAATAAATGTAAGAATGTGACCTACAAAACTTGAAAATATAAGAGGAATATAACTTGCTGATAGTCTTTTTGTGGCATTCCATTTCTGTCACAGTGAACACTGTGACCATAGCAATAAAATGAACATGAAACTACACATCAGTGGTTGGTGTTTCCAGCTTAATGTGTGTGAGAAATCAATGGGGCCACAGATTCATTTCTTTCGTTTCACTAGTCAAGGGGGGTACCAACCACTTCCCACCCAGCATAGGGTAGTCTTTCTGATGTCCACAAATTAGCCTAATCTAAAGACCTGCGAATGAAGTATGTATGTATTTGGATGTGGCATTTCTGAATCAGAATTTCCATGCCATAAGCTAGCATGAAATTTCAAAATCGGCCTACAAACTGTTCAAATCTTAGCAGGGGCCTATTAACTAGTAGGATACGTACCCAAATCATGGACATATGTCATTCAATTTGCAATGCTTGTGTGCATTCATTACTCCGATGGGAGACTAAGTAATTGTATTAATAGGCCTATTAGACCTAATTGTTTTCAAGTAGGCCCACAAGTTTGTGATTGGGCCATATTAAATGATGTTTTCTCGACACTTATTTGAAAAATGTGAGTTCTAGATAAAAGGTCAGCCGACCACAGTGTCCCCCGAAAACGTGGCAAGTCGACGCCGCTTTGTTAAAGAAATTAATAAAAATGTTGAAATGTTCTAAGTCGAAAGGGTTAATCCATAAAGAAATAATTTTTCCGTCATCTATATACATGTTGCACATCTCCAATATGTGGGTAACAATACTCTGAAGTTTCAAATATCTACGATCAAAACTGTAGGAGGAGTTGATTACACCATGAAGGTACCCTCATACAGAAAATTATAAAAAAAAAAAAATTCAATGTCGAAAGGCCCATAGCTCTGGGAACAAGACAGTCAATGACTGTGGGTCGCCCACCAGACTGTAAGGACTGAGAAGACGGGGACTCTGAAGACTACAAGAGTCAGTACTTGACAAAATCACTTAAGACAAGTAGTTCTAAACATGGACATAGTTGGATGTTCTCAGATGAGCAGGGCTCTTCACCTTGAAATTTCTAATTGCACATCACTGACAAATCTCCAACCTCTTACCTTTTAAAGATGACAACCATACCACAGTACTAAGTTCACAAAAAATCCTTTTGTACATTCCTCTTAGGTTGAATTTTACGACTGGTACCAGTACTTCAAGCTCTCAAACATTTGAAAATTACCAACCTGGCACCCCCCATAAAGTTAAAATTTGTGGCCAATTGGGTCCAACAGTTTAACCTGAAGTAGGAACATATGGACTGATGATTTAAAAACATACATGTTAGAAAATCAAACCAAACTACGAGAACAATTCTAACTTATTTTTGGTGTGAACATCTAATCTACAACTAATGTAGTATCAGGCATGAAATTTTTAACTGTTTAACTTTTGATCAAAGTAGGGGGTATCAGGCATGAAATTTTTAACTGTTTAACTTTTGATCAAAGTAGGGGGTCAAATCTCCACCCCTCTGCACTCCCTCCCCATTGCCTCCACCCAGGCTGTCTAGAAATCAATATTTTTATACCAGTACCAAACAGCATAGAGAGTTAAATCTCTTATCTCTGCCCCTATTAGAACAAATGTGAATCCTCATCTATGAGATCCATTCATCTAGTAATATCAATATACCCCCACCCCAATTTTTCTTTGAAAAATCAGGGTATGATTTCACCTGGATAAGTGGTAGTTAAGAAACTAATATTGGAACAGCCGAGTCTGTATTTAGTGTGTCTGACCTTTGCAGGTGAATTTAATGACAGTATTCCGCAAGGTGGACTAACATCACCGAATTCACTCTAGTTAAAGTTATCATCCGGACAACAAATTTCAGGGATTTTCTAAGTCAAATTACGTCAAAAAAGGGGCCATAACTCTCGCAAAAATTATCGGATTAAAACGAAATTCGGACTTGAGCTGTATTTCGATATATGTAATCCACAAAAACACGGGTTTTGCGTATAAACATTCCAAAATCGAGTTATCATCCGGAAACCAAAAAACATAAGAAAAACTGAATTTTCTGAGTCGAAAAAGGGGCATAACTCTGCCAAAAATGGTTGGACAGAACCCAAGTTCGGACTTGACCTGTGTTTTGGTGGGAGAAAGTAATATACCAAATTTGGATTCATTCCGATAAAATATACTAAAGTTATCATCCGGACAACAAATTTCAAGGATTTTCTAAGTCAAAAAACGTCAAATAAGGGGCATAACTCCGGTGAAAATTGGCGGGCGGAACCCAAATTCGAACTTGAACTTAATTTTCGGCTAATAAACCCACATACCAAATTTTACGGACAGACCAATACTACAATACGGCCTTTTTTTCAAAATGGCGTATAAAAATGAACTTTTTTGTTTTTAGAGTTTATATGTCCCTGGCTCTGCCCCTATTTGACCCAGTGACCCCATTTGAACAAATCTGAACCCCAGTCAACCAAGGTCCCTCCGTACCAAATATAAGCTAAATCAGCCCAATATTCCTTGAGAAGAAGTCATTGTAAGAATTACTATGAGTTATGGCCCTGGTTTCTCAACTAATCAACCTGGTGACCTCATTTGAACAAATCTGAATGGGAGTCACCTAGGGAACATCCACACCAAATATGAACCCATTAGGCCTTATAGTTCTGGAAAAGAAGTCGTTCTAAGAATTACTATGAAGGATTAGAGTTGTGGCCCTGCTTTTTCCACTAATTGACCTGATGACCTCATTTGAACAAATCTGAATGAGATTCACCTAGGGAACATCCACACCAAATACATGTATGAACCTGTTGTCTTACGGTTCTGGAGAAGATGATTCTTGACGGACGGACAGACGGACGGAAGGACGACGGATGAGGAGTGATGACTATAGCTCCACCGGAGACTTCGTCTCAGGTGAGCTAAAAATCATTGGATCAAACTCAAATTCGAACTTGACCTGTATTTTGATATGAACGACCCACAAGAAAACAGAATTTCCAATTAAACAATCCAAACTTGAGTTATTATCCTGAAACCAAAGAAAAAACAAGAAAAATTGAATTTTCTAAGTAGAAAAGCCCATACATAACTCTGAGAAAAATCATCGGATCAAACTCAAATTCAAACTTGACCTGTATTTTGATATCAATGACTCACAAAAAAACGGAATATTCAATTGAACAGTCTAAACTTGAGTTATCATCTGGAAACCAAAGAAAAAAGAAGAAATTGAATCTTCTAAGTCGAAAAAAGTCCATAACTCTAGGAAAAATCATCGGATCAAACTCAAATTCGAACTCAACCTGTATCTTGATATGACTGATCCACATAAAAATTTGCAATTAAAGGATCCAAACTTGAGATATCATCCGGAAACCGAAAAAGTGAGAAAGTTTCTAAGTTAAAAAAAAGGGAAATAACTCCATAAAACAAGACAGCAAAGACTGATAAGACTGGGACTCTGGAGACCACAACAGTCAGAACTTTTCATAATCACTTTAAAAGAAGTAGATCTAAACAGGATATGTGGCTAGAGAGACCTCACGTATGTAGATTGGTGAAAATCCACCTTGAAATTACCAACTGCACACTACTGATCACCCCCCCCCCCCCCCCCCCCCAGCTCAACAAGTCCCCTCCCGACCGGGCTCCAGACTCCCAAGTCTTAGGTTGGAATTTCACAACCGACACCTCAAACTTTCTCAATTGTTGGAAATTTCCAATCTCACAAGCGTCTTTTTTATAAAACCATTTAGACATGTTTGATGACCAATTATCCATGGACCCAAAAACCATACATGTATGTCAGATTAATCAGTCAGGTGGTTCCAAGGTAGATGTTTTAATGAATTTGGTATTTCAATGATTTTATTAGACACAAAAGTGTTAACTCCCCATAGCCCCGCCATTTATTGACAGGTTGACCTCATTTTAACAAATCTGAATCTCAGTCACTAAAGGAACCTCCATACTATATGTAAACTAAATAGTCCAACCTCTCTTGAGAAGACATTTTAAGAATTACTATAGAGACATATGGTCCTACCCTATTTAACCTGGTGACCCCATCTGAATAAATTTGAATCCCAGACACCAAAGAACCCTTCATACTAAATATCAGTAAGGGAGCATGTCAAAACCTTTCGCATATGCGAAAAAAAATGCGATAAAAATGTGAATTCTCAGACCCCAATTTATATAATAGGATAGACATGCTATTTTCCGTGTCACATTTCAAACCTACGTTTTGATGTGGCCGCAAATCCAAGGGTTTACAGTAAAGGTTTACAGTACAGGTTGAAGCCCCCAATATCTCGTGAAGCAAGTGCTATTAATTGCTACATTGTCGAATAGTGGTACCGTAAACAAGACAAATTTTGATTTCGTATAACTTTTTTTTTTGTGTGATTATGTAACTTGTCCTCATTTTGGGTCAACAGTCACCGTTTAATTGTGCAAACTATTATGAAATGACCAAAATAAATAATTCTACAACCCAGATTTATAGTATACTTTCCGTGTGTCACAGAGTTTGTACAGTTTCAATTTGTCTTTCTATTCCAAACCCACATTTTAATGTGGACGCAAATCAGGGGGTTTACACTACAGTAAAAGGTGACAAAGCTCTGAATTTAATTTGCAACATCGTCGGATTCTGAGAATACCGTAAAGCCGGTGCTAGTTGTGTCGTAAACAATTCTTTCATTTTGCAATATAAGTATGAAATAATATTGTTATATAGATATCGGAAGCGCAGCGCTATTAATAAGTCGGCGACTTTTATTTCAAATCTACATATTTTATTATATATATATCAGCGATCAGATGCTATAAAGTTAAGTTAATACAAAACATAATATAATAGTTTGTTAAATTGGAATTTCCACGAATTGCACGTGCTCAGATTGTTCTGTTATGTTGTGCTATTTTTAGCACTGTAATTTCCCAGGCCAATCCTAGTTTCGTTTGTGGGTACCATTGACTGGCAGAGGAGTTGAATGTTATATTTTTCTCAATTCTTTATTGAATAAATAATTAAAACATGGATAATGATATACATACCAATATAAAACAATGAGCTTAGGGGGTTTGGCTCTATGTCTGGCATTGATACAACGTGATGAGGGCTTGTTCTATGTCGGATCCATGCTTTGCTGGATGGACGGCTGCCACTCCCATTGTGGGTTGGGGCAGCTGGTTTCAAATTTCTGTGTTATTTCATCCTTTTTCTGTTGGATTGATACCTGGGGTTGTGAAAACCCTAACTTCGCAATGTCGACCCGTGTAAACTGCTGGTCTAATAATTTCCCAACTGCCTATATGTCTGCTAACGATAGATCTTTTCGATTTCATCACGGTTTCGTAGCCATGATTGAACTGATATTATTATGACATCAAGTCGCTTGATTTGGGATTTTATATATCAAATGTGCTGTTTTGGCCAACGAGTTAAACCATTGTTCACTAATGGAGAAGACATCACAACACCAAAAATCTGTCGCACAGTTCATGCATAGTTGTGAGGGACCGGTAAAAATCACAGGTTTGTATAGCCTTTCGCTAAATGTCACCCCTTCACACATTTGGAATGAGTTGACTATTGTTTAATTGGGCCTTTAAATATGCGAACTCATAGCTATCAAAACAGTCGAACTGTCAAGTCGGTGTACTTGTATGTTAACCGCATAGAGTTGTTTGTATGGACTTTGGCTGAACTTTATTTGGTTTGATTTGGTTACAATGATTTCTATATAATTCCGTACATTGAATATTTTATATATCTATATATATTTATATTACCAATAAACAATTAGGTTTTCCAACTGTCCATAAGTTGACTTTCCTGTCTTCACCACCGGTAACTATGACTCGCCCCGATTTCCTGCCAAGAGCTAAACAGTTGACTGTAGTTGAATGTGCTACAAATTCCTCTGCAAAAAAAAGGTTAATTGATGTCAATAACAATTACATTTACATGTAGACATCAATTTGGGTTTAATGCGATAAGGTGTGTTCAAAATTATATTACAGGCTAAAGTTTTATAATATTCCAACTAAACATGAGTTGGATAAACATTCATCGAAAATGAACCTCAGAAAATAATGGGCTGATATCACCTTTTCCGGTGCATTTAACCTCTGGGTTTGTTCAATGGAGTTACTCGAAACATTGCCCGAACAACTTCCTGTTAGGCCAAAAAAATATATACCTGTGTTTCTGGTGACATGCAAGAAAAAAAAAAGGGCCGGGGGGGGGGGGGGGGGGGGGGGGGTGGCTTTTTCATTTTATTTTAAACTTTGCTAAAAATAAATATATGAATGCGACCCCCCAAGCCTATTACTCCTAGTTTATAATTGACTGTAAATAAAACTATTTGTTATAGTCAATTATAATAAAGTAGATTCTATTAGAATATAGTGTAATTTATTGTTTTATTGAATAAAACATAGAAAGAAAGTGTCCAGCTGTAGCTCAACTTGGAATGGGAATTATTTCATGTTTTACAGTCAATGGAGTGATTAGGAATGTGGAAAGATGAAAGGCCAACATGTAGTTATGCAAAGATTAAAATCCAAGATGATCGCTGGCAGCCATGATTTTTTGCCGAATGACTCTAAAAAGACTAGTTCCCATTTGCATATCATTGTTATAATTTGTTAACATCCATCACAATTTCATAATGATCAGACAAAAGATACAGCCTGTAGCCTGTGTCAAAGGATTTAGTCATGTAAAGAGTAAAATCCAAGATAGCTGCTGGCGGCCATATTTTTTTGCCAAATGACCCCAAAATGACTCGTTCCCATCTACATGTCAATGTCAACAGCCATGACAAATTTCATAATGATCCGACCAAAGGTACGACCTTTAGCCCATGCCAAAGGAAATTGTTGACGAATCATGCATACACACACACGGACGACGGATACCAAGCCAAGCCATGTCAATGTTAACATATATGACAAATTTCATAATGATCCGACCAAAGCTACGACCTGTAGCCTGTGCCAAAGGATTTAGTCATGCAAAGAGTCAAATCCAAGATGGCTGCTGGCGTCCATGTTTTTTGGCCAAATAACCCCAAAATGACTCGTTCCCATTTACATGTCAATATCAACAGCCATGACAAATCTCATAACGATCCGGCCAAAGGTACGACCTTTAGCCCATGCCAAAGGATTTAGTCATGCAAAGAGTAAAATCCAAGATGGCTGCTGGCGGCCATTTTTTTTGGAGAATGACCCCAAAATGAGTCAGTCCCATTTACATGTCATTGTTAACATCCATGACAAATTTATGACGATCAGACTAAAGGTACGACCTGTAGCCCATGCTAAAGAATTTAGTCATACAAAGAGTAAAATCCAAGATGGCTGCAGGCGGCCATGTTTTTTGACCAAATGACCCCAAAATTACTCGTTCCCATCTACATGTCAATATTAACATCCATGACAAATTTCATGATGATCAGACGAACAGTACGACCTGTGGCCCGTGCTAATGGATTAAATTTTGAAATCCAAGATGGCCAAATTTATGACGATCAGACTAAAGGTACGACCTGTAGCCCATGCCAAAGGATTTAGTCATGCAAAGAGTAAAATCCAAGATGGCTGCTGGCGGCCATGTTTTTTGTCCAAATGACCCCAAAATGACTCGTTCCCATTTACATTCCAATTTCAACAGCCATGACAAATTTTATGATGATCAGACTAAAGGTACGACCTGTAGCCCGTGCTAAAGGATTTAGTCATACAAAGTGTAAAATCAAAGATGACCCCAAAATGACTCGTTCCCATCTACATGTCATTATTAACATTCTTGACAAATTTTATGATGATCAGACTAAAAGTAGGACCTGTAGCCCGTGCTAATGGATTTAGTCATACAAAGAGTAAAATCCAAGATGGCTGCTGGTGGCCATGTTTTTTGGCCAAATGACCCCAAAATTACTCGTTCCCATCTACATGTTATTGTTAATATCCATGACAAATTTTATGATGATCAGACTAAAGGTACGACCTGCAGCCCGTGCTAAAGGATTTAGTCATACAAAGAGTAAAATCCAAGATGGCTGCTGGCGGCCATGTTTTTGGGCCGAATGACCCCAAAATTACTCGTTCCCATCTACATGTCAATCTTAACATCCATGACAACTTTCATGATGATCAGACAAACAGTACGGCCTGTAGCCCGTGCTAATGGATTGAATTTTGAAATCCAAGATGGCCACTGGCGGCCATGTTTTTTTTCCAAATGACCCCATCTACATGTCAATGTCAACATCCATGACAAATTTCATAATAATCGCACCAAAGGTACGAACTGTAGCCCGTGCTAAAGGAAATTGTTGACGAATCACGCACACACGCACGACGGATACCAAGCCATGGCAATAGCTCAAACTTTACAAAGTAAAGTTGAGCTAACAAGTGCTGAGTTGGTGGTGGTTCAACTGGATGGCGTTAATATAACTTATAATACACTAACTTTTAAAGGATTGCTATCCTGATGAATACAACAAAACATTATCAGAAAGCCACCCCTATTATGATCACAATGATCCAAGTCCCATAACAATCGCGTAATAAATAAGCCGATAAATAAATAAATAATACCCCCACCGGTTGTCGGCCATCTCCGTTGGACATCCTCATATGACGTCAAATGAGTAGACCAATTAAAAACACGGTATCAGAGAAAATTATAGAAGGCCGATTGAGCGGGGTTGATAACAGTGTCGTGTCAAAAATAAAGCTGATAAAACACGAGCCGGCATGTGAACTCTATTCTGGTGCATGTTCACGATGTTGTTTTAATTTTCCATATATATGCCCCGAGTGTCCCGTATATTCACAATCATTTTTGGTTCATTCATTCATTCATGACAAAGCCAAATGCAGTGTTTTCGGTAGTCCAAGTCTTCTTGTACTAAAACCAGCTAAGATATTGGTATGGCGATTTTAAACACCAGCAAATCGCCATACCAATATCTTAGCTGGTTTTAGTACAAGAAGACTTGGACTATGTTTTCGGTTGTGGCCGGTATAGTTAGGCCAAAAAAAAAACATCTGTGTTTACGGTTACCCGACCGACCTGCCGAAATTGGGCCGACCTGGACTTTTTGTTTTAAATTTCAACCCAAAATTATAAATTTTTTAATGCATGTAATTGGCATATAAACACATCTATATCGCTAAATATATACTATATACTATGTTTACATTAAGCAGCAATAATTTTAGATGAAATTTTCAAAAACAATTTACTTCTATTAAAATACATGTCCATTTGTGGTTGCAGATGAATCCCAATCTCACCAATAAATCTGCAGTCTTTAAAACCTGCCTGTGGTAATCTTGTTTGTTCAACTCCCATGTCTTGTGGGAAGAAGTCTTATCTGTTTGAGAGCAATATACATGTAGAAGACTTTCTATATCAGAATTTAAAGTTCCTCTCCCCAGTCAATCAAGGATTCATATAAAGATGGCTGCATGTCTACCATATCAAACACCCTTCTGGGATGGGCACTAAAAAAGCACATGAAATTATCTACTGGTTTGTGTGGGTGTATAAAACTTACAAGCATGCATATGCCAGTGTGTATAAGGAACTTCAAAGTTTGGGGCAATTTGAATGCTGAGGTGTGGTACCTCAGTCAAGGTGTGGCCTGTGGTACCATTTTCAGTGTGGTGTGGGACTTTATATTTCAATGCAATTGAGGGGTGTCTGAGGAACATTTACACCTTGTGCAATGTGTCTGAGGCGCATGTGAGATATCCTGCCAGTGGACGTGTGTCTTAGGTCCTGAGGTGTATGACCAAATATTTAAGTGAGGTTTGAATTAATATCATACAAGTTATGTTATTGCCCTATTATGGTGTTCGTCTTGGGCCTGTTATGTCAATGTTGTGCTCTGAGGAAGATGTGCCACCACAATCTAAACTGAGAGAATAATTACAACAGAGCTGGGAGGCATTTGTTTGTCCACATTGACAATACTTATCACATTATTGTGCTACATTAACTGTTTACTTGCAATATACATGGACAGCCTTAACACAAGTATAAAGAGTAAGCATTAATGTACTTCTTAACTGTTCGGGGAAAAAATATTACCCAAAAAAACCCCTGGAATTTTTTGGCCTCGTAATAGGAAACAAATAAGTTGTTTTTTTTGGCCTTACACTCAATTGGGTATGATTCTACATTCATTTCCAAACAATGTTCGTTTACATGACATTTAGCGAGAGTTCTGTGGGGAAAGCCGGTGCGCAAAATTGGAAACTATTAAATTGGTCGCCGACGAAATGGTCCAGAATTTATTCCGTCCACAAGGTGTTCGTAAATACCCACATTAAATTAAACAAACCGACCACTGACGAGAATGCCATCCCAAGAAGAACGTCATCTCCCGTAAAGAATATAAATTTTCTGGAGCGGCCAGTCGTCAGTATCACCATGACTCAATAAAGAGCGTTCCCTGGCAAGCGTATTCCTAATATGGTGCGAACAAAGAGCGTTTGATAAACTGAAATTGCTATGACTTTGCCGGGTATATAAAGCATGTTTATCGAAAGTTCGTGTACATATATTTACATTTACTGATGCCATTAGTAAATATTCACGATGGCAACTATTCTAAACGTGTCCCCACGTTCCTTCACCATGACTCAATAAAGAGCGTTCCATGTTAAGCATATTCCTGAATGTGGTGTCAATAAAGAGCGTTTATATATGTGATTACTTTTTTAAACCGGAAATTTCTATGACTATGTTTATGATAGTAAACCCACAAATAATAGGGCAATCATATCAGAAGGTGCATTTTTGTTTCAACATTTCAGAAAGGTACGTCCGTTACCAAAACATGGTACGTCCGTTACCGTGATTCAAATGGTCATCAATGCAGATATAGTGGTCAATCATGCATGAAATCAGGCTTTTATTATAGAACATTCATCTGTCCACCCTATAATAGATAAAATGTATGGCTATCTAGAAACACTTCACAGAGTTTGGGGCTTAAGTGAGACAACCCTATGGATTATCATTTCATTGAGTACGTCCGTTACCGAAGTCAATAGCCCATATGATCTATAATTTCAAACGGGATGAGAACTATCATACATCATATGAACAACCTTGGGGTCAGCTTTGAAAACGTTCAATTCTGGCAGTGAGACACTCAACCTATTTCAAGAAAAATAGACTTGAGAAATTCAAATGTTCTTCTGAATGGTACGTCCGTTACCGTGGAATTGCCCATAAGGTTGCTTTATATTGATAGTGACGGGACGGGACACAGACGGGACGCAGACATTGAGTATTGGATATCATTCTATGATTCGACCCCGCACCTCATCGAGGGAGTAACATTGGAGTATACTATATGGAAGAAAGACAATGAATGCTTCTGTGGTTCGATCCATCACCGGGTTGGATCAGGAGTATTCATCAACTGGGGACAAGGAGTCGTCGGTGATCCTACCCCTTACCGGGAGGGATCAGATGGTTTCTACAAAGGAAGTACTGTTTAGTGCCGAGGGCCGTTCGGTGATCCGACCCCTCACCGGGCTGGATCCAAATAATCCGACCGAAAAGATGGTGCCGGAAGAGACCAACACTTTGGCTCGACCCCTCACCGGATTGAGTCAGTCTGGAGGCACACATAGTAAGGAAAATAGTAATGGACTGAGTGGTAAGTCGTAAGTGGTAATTTCGATCCCGTACCTGGTTAGATCAGTAGAATCGTAATGGGATGGCGAGTGCGCCTGAACATACCATGGCTTTGACTGGACCCCTCACTGGTTTGGTATATTAAACCGGGTGGCACTTCCGAAATATAGGGTAATACACTAGTTAATCGAATAAAGTCTTTGCTAGTCGTTTATAATAATACAGTGTCGGTGTAGAAAGATTTTGAGCAGCTGTATTGTAATATAGTGGATATCAAATGGATTATGTTGAACTGGGTTCAGACTCTCCTTTCATCCGACTCTGTAGTGATGTTGGAATTCACTTTGTACATAGTGTAGTTCATGTTTTGTCCCAATCCTGAATTCTACGTTCAACGGCTGAACATTATATTACATTGAATCATATTTTTAGTCAATGACAGATAAGCCACTTGTAATCACCAAGTGCACATGCAGTTTATAAAAAGAAACTCTTGTATGTGAGGGAAGTTCTGATCTCTTGGCCTTACCGCCTGGAGACCAACTTGGTAATAGTATTACTGCAAGTTCTGATCTCTTGGCCTTACCGCCTGGAGACCAACTTGGTAAGAGACTAAGAGTATGACTGCAAGTTCTGGTCTTGCCTGGAGACCAACTTGGTAAGAGTATGATTGCAAGTTCTTATCTCTTGGCCTTACCGCCTGGAGACCAACTTGGTAAGATTATGAGGCCAAAAAAAATACATGTGTTTAGGGTTTCCCTACCTACTCTAGACGATAGCTATTTTTATAAATCCTTACACCATCCTTTTCATGAGTGCAAAACTTTCAACAATTCACACTTTATATAGTGATCATGTGAAAAATATTTACTTATCACATTGTGTCAACAGGATTGGTGGAGGATGTTAATATTTTTAAGCAAATAAACCAAATGCGATAGCAATTAGCTATTTTTATCAATCGTTACACCAACCTTTTCATGAGTGCAAAAGTTTCAACAATTCACACTTTATATAGTGATCCTGTGAAAAATATTTACTTTTCACATTGTGTCAACAGGATTGGTTGAGGATGTTAATATTTTTAAGCAAATAAACCAAATGACACTCATTTGCAGGTTAGGGGTGTGTTATCATAAACTATGCCAAGAACTAATTTTAAAATTAAACATAATCCAATGGAAATATTTGAGTTATCAAATCGGATAGTATGGGGCAGGGTAATTTCCAGGCCAGTTTTGGTACCTGTAACAGGTATGGGCGCCCAAACTCCAGGCGCCCAAAAAACAGTTAGAAAGAAGAAAAATTCCTCAGATAATTTGTTTTTTTACCATTATTACTAGAAAACAAACACAACTAACACTAAATCATCAAATAAAGCAATAAATTGTCATTTTATGGCAGTATGTACATGTAGTTCAAGGGGGAGGCCAACCCATACCCTCCCCAACTTAGGGCTGCGGCCTTCGGATATGACTTTGGCATATAAACAGGTGTCCCCAAATAATTACTGGAAACTACACTGGTACTATGGGGTTAATCTTACCCAAACAGAAAACAAAACTGGACCAGAGAGTCATCAATCACAGTTTGACATATGATAAACAAACCCTTCCAGCCACCTTAGCATGTACTATCTAATGTCCATAGCAATAAATAACTCATTTCAATAACACACCTGGTCTGTGTTATATGTTCTCTTAAAATTCACAGCAGCAAAGAGGTATTAATTACTTGAATTATAAAGAACAATAACTCTGTTAAAATATATCGGATCAAACCCATATTCGAACTCGATCTGTATTTAGGGGTGATAAATTCATATATCAAATTTGGTGTTGATCAGATGAGAAATGTTAGGAGTCATAGCAGCTTGGGTGAATACTAAGTAAACATAAGAGTGAAAAGGGTTAATTAAACAATACCGAAAACCATACAGATGAAGAACATGCTAAGAAAAACCTAGGTAAGAAATATGAGGCAGATCAGAAGAAATATGTTCAACTTATTGCATTGGATAGCATGTGTGTGAAGGGTTAATTATTTTCTAAACCGATCAACCAATCAATACTAAAAACTATGCAGGTGAGGGGTGTGTCATCATAAACCTACATATCAAATATGAACACAATCGGACAAAAAATACTTCGGTTATAGCATCAGATTTTTTTCTTTCTCGAAAAAAGGGTCATAACTCCTTTGAAATATCTCGGATCAAACCCATAATCGAACTCGATCTGTATTTTGGGTTGTGAAACTCACATACCAAATTTGGTTCCAATCAGATAAAAAATGTTTGAGTTATGGCAGAATGCGTGAATTCTAAGTCGAAAAATGGCCATAACTCTGTAACAAAAACTCGGATCAAACCCAAATTCAAACACGATCTGTATTTTGGGCTAGTATACCCATATACAACATTTGGTTCTGATTGGAAAGAAAATGTTTGAGTTATCGCATTACAAGTGAAGTGTCTACGGACAGACAGACGGACAGACAGATGGACGAACGACGAGTGGTCAATCCGGACAACGACACTATGTTTACCATACTATAGTATAGTATGGGTAAACATAAATGAAAGTGTCAATGACACTGTAGCTCAACTTAGGTAGGGGAATAATTTAATGGTCGACAGTAAATGGAGGAATAGGAAAAGTGCTAATTGAAATGTCTAAGTAAGACTAGATGTACATGTCAATATCAACATTCATAACAGGTTTCATAATGATCGGATCAGGGATGTGGTGATTATGGTGTGCCAAAGGATTTATTGATGCAAAGAGTAAATTCTAAAATGGCCACCGGCAGCCATGTTTTGTTCCGAATTACCCCAAAATGACTTGTTCCCATCTACAGCCTTTACAAATCTCATAATGATCTGATCAAAGGTATGACCTGTAGCCTGTGCCAATGGATTTAGTCATGCAAAGAGTAAAATCCAAGATGGCTGCTGGCGGCCATGATTTTTGGCTGAACGACCCCAAAATGACTCGATTCCCATCTACATGTCATTGTTAACATCCATGACAAATTTCATGAAGTTCCGACCAAAGCTACGACCTGTAGCCCGCACCAAAGGATTTATTCATGCAAAGAGTAAAATCCAATATGGCTGCTGGCTGACATGTTTTTTAGCCAAACGACCCCAAAATGACTCGTTCCCATCTACATGTTAATATTAACATCCATGATAAATATCATGATGATCAGACAAACAGTACGACCTGTAGCCCGTGCAAATGGATTGAATTTGGAAATCCAAGATGGCTGCCAGCGGCCATGTTTTTTGGCCGTATGACCCCAAAATGACTCGTTCCCATATACATGTCAATATCAATATTCATGACAAATTTCATAAAGGTCAGACCAAAGGTACGACCTGTAACCCGCGCCAAAGGATTTAGTCATGCAAAGAGTAAAATCCAAGATGGCTGCTGGCGGCCATGATTTTTGGCCGAACGATCCCAAAATCACTCGTTCCCATCTACATGTCATTGTTAACATCCATGACAAATTTCATGAAGTTCTGACCAAAGCTACAACCTGTAGCCCGCGCCAAAGAATTTAGTCATGCAAAGAGTAAAATCCAAGAAGGCTGCTGGCGGCCATGTTTTTTGGCTGAACAACACCAAAATCACTCGTTCCCATCTACATGTCAATATTAACATCCATGAAAAATTTCATGATGATCAGACGAAGAGCACGACCTGTAGCCCGCGCCAATGGATTGAATCTTGAAATCCAAGATGGCTGCCAGCGGCCATGTTTTTTGGCCGAATGACCCCAAAATGACTCGTTCCCATCTACATGTCAATGTCAACATTCATGACAAATTTCATAAAGATCAGACCAAAGGTACGACATATAGCCCGCGCCAAAGGAAATTGTTGACGGACACACGGAAGCCAAACCATGGCAATAGCTCAAACTTACAAAAGTAAGTTGAGCTAAAAACATACTTTATAAGCATGAAGTAAGTTTGATCTTTTATCAATCTTAATGTATATTTCCACCGTAATGATCAAGTAATACTTTCCCCTCAACCCGAGTTGGCATTTTATGTCATTTCGGTCGAGGCAGTTCAATATTTCTGAAGCTGGATATAAAATATCAAAATAAAATAAAAAATAAAATTTCCCTACCTACATACAATATATGTACCTACCCTAATTTTTTCGCTCCGTTATCGGAAACATACAATCTTCTTTTTTTTGGCCTAACGCAAAACACAGGTATTATTTTTTTTTGGCCTGACTGCAAGTTCTGATCTCTTGGCCTAACCACCTGGAGACCAACTTGGTAAGAGTATGACTGCAAGTTCTGATCTCTTGGCCTTACCGCCTGGAAACCAACTTGGTAAGAGACTAAGAGTATGACTGCAAGTTCTGATTGCTCAATCTTATCGTCTGGGGATCAACTTGGCATGACCGAATGCAATGTACGTCGGCTCCCATCTTTTAATTAAAGAGCCTTATAATACGCTCACTGAAGATAAAGTGGCCCACTGTAGTCCACAGAGAGCGGAGGAGACTTATTGCTTTATATATGTGTGCATTTCAGAATGAGTAAGTATATAATTTATGTATAATCTATACTCATGCTTTGAATGAACAGCTCCACATTACCAGGTTTGCATGGAGGCATTCGATCACAATTCTTTTGGGATGGGGAGGAGTGTAGTACCTGTGGGAATCCATCTTAAGTCCCAAACCAGTAGAGTGCAGTGACCTCATATAGCAATTTGACATGTGTTGATTAGTGATGCAGACATGTGCAGGGGTCCAGTCGCGATAGGTGCAGGACCCAGTCGGTGTTGTGAGGGCTATGTTCTACAACTAGAGGCCAATATAGGCTGTCGGTAGTAGTGCCTATTCGTGAAACCGTTCAGCACTGTGGCGTCACAGACACAGATTCTTGTAATGAGACGCAGATCATGACTGTTTTGGGTCATTCCATGCGTGACTGACGCAAACATTTTACATATATGCTTAAATAAATCCACAATAAAACTGATAATGCTTCAATCTCATTTTCTATATGATTAAGCTGATCTGTATCCTCATAGAACAAAATAACTTTTTGGTCTTTCACCACAAATTTTCTTGGAATTACTAAATACATGCCGCAACAGAAATATGACATGGGTTGTTCAGGCTATTAGCTGTTGACCATTTTCCTTCTCAATCTGAGAGTATTGAGATCAAATTATTGTTTCACTCTTTACTTTCAACCTTTGGGCAGAGAATAAATAACATTTGTTGTTTCATTATCAAAATAGAATGGAGGGATATCACTGTGAATGACACTAGTAGTGTGACTGACGCAACGTGACTGACGCAACACATTTGTCCGATGTTAGTATTGACAAATTTAGGTCCTATGTTACTTAGATGCACACATATTTATATGCTTAAAATGGCTCTACCTAGGTATTTTCTGTAATTTAAAATAAAAATAATAGACTGATTTCATATATTACATGTACATGTAGCCTACATGAAAATGAAATGACAATGCTTTAATCTAAAAACATAGATATTAAAACATTAAATGTATTTATAGTTGGGGATAGGTAAGTTGCTACAGGGGTTCAAACAAAGCAGCATTTTTGCAGGCATGTGCTCCCCAAGTGTGTTCACCCAAAGGCACCATGAAAGTTGACACCACTAAACCTGTCATCACTCTAGTATCAGGTGGACAAGACCAAAAGTAAATATGTCACACTGGGCGCACAATCATGCATGCTTCAAACACAGCATGTATCAGTTTAACTTTATTTGCACAGTGCTTGATTAAATTATAATTCTTGGAGTATAGTTGCAGGCACATGTTCTCCCAGTGTGTTCAACCCAAGGCAGCATGAAAGTTGACACCTCTAAATAACCTGTCACCTTCCTAGTATCAGACAGACAGGACCAAAAGTAAATATACCATGCTGGGGACACATTCAAAGACCCCATGTATTACTTACAATTTATCTGTGCAGTGTTAATTAAATTATAGTTCCTGCTGCTCTAGAGCAATAAATTGTCTCCGAATTGATTCAATTGAACAAGTGACATAAAATCATATATCAATTGGCTGGTGTTTGGATTGAGAAGAGATTATGCAATCTAGTATGAGATTATCAGGTGCCTTGTCTTATTTGGAATCATTCCACAATTTATCTCGCAATTTCATGAAATGGCTCTTACTGGTGCTGAAAGACAAGCTAAAAGAAGAAATAAACTAAAAAATTATACATGGTGATGTAGAGCCCGAAGCCGCCACCGCACGCCGCCGCTGCCAGCCATATTGGCCACCGCCAGCCATATTATCTCTAACGCCAGCCGCATGAAAAAATCTCTGCCGCCGGAATTGTAAAATGGCTGAGCCGTGTGCATGGTCTTATATGTTAAGGACAACTGTACTGCCAATAGCAAATAACTAAACCGCATTGCCGAATATTGGCACTCGCATGGACACGGCATGGTTGGTATACTTATCACAACACCTGGTGCCTCTCATTGTGGAATAAACTATTCCAATGCATGCTTTCATATAACTGAGTGGGAGCATCCATACAGTATTGAAAGGGTTTAAAGTATAAATTGTTTATTTCGACATGACTCGTTCAGTCTCAGACATCGCTGAGCGACGCTGACATTTGTCAATATATGCACATAACCTGTAGAAGAGAATAGAAAATAGTTTGAAATATATATCAATACTATATCGGATTCAGCATTCAATGATGCAGCCTTCATAATTGGCTACGGCAATCAGAATTGACGAAGCAATTTGCTGAAGCAAACTGGGCCACGGCATACTGTTGCCGTAGTCAAACAATCTGAATTAAGAGGGCTGAATGATGCATGCATATATCGCAAGATGCCAGTGATGATAGCCGACAGAAGTCCCAATGTAACTTGTACCTATTATATAGATGGGAAACTACATAGTACATCCCTGCCAGTCCTTTACTGAATCCTGAGCCCAACACCAAAAGAATACGCGTGGTCTGGAATTCTACGGGTTCACTACAAACGCTAAAACAAGCGGGTGTCTATAACTGGGGACTAGGAAAATTTCGGAAACGAAATAAGCTGAATGATAACGTCTCAGCCACCTGAGCCGCCATATTTTGTCAGCCACGAACGTCGCGACTGAGCCGGCTTAGCTAGATAACCAGCCACGAAATTGGTTGAGCCAGCCGTGAAAACTAGTTGTCGTGGCTTCGGCCCAAGTTTGGGGTCTATCACTCTAGTCTCTATGACTATGGTCACGCCCACGGTGATGTATTTCTGTTATTATAATTATATGGTTTTTATATATTATAAACCTGCATGTGTTAATCTTTGCCTTATTACCCCAAAGATAAGACAGGGCTTTGTGGAAGCCATGGCCTATGTAGTCCAACAAATTAGACGATTCGGATTAAGGCCTATTTCATTTATGTGGCTATAATCGGCAATCTCACACGACTTCCCCGTCGAGTAAATTTTGGGTTGAAGTTTGTTTCAATGTGCCGCCCTCCTCCCCCAAGCCCACCCACCCTACAAGTGTTTTTTCCTATAGTGTTTTTGAAACGCGTCTCTTTGTGGTGTCATTCTTTTGGTATGCCTGTTATTTCGTAAAGCCAAGGTGATTCTTTACGAAATAACGGGTATGTTAGATTTACATTTCTTTGAAAAACTCAAAACATTGGGCGACAAATTATCTCGACGGGGAAGTCGTATGATATTGCCCCATAATCCCTCATAGAAGGATTAATACAATCGTAAATGTCCAAATATTAAAATATGTATTAATCCGAATAGTATAATTTGTTGGACTATGGCCTATGGGTCAGAGCCATATATATCATCATTAAGACATGTTGTTCGGTCCTACTAAACAACGAACACAAACGAACACAAACGAACATAAACGAACACAGGTCCAAAAAGCGGAATAGAAGGGTGAAATTTGGTTTGTGGGTGCGTGTGGGTCCACTCTATGTGTATGTGGTGTTATTTCCAACTTTGATCACTTATTTTTTGAGTTATTAGCATTATTTGAATACAAAGCTACTAAACAACGAACACAAACGAACATAAGATTATCCGTATTGCAAAGGTGTTAATTAACTACGGCTTACTCTTTGCACATCTGTGAGTTGTTTTTACTGCAAGGTGATTGTCAGTTTTGTCACTGATGGCAATAAAACACTGGAAACATCAGAGGTCGGCGTTTTAATGCATATCTAACAAAACATTTGAGTTGCTCTTTTTATCGAGCTTATATATTGTCGTGTGAGAATCAGATGGTTCTATCCAACATTTATCATTTTGTTGGGAAATCTATGTTGAAATTTCGAGACATAAATCGTTATCAGTGTGTGTCGTCATGTTTTAAAATGTTAAAGCTAACTAAAATATTATTATATCCGAAGTCTCAGTTCTAGAAACTCGCCAGTTTTATAATAAAAGACAAAAATGTGTTTAGAGATAGAACCCTTTTGCATACGAAACCATCGTCTCGCTTCCGGATCAGAGTGCACATGGAGATAGAACTCTCTAGCCTGAATTTTTCCTCCAATTTATGTAGGCCTATGTGGTTAAATTCGACAGCAGTTAATCAAGAAATATGTTGTATTTTCTCTCGCGGTTTGCGAGGGGATTCTGTTAGAGTATATGAGCGAGTGGTCACTAATCTTTGCCATTTTGGGAAACGAATGGTTGTCTTTTTCAATTTAATGGGTAAGAATGCATATATAGGCCTGAAAATGGCGTGACGCGCAGAATCACTTCTCACATTTTCCAGGTTCACAAGCATTCACACACCATGGAAATGAACGAAACAATAATTGATTTCTTATATTTACATATCAGAATGTTAACGAGGCAATAATGTGACATACGTACTAGTATGCCACAGAAATATCAAGGATGGTGCCATTTTCGTTCAGTTGGTCTATTTGGCTCAAATGGGGAGTGTATAATTATCGACTAAAACATGTCAACGATATCATAACCGTCTAATTAAATAGTTAGGTTAATGTGTAAGTAGATCCGTTGTCTGTCCTTGACGATGTGTGTGATTCTCATAGTTCTAACGCATGTCCAGGTCAATCAAGTTGCATACACTTAACGAAGAGCGGGCGCGAAACAAAGGGGAGCAAACTTAATAAAAGCCCCTGTGCTTGTTGTTTAATCCCCTTTCCAATCAATCCATTATTTATATTATTCTGTCTTACTGTAAAATGTTTGTCAAATGTTTAAAAATGTTTAAAATAACAGCGCTTCCGCATTGAAATAGGAAAAACAGACACAAGTCTGGCGAACTGTCATGTCCATTATAAAACACAACAACCGATCAAACTACATAAATTTTGTTCAACTTCATGTCGCTGCAATTCAATGTCTAAACTACGACGGGACTGACCTTATGTAACCTGTAGTAATCTTAAGATGGAAGTTGAACAAATTTGATGTGCAACTTTTTCGACTGATAAAAATAACGAACATAATATCCTCTATCAAGGAGAAGTGGAAAATCGAACGACGAAATTAAACTTAGAAAGAACCATATGTATGTGTGGCTATGTGCGAAACAATAGTTCGTACTTCGGATCACATTCATACATGAATTCATACATACCGCCGACCTCTGATGTTTCCCGTGTTTGTATTGCCATCAGTGACAAAACTGACAATCACCTTGCAGTAAAAACAACTCACAGATGTGCAATTAACAAGGAGACAGAGTAAGCCGTAGTTAATTAACACCTTTGCAGTATGGCTAATCTTATTCTTATGTTCGTTGTTTAGTAGTTTTGTATTCAAATAATACTAATAACTCAAAAAAATAAGTGATCAAAGTTGGAAATAGCACCACATACACATAGAGTGGACCCACACGCACCCACAAACCAAATTTCACCCTTCTATTCCGCTTTTTGGACCTGTGTTCGTTTATGTTCGTTTGTGTTCGTTGTTTAGTACATGGACGTACATGGACATGGACATATATACATCGCTGTTTAGTAGGACCCATGTTGTTATGACTTATGATAATGAAGTTATGTTCTCGTTACTCGCAATCCGCTAATCGTATCTAAAGCTATCTTCATTTATCATCTTATGAAGTTATGGCCCAATATGGGGGAATTATTCAATTAAATATATATAAAAAAAACAATTACGCGTAAGACAACAAATGACGTCATATGGCTAAACAGAGTATGTCCTGTAAGCCTAACTGTAGTTTTCTTACGTAGTTTCCATGTCTTTTTAGACTGCGCCATCGCCGCCATGATCTCTTCTACTTCTGTTGATCTTTCATTGAAATAAACTTAAATGCAAATTCGGTCTTTTATGTGTGGAAGATATTCACCAATAACGCACAATTTCATTGGTTATGGAGAAAACAGTGCAGCCAATTAAAAAAGTCGTTACTAGTAAGACATCGACCCAAATATTTGGAAAAAATTGTCGTCCCAATCCAAATCGGTAGAGGATAGCTGCTATCCGTGATTAGGTGTTGTGACGTCACGGGAAGTTTGATCTGTATTTTGTCAATAGGTCGAACTTCCTTCTAACAGTCCGAACTCCCACCGGCTTTTCTGTTTACGTTTCGCGCATGCGCTATATGCCATTTTCTGAACTTAATAAAATGACGCGAACAAAGTTTTTCATTTGGCTGAATTCGAACTTAATTGATTAGAACACGCATTTGAATACGATTATCGGAGTTTACCGAAATCGAATATGGTATTGAGTGGGAACGTTACATCCTTCCATATGATTTCAACGACTATTGGCTGATAAACTGGTTAAAAACTCGACTTAAATTGAAGTTCGGTGACAGTGACGATGACCGTGAATCGTGATGTTGACATTCACATTGTTGTTGACATTTTTTATTGAATTTTGTTAGCGGCAACACTCAGGTCTCAACGAGAGAAATTGAGCAACCTCGGAGAGTAAATACTGTGACACCTTAGACACAGACTGATTATACACCAGCGAACATTCTCACAAGAAAAAACCACAACACAAGTGTCTGAAGTGATCTAATAATGACATTATGATTATATTATAATATTATAATGTTGTCAAATTTATGCAAGTGACTACTGGAACACAACAAAAACACTCAAGTCTCAACAGTGTGTACTGTATAGCAACAGAATGAAAATGTACCAACTACAACTGTGGAATTTACAGTTACTAACGTCACGACGTAATTTTTTAGATTTGGGTCAAAAATTACAAAAGTTAGCACTTTTTGATTAATTATATCTTTTTAGTAAAACATTCAAATACAATGGCAATCCAAAGCCTGTTAGAATGTGATCTCACCATGCCGACGTTATAAATATTATATGGGTCTTACTTTTATAAATATTTTTTTTGCGACGTCAAAGTTGCCGAATTTCGTCGTATTTTTGGCGTTAAAAATGTATGTGACTTTTTGGCATTAGTTTTTGACGAAGATCCCGCTGGTTAATACTACATATCGTCAAATGGAGTAAAGTGCATTATAAAGAGCATAATTAGACCTTTTGAATGCCGTGTGAAACTTCAAAAAAGGTTAATTGTAAGTACCTTTTTGAAAAATAAAAACTCTTCTAAGCGGCGCCCTCAAAAACCCCTTGGGAATTCCCGAGAGTTTCACGCGGAATCGGAAAGGGGGACATCACTTTAGACAAATAAGATTAATGCTGATTGGCTAGACACAGGAACGACCGGCGGAAACCCACCATCGTGAGCCTCAACAAGTCCCGACTTGGGCGACCTCCAGCGACGATATTTTCGTCCCACAACGACATTGTATACAGTGGTCTGCAACGACGTCATTCGTCAAAGTCAATTACGCGCCAAAAAGTTATTACTTCCAAGTTTTCCGCGTTATAACTACTACGAAAAGATGGATTCTCTGTGTATAATGAGCCGTTTGTTTAATGCAATATGGCCTGCTCCCGTTGAAAACAATAATCAAATGTCAATTGAATTGGGTCGAATGTGACCTTGTTTACATTTCGACCATCGCCCCAAATGCCCAGAACATTCCATTGATCATCGCCAGGTGATCGATGTAGCGTGTACACAATCTGACAATGTTTTGGTGAATGCCAGTTGACACCAATAACTGAAACGTTCCTTTCGATTGTCATATGAAAAAAGAGTGTTTTTATTGAGAAATAACTGGCGTTATGTGTCGATCAGTTCGGTTTATTTACTATTTTAGCGAAGCTCCGCCCATTACTCCGAATTTATGCCAACATTTTTGTAAACACAACATAAAACACGTGGTCGTCAGACTGCCTTCAATCTGACTTGTTTTGTTTTCTCACCTAACGTTAGGCCACATAGTTATTGCAGTCGTGTTGACATATATTAAAGATGTGTTCAGGGTTCCAGACTCCAGTTACAACAACAACAACATAAAATCTAATTTAACATAACATTCTGTTGAAAGCAAAAAATGACATGTAATTGTAAACTGGACCAATACAAACCAAAGAATTATGGTCTCACATTTTGTGTGGAACATTCATTACTTATATTTACACTCAGCCCAGTAAATTGGCAGATCAAATAGCATTAAATTAATTTGTTGCAAGTTTTGTCTTTACAAAAATTTAAGTAAGTAAGCTAGGGTCAGCGTGCATACTGACTGACATGACATACTGACTAACATACTGCCTGGACTGACTGACATGACTGGACTGACATACAGACTGACATGACATACTGACTGACATGACTGACTGACATGAATGACTGACTGACTTGACTGACATGACATACTGACCGACTTGACTTACTGACATATGACTGACTGACATGACATATTGACTGGACTGACATACTGACATACTGACTGACTGACATGAATTACTGACTGACATACTGACTGACTGACATGACATACTGACTGGACTGACATACTGACTGATATGACTGACTGACATGACTTACTGACATACTGACTGACTGACATGAATTACTGACTGACATACTGACTGACATGACATACTGACATGGATGACATACTGACTGACATGAATAACTGACTGACTTGACTGACAGACACGACTGGACTGACATGACTAACCTGACTGACATACCTGACTGACCTGACGGACGGACCCTGATGGATGGATCCTATCTGTCGCAGATGGATGGATGGATCCTACCTGTCCCAGATGGATGGATCCTATCTGTCTCAGATGGATGGATGGATCCTATCTGTCCCAGATGGATGGATGGATCACCTGACTGACAGACATGACAGACCTGGCTGACGGACCTGACTGACAGACCTGACTGACAGACATGACTGACTAACAGACTTGACTGACATACATGACTGACATGACGGACAGACACTGATGGGTGGATCCTATCTGTCGCAGATGGATGGATGGATCCTATCTGTCCCTAGATGGATGGATGGATCCTACCTGTCCCAGATGGATGGATGGATCCTATCTGTCCCTAGATGGATGGATGGATCCTACCTGTCCCAGATGGATGGATGGATCCTATCTGTCCCTAGATGGATGGATGGATCCTACCTGTCCCAGATGGATGGATCCTATCTGTCCCAGATGGATGGATTGATCATATCTGTCCCAGATGGATGGATGGAGTGAGTGTTGTTTTTCTTCCCCTGAGAGGTTGTAAGGCTGTGGCTGTAAGGGGAGGTTGGAGGCCACCACACGCGTACCCTAACCCATTTAAACTAACCAATCAAAGTTAACGTTACGATTAGGTGGAGTAATTGTAGAGGTTCGTACTTTCGTATCATCTCGATGTCAATATTTCTAAATATAGAAAATATATATTAAACAATCACGTATTCGAAGTTTTGTTTTTCTTTCCCTGAGAGGTGGTAAGGCTGTGGCTGTACGGCGAGGTTGGAGGCCACACATCCTAATCCATTTAAACTAAGCAATCAAACTTAACGTTACGATTAGGCTCGTAGTTTCGTATCATCTCGATGTAAATATTTCTAAATATCAAAATATATACTAAACAATCTATCTGCTGTGTTATTTTTCTTCCCTGGAGAGATCGTAAGGGTTGCCTTCTGAACCATGGTCACTTGTATGTGACTCTTGGTGTACCGACGATATTTGATGAGATTGCAAAATATAGGGGGAGGGTAAGCTTAATGAGAATAACTTATAAATATTAAATCACAAAGCACAATGCTTTGTAATAAACAAACCAAGCATACATTTTTCTACCTAACAAACCATACCGCATCCATTTTCGATGTACGGTCTCCAAGTTATGACAAATTTTACTCCGATTCGGACGCGAAATGGCAATTTGGTGTTTTGGCTACTTTTCAACACCATATACTGAATTACTGATCATATAGCCTTAAATATCCAAATAAAGCTGAGATAATGTTTAGTATGTTTTATATAAAACAATAATAGTGTAACCAAGCATAAAAAACAACCCTTTGTCTCCAATATGTCTAATATTAGAACATGGATAATATTTCTGGTTTGCCCTACCCCTATAACAGCAGTCAAATTTGGGGTCAGTTGACTACAAAAAGTGGCGAAATCCATAAACTTACAATAGAATAATCAACAATATGACTTAGTTTCAACTAAAATATGATTTCAGATTAAAGTTCAACTAGTTTTAACAACTTAAGATCACTTTTTTATTTTTTATACACAAAAAACCAAGAAAAATGGCAAAAAATGCAAAAAAAACCCGACAATTTTGAATATAAGAGATTTTCAATAACCCATAGGGCCATAACGAAAATATTTCGCATCCAATAATAGAAATTTTCTCACAATATAGTTAGTCAAACATATCGAATATGTTGTGAAAACATCAATATGTATGGATATCAATTTACTGAGTTACCAGACCTCAAATATGGCATTTCGTCACAAAACCCCATGTCACAAAGCCAAATTTGACTAAGTCCATGTTACGGAACACACATTTCGTTGGTAGATTTTTTTTCGTTCTTGACCATTAAGGTATGAAATAATGTATTATTGTGCTCTACCCAGTAGGTTAACCACTTATTTAGTGAAACAAAACAAAATTATTGTGTATTTTTAAAAATAATTGACCCTAAAATCTGCTTTTAGCCTATTTTGACAATATGGCAAAATTAAGGACTCGGAAATCTTAAAAACGACCCATTTTTGGGGTACTAAAATGTCCGTAACTCAAAAAATATTTGACGAATCTGAAAAAGGTTTTCGGTTCTGTAACCAGAATGGTGAGATCTACCAAATAAGCACAAAAATGAATAGATTATAACAATTTGAATTTTTCATGAACAGTGTTTCCAAGTAGTATGTCATGTGGTATAAAATAAACAACCTAACGTGGAAGGTGTATTCAAGTATTTTATTAACACATAGCTCTAGGCTGTTATTAGCCAAATATTCTACAATAAATCTAGTTCAGTCATGAACATAGTCATAATTTGTTATTATATTCCCAATATTGAGCCAATATGGTCATTTATAATTGGGCTCTTTCACGTTAAAGGTTGACCACAAGCGGCCAAATAGGGTGCAAAAAAAGTGTTTTTCAAATTACTTTTTATTCATTAATTCATGTTAGGAACATCATACTGGATCGTGAACTAAAGTTTCAGAGCAGGAGCACGTGTATTTTGATTTTTCAGGCTTGGTCTATGCAGGATGCCCTCAAAATAGAAAATGCTGAACAACTAATTTCTAATGTCTGAATTTTAGTCCATTGTCCATTTGTATGGATGTTTTCAGAATATGAGCAGACATAGCGAACCCACATTTAATGTAGTAGTGCACTTTTTAAAATTCAAAATTATTTGCAGTCTCACTGAGCCGATTTCCATAATACTTGGTATGGAGACATAGTTTATAATTTGTTCATAGGGTCATGGTTGAGAGGATTTTAGGGGACAATGATGGGTGAGAAGATTAACATTGAGGGCTATGGGGTTGTCATAGATTTCATTTCGAGAACAGAAATCAATGCTTTTCTACATGTATACATGTATGAAACAAATCTATTGAGTGCTATAGAGCATTTATCATGTCAGTGGCTTCAAGGGTCCTAGTCAGGAGGCATTAAATGGGTCAGATAACTCTAAATAAAATAAGAACTTCAAAAAAGTTTTTCTCCAGTCCAGGCAGATAAACATTGTTAATACTTGGTGTGGATTATTGCTATGAACCATAATTTGTTCATCCTGGCATGCATGGTTGATTGAAATGTAGGGGCCATGGAGCGCTTAGAAGATTAACATTGATTATTATTGATTTTAGGGTTCAAGCTACTTGTAAAACATTTTAATGTGTGAAATCATTCTATTGGGGCTTACTTACTGTATATGAACTGTGGTAATCTGTATTGAGTGTATCGAGGGGTCATAGGGGCAGAATCCTCATCATGTTTAATAATGTTATGGCTGTACAAATATATGGATAATACTTTTGTATGTCTAAACTATTTTATTGAGAGCTATACAGACGACCAGGGTATGAACTGTGCTCATTTATCTCAGGTTACGGGTCCTATGGTATTCCAATGTTATTATATGTACACACACATGGAGTATTCCTTTAATATTGTAAGTAGGTGCAGATACTCTGCAATCTGTTAAAAAATGTGTCCTCTCCGATAATTCAAGACAATTATATTTAACTATTGAGAAACACATGTTTTACAAACAACACTTCCATCAAACCACTTGTAATCACTGACATGATTATCAATAATCAAGAAATTCTTCAGATCGACAATTTACTCAGACAATTTCAGTTGAGCAGACATGAATTGCCTCAATGGAAACAAATGAAATAACACATTAGTAGCTCAAATTGGACACGGCATGTTGCATAAACTGTATTTTAATATAGTAAATTATTACTACACCCCATTCTCATTAACAGAATGGTTATAGTTTAATATAAACCAATGTCTTCCAGAAAATCTCTGGGTTCCATGCTTGAATTCTCGGAGAGGACATTTTTTTTAACATTTAATGAGCTGCTGTACCAAATCGGGATGGTTCAGCCCACCAATTAAAGTGTATACACCCTCAATACTAGTGACAGTTTACACACAATACAAAATGATTTTCTCATTTCATTAATATTAGCAGTTGACAAAGATTCTCAGAGAGGACAGATTTTAACGGAATTTCTGTGCACATTTTTGGAGAATTGAATATAATTTAAATAGACTAATACACAGAAAACAAATTTTACCATTAATCTTCTATACCATGAAATGTTCAACTGAACTATATTCCTGATCCATGGTTATTGTAAATTGTGTTTATGAAAAGATTTATTTTAGATTCACATGCTATAAATCATTTAACGGAATATCTCAATAACCTTCAAATTCAAATATCATCAAACTGAATGCACGAAATCACTCAAAATTTTCACCACAAGATCAACCAGACATAAGCTAAAGATTAAATGAGGACATTTTTGGCAAACCCATAAATTAAAATAAATATATGGAAAACAAAATCATCACAGCAATGATTGGCCACTCAAAATATGCCAAAATTGGTACCCATCGCCCTATAATTTTTTATTTTTTTCCAATGTAGTAGTGAAATTTTGTCTGCAGGTTGGGCTGTGCGTCAGTACTATAGAAATATTATTAAGACGCTCCAAACACAATGACAAATGCATCATTTTCCGTCCTATCCGAAAAATTCATTTTGTCAACCTTTAACGTGAAAGAGCCCAAAATTTTAACCCTTCCATGACTGGGGCTTCTTGAAATTTTGTGTAAACCCTGTGCCAATGCATTCTCTTACTTATATAAAGATCATGTGCCAGTGCATTCTCTTATATATGAGTCTCCCATAGGGATCCTCACATATATGAGAGAATACATTGGCCTAACAATATTTACCTCGACCTTGTAAACAAGTGTATTCTCTTATAAAGTTATATATGCAGGGCTCCCTATGGGAGACTCATATATAAGAGAATGCACTGTCACAGGATCTTTAATTCTACAAACGGGTTAATATAATTTATCTTGGCAGAATATGGACAAACTGATTATAAGTCTTCAACAAAGATGCCTCATTCTGACATTCTCTGTACGCGGTTACATATTATACAAAGTTTGAAAGTTTTGTGCAATTAATTTGCCAGTCAATTACTAATATTATGGAGTCACTCATTCGTAGCTCCATTCCTTCATCAATTCAATATTAACTTAAAAATAGTATGAAACTATATAAATCGATGTAAACAATGTTTCATTGTGTTGACATTTGGCTCTTCAAGTTTGAAAATCTTCTGGCTTGTGGAACAGTTTGTTACGGGCGCTTAAGCGCAAATAAATAATAAATGTGAAAGGGCCTCCCATATGAAACAACCATTGTTGAGCCATCTAACTGATATTGGAGAATAAATACCAGCAACTATGGGAGGCCCTTTTCACATTTATTATTTATTTTTACGCTTAAGCTCAAATCATTTGCACTTAAGCGCAAATAGATCATATTTGCGCTTAAGCGGAAATCATTTGCGCTTTTAAAAGCAGAAATAATTTGCGCTTTTAAACCCAAATTTAAATTAATATGCATTGATCCCCCTGAATTAATTTTAAATGGCACAGGCCTAAACACGTCACTAAAGTTTATATGAGGGAAACAATCCCCAGTAACCTCAAGATATGTTGTATGACCATGGAAATGGTATCGATCTAATTATAGATCTGTGCAGGATATGTCTCTTTTATAAAATATACTATATCTCTGGGATGGAGACACACATTCTTGGGGACAGGGATGCTGATATTAGGAAAATAGGGGTTTTTCCCCTATTTCAAGTAAATAAGTACACCATATGAGGGAAGCAAACCCCCAGTAACCCCTAATTCCCTATTTATGGATCGTTTCTATGGTGTTATAACTTCCGGCGAGTCATGCGCAGAAGTATCGGTAATCACGGATAGCAGCTATCCTCTACCCTATATTTAGTCACCTATTATCGTCGCCCAGTTCCGATTTTCGGACTAATTTTCGACACGCAAACTGAAAGTAGAAACTATTTCATTTTGCCCCTGAACTTAAGTTTAAAATATTGTGAGTGCGCTATGCTACGGAGAACGACACACACATTTAAATTAAATCCACTCACATATGCATTCTCCAAGAATATTCACTATGAGCAGGGACAATCAGTTGGGCGAAACATACGTGAATACTTCTATTTTGTGGATCATCAAGGAGGGTCCTACTAAACAACGAACACAAACGAACACAGACGAACATAAACGAACACAGGTCCAAAAAGCGGAGTAGAAGGGTGAAATTTGGTTTGTGTGTGCGCGTGTGTCCATTCTATGTGTATGTGGTGTTATTTCCAACTTTGATGATTTATTTTTTGAGTTATTAGCATTATTTGAATACAAAACTACTAAACAACGAACACAAACGAACATAAGATTAGCGGCAGTGCAGAGGCTACCATGCATGCAGGTGTTAATTAACTACGGCTTACTCTGTCTCCTTGTTTTTACTGCAAGATGATTGTCAATTTTATCACTGATGGCAATAAAAACACGGGGAAACATCATAGGTCGCATAAATATCGCATAAACAGACTAATGCGAAGACTTCTTAATTTTGTGAGTGACAATTCCAAATTCCAAACTTCAACTGACGACAATTAACTATACCCAAAACTAGCTACCGCTCTCGCAAAAAAACCTGGACCAAAAAAAGGAAAGAGTGAAGGCATCAAAAACCAAGACCTTCACCAATAAACGACAGAAAGTTAGCATATAGTATGCAAATATAAATAGAAGATCTCACATGAGTTTCTATTTTATACGGAATTTATCAACCGAGTTCACTAAATTCGATTTGAGCCGTGGTTTACCGAGGCTCAAATAGAATTTAGTGGACGAGGTTGATAAATTACGTATAAAATAGAACGAGTTTGAGATACTTTTTATCACATGATCATATAATCGCTTAAATTTTTATCGAAAACAACAATAATTAACAGACAGAGAACTTTGTCCCAAAGAGCAGCGTGACGTCATTGCACGCAACGATATTACACGTGTCTATTACGCTCGAATATTACATAGGAAAATAGTGCTAATCATGTGATAAAATAACATATAGACTTCTTGGATTCATATCAAATAAGTGCATTACTTGATTTTAATGATTTAAATAATGCAACATTTTGCTGGAGCCATTTTCATCCATGCACTGATTTCAAGAAGAACAAACTCTGCCCATCGTTCCGCCGGGGCTGAGTTGTAAAATAATATATAAATATTCGATTGTATACCGTAAAACAAACTTTGATTCTAGTACCTGAAGTTCTACTGAAAGAGCAGTGTGATGCCAGGGAAGTTAAACGAAGTAATAATAAGACAAACTAACTAAGTCAAAACAACTCAGTGACAAAGAGACAGAGTATAAGCCATAGAGAAGGCGGTAGTTAATTAACACCTTTATTAACACCTTTGCCATACGGCTAATCTCATGTTCGTTTGTGTTCGTTGTTTAGTAGCTTTGCATTCAAATAATGCTTATAACTCGAAAAATAAGTCATCAAAGTTGGAAATAACACCACATACACATATATTGGACCCACACGCACCCACAAACCAAATTTCACCCTTCTATTCCGCTTTTTAGACCTGTGTTCGTTTATGTTCGTTTATGTTCGTTTGTGTTCGTTGTTTAGTAGGACCGATCAAGGACAGGTATGACAAGAAATAGCGGTCAACTCCCAAATTGTGGCAATTATACCCCTCCCGTAGCCGTAGGTATAACTACTTGATTCGATTTTTTTTCGATCCAAGTATTATATTCTTCTTCTGGAAATGGTATTTTGCCCTTTCAATTCCGCGTGCCAAGATGAGAAAAACGACAATTTTCGCGACATTTTTCGATAAAAAATGGGAATATTAAATTTTTCGCACCTTAGTCCTTACCCATCACAATTGGCCTATGGATGCAGTGAACACGCTCAAATTGACTGGTTTAAATTGGTTTACAACAATTTGCGTCAGAAATCCTAATATTATGCACAGACTAAATAAAAAAAAGAATTTTGTTGAAATTTTTACCTAAATTCTGAAATTTCCGGAAAAAAATACGACGACTTACATTTTCGACCTGAGATGTGCGGAACTGCGTGCACTGGTTGGATACAGCGCATTTCTAGAAAACATCTATATTATATAACATTCAATTTGATACCTACCAAACATGTTCCAATATAGTCTTTGCATTTATTAGATTTTAGCATTTCAACTACCCTAGCTACCCCTTGTTTTGACAAAATCGGATGCTGCTCATAAAAGAACCCTTCTAAGTTCTATGAATGACTAGATGTATTTGTTGCAACCAAAATTTGTCCATAAACTTCCACGCGGACTTCAGTTGTGTGTCAAATCGAATTAGTCTTTACGACTATACGATTTTGCATTTTACATGAATGTTTTACGTAATATATCGTTAATAAATCATCATTGGGAACTGTTGGGAATGGGGTTAATGTGTATTTCCTTTAACCACGTGCATTGAAAGTCCGAATCCTGGCATGCATAGGCACTGTGAGATTCCGCATTCTAGACAGTAACAGAGTATATAATTTGTCCACGATAGGCAATAAATAACATGTTTTGATGTCCCTCCGACTTCCTTGCACACTGCAGCTGACCATGCAGCGCCCTCTACGTTATCACTGTGATATAGCACTGCCACAAGGATGGTACTTTGAGGACCGATACATCTATTTTTACATATCGTCGGAACTATATTTTAATTGGTGGTCAAAATAAGATAATTATAGTCACCTATTATCTTATTTTGACCACCAAACGTTTGCAATAATGGTAATTCTTTCGGTTTTGATAAGAACAATATGAACTGAGCCAGACATAGACAGTTTTTTCATCCTAAAACATAAGAACTAAGAACACGTAAGAAATCCTTACCAAATGTCCTTATGGCAGTGGTATCTCAGCGGAGCGATGGGAGATAACTCTGCCTGGAGTTTGCCCTTCAACACTATGAATGTTTATTTATAGTGCAGAAAGATAAGTATGATCAGTGGTGTATATGCAGGGAATGCGGAGGAGCAGCAGAGCGCGTTACCAACCCCTATTACTGAAATCTACTGTATGCTAACTCTTTTTAGAGTGCTGAAGCCTACAAATTAGCAGGGTTACACCAGGGAATGCGGGGGTGGGGGGCAGCGATAGTACTTTACAATCCCATGCAGAATACATGTAGACAGACCATACAGACTGGCGCGATATGTTTTTCTCTGTGCCTCATTTTATTGTTACATATAACACCTACTAGTCTCACTGGTGTGTTCTGCAGAGTGGGACTGTCGTCTATTTAATGCTATTTCTTACCGAGAATACACTTTATTGATCGAGGGAATTGTACACAGTACGCGTGTGTTGTGGCAAGGGTGGATATCGCACGCAAACGGTCCCTCGTAACTGTACACCTTAGCCCCAGTGTATATGCGTTACCAATGTACACATACAATGAATGGTAATTTACATGTACAACGAATATCCTCGCTCTGTTAGACCAGATGCACGCAAACGGTCCCTCGTAACTGTACACCTTAGCCCCAGTGTATATGTGTTACCAATGTACACATACAATGAATGGTAATTTACATGTACAACGAATATTCTTGCTCTGTTAGACCAGAACCAAAAGCTGCATTTAAAAGTCACATAATGGATGTGACAACTATGTCAGATAGTTACCAGAAGTCTGAGGCAATCAATCTAATGTGGCTGGCTATGCGAAAAAACAATCCAGATGACCAAAACATTCCTAGTTGGTTCGGATTCAATAGTGTGTTGCTTGCATCATACGTGGTGTGTCTGCTACAAGATACTTGCCTTTCGTCAATGCTTCACCTTCGGACTTGTCAACAATATACCACACTCTGAAATCCCTTGTAAATACAGCTTTGAAGCTGGGACAAGACCATATCCTTGTGACCGGTGATATGACCATATATAAGAAAGCACAAGAGGTGGTCTGGGAGGGGACTGATGACATCAACGATAAAGTTACCATGAGATTGGGTGGAATGCACCTTGCAATGGCATTCATTGCTGCGGTTGGCAAGCAAACTATACGGAGATGGTGGATTACTTTCACCCTTAGTGGAGTCAGATGCTTATGCACCACAGACTGCACAACACATGGTACAAGGAAAACGGTATTCAAGGGCAGTCCGGGGAATCATATTGTGCGTTGAAGCCTTTTACTGTGGCAGCAGCATCCGAGTGGATGTCGAACCATGAATCAGAATTGTTATCAACAGATTTGTCAAACCACATCAACACAATGGAACAGGCCTTTTCGCTGGGCAACCACTTGCGTGTGACGGAGGTGATTGATGTTGCAATGGCAGAAGTATCGACGACAATGATAAAGTTGAACGAATTTGCCAAAATTGGCATAGAAGCGTCACACACATTCCCATACTGGTACGACTTTCTGTGTGTGGGCTTGATATTACTCAGGGTGTTACGAGCTGGGAGTGCAATTTTAGCTTTATACACTTTGATTCTGTCCAGGAAACCGTAGCATGGTTCACTGCCGCCGGAAAGAACAACTACTGAAAGTGGGTACCGGTGTACATCGCAGAAATGAATGACATGGAAACAACTCACCCATATTCGTACACACAGATGCAACATGGGGCGTTCGTGGTCAGACGATCGTCACAGGCTTTCAACGGTGTACCGACGGATCAGGCTTTGGAGCAATCAGTTAATAGAGAGTGCAAGAGTCGTGGTGGTCTCATTGGCTTTACTCTCAGAAAAGGAGCCAGAGTGAGGTGGATTTTGACCAGGCATGTATCTGGGGAGTATGCCTTTGCGATGATATCGCTTGTGAAAGACAAGTCTGACAAGAGAAAACACGAGGAATTATCTCCTATGCGAGTTTCCCCGAGATGAACGCGATGTATCGAGGATGGTTTCCTTGTTGACAAATGACTGGCAAAATCCGTTTGATTTAAACTCTGTTCCATGCAACCTCATAAACATATCTACTGGACTCGTTTCAAGCCAAAAAGTACAACAGGCGTTGGCTGTGTGTTTGAGTAAGACCAAGACCACTGCCGCGGAATTATTCGCTCAAAGACTCTCTTCGGATACTGAACAGGTGAGCTTCTGGCAGATATGAATAAGCCGATGACATCACAAGGCAAGACCATATCGTTGGATCCTGAGGTTATTGATTGTCGACAAAAACAGAGACGTCAGTATAAAGAGTGATATAACGCACGAACTGGCGACAGTACCGCCATCTCTTTTCAATCCAGATGGCACCTTTCGTAAAACCAACAAAGCTGACCTTGATGCGAACTTAGAATCACATTGTCCACAGATGAACTCCCTTCCAGACCCAGCCACGGGAGTTAAAACAACGTATATCATCGATGCAATGGCGCTTCTCTGTACCCTATCAGAAAACAACTTCCAGACATTTGATGATCTCGCCGGCATTGTACTCAAACGACTGATATATCTGTGGAAGCAATCTGGGGTACAAGAAGTGATCCTTGTCTTCGATCGTTACGATCACGAAGAGTGAAGAGTATGGAACGACAAAGGGCAAGTTCTGATCAAGGTTGCACGTATGTGGTCATGGGTACTTGACCAGTTCCAAATTACCGACGATTCCTCACACATGCTGAAAACAAGTCTTCCGTGGCAGCTTTCGTGTCCAACTACTTGGTTGAGAAATCGGCTGAATATCTAGATGAAGGAACTAAGCTCACGCTAGCAGGCGGTTTCGAAGACCCTCTGCTAGTGAAGTGCGTGTATGCATGGAATCGAAGGTCGTATCAGCCCTTTCATCAACACATGAAGAGGCGGATACGAGAATGATCTTTCATTGTGTTATGATTGCCAACAATGTAGATCGTATCGTAGTTAAGTGTGATGACACTGATGTAATGGTGCTCCTTGTATACTACATGTCAAAGAGTCTTATCGGAAGCACAGTTTTCATGAATGCTGGCCATGCTGGGAAAACCACCACACGTCATTGTTACGTGCCTATACATGAGATAGCTCTATGCATGCATTAACTGGGTGCAACACGACAAGTTCTTTTTTATAGTGGGGAAGAAACCCGCTTTTTCGGTGCTCATGAAGAACGTCGATGCATTAGGTGCACTACGCCATTTCGGGACAAGCAGCACAAATCAGGAAGCCATTCAAATTGCAAGAAAATACGCTATGCGGTTTTATGTCAACGAAAAGAAGTTGGGCAAATTTGTCGACTTTGACGAAATTCGCTACCACATTGCTTCCGCTTCTAATAAGGCAGCTGCATCTCTGCTGCCAATGGATGACTCGTTTATGCAGCATGTTAAAAGGGCCAAATACCAAACACACATCTGGTGTCTGAGTCACACCTCTGATCCATTCACATTGGGTCCAGAAGACATATGGGGTGTCAAGTCGTTGGTGGGTCTATGGATCCCGTCATGTTTCTGAAAGATCCTGCAGCTGCACCATCGGAAGTACGAGACCTGACTCATCTATTTTGTGTGCACAAAGACCGAAGACTGCAGTTTGTCAGCTAAATGCAAATGCTTTGCTGCAGGCATGAAGTGCATCTATATATGTGGATGTTCGGCTGATTGTCCTAACAGCAGGGAACACTCTGTAGATGTTTATGACAGCGACGATGATGTCCCATGAAAATGGTCTATTATTGATATGCCAGCTCTGAATTATAACTTGTGAGCAAATTGTATGGGTTAATTTTGCTTTCTGCTCAAGCTCAAGCAAGATCATATGCCCATATTGTGGATGTTATATTGTACCTGGACATAGTGTGACTGGATTTTGGATTTTATTATTGTGGATCGCTAATCAGTTAAATGTGTCATTGACATTTTCAGTTTTCATCCAAAGTTGACAAAAATCGCATTCAGGGGGGAGGGTTAAGAAATTAGGTTATACGGAGGCAATACGAAACGCATCTTAATAATACGCATGTTTTTATGTTACCATATAAATGCAGAAAATTTTGCTATATAATAATCCGGAATTAATTGTACGGACACTGATCACTTGCGGTTTACATTGTGGATCAAGAGTGAAAAAAGGGGATATTTTATGAAAAAAATCACAAAACTGCGAGAAACTTGGTACGTGTGTGTAGTTTGACCAGGCGGTCGTCGTTGTCGTATTGGTGAGCCCATGCGGCGCCCGCTTCGCGCATGCGCAGACGAGATCTCGGAAACGGGTGGAGCTATCGACTTGAAATTTGCTATGTGAATGTATCTTGCCCCGGATACGAATTTTATCGGGTTGCCGAGCCCGTGCGACGCAAGCTTCGCGCATGCGCAGACGAGATCTCGGAAACGGGTGGAGCTATCGACTTGAAATTTGCTATGTGAATGTATCTTGCCCCGGATACGAATTTTATCGGGTCGCCGAGCCCGTGCGACGCCACCTTCGCGCATGCGCAGACCAGATCTCGGAAACGGGTAGAGCTATCGACTTGAAATTTGGTTTTTGAATAGCCCGGACAACGTCGGGCTGGGTAGAGCTATCGACTTGAAATTTGGTTTTTGAATAGCCCGGACAACGTCGGGCTCATCGGCTAGTCTCATATATATTTTGAAGACCTCTGTATGTTTGTATGTTTGTATGTCTGTCATTTATACAAATCTACGATTCTCGACCGATCGGGACGAAACTTGGTACGTGTGTGTAGTTTGACCAGGCGGTCGTCGTTGTCGTATTGGCGAGCCCGTGCGACGCCCGTGCAGCGCATGCGCAGATGAGATCTCGGAAACGGGTGGAGCTATCGACTTGAAATTTGCTATGTGAATGTATCTTGCCCCGGATACAAATTTTATCGGGTCGCCGAGCCCGTGCGACGCCAGCTTCGCGCATGCGCAGACCAGATCTCGGAAACGGGTGGAGCTATCGACTTGAAATTTGGTATGTGAATGTATCTTGCCCCGGATACGAATTTTATCGGGTCGCCGAGCCCATGCGACGCCAGCTTCGCGCATGCGCAGACGAGATCTCGGAAACGGGTGGAGCTATCGACTTGGAATTTGGTTTTTGAATAGCCCGGACAACGTCGGGCTGGGTAGAGCTATCGACTTGAAATTTGGTTTTTGAATAGCCCGGACAACGTCGGGCTCATCGGCTAGTCTCATATATATTTTGAAGACCTCTGTCTGTCTGTCTGTCATTAATACAAATCTACGATTCTCGACCGATCGGGACGAAACTTGGTACGTGTGTGTAGTTTGACCAGGCGGTGGTCGTTGTCGTATTGGTGAGCCCGTGCGACGCCCGTGCAGCGCATGCGCAGACGAGATCTCGGAAACGGGTGGAGCTATCGACTTGAAATTTGGTATGTGAATGTATCTTGCCCCGAATACGAATTTTATCGGGTCGCCGAGCTCGTGCGACGCCAGCTTCGCGCATGCGCAGACGAGATCTCGGAAACGGGTGGAGCTATCGACTTGAAATTTGGTATGTGAATGTATCTTGCCCCGGATACGAATTTTATCGGGTCGCCGAGCCCGTGCGACGCCAGCTTTGCGCAGACGAGATCTCGGAAACGGGTGGAGCTATCGACTTGAAATTTGCTATGTGAATGTATCTTGCCCCGGATACGAATTTTATCGGGTCGCCGAGCCCGTGCGACGCCAGCTTCGCGCATGCGCAGACCAGATCTCAGAAACGGGTGGAGCTATCGGCTTGAAATTTGGTTTTTGAATAGCCCGGACAACGTCGGGCTCATCGGCTAGTAATATATATAATATAAAATATATTGGTTTCACGAATGCACCACCTCAGAATTCCGTTTAAAAAACAAATCCTTCAAATTATTACAACAACCATGGCTTATTATCACTGAACGTTTCTCGTTTCCCCTCTGACTTTAGCAGCCAAATTGGTGACGGGGGTCTGTTTCGTCGCCCATGCACCAAGCCCGTAGCCAGGGGGGTTCGTACCATTCGAACGAACGGCCCTTTTTCATGCATGTGCCCGGAGGAGGTTATGGCCGTTCGCCGTTCGGAGAAACATGTCATGCCGCGGAGCGGCATGCTATGCTCGTGTTGTGCATACAAGGCCGAACTGTATATTTGCTATTGATCCAGTTGATGCCCGGAACATTCACATTTCATTCGAACGAACGGCGCAATGCAACAGCCTGGATAGAGACCCGCAAATTATATGACAACCCATGTCGTAATATTCCGGAATTCAACCAGGGGCTTCAACAGAATGCAGCTCAAACTAGCATGATGTAATCACTGGATATGACCATCCAACGGAAGGGTGCCGTGTATATACAGTAAAATTCTGACGCTCCGAATGCCTCCAATTTTTATCGGACCGAAAATACTTGTATTTTCCATCCGATATATATAGAAATCGTCGCTACGTTTGCGTTCGCATGTAAATCCATGGTGAAGTGACTGAAACGATCACTATCGGACAACGTTCGCATGACCCCAATGGCACGACAAACGGATCCGACGAACAGATCAGATTATTTTCGCTAACGCATACGCAAGCATGTGTGGCTAGCTTAAATCCATGGTGAAGTGACTGAAACGATCACTATCGGACAGCAATTTCCAATCCACAATTGTATTATTTTCTGTCCATGTCGATCTATTCGCTCCCATACTTGATTTTCACATGAACCGGCATAGCTGTAATCCCTATGCCACAATATATCGTACAATGAAATATTTCAAGAACTGCTGTAATATAGACAACCATGTTGGATGCCATCTTGGATAACAAAGTTTCCCAAAGCGGATTTTAGATATTTTATACTGAAGACTCTCCTGCGTCTTTTGACATCAAAATCGCTTTCTCACCAATTTCTTCTGGGTTAACCTATCGTTTCGCGTACCACAACCATACTATCAAATGTGCTGCACTCTGCAACTTTTGACCCCATGTAACCTCTACAACAAAATGATGTTCAGCTTCATCATTCATGCCCAATCGCGATGGATTAGACGCTCATTTCCATAATTTTGATATATGACATTGCCACATACTCCAAGCATTTGGTGAGTTTTTTTAACCCCTCCACCACTAAACAGAACCCACCGAAAACTTACATGCATGGGTACTGCCATAAACAATGCCAGTTTTCATATTTTACGCACATATCTTGTGGAGGATTTTTAGCTCAACTTTACTTGTAAAGTTTGAGCTATTGCCATGGCTTGGTATCTGTCATCTGTGTGTGCATGTGTGTGTACATGTGCACGGGTGGAGACGTCCATCAACAATATCCATTAGCATGGGCTACAGGTCGTACCTTTGGTCAGATCATTATTTGTTGTGGCTGTTGACATAGACATGCAGATGGGAAACGAGTCATTTTAGGGTTATTCAGCCAAACAACATGGCCACCAACTGCCATTTTGGATTTCAAAATGCAATTCATTAGCATGGGCTACAGGCTGTATTGTTGTTCTGATCATTGTGAAATTTGTCATGGATGTTAATATTGACATGTCGATGGGAACGAGTCATTTTGGGATCATTCGACAAAAAAACATGGCCACCGGCAGCCATCTTGGATTTTACTCTTTGCATGAATATATCGTTTGGCACGGGCTGCAAAAAGTCGTAACTTTGGTCGGATCATTATGAAATTTATCCTGGCTGTTGACATTGATATGTAGATGGGAAACGAGTAATTTTTGGGTGTTTGGCAAAAAAACATGTTCGCCAGCAGCCATCTTGGATTTCAAAATCCAATCCATTAGCACGGGCTACAGGCCGGAGTGTTCGTCTGATCATCATGAAATTTTTCATGGATGTTAATATTGACATGTTGATGGGAAACGGGTCATTTTAGGGTCATTCAGCCATAAAACATTGCCACTGGCCGCTATCTTGGACTTTACTCTTTGCATGACTAAATCATTTGGCTTGGGTAACTAGTCGTACCTTTGGTTGATCATTATGAAATTTGTCATGGCTGTTGACATTGACATGTATATTTTGGGGTCATTCGGCAAAAAAACATGGCCGAAAACACTGGGCAGCAGCCATCTTGGATTTCAAAATTCAAACCATTAGCACATGCTGCAGGCCAGAGTGTTCATCTTATCCTCATGAAATTTGTCGTGGATGTTAATATTGACAAGTAGATGGGAACGAGTCATTTTGGGGTCATTTGACAAAACTAAATGGCTGCCGACAGCCATCTTGGATTTTACTCTTTGCATGACTAAAACCTTTGGCATGGGTTACAGGGTTATTTTGGGGTCATTCGGCAAAAATACATGGCTGCCAGTGGCCATCTTGGATTTCAAAATTCAATTCATCATTCCATTCATTGCTCATCACAATTTTTTTTTACTTCTTTGCAATGTTGAGCTACAGTGTCATGGACACTTTCATTTATACGTAGTGTGATATAAAAGGTTCCCGCAAACCATGAACATCATTTTAATTCTGTACAAATTTTGTCTGGACTACTGCAGCCCACATTTATTGGTGAAAAGTTTGATGTTTAGGATCACCTCTAAATGGGAGCTATCAAATTTTAATGATTTTTTATGAAAAAGATGGCCTCCGGCAGCCGTCTTGTATTTTACTCTTTGCATGACTAAATTATTTGGCACACCCATACAGGCCACATCCCTCATCTGATCGTCACCATAATTCAAATGGATCTTCGTGGTGATCTCTGGATTGGAGCCATCGATTATTTCTGAAATTTGTCGGGGAAATTTTTTTTCAAAATTTGGACACAAGTTCAAATTTTATGAACTAACTATACTTACCTGAGATATTCATGTGAATAAACTTTCAAAGCCCAAAGTTTCGCCATATTTCGTTCCGGAATCTATTCCGGAATCGAGTTTTAAAAAAAACCATGGCTTGTGTCACGTGTTTCCAAAATACCACGAAATATAAATCTCATTCCCATATAGGCGTTTGACGAGCCCATGAGAATCCTGTCTGAGGCAGGGGAGGTTGGGTGGGAGATGAATATCTCAGGTAAGTATAGTTAGTTCATAAAATTTGAACTTGTGTCCAAATTTTGAAATTTCGTTTCACTAACTAAGACTTACCGTTCGATATTCATGTGAATATTTGGCAGATTCCAAAGCTCCATCTGGGGCTGCAATCGAAGGGGTTCTTCATGAGGTGGAATCATCTCCATGTTGTGTTCAGAATTTTTTATACAGTTCACAACATCAACACTATACAAATGTACATATACACTTCTTCTGATATACTTTCAGAAACCGGAACTTATATACATTTAACTGTTTGCTGGTAATTCTTCAGCATATATCAATTCACAGACAGCATACAATGCTACGGGAATACCTTTCCCATAAAAATCGCCTGTGGAAGAATGTCAAATCATTGCAGGACATTCACCATCACATCCTGCAAATAAAAACGAATGAATGTAGAACGGTGTTTCCAATCTGCACTGTCTAAAAAAGATTTCATTTGTGCACCCTTAAACAAAGCCCATGATGGGCCGACGGCCCGGGTAGAGTGGCCCCGTATTGGTAAGGAAGACTGTGAATGACTTGTAGGGTCATATGCCTTCTATATTGTGTGAACAAGCCAACTTGAAATAGTTTGTGAGGAAACAGGATTATGTGGCCTATTGATGGCCAAAAACAATTGCCCCGCGCTGGAGGTAGGCGATTGCAAGGTCTCAGTACGGTTCAGATATGTAGTAATAGCCCGACATGGGTCCAAGAATTCATTTTCCGAAAAGGCTGGTATGAATATAATGGGACTAAGATGCGATACACGATCTTGCTTAGACAGACCATGTCTGATGAAACTGACCCCGCGTGTCTGAATATTCATGGAACCCGTACCTAATTTCAAAGACTGTATATCGCTACAACGACGAAAACTAGTGATTGCAATTAGGAAAACTGTTTTCCACGTCAGATATTTCAAAGAAGCCAGTTCTAATGGCTCAAAAGGAGGTGCCTGTAGCATCGCGAGGACGGTAGGCAAATCCCAGCCTGGTACAAGCTGACGAACAGGCGGTCTAGAATTAAAAACACCCCTGAGCACACGAATTATCTGAGGGTGTTGACCAATGGCAAAATTCTCGACAGGTGGCAACATAGCAGATAACATAGAACGGTACCCAGCGATAGTTCGATATTTCAGACCGTCGGTGAAAAGGCTCGACAGAAAATTGGCACAGTCCGTCAAAGTGGCAGTGTGGGGATCAATCGCCCTGCTATCACACCAACGGCGGAACCGGTTGAACTTGCACCCGTAGTCACGTAATGTACCCTTCCGCCACGAGGCAGCAAATAACTTTCGAGAGCCTTCAGAAAATCCTGTCGCTTGGAGGCGTTTGTCGACAGACGCCAGGCAGTCAAATTTAGCATTTCCAGGTTGGGATGCAGTACCCTGTTCTGACATTGTGTCAAGAGATGGTCTAATTGTGGAAGTCGGACAGGGAAGTCGATAATGTTCTGAAGTAGCAGTGGATACCAAGATTGTTTCGGCCACATGGGAGCTATCAGTATTATCTCGCACTGACATTTTTGCAAGTGAGTCAGCATTCTGCCCAGAAGTGGGATCGGAGGGAAGGCGTAAGCAAAAAGATGATCCCAATTCAGAGTCAGAGCGTCTATCGCATAAGCTTGTGGGTGACGTCGCCAAGAGCAAAATATTGGACATTTTTTGTTGCTGAACGTGGCAAAGAGATCCATTAGAGGATGACCCCATTTGTGAAACAGTTGCTGCAGAACAGTGTGATGGAATTCCCATTCTGTGTCCCGAATACGATACCGGCTCAATTGATCGGCCCACGTGTTTAAGAAACCGGCAATGTGCACTGCCTGCAACGTCATGCCTTGACTGATGGCATAATGCCACATTTCTTGTGCAAGTTGGCAGAGAGTTTGTGACCGAGTACCCCCTTGTTTGTTGACATATTGCATGACAGTCACGTTGTCTGTTTGAATCAGTATGCTCTTGTTCAGAAGCAGAGGGGAGAAATGTTGGAGGGCTAGAAACACTGCCTTCATCTCCAGAAGATTGATGTGCAGACATGTATCTTCTAACGACCAAGTCCCTTGTACATAGTGACGTTTGAAATGAGCACCCCACCCTGTCAATGAGGCATCGGTGGTGATCATATCCAACAGAGGGACTGAAACAAGGGAGCGACCCTGAGCTATGTTTGCTGCTAGTTGCCACCATTGTAAATGCGGAACCAGCAATGGAGAAAATGGGATCATCTTGTCGTACATCTGGCTTGATGGTAGCCAGTGACGCAGAAGATAAGTTGGATAGGACGCATGAATAATCTGGCGTGAGGAATCAGTTCGAGACAAGAGGCAATCTGACCTAATAGGTGAAGAAAATCTCGTGCCGGGTTAGAAGGGAACGAACTGATTTCTGAAGCCCGAGAATTCGCTCTGGACACGGTGCGACAGAGCCCCAAATTGAGATTGAAAAACGCCCCCAAATACACTATTGACTGTGTTGGCGTAAGATGGGATTTTGTTTCGTTTACCAAAAATCCCAGAGTTGTCAGAGTTTTGAGCATCACGGATCTGTCTCGAAGTAGACCCAGACGAGACTGATGTAAACAAAACCAATCGTCTATGTAGATTATCAGACGTAAGCCTTGGCTTCGTAAGTAACCGGCTACTTGCAAAACTATTTTGGTGTGTACCCGAGGTGCTGCTGTTTGGCCAAATACTAGTGACTTGAACTGATAGACTTGATAGCCCTGATTTTTTGTGCCGATGCAAAACCTCAGGTAATGGCGATGAGCCGGGTAAATGCTGACATGAAAGTATGCGTCCTGTATGTCCATCGTAAATGCCCAATCGGCCTTTTGTACCAGTTCGAGAGTCTTCGTTACGGTATCCATTTTGAAATGCTCTTTCCGGATGTACTGATTCAGAGGTCGTAGGTTCAAGATGGGACGGAGTTGTCCGTTCTTTTTCGAAACCAAAAAGATGGTACTGTAAAAACCACTGAGCGTTAAATGGTTCGGCACCAATTCTATGGCATCGAGTTTTAAAAGCTTTTCTATAGCGGTGTGTAAGACGACCTGACTTGGCGTGTTTACACGTGTGACTTTTATACCTTCGAAAGGTGGAAGTGTCAGAAAATCTAGCTTGTAGCCCTTGGCAATGATAGAGAGGGTCCACGAATCTTGCGTTATGTGTTTCCATTGAGGAAGAAATGCAAGGAAACGACCTCCGACCTGTACATCCGGAAAGGGAATCTGAGGTATTACATTTAATAGAGTACTCACCGAGTCATTTCTTGCCAAACTTGCCAGAACTGGACTTGAAGTTGGCACCCTTCTTGGGAATTTTGTAGTTGGTAAAGCCTTTGTTCTTCTTGGCATTAGAAGTTGTTGGCTGTTGGTGGTCGTTGGAACGAAAATCAGACCGTTGCTGACCATAGCTAGTAGAAGCACCAGCATTGACCTTCTGGTTGGAACCTCCAGCCTGGAGTTTGAACTGCTTTTTGGGTGGAGCATCCCCTGTTTGGTTGTTGGCAAACCGTTTACCGGGATTGACTGGCTTCTCAAACACAGGCATAAGTTCGTCAAGTGTCTTATTCCGCTCTTTACGTGATTTTAGGCACACTTGAAGCTCAGATCCCAAAACACCATCACTGGTGAGTGGCAAGTCAGATAGTTCTTTTGAATCATCGAACTGCCAAAGGCCCGTATCAGTCGGGGCCGCTTGTCTGCGAACCATATGATGAAACGAACCGGTACGACCGAACTGGTCCAGGGTCTTAGTGGTCATGGCAAAGGTATCCCTAATAAGTTTAGCGATATTGTCAATGTCAAAAGGATCCTTCTGCACTTCCAGCAGCAGCTTGGCCAGCGCCTGCTGCAAGTACAATGTGATCGATATGCCCATGCGGGCTGCCGACTGACCACGGTAGGCTAACATCTCCATGCGTTTATACGGTTGTGTAACCAGACATTTTGCAGTCCTGGCAAATGGGTTTTTGCCATGCTTCTTTTGTAAGCATCGTCCAACAAAGTCATCCAATGAAGGAACTTGCATGAAGGATTCCGTTTCATGATGAATAGGAAAGCTCTCAAAAGTTTCTTCTGCAAACGCAGTAACAGTCATAGGGTGTTCAGCCCGCCAGGATTGGTCCAGTACAGTTTTTTGTGAACTTTCTAAGACCATTCCTTGTTTCCCTTCGGTTTTTTTGGTCAGAGCATCGTCACCGAAGATGTCAATAAGTCCCTTGGCCAATAACATTAGCGCAGACTGGTCTACGCTGACATTTAACACTTCACTGGTGTTGTCAGCACATGCATCCACAATTGTGTCCATGTCTGGATAATGTGAACAGTCGGTCCCAAGACCAATAGATATCAAGTCATCGACATCAGATTCTGAATCAAGAGCAGCATTGTCTCTCTCCAAACGAGGATTTGTTCGCCGACTAGGCTCCCCTCCCGAGTTCACAGCACTTTGAGACCCTGTTTTAGGCAGGGTTGGGTCAATTGCATTGAAAAGTAATTAATTACAATTACATTGAAATATGTCAATTACAATTACATTGGAAATGCAATGTAATTAATTACAATTACAATTACATTGGTTCAATTACAATTACAATTACTTTTGGTTAATGAAAATCGGGATTTGGGAAGAGCTTCAAGGAGGAAAGTCATTTGTGTTTGATGAACTTTATTGATATACATAAAATATAAAAGCAAATTAATGTAACACAGTGAAACAATGTAAACAAAACAATAAAACAACAACTACATGTAGAGCACAAATTGTTCATTTGATGTGGTGGTTACACCGGACCATCATCATTCTTTCGAATTTCAGCTAGCAGGCTTAACCCAGGAAAGTTTGTACAATTTAGTCGCCAGTATGTGAGTGGACTGGTATCACTGGGCACGCACGGTTCCTGCAGATATTTTGTAACCTCATCACTGTCGGTTGTGAGGATCGGTGTAGTTGGCACTTCATCCATGAAACTGAAGAAGCTTAAGGCGCTCATATTGATCTCTATGTTTCCGCTGAAACAAAAATAATTAACATTAAGATACATCATTATGTATAATTTGCCTACATACTAATAGCAGGGATTAAAACAATCAAGCCAGCTAGGGTTGTAAATCACACACAATGACATAATCAGGATTATGAAGTAAAACAGGCCACCTGCCTAAGGCTGCCTTTGTTAGGGGATTAACACATTGATAAAATACTGCAGTGGAGTCATATAATTAGGACAGCAAGAGAGATTAAGTGCACAAAACTGACCAGATATGGAGGTGAATACAGTTAAGCTCAAAACAAATAGACTAAATGATGTTTTGTTATGAAGACAAAATGCATTTATTATTAATGTTATAAAACAATTATTGTTTTAAAATGAATGTATTACTTTTTAAAGATATATTCCGGGAATGTTCAGAAACAACAATAATGTTTATGAATTTTTTTTTTTTATTTAATTCAATACATGTACTTGTATTAATTATGTACATATTGTCATGATGATATACACATTGTAGGTGTATTAAAACATATACATATAATAATAACATATATAAATAATATAAAATAAAATTCAACATGACTTAATTACCTTTAGATGTGTGATGAAATTTGAAGTTGCTTTTGCTGAACCCGAACTCAGTGTTGGACAATGTTTACATGTAGCTTTGAATTTGTCAGAAATATCATTGGGCAAGGTAAAATGTTGCCTAATGAATGAAAAACTTTGAGAAGGCATCGCTAATGACTCTAATAGAGGCAAAGAGATAATGATTGCTTGATAGTCAGTGATGCAGTTCTATACAAACTTGTAACAACAAATGATGAGACCATCTCATGAAAGAGTAATCACTGTATTCACTGAGCGGTCGTCATCTTTGAAGTATAGTATTGAGCTATGACAACAACCCAATATTCATGGTGACAGGTCACCACCAGTGATGCACTATCAAAACATTGTTTATATTAATTCTATTGTGACCCACAACTTGTGAGTTGTTTTAAATCAAACCACAATTAGACTATCAAAACATTGTGTGACTTCTATAGTGAGAGGGTTTCATGACTCCATCTTTGAAGTTTTAATTTAGAACATGTATCGATGAAACTACTAACATAGAAGGAAAATATGAGGATAATGACCCCATGTGTAGAACACTAGTCAAGTAAGTTAGTAACCAAGTGTTTTACCTGATACTATTAACATATCATAGTCATGTCACATTTCAGATACAAATGCTGATGTGTTAACTTGTTTTATTATATGATCATAAGTTTCTTCCCCAATTCCTATGTTAAAACGTAACGAAATATCGAGATATCTAACGATATTCACCTCATTAATTAAACAAGAGGTTAATAACAGTTCTGAGTGACGTCAGATACTTCAGGGGTTAACATAACTTATTATCAGACCTGAAAATAGATAGGATTTTCCCAGCGACGTTCAACGTCACAACGTCTTGTCCAATCAAAGCGTGTTTCATATAATAAAACAGTTATCGCATTATTTCTTGGTTGACACGAGGAATTGTCAGCCCTTGGAAGTCGATATTCACCTCGGCCTACGGCCTTGGTGAATATTGACTTACTCGGGTTGACAATTCCTCGTGTCAACCTCGAAATAATGCGATAACTGTATAATATTGGTCTGTATTTTTGGAATGTAATTGAAAATGTAATTGAAATTATACCCCTTTTCTCAATGTAATTAATTACATCCAATTACTTGGGAAAATGTAATTAATTACATTCAATTACAATTCCACAATACAATTACCCCAACCCTGGTTTTAGGCATCCCAACTGTACTCGACGGACCTGCCGTAGTGTTGCCGCCAGAAGTAGCCCGACACAGAGTGAGAATGGTGTCTAGTTGACCACCAAACTCCGATCGAAAACTGTCCAGTTTTCTGTCAACTCGTGTCTCTAAAGCATTTAAGCGCGATTTTCGCCGCTTATTTTTGGCACTAGCAGGTACCTTAACTGGCGAAGTGTCGGAGGCAGAATTGCCACTAACTTCAGACATAATGTTTGAGTAAGAGAAGAGATGTCTTCACTCGTCAAACGCCAATGAAAGAATGAGATTTATATTTCGTGGTATTTTGGAAACACGTGACACAAGCCACGATTTTTTAAATAACTCGATTCCGGAACGAAATATGGCGAAACTTTGGGCTTTGAAAGTTTATTCACATGAATATCGAACGGTAAGTCTTAGTTAGTGAAATGAAATGAGTGGCAGTGGCGATCTTGCATTTTACTCTTTGCATGACTAAATCCTTCGACATACCCTACAGACCACATCCCTCATCCAATTGTCACCAAATTCAGTGAGGGGAATCAAACTGAACAGTTTGGGAAAAATTAAAAAGAAGTGAATTGGTGACTTGTCATTTGGCCATTTTCGGAATATTTTAGGACATCGAATGACACATAACATCGCATTGACAGACACTCTGCATCATGCGTTATGGGCATATTTATTATTGAAAATAGAAGTTTATGATGATAAAATTACAATTTCCAAGTGTTTGCTAAGTTGCCGTTCGTGTTTCGCAATATTGTCACATATACCATAGCTCTACCGAAACTACAGTTTTTATGTTTACCCATACCATAGTATGGTAAACATAGTGTCGTTGCCCGGATTGACCACTCGTCGTTCGTTCGTCCGTCTGTCTGTCTGTCTGTCTGTCTGTCCGTAGACACTTTACGAGTAATGCAATAACTCAAACATTTTCTATCCGATCGAAACCAAATTTTGTATATGGTTTTCTCAGCCCAAAATACAGATCGAGTTCGAATTTGGGTTTGATCCCAGATTTTGTTACAGAGTTATGGCCCTTTTTCAACTTAGAATTCACGCATTCTGCCATAACTCAAACATTTTTTATCTGATACAGATCGAGTTCGAATATGGGTTTGATCCGATTAATTTTAAAGGAGTTATGACCCTTTTTCGAGAAAAAACATTTTTTAAAAAAAATTGGATTTTTTTAGATTTAGCTCCTTGCTAAATTTAGCATATACAAACAGATACAAATATTAAATTTTGTTTGAACTTTAATAACAATAAAAAAAAAAGTTTAATAATAAAAAATATTGACACTTTCATTTATTTTAGTTTTATACGATTAATTAGGTGTGATATCCTGTTTTGAAAATATGAAGATTTTATTGCAATAGTTTCATGTAATATAATGATATCAATAAATTACCATGTGAACATCCAGAGTATATGAGAGGACATTTTATAGATGTTGTCATTCCAAGTGAAATCTGTTATGAAATGAGTGATGACATATTATACAGAGCTCTGGTGGTCAAGATAAACAACACTGGTGGCTGGCTGTTTGTTTATTCTAACTGTCAAATTGATTTATGGCAGCATAAGACTGTTGTTTATCCTATTCTTGAAATTGCATTACAGGGTGAGATAAGAGCCCCCACTCACCTATATAAGACTTAGTGTCTTCTAAATTCCATTAATTTGCTTCAAAAATAATTAACCCTTTCCAAGGTTTCCATAGACACATGCTATAATGTACATGGACTCTTCTTCATATCTCTTAATATCTGTTGGGTATCTTTGCACACTATTCACTTATATAAATTTTGGTTTTGACTGATTAATTGATTTTTGAAAAATATATTAACCCTTCAGACATGTGCTTTCAATTTGAAATTAAAATAACAGCTGATGGCCAATATGATTTATCTATGCAATGGGAATCAGGCAGATAAATATACAATGACTATTGTAAGTGATGACTTGTTTTGAAAATCAATATGGTAGATGTTAGTGTTTCCAGGAACCTTATTTTCCCATTTGTTCATATTTTCATGGTTGATTGAATTTTAGGGGCCACAGAGCACTTAGAAGATTAACATTGAAGGTTGTGGCTTTTAGTGTCCAAGCTACTTGTAAAACATTGTAATGTGTGAAACCATTTAATTGAGGGCTAACTTACTTTCTTTTATATGAACGATTTAGTGGTCATAGGGGCAAGCATCCTCATCATATTATGTCTGTATAACATTATATAGATAATACTTTTGAATTGTATAAACTACATATATTTTTGAAAACCATGCATACACCCCTGTTATGAAACACTTAATCTTATTTAATACACAGGTCAGATCTGATCTTATATCTGTCCATGTTTGATAAAGAAATAACTGGGGAGAATGGGGGGGGGGGGGTAATTAAAGTACCATTTAAATATGAGATGGAATCCCCTACATGTATGTCATTCTAAGCAGTCTGGCTTGTCAACAAATTATAATTTCTCTTTAGAAGTGAATAAATTTTGAATATCTGGCATGTCAAAAGTGTTAAAGATAGGGATTTATCACTTTTGCTTCCAATGAGTTAACTTAAACTCCTAAACATGTCCTCCGAAATCACTAAACCATTGGATCTCACAGTGAGAGGTCCTTGGGTGAATAGGGACAGAGTTATGAGATTTAAAACTACTCCTCCCCACCCCAAATACTTTAACCCTTCCTTAAGACAAATTATTTGAGCTTTTGATTTCAAGTTGGGTACTGATATATGGATTAATTCCTGTGATCATATCTTTGACAAATTATCAATTATGACTAGTCGCTATCGCCAAGGTATGGGTTAAACATCTGCCGATCGTGATCGGCCTCTCGTTACTGTTCTAAACTTAGGGGATAACAGTGTGCCGTTTTGCAATTTCGGAAAAGGTAGAGGACCAATATACTGTTGACTGCGGAGATGGACCCCATTAACGAGATACTCGAAAAACAGTAGAATAAAAAGTCAAATTACTGGCACTCATGCTTGGTCAAATTGTGAATTTTTGGCCTGTAATTGCTCGCAATTGCATTATTAAAAATTATGTTTCTCTTGATAGTGTCTGGCAGACAATACAGACACATTATGGTCCGAATCGGCATCTCCAGTTTAGACCTAGTTTAAACTACCAGTTTAAACTGGGTTTTAGTAGTAAAACCAAGTTTTTCTCCACCGCTGGGACGACATAGATTTGGTCGATTGCGTTACCTGTGGGCCACACTTGTCCAATTGCAAGAATAGGAGGCGTGGTCTGTCTGTTTATTATCGCTAAGCTTGTCAATTCATTGTCCGGTCAAGCGACCTGTTGTCGCTATATAATCTCCTAATCAGGGGAATAACCCGTGCGCTTTGAGAAATCACGACGAATGCGCGGTCTGTTGTATAACGGTTAGATATTATCTAATATCATGGACGAACGTGACTTTTGGAACTCAAAAATATCTCTTGAGGGCATAGGTGGGGCCCCGCCACAAATACCCCATAGAAACACCACCACCCCGGGGGTACCATCCGGACGGGTGAAAATGGGGTATGGACCATTTTTAGCTCAACTTTACTTTGTAAAGTTTGAGCTATTGCCATGGTTTGGTATCCGTCGTCTGTGTGTGTGTGTGCGTGTGTGTGTGGGTGTGTTTACCTGGGGTTGGGAGGACATACACATGTTTGCACACCAACGTTGTGAGTACAATTTGGTTTATGAGGACATTCCAATGTCCTCACAATGATGTCCTCGCAATGGTATCAAAACTACATTCTGATTGTGTATTTCAATTTTAGGAACGGTCCCCATAACTCGGTTTGTATTCTGAACCCACACACACATACACAAAAATATTCCATTGGCGAATCGCGGGTAGCTTCGCACAAACAAACTATATTACACGAGTGTATAGATAGCCAATGAAAACGCTCGACTCTTCGGAGTACTAACATTTTTAACCAATCAAAGCGGTCCTTCCGGTGACGATTTGTGAGTCGTCCAATCAAAGGTATGTTGTTTCCGCTTCATTTCTAGTGCATTTAGCAGCCATTTAAAAAAAAAGATCAGAAGTATTTTCTATCAAAGTAAGTATAGTTAGTATAATTATTTAAAGAAATAAAGTTAAATATATATATTCTCTCTAATCTAAATGAGTTTATCTAACCGATCATGTACTACTATTAGGGGCGAGCAGGGTATAAGTTTCGGGAAAACGGGATTGACCATATGATTTTCATTTTTCGTGATTTGGAAATGTCTGTCGCAGCACCGTGTACAGCACATGTGATTGAACTTAAAGCACCAGAGAATACTTTTCAAACATTTATTAATTTAGTCAGCGAAGAGTGACTACAGAATCAAACAAACAAACATTGTCTGACTAAATTTGAGATTTTTTTTTTATTTAATTTTTAATATTATGCGAATCTGGATTGGTTTTTAGTAAATTTTACAAAAAATCATTATACTATTGGTTTTTACAAAAAATAATTTGCGAGGGACTACCATCACTACGGGCGCGTTTGTCACTCAATTTTGGTCCCCGTTCTCCGTGACCAGTTTATTACTATTTTTACCTACAGCGCGAATTTTGTCATTCTCGGTTTTGCGACTGTCGGTGAAAGACGCCGAGATTTTTAAAAAAAAACAGATCGCTGATTATTGACATACACGTACCTGTAACTTGTAAGCTAATCCAAATGTGCCCAAATTAGGTAATCGTTGTGATTCGTCGAGTAAATATACGTCCAGGGGCTGTCCGGAATCCGGGAATGACGCAACTAGACTAGAGTGATTGTTCTATTTTTAAATTTTTGTCTGTCTTGACCTCATCTGCTCATGTAATTGTGTCATGATTGTGCTTGTCAGTAATGTCACCCAACCCGGATATTTGTGGGAAAGTATGTAAGATATTTCCAGTGTATTCTTTTCAGCAAACAGATTCAAGTTCATACGGTATTGTATGATATCTGTTTCCAAATTCCATTGTCCAGGCCTGGTGTTTATATCAAATTCAGGGTGGCAGAAAATCGCTCCCTAATACTAATAGTTACTAATATTTAGGAGGGCAAATCGCTCTCCTGAATATGTTGTGATTTTTGTATGTAATTCATTCCATTTTACATGAAAAGATAAATCACAATACTAATACATGCAGTGGAGTATAAAATCAATCCACTTTTTTCAGAACAATTAATAAATTAGTTCAATGCAGTGCAGAAGATCTTGGAAAGACACATGACGATCTTGTCAACCAGAGCACGCAGCACTTATGTCATAACCTATCGCTATAAAATATATCGGGACACTGATTTACAAAAGTCGGAACTCATTGGTGTTTACAAATCAAAGCCTCGATGCTGCTCTGAACTCTATCCGAATACATGTGGTAACCGAAAGATGTCAACACGACTTCAAAGACTCGATGTCGCTGTAGAATTTAACACCGCGCATGCAGTTTTTTTACTAGGGGTGTAACGATACATCGATGTATCGATGCGACAGCAATACAGCACTGACGATACGGTCATCGATACGGGCGTTCAAATGATACGTACGTATCTCGATACACAAATTGCATATTGTTATTACCAATTCAGGTATTAAGTAAGCAGCGGTCGCCACGAACGAGAACGATCAATGTTGAATCAGTATCTAACAAAAAATTAAGGTAATCCCCCACAATAAGTAATAAAAATGATAAGCATTCAGTGTATCCCGCCGACCACCCAATAATAGAACCTAATGACCATGCCCCTATCGAAGGCAAGTGATTCAAAAGCGATGTCATTCGACCTTGACCGAATTTGGCCATCAACTTCATGAACGTCGACGTATGTCGGTCATCTTCAAAGAACATGAAAGGCTTCTATGTTTTTGATGTTCATCGCTGATCGCCAACAGAATAAAGCCATGATTTGGTTGATTTATCGGTCACGAATTATGGTTCGTCTCTCATTCCCACCGTGAATCTGAACAAACTACTTAAATCGGTCCATACCCCTTCAAACATTAAACAAAAATGTCATACAAACAGTCCAATCTCGGGGGATATTTTGATGAAAGTCCTCAGACGTCTCATCTTGGATCAAAATAAGTTTTGAAAAATGAATTGCGAATGATGCATTTTAGTGTTTGAACGGGAACGGACGGTAATGTTGACCACATAACATCGCTCTAAATGTGATTGAATTAGTGTAATCTTATCGTAATACTGCCTTTATCGCAAATTACGATTCGTTACCGGTTATTTCGATCCCTACGTCTCATTCATTCTACAGACATCCGATGTACACACAATGTCCTCATAAATAAAATTGTCCTCGCAATGTTGTTGTGCAAGCACATACATGTATGTGTCCTCCCAACGCAACGAAAACGAACACAATCACATATGTGGCATTTTGCCCGGCCTTTTAATGTTGATGCATGCTCAGTATAATCCGCTCACAGTCTAGATATATTAGCACTTCATCTGTTGTCACACTCAACTTTTACTTTATCTACCAGTTGATAATAATCCCTGTTAAGTATGAGAGAGTTAGTTATCTTCTAAGTAAATTGTCAATAAATCTTGTCTTCTGGATTCGATAGATGTCTCATCTTGGATCAAAATGTTTTGAAAAATGAATCGCGAATTGCTATATACTTTCAAATGAACATGAGTGTTGGACGATATTAGATTGAATAATTTTCCTATTAAGTTGGTTAATAAAAATATCACTGGATGTATTCACAAGTGTTTGTCACAAATTGTGTGACGAGTGTGAGGATTTCTCAAGTTTACACTCTCCTCTGGTAAATAATTCCTCCAATGCAGTTTTGAAATAAAGAAGATAGGTTCCATAGAATGGGAGAGTCCTAATGCATTTTAGTGTTTGAACGGGAACGGACGGGGATGTTGACCACATAACATCGCTAAATGTGATAGAATGAGTGTAATCTTACGATTGTTATCGTACTATAGTGCCTTTATTTATCGCAAATTGCGATTCGTTACCGATTATTTCGATACCTACGTCTCATTCATTCTACAGACATCCCATGTACACACAATGTCCTCATAACTAAAAAATTGTCCTCGCAATGTTGGTGTGCAAGAACATATGCATCCTCCCAACGCAACGAAAATGAACACAATCACATATGTGCCATTTTGCCCGGCTTCTTAATGTTGATGCATGTACAGTATAAACCGCTCACAGTCTAGCTAATTTAGCACTTAATCTGTTGTCACTCAACTTTTACTTTATGTACCAGTTGATATTAGACTCTGTTACATGTACAGATGCGGACTGGGCCAAAAAATCGGCCTGGGAAATGAATATAATACTGGCCCATCTGCAAAAGGCAGTGCCGAGTGGAGGAGGGTCTCTGTTCGGGGGGTGTCCACCTTGGAATTCCAACTGCACCCCCCCTTCTTGAATCAAAATCAGCCCAAATACATGTTTTTGCATAATTCCATTGCACCCCCCCCCCCCTTGCACCTCAGTGCTCTGGCCTAATATCCTATAAATTCATCAACCATGGTTCTATATATTCCCGGTATGAGACCATTCAGTTATTTTTACCTGAAAAATTGCATAAATTCTTACATCTAGCGGTCTAACCTCAGACAAATGCACACGGCTACAGACAAGAGACCAGGACACACCGGGCTGTCCATGGTTGTTTGGCCCCGGGGTGAGAAAATTTTGAAAACTATACAAGAAAATCGCTAATCCTAGGTACTAGTAGCATCTAGACTGGCCTCAATTTTTGGGGGATTTACAGCTGGGAGTTACCGTTAATATCTCGAGATTAACGGGGTCTTTACGTGGTGTTATATGATGCTGACAAGTTCATTTAATGACAAAATTATGATTAGCCAGTTAGGCTGGTTAAACAACACATGTGGCGGCCCACATCAGTTTCATTTGCGGCCCAACTACATATACCCCCCCCCCCCCCCCCCCCAAACTGTAAAAAAAAACCTCAGGAATTTACCTGGTCTCCCAATCGGCCAATCCACCTCTGTACATGTAGGTATCAGAGAGTTACTAGTAGTTATCTTGTCTTCTGGATTTGATAGACATTATTTTATTTAGCTACCGGTACTATATGTCCCTCAGTGAACATACTTTTGAGTTATCTGAAATTCTGTACCATTCTTCATCAAATCTGCGGTCCGCTTAGGTACAACATAGATCATGGGCATTTTAATCAATAATCTATATAGAGTCCAATTTAGATTATGTTTCCGGTAGCCGTCATGTCCGAGCAATACTAATATTGTTTTGTTGCTTCAGAAGTTTTGATTAAGTGTAAACATTAAATATAACTTTCAAATCATTTATTTATTTATTCATTTATTTTTCAGGCTGTGTTAGATGTTATATGTGGCAACTGTATCACAGATCATGAATTTGAAGAACAATGAGTTGGATGTAGCTAACTTTATGGGACATGATATACGCACTCACAGAGAATATTACAGACTGCCGGAAAAGACCCTACAACTATGTAAATACAGTAAACTGCTTCGAGTGGTAGCGAAGGGGAATGTGCACAAGTATCAGGGCAAATCTTTGGATGAAATAGAAATGGATGCTGATTCAGAAGTTGGTAAGTAACTTTAGTTGTTATACATACACATTATCAATAAGTATAGTGATATGGTCTGCCATATCACGTCGAGTTGAAGTCAGATCTGTATCAAACGAGCTGTTTTTGGCAGTGAGGTTGAACTTGATACAGCAATCTGATCTCAATGAGACGCGATACTGCGATACTTATCACTACCCTGTATAGATAAAGCGTTTATTATATGACTACTAGCGTTCTGAGTTGCCAAAAGTTCAATGAAAAATGAGACTTTTCTCCCAACTTACTGGTAAGTGTAGGTCGATTGATATTCTGAGACTTCGACGATCAGCAAATAATAATTCCTCAAAGGTAATAGCTTGCGGATTGCTATAACAAAAGAATATTCATGATATGGTTCAATTAATTACTAAATGAACATCTTTTAGTTCAGATCGTAACATATTTAGGCCTAGAAACGCTTCATTCAGTATATGATGTTTACAAAATGACGACATCGATGACATGCTGAGTAGCATAAGAAATCGGAGAAAAAAACACTCTTGTTTTCTAATAGAAAAACTAGAATGCGTTTAAGCAAGATACGGGGAGAGAAAACTATAGTCATATAATAAATAACTTCAGTTGTTATACAGTCACTTGAAAGATATTGGTTTAAATTGTTACTGGATTATTTCTAGATTTTTAAGACCTTAATTAAAACAGCAAACTAATTTCTCAGAATATTAATTCTATTAGTTTCTGACATATGCCCCTTTAAGTTTATAACTTGGGTCAGAATAAGGCGCATGCTTTCTCTTAATCAGGTACACTCGTAAACTATTGGGCCTATATCAACAAAATTTGCTATCTAAGGTATTTTGGGACTGGAAGGGTATAATTTGGGAATGCTGTCAAGATAATTTGCCCTTCCGATGTTCCTGTGACCTTGTGTATGACCAAGTGACTTTTAACTGTCTCAGGAACTACATTGCCCACAGAGATTAAGTTTGGTATATAGAGGTATTTTGGGGTGGGCAGTAACCTCATCATGTCTGTCTGCCCATCGTTCCATACGGGTACCCACAAATTACCCTAAACTTTATCTTGGAATCGATAATATATTTGGATAGACTTCACTTTTTGTATGCACTGTACAGAGTCATACTGCCCCTATCATATGACCTTGATGACATGAAATCTACCGCGGAGTCAGCGGGCACATAGCTAGTATACTTATATTATGAAGAAGTGTTTGTCCTTTGTCTGTCATGCTTTGATGGTATCACCCCCCCCCCCCCCCCCCCCCCCCCCCCCCCCCCCCCCGGTACGCGGGATTCAGGGTGTTTTGAAGCCGTACGCGGGATTCATACCCCCGAATTAACTGGTATTCAGGTTCAAGCAAAACATATTGGACGTAGGTTTTGATGCCGCAAAATAATATTTTTGTGCTAGTTATCTGTATGAATGCTGAATGAGTGGGTAGAATAGCTTCTTGGGCATATTCGACCACTATGCCATCATAAAGTATCATTAATCGTATCATAACGCCCATAATGTGACACCGGCGTCAATTTGTATGTCATTTATCGCATATTATTTCTTAACATGTATTCAGGATTCACCCCCCCCCCCCCCAAAATTAACTGGTATTCAGGATTCAGGGGGAGGGGGGTGATACCCTCTTATATCACCTCTGTTATTAAATTAATCCAATTTTGGACTACATGCTGGTACACGATCTCAAAACATTGGCATCAATTTCCTCACTAGCAGATGGGCATAGCCTAAATATAGCCAGAGAATTCTGGACTGTTATATTTATGGGCACAACAAATTTTCTATATTCAGCCCAATTACGTTGCCAGGTACCCGGTAACCTAATCAATATTGGGCAGTAAACAACATTGTGACCAACATTGGGTCAAATTTCTGACAAGCTAAGCTTTTGCATTGGCTGTTTCATAGCTCAGTGCATATGTGTTAAGTAAGTAAAGTGATCAATCAACGTACATTTCTCTATTAGAGGGCATTCAGGGTGCGCAGTTGTCATCAGAATGTAAAATTACCTCTTTGATAAATTGACAGAATTTGGTGATGCAGAACAATCAGAAGATATACAAGACATACATGTGCAATCACAAGAAATACAGACGTCTTCTACAAAACAAAGAACTAATGACGTCACACATGCCGCTTCTTCAGAACAACCAAAATAAAGACGGAGAAAATCAACCATCCGGAACAAATGGACTGATGAACAAAAGGCTGCTATCCATATTTAAAGCATCTAGGAAAGTATTTCACTTGTAATAGCCTACATGTGTACCAGGGAAATTTCAATGTCTGGAGCCTATGAGGAAGGCTCCTGTCCTTAGTGCTTGACCCTGGGACCAGATTAAGTTTTTCATAAAAAACAATAAGTAAATTGTATGTCCACAGCGAGGAAACTTAACCACAGGTCCCCGGAAAAAAAATTGACCCCACCCCCAATAATACTTCATTCTATAGAGTGGGGTCAATTTTTGTTCTGGGCACCTGTGCTTTCAACCTGTAAGACGAGTATACCGGTCAGAACCTTAGGCTTAAAAAATAACCTTTTTATGTTTACCCATACCACAGTATGGTAAACATAGTGTCGTTGTCTGGATTGACCACTCGTCGTTCGTCCGTCCGTCTGTCCATCCATAGACACTTTACGCATAATGTGATAACTGAAACATTTCCAATCTTATCGCAACCAATTTTGGTATGTGAGTTTCCCAGCCTCAAATACAGATCAATTTCGAATATGGGTTTGATCCGACTAGTTTTCACTGAGTTGTGTCCCTTTTTCAAAAAAAATATTCACTCTTAAAAAAAATAAAAAATATTTAGATTGATTTTCTTGCTCAATTTAACTACCAAAAACAAAAAAATTAATAAATAGAAAATATATAATAAAATATTTATTTTTTTGAAATAATTAACCACACCAAATTTGTTTAAATCGGTCCAAAATCTTGTGTTATGTACTGGTAAATTTGTTTGGAGCGACATTAAATCCAATTCACCAATTCCATCCCATACCTTTGGACTACTTAGCTAGTGATAAGGCTATGTTATTTTCTGATGTCTCTTATGCCAATTGATGTGCAAATAATCTGATAAAGAAAGCTATGGTATCTAATTTAAAATAAAGATTCAACAATAAACATCACATGATATTAACAGTAGACTCGGATATCTGTGCTGTAGAGTGATATCTTCAGATGTCTGAGGTCATTATAATTGTTATTGGTTTAATAGAGAGGTCAGTGTTCAACATAAACAATTCCTGTGATTTGTTGACGGCTCTGCTATATAATTGATATTAATGTGTCAGCAGTGAGGTGGCTAACCTGTATACTATATTGTTGGTATAATTTGATACAGTATTATTGTAAACTTAAATTGGACTCTCTTAACCCGAAAATTCCATGTCCAGGTCACCTTTCACATCTAACCCGAGGTTGTGGTGGTTTAGCTGTACCAATGCATTCTCTTATTAAAATGCGAGTGACCCATAAATTCCAATAATTTGTTTTATGTACATTCTCTATAATAGTACATAACAGTATACTCTATAATTCAACACCAAAACTCCGATCATAGTAATTTATTATCGCCAAGGGATGGGTTAACATCTGCCGATCGTGATCGGCCTCTCATTGTTTCCTATTACCCTACCTACCTGGAAAAATTTGCGCTACCTCTAGAAATATTTAAATATATAGAAAAGTTAACTTATGCGACTGTCATTTGTATTGACTGTTCCAACATATATTTACCATAGAACACAACAGTTATGTTGCATTCTTCGATTTGTATGGTAGAAGTCTACATTTTAAATCTGGTCAATGTTCACTGATAAACATCGCCTCACAGGACATATTATTTTGAGGGAATTTCAATGATGCAATCATAATGGTAGCATTTTATTTCACCCATGGTAATTGCAGTCAATATTACCCGTAATTTTAGCGTGAAATTGAAAATAATGTTTTTTTTTAAATGCAAAATAAAAAAAATTGACATACCTACCTGTACCTACCTGGAATTTTTTGGCCACATAACAGGAAACAAATGATTTTTTTGCCTTTGCTATATCCCGTAAGACAGGTATACCGGTCCGGTGGTAGTGTGTGTAGTTTTCTCCGTCTCCCTGCATATGTCGCCTATATTACTTGTCGTACCTTTTTGGAAAGGAAATAGCATGGGCTATATGCTAGGATAACTCCGATCTTGTGCCAAGGCAGGGCTGTGTTACAGTGTAAATACGTGCAGTTACGTCATTTTAAGTGAAATTCGAGACTAATGAAGCTTGGAATTTATTTGTGTGTTCTCCAATAAGTTGAACGATATGATGGTCGAAATCAATGTCGCATTGCTCATAAACGATCATCCACGAGTGTCTCCAATGATAGGTTTGCCCATAAAAGCATCTGTTTGAGAGGGGGTCCTCGTAATGGCGTATGCGCAGTCATAATTTTGTAGGATTTCTGTTCAATGCTGGTTTGTGTGAAAAACTTCATATAGCTTTTTTCCATGGGACATAAACTCTATTTGTAGTTCCGCAAAGTATCACGCTACGGTAAAAAAAATTGAATACATGTGCTAATAGTCTACAAGCCGTATTTCTAATTGGATCATTACCAAATTTCATATGCATGTTCAGATCAATGTCTAGACGAGAAAATCCTGTTTTGGTTCCTGTCGGGCACACAAAATGACCGCCATCATGGATTCCTTTTTCACAGTCTACAGAATTTATACATCAATTTTCTTTAAACTTTGAGTGACTCATTATGACCCCAGGATGAGAATGTCCCATTTTGGATCCGGTTGGCCACCCCAAGATGGCCGCCATGGGGGCCATCTTGATTTTTTCTGCACTGTTGACAGGCTGCATTTATACATGAGTTTTCTCGAAACTTTTCATATTGACTCATCATGACCCCAAGATGCGAACAATCTATTTGGTTCCTGTTGGCCGCCATGGTGACCATCTTGGATTTCTTCCGCACAGTCTACATGCTGCATTTATGCTTATTATGGCTCTTAGATCCCAGTCAATTATCCTTAATGACCAACAAATTTGAATGTTTACTGAATTTTAGTCATTTTCAACTAGAATACAGCAGGTTCTTATTGGTGTTCGGAGCACATGCACATGTGTACACACCAGCATTGTGAGGACAATTTGGTTTATGAGGACATTTCTCCTTAATGAAGTCGTCGAAATGGTTTAAAAGTTTCTAGTCAATAACAGTCTCTTTCGGGAAGGTGTTCATTGAATATTGATAATTAGTCATTTAAGGACCTAAATTAGATTATGCTGAATACATACGGCTGTTTAAAGGATCAATTGAATTGAAATAATCTGTGTGTATATCAATTTCTGATAACATGTGGTTTCAACGTGGTCCTGACCTGTTGTTTCTGACGTCAGTGCCAGACTTCCTTATTTGGTAAACCTTGAATTGTCGCACATGCAGCTAAGTATTTTCACTGCCCATTCTATATTGATAAAACATGGGGAATTGCAGGAAAGTTGATTTTGACTAAAAGAGCAGGTTACCTCAATAGAGTGAAAGAAATAATTCATATCTATCAATCAGAAAGGTTCTATCAGAACTTATTTAAGTGGCGAGCATTACGGTAGTGGTCATGTCATTGCCTGTCATGATTGCTACATTGTCATTGACACTTACTTTTAGCTAAAAGAAATCTTTCACCTAGATTTTACAACTAGGTCAGGTGCTTAAGTGCTAAATGAGCTGGGATTAAAATACAAACTACTTCTCAAATGGAAATACACAATCAATCAGAATGTGGTTTTAAGACCTTCGTGAAATAAAAAAAAATTGTCCTCACAATGTTGGTGTGCAAATATGTGCATGTCCTCCCAATTCCATGCATACAAATGCAGATTTGAAATATTCTGAACTTGTCTGATAATTGTTAACACAAAGATGACACAAATAAACTAAATCCATGCTAATCATGAGTACACCCACAAGACGCTCTGTGTCGCTGACACATCTTCAAAGAATACCTCAATTGTCAAAAATTGTCTGGTGGCTGGGTGTCGTCGAATCAACCCGCACATATTCACTTGTCTTGGATGAGGGGGCGGTGGGAATTATATTCCACGAAGCGAATATATTTCGAGATGAATTATCAGTTTGAAAGAAACAATGACAATTGGAAACAGAAAAGGAAAGATTAAATTCCCATACATGTATGTAATAATGAATGAAATTTGCTAGCTTATTGTCCACTGCAGACCGGATCTTGCTAAACTAACATTTGGAAAACTAAATGTTGTCATCTTCCTCTAACTGAGTCTCAATCTTGGTAAAGTTATTTTTAATTTTGAGTCAGATGTTGATGTTTTGATATGTGCAATGCTTCAGCGAGGTGGGATGGCCTGAGAATCAATATTTTAATTTTGTGTAGCATTGGCCTGAATTGATTTATTCTCATATGTCCAGATATGACCTTAGCTGTTGAAAGTGACATTTGACACTAATTGAACCTGCTTACAGTTGCGTGCCGGTGGGGCCTGATTTGACAATTTTATGAAGAAGCGAGAATGTTAAATAATGATAAGAGCACACAGGCCGGTTATATATCAAAACGCTCTGCATCCCACATAGATTCCATTTACCTAGGTCAGAACATCCATGCTGATTCACAGTCCTCAAAGTTCCTGAAAGTCTGCTGGTGGGTTTGTTCAGCACGTACATGTACATGAGAACAAGAAAACTGGCACTGTGTCAGTGAATATTTTTGATACAATATGTGCCTCAGACATGCAGGTAGAATATGCTGTGTGAGTCATTTCAGACATCTAACTAGTTGATGAAATAAACTTGTTTTCATTTCAAGGTCAAATCATCGACATGTTTCAAATCAGTATATTTTTTTCACATGGTCATACTGTATCTGCATGTCTGGGACGCATTTTGAACCAAAAATTAGGTTATGTTGTTCTCATGTACGTGCCATGATCCCACTAACAGACTTACAGGAGGTATTCTTCTGAATATTTAGCTCACATGGGTTATGTAGCGATTCTCCGAAGACCCATAACTCCGAAGGTCCGATTCTCCGACGCCCCGATTCTCCGAAAGCCCACAACTCCGAAGTCCCGATTCTCCGAAATCCCATAACTCCGAAAACCCATAACTCCGAAGGCCTATAACTCCGAAGGCCTATAACTCCGAACGCCCATAACTCCGAAGATCTATAACTCCGAAGGGCCGATTCTCCGAAGGTCCGATTCTCCGAAGATCATGTTTTATCGCTTATTAAATAGTGTACAGTCCAGTGACGGAGTCAATGGGGCCCTAGGGAAGACCGCCCCCCAAAAAACGTGTCAAATGTCATGTAAACGTCCGGAAATCCCTCGTGTATGGTTATATTTTGTATGGAACATGTACATGTAGATAATATATCCCACCCCCCTGGAATCAGGAATCCAGCTTCAAATTTACCATGGAATCCGGCCTCCAGCTTCAAATTGACACTGGAATCCGGCGTCCAATTTCAAATTAAACCTGGAATCCGGCGTCCAGCTTCAAATTGACGTCTGGAATCCGGCGTACGGTCCAAAATGGGTGGAATCCGGCGTACGAAAAGGGGGGAAGGGGCCCTCATATATTGGAAACGTTAACTATGTATTATAATAAGGTGATATCTACACCACCAGTAGTGTGCGACAACCCTTAATTTTCCACAGAATGCTTAACTTTATGTAAGAAATACAATTATTTTGCCACAATGTACGTCTTAATACAATTAATATGATTAAACTGTGCACATCCGACTGCATTGGGGTGATTTGATGCAATCAAGTTCATTTTATATATGAAAAAAGGACAAGTTCTTCCCCGTTCACCCCTGTACATTTTACTCTGGCATCTCATGGGCCAACGTAACGTTATAGTATCTGGTGTATCATCAGTGGCGGGCCAGAATTCCCATTTAGGTGGGGGCAGTAGGAAAAGTTTGAATATGTTGATGCCCCATGAACGATTTCCGGGCGTTTACATGACATTGGACATGTTTTGGTAGGGCCCCATATTGTCTGAAATAGCAAGTAGAGATTTAATGGGGGCAGTAGGAATTTTGGGACCCCTTGGCTTCGCCACTGGACTGTACACTATTTAGTTAACGATAATACCCCGATAAAACAAAATCTTCGGAGAATCGGACCTTCGGAGAATCGGACCTTCGGAGTTATGGGCCGTCGGAGAATCGGGCCTTCGGAGTTATAGGTCTTCGGAGAATCGGCCCTTCGGAGTTATAGGTCTTCGGAGAATCGGCCCTTCGGAGTTATGGGCTTTCGGAGAATCGGATCTTCGGAGTTATTGGCCGTCGGAGAATCGGGTCTTTGGAGTTGTGGGCCGTCGGAGAATCGGGTCTTCGAAGTTGTGGGCCTTCGTAGTAATAGGTCTTCGGAGAATCGGTCTGACACCCTCACATGTCTGTCATAGCCACAACCATTGGGAGCTATATGAAATGCAGTTCATGTTGATAGTTAACTTTACTATGTAGTATGTACTTCACTTGCTGACAATTATTCTGACTGGGATAAAAATTACAAAAACTGTAAGATTCACAAGACCTCATCTGACCTTGACCTTAAATATATGTACATGTATACAAAGCTCCAAAGAGATGACAATTATTATCTTCTACACCAAATTTTGGCCTGATGTCATAGTATTCTGGGTGTCTGTATTATATCATATAAATTATGTCAATTCTACTTTAATAGTGATCATATAATTTATATGATCACTATTAAAGTAGAATTGACATAATTTGTATGAATTACTAGTGGTTCAGATTTATTTGTCATTTTGTTTAATATTATTTTTGTTTTAATGTACAATGTATGTATAATTTACATTAGCCCTTTTAATTGATGTGGGCATTACACTTTTCAATTGAGATGGCAAGACAAATTCTAGCTACCATTTCACCATCAGTGAGTTTGGAAATTGAATATATATTTGCTATCTTCTATATTTATGTGCTGTGAAAATGCATACTTTGTTCAAATCAGAATGATAAATTAGTTACAATGCAGTAAAGTTTTATCACATGTCAGAACAAAATTGAGTTGTTTTAAAAGTTAGTGGAAAACTGACACCTAGCTGTAGATTGGCTTTATGGTTTCAATATGTCTAAATAATGTCTTCTGAGTATAAGAAGCATGTTTTTGTCACTTTTGCTATTTGTTTCATATTGTAATGACTGTTAATTTTATTTTACTCTGTTTTCTGTGAATAAAATTATGTTGAATCAATTTTCGTCATTCAATCTAACTCTATGAGATGGGCTTATTGGCACCTTAAATGTGGTCAACTTGACAGAGTTCCAGGTTTCATCAAATTGTGAATATCGGGCTGACTATTGATAATTTTTCGATAACATAAATTTGTCACAAATATGAAAATATGACATGACATTTTTAGTAAAATTATATGGTGCTATATATTTAATGGCTATAATGTACATGTGGGACCTCAAGCTGATGTTTATGACCACTGTTAGAGTTGGAAACTGCTACCATTTGGCTTAGCACTGCAATTTTGGACATTTCAGTGCCCCTTGTGTGTACTACAGTACATATATTGAAAATGTTCCGTCTGATGATATGTTACACAACATGATTTCACTTGTTGTTGTAACTGTTGTGTTCAATGTGTTGTCCAAACAATTTCAGTCATGTTTCACAATCCTGGGTCACTTTTGGAGAAAACTCCTTAATTCATTTGTAGTAATCGATATAAACCATTGCATGTTGTAAATTTTTTACTGACTATTTGTAGATATCCTCAAAAATTGGTTATCTATGTTGATAGGTGTTTTATTTATTTTTTCCCACCTTATTGAAACTGTTACCTTGGCCATCTTAAGTTGGAAGGGACACTTTTAACTCAACCTATTGTTACAAAATATTGTGATATATCACTGGGGATGAAATTACTCATATTCTGGTAGACCTCAATTGCTTCACTTCTATCAGCCAACTGCAGACACTGAAATGCCAAAACATTTTAACCTGTTTGATCCCAGGTAGTCACATTGTCTAGACGAAGGGTACAATTTCAGCACGAATATAAGTGTCCCCAGGCCCCAGCATCCATCTTTATGCCCATCAATCAAACTTCGTTGTCTGAATGGTATATTTATCAATGGCATCAAATGTTGGTATGTGGTATAATTACAAGTAAACACATATCACATTTGGTCCGGCCCAACAACTACAGTAATGCTCTATTAATCAACCCCTTAACCACAGCAGAAAACTTTTCAGGATTTAGTCGGAAATATGGCTTGTTGCCATTCATCGGAAAGCTCTCGGCGAGAGCTTTCCAATGAATGGCAACAAGCCATATTTCCGACTAAATCCTGAAAAGTTACCCATAATTCTGCTGTGGTGAAGGGGTCGATTAATTAGAGCATTACTGTATTATTGACCGATGTATGTACATTTTCAACTTATTTGAAGAATATGTAGTTTTTTGTGGGGTTATCCGATTGACAAGTGTAGAATTTATTAATCAATCACCTCCAAACTTGTTAGGTATCGTAATAAAAAGAGGACGTGACTAAAATTAGAAATTGGTTCCATTCAGACAATATTCAACTGAGTTATTGCCCTTTTTCAATATGGAATATTTTGTTTCTGAGTTGTTCAGATGATAACTTGAGTTCTATACAATGCACTGATTAAGTTCGAATTTGGGTCTGGCAATGTTCGAATTTCTGAAACTTCGCATAGGGTCATGGTAAGTATTAGTTTCCGACCGAGGTATGGGTCATGTATGGCGGCGAGAGACCTGTTGAAAAGCGATGGTACAACCGAGTCCCCCATAGGGAGATGAGGTTCCTCGCGAGAGACAGTTCTTCTCGCCGCCATACATGACCCACACCGAAGTCGGTAACGAACTTACAGACATTCTTTTCACATGTACACCACTTTAAAAGCTACATTAAATTGAATTTGAATATTCGAATGGACCCATCCGACAACCTATCTGATTTGCGATTCAGTCAGCTAGATAACAGCGATGATCATTTCCGTTTAATTCAGAATTGACGTTGCAATGAAATTCTGGTGGAATTTTACGGATATATGATGTAATGCATTCGCATGCACTTTTGGTGTCATGTTGACACAATTTGTATCCAAAAAGTATTGATTCATCCCTTCAGATACTTCACATTTATTATTTATTTGCGCTTAATTAAGCGCAAATATGTGTCTCAATTTATTTGCGCTTAAGCGCAAATACTTACCACTCCCTTACTTCTCTCTGATTGTGAATGATTGAGTCCATCTCATAGTATATTATTATGGGCCCATAGTAATAGCCCCATACAGGCTCGAAAGTTGAAAAAAAACATATTTCCATATGCATATCAGCATCTCTGTCCCTGGTGTCCGAATAATTGGTACCTCATTCCCAGAGCTCTAGTATATTTTATTAAAGGGACGTCTCCTGTACAGATATATACCATTTCCATGGCCATAAAAAGGGAATTAGGGGTTACTTCCCTTATATGGTGTACTTATTGACTTGAAATAGGGGGAAAAACCCTATTTTCATATTATCAGCATCCCTGTCTCCATCAATTTGTGTCTCCATCCCAGAGATCTAGTATATTTTATAAAAGAGACATACCCTGCACAGATCTACCATTTCCATGGTCATAAAAGGAATCTAGGGGTTACTGGGGGATTGCTTCCCTCATATGGTGGGCCTATATAGACTTGAGTGATGTGTTTAGGCCTGTGCCATTTAAAATTAATTCAGGGGGGATCAATGAATATTAATTTTTATTTGCGCTTAAGGTAAATGATTTGCGCTTAAGCGCAAATGATTTACGCTTAAGCGTAAATATTTGCGCTAAAGCGAAAATGATAGAGGTTATTTGCGCTTAAGCAAAGCGTAAATGAATAATAAATGTGAAAAGGGCCTCCCATAGGCGGCATTACATATGATTAACTCTGCGCGCCACATTGTTGATGTGTTCATGGATGTAAACAATAACCCGACTCTGTTATTGTTTAAATCCATGAAACATTGTCTATCGCCGAGTTGATCCGGTGGTGGGGACCCGAGTCAAACAATATGGGAGGTGTGTAATAAATGGAACCATCTTTGTGAGTACGTCCGTAATGTGACCCCATAACGTAACTAGTTTATGAAACAATCTGTGCTTGTGTGTTTCATTGTGGGGACATGCAAATGTCCTTACAATGTATGGACTTCCAGATGTTGTGCATAATAGTGAAGTAATGAATCGAACCAGCCATATGAGGACGTCCTCACAATGTGTCCCCACAACTACGGTCCCTTTGAAAATATAGTTATAGAGCTAATTATACAATTTAGTACAATACCGAGAAACTGTGCATCACTTGTGAATATATCAACCCTGTAGCTCCATGGGAAACATGTGTCCCCATAACGCTGGTTTCTGGTTGGTTTCTCATGGGGTCCCCGCAACGTAACCTATACAAACAAGGGTGTGTGTGTGCGGGGGTGCGTGTGTGATTCGTCAACAATTTCCTTTAGCACGGGCTACAGTTCGTACCTTTGGTCCGATTATTATGAAATTTGTCATGGATGTTGACATTGACATGTAGATGGGAACGAGTCATTTTGGGGTCATTCGGGAAAAAAACATGGCCGCCATCGGCCATCTTGGATTTCAAAATTAAATCCATTAGCACGGGCTACAGGCCGTACTCTTCGTCTTATTGTCATGAAATTTGTCATGGATGTTAACAATGACATGTAGATGGGAACGAGTCATTTTTGGGTCATTCGGGCAAAAAACATGGCCGCCAGCAGCCATCTTGGATTTTACTCTTTGTATGACTAAATCCTTTAGCACGGGCTACAGGTCGTACCTTTAGTCTGATCATCATAAAAATTTTCATGGCTGTTGAAATTGGAATGTAGATGGGAACGAGTCATTTTGTGGTCATTCCGACAAAAAACATGGCCGCCAGCGGCCATCTTTGATTTCAAAATTTATTTCATTAGTACGGGCCACAGGTCGTACTGTTTGTCTGACCATCATGAAATTTGTCATGGATGTTAATATTGACATGTAGATGAGAACGAGTGATTTTGGGGTCATTCGGCCAAAAAACATGGCCGCCAGCAGCCATCTTGGATTTTACTCTTTGTATGACTAAATCCTTTAGCACGGGCTACAGGTCGTACCTTTAGTCTGATCATCATAAAATTTGTCATGGATGTTAACAATGGCATGTAGATAGGAATGAGTCATTTTGGGGTCATTCGGCTGAAAAACATGGCCACCAGCAGCCATCTTTGATTTAAAAATTCAATCCATTAGCACGGGCCACAGGTCGTACTGTTTGTCTGATCATATCATCATGAAATTTGTCATGGATGTTAATATTGAAATGTATATGGGAACTATTAATTTTGGGGTCATTCGGCCAAAAAACATGGCCGCTGGCAGCCATCATAGATTTGACTCTTTGCATGACTAAATCCTTTAGCATGGGCTACAGGTCATACCTTTAGTCTGATCATCATAACATTTGTCATGGCTGTTGAAATTGGAATATAGATGGGAACGAGTCATTTGGGCTCATTCGGACAAAAAACATGGCCGCCAGCGGCCATCTTGGATTTCAAAATGCAATCCATTAGCAAGGGCTACAGGTCGTACTGTTCATCTGATCATCATGAAATTTGTCATGGATGTTAATATTGACATGTAAATGGGAACAAGTAATTTTGGGGTCATTCCCTGGTCATTCGGCCAAAAACATGGCCGCCAGCAGCCATTTTGGATTTTACTCTTTGCTTGACTAAATCCTTTGGCACGGGCTACAGGTCGTACCTTTGGTCGGATCATTATGAAATTTGTCTTGACTTTTGACATTGACATGTAGATGGGAACGAGTCATTTTTGGGTTATTCAGCATTAAAACATGGCTGCCAGCGGCCATCTTGGATTCTACTCTGCATGACTAAAGCTATCAAATGTTTTTGAATTGTTGGAAAACATAGCCGCCAGCAACCATCTTAGATTTTACTTTTATATACATGTATATATATATATATCTTCATGTTGATAAACTAGTATTAGACATTCAACTTTCCACATTCCTAATCACCCCATCGACAGTAACACATTAAATTATTCCCTTTCCAAGTTGAGCTACAGTGTCATTGACACTTTCATTGAGAACGGGAAGGATTTCGGCGAATTTGACGGCAAGAAAGGGTGGCTCGCCCATAATACCCGATAGAAACATCACCCCTCACCCCGTGATAACAGGGGTATGGACGGTAAGGATTTAGGCTAATTAATTTGGCAGCAGGAGTGGGTGGCACGATCAAAATACACCATATAACCACCCCTACCCACCCCTCACCGGGGGGGGGGGGGGGGGAGGGGTCCCACCAGAGGATGTGGACATTGGGTACGCCCAAATACCGAATAGAAACACCCCAACCCTCACCCCCGGGGAAGGGTACCTCAAATAACGCATATAAACACCACACCCCTCACATCCGGGCGGGGTGGGGTGGGTCACAACCCAAGGGTGAAGATGGGATATGAACCATGTTCGAGAACGGTAAGGATTTCGGCCAATTTGACGACAGGGGTGTGTGGCCCGCTCCAAATATCCCATATAGACACCCTACCCTCATCCCTGGAGGGTACCACCCTGCTGGGGTGAAAATGGGGTATGGAGCATTTTATTAATTATTCGCAAAAACATTCCTCTGTTGGTTAATATTACGGCATGTGTAGGTGGCACGCCCCAAATACCCCATAGAATGGGGTATGGACCGTTATCAAGAACGGTAAGGATTTCGGCCAATATGACGTCATTGTTGGGCGGCCCGCCCTCAAATATAGTCATAGAAACACCCCCACCCTTACCGCGGGTGGTTCTACCCGAGCGGGTGAAAATGGGGTCCGGGGTGGGGGTGGGGTGTTTCTATGGGGCGCATTTGGGATGTGCCACCCACCGTTCTCGAAAATAGTCCATACCCCATTTCACCCCCTCGGGGTGGTACCTCCGGGTGAGGGTGTTTCTAGGGGGTAGTTGGAGCGGGCTACCCACACTGCTGACGTCAAATTGACCGAAATCCTTACCGTTCTCGAAAATGGTCCATACCCCATTTTCACCTCCTGTGTGGTTCCCCCAGCGTTCAGGGGTGGGCTGTTTCTATGGGACATTTGAGCGGGCCATCCATCCATGCCGTCAATTGGCCGAAATCCTTACCATTTTCGAAAATGGTCCATATCCCACGTTCACCCCCTAATTGGTTTAAGTACGCTAAAACCCAGTTTTACTCCCATAAACCTGGTTTAACTACTGTAAAACCAAGTTTAAACCCTACTTAAACCTAGTTTAAACTGGAGTTAAACCTGGTCTAGAATAAAACCTAGTCTAAACCAGAGATGCCGATTCGGACCCATGGGTTTCAGACAACTGGTGGGAATTTTTTGGACTTCAAGTCAAGCCTTGAAATACTGTGTCTGTCATTTGCAGAATGAGGTCCCCAGAGGGTGAATTTGGTGATGTGCATCACTAAATTCACCCTCTGGGGACCTCATTCTGCAAATGACAGACACACTATTTCAAGGCTTGACTTTGACGATATATCACTGGCACCCAATGAATGACCTGAAGATTTATACCAGCAATTACAATCAATTGTTGATGATAGTTTGTTGTGAATTGATTTCACATCATGGTGTTCTTCAAGATGTTATGAAGAACTTTCACCAACACTCAAAAATTTTGTTGTCCTAACATGGTTAAGATTATTGCATCCAAAATTGACAAAACTTGTGAAAAAACGATACGGGACAGAACTTCGTTCTCGGTCATTGTCATCCATCAAAGCCGAAATTGCCCAAGCCTTGGATGTTGGATGAACTTTCCTTTAGTGAGGATGTGAAAACATTACGTTCGACATCGGACATTTCAGACAGACCGACAACAACAGACCCCAAAGTCATGTCCATTGTGCAAACAGGCACGTCGCTCAGAATTTCATCATTACCTCAGCAAATGTCCATTTCTGTCTGATAGTGACAGTAGGTTTTTGACAAAGTCAAGGTCGATCACAGTCGATGAGGTTGTTGACTCGGACTCTGAATTCGAATGCGAGACGTGTGCAAGTTAAGAAGTCTCTGTTTCTTAATGCATTCTCTTAAGCAACACACAGTTACACTGACCATCGATTCTGGTGCAGAGACAAACATGATAAAGTCGTCCGTTGCAGCTAATCTCGGGCTAAAAGTGACGAAGTCTTATCAGCAGGTGTTGCAGGCAGATGGAAAGTCTCATCTAAATATAGTTGGTGAAACGCGACTCATTCTCACGTGAGATGGTAACAAGCTCGACTTGGAAGCACTAGTTGTGGAAGACCTTGATGTTGACGTCTTAGCAGGAGTACCATTTATGACTGTTATCGATGTGGGTGTACGGCCTGCAAAACAAAGGTGATAAGAGTTCGTATTTGTATGGACACCAGGCCCGTGGACCGCATGCCGTCTGGCATGCCAATGCTCATGTTCTTAAAGCTCCAGCACGAAAAACAACTGTGCGGCCAGCGGATTTTCTTAAACTTGTATTACCCAAAGACATCGAATGTGATTCTTTACTCGCCCTTGAACCTAGAGTCGACAACAAGTCATCTGCACATACACTATGGCCATAGCCTCGTATCCTGCAATTGGTTGGCAATACGCATTGCATTTGCAATGACACTTCAATGCAACAAACATTTTGGGCAAGTACTACAGAATGAGAATGAGACTGGAAAACTAATAAATGACAATGGAGAGTCACAACCTCCTCATTTAAGCACCCAGGATGTGCCTTCTACATCCATTACTAGAAGAAACGTGTCATCACGCATTAGGTCATCACTCACAAGGAGTAGTTGTGGATCCAGACAACATTCTTCCAGCTGATATAAACACAGAATTCCTAACGGCTCTGACTGATTATGATAATTTTTTCGACACCATCTTTCCTGGCTACAATGGGTTCTGCTGAAAGTTTGAGAATGTTGTAAACATGGGACCTGTTCAACCACCTCAACATAAAGGACATGTTCCACAATACTCAAAGTATTAGTAGAGCTTCAGGATAAATTCGATGAACTGGAGGATCTTGGGGTATTCCTGAAACCGGAAGATATTGGTATGGTGGCAGAATACTTAAATCCCTCGTTCTTGATAAAGAAACTGAGTGGCGGATACACGCTTGTCACAGCATTTGCCGATGTAGGGCGATACAGTAATCCACAACCATCCACCATACCAAACGTCAATTCAACACTCAGAAAAATTGGCCAGTGGCGTTACATTGTTATGTCAGACCTCACAAAATTTTACCAGATCCCTCTTGCAAAACCACCTGCCAAATATTGTGGTGTAGCTAAACCTTTCAAAGGGGTTCGCACATATGCGCATGCCGCCATGGGCGTGCCCGGGTCTGAGACAGCTCTCGAGGAACTCATGTCACGTGTTTTGGGTGAAAGAAGGAGTGGTCGTGAGGTTAGCAGATGACTTATTTTGTGGCGGAAACACGCCAAAGGAAACTAATAAACAATTGGATCCGATCCTACAGGCTGAATGTGATCTCAAATTGTCGGCTGCGAAAACTGTCATCGCACCACAACACACAATGATTCTTGGATGGGAATGGTGTGATGGGAAAATACAAGCAAGTGGGCACAGAGTGGCTGCACTTTCTACATGTGATCGACCGAAAACCATACGCGGGTTACGTGCATTCAAAGGAGCATAATTGTTTTTGGCTAGAGTCATACCACAGTGCACACAAGTGATTTCACCTTTAGATAGCATTGTTGCAGGTTGTGCTTCACAAGACACACTCATGTGGTCGGAGGAGCAGATCACATCATTCGCGGCTACCCAGAGTCATCTGACTAACAATACAGCAATCATATTTACCGATGGTTCTGTGAAACAATGTGAGATCGGAGCTACTTTATATGCAGTCGGAGATGGCAAGCCGGCTCTAGCTAGTTTCTTTAGTTAAAAATTGCGGAAACAACAAGTCACATGGCTTCCTTGTGAGATCGAGGCCTTGAGTATTACAGCGGCTGTCAAGCACTTCAGTCCTTTCATAGTTCAGAGTGACAACCAGACATGTGTTCTCACAGGCAATAAGCCTTGTGTACAGGTGTTTGAGAAACTATGCCGAGGAGAGTTTTCAGCAAGTCCCCGAGTTTCGACATTCTTGACAGCTGTAAGCAGATATCATGTCAATTCGACAATTCAAAGGCTACACAAATCTTGTTTCGGATTTTTGCCGGTCGTCACTCAGCAGACTGTACAAACAAGATTGTAGAATCTGCCTGTTTGTGGCAGAAACAGAGGACTGTGTGGTCCGTCAGACGACTACACAAGACAACATAGCAGGGAATGTTCGCTCACCATTCTTCAAAAGGGCTCCATGGCTTCAGACGCAGGTTGATTGTCGAGATTTGCATCATACACATGCACAAGTTTGAAGCAAGAAATCGGAGCTACTTTATATGCAGTCGGAGATGGCAAGCCGGCTCTAGCTGGTTTCTTTAGTTCAAAATTGCGGAAACAACAAGTCACATGGCTTCCTTGTGAGATCGAGGCCTTGAGTATTACAGCTGCTGTCAAGCACTTCAGTCCTTTCATAGTTCAGAGTGACAACCAGACATGTGTTCTCACAGGCAATAAGCCTTGTGTACAGGTGTTTGAGAAACTATGCCGAGGAGAGATTTCAGCAAGTCCCCGAGTTTCGACATTCTTGACAGCTGTAAGCAGATATCATGTCAATTCGACAATTCAAAGGCTACACAAATCTTGTTTCGGATTTTTGCCGGTCGTCACTCAGCAGACTGCACTAACACGATTGTAGAATTTGCCTGTTTGTATTGCCCGTATTGGAAATAGCAAGATTTTTCGCTTCTCATTTAGCATTGTTACTCAAGTACCAACAGTTGGATTTGAATATCTTTGGAATAGTGGAGTCAATATAGGAAAATATGGACATGAACACTTAACCCTTTGGCGAGTAGAACGACATATATGTCGTCTATCGGTTGAGGATTAGAATGACATATATGTTGTTTCAGGAAGTGTTATTTTATGTAGACATAACTTCAATAAATCATCTGATTTATAAATGATTTCTTTTGGAGTTATTATGATTAATATAATGTCCCAAATGTATAAGTGCAATCGATTATGATAACACATGTTTAAAAAAATGCACATAAATTAAAACGAATTATTGGACCCTTTTGACCCGAACTTGTTAATAATTATTGCCATGACGTTGACGTTCAATTTACTCATGACGTCATGTATATGATGTTACAGATACTCTCCAATGGGTTAACTTTTGGAATTCATATGTTGGATTTGTCAGAGAGGCGGTTTTGAAAATTTACAGTCATGTTTATGATCTTCAGTGTAACTTTTAGAGGCTATCAAATTTGAACGATTTTCTATCAAAATATAATATGGCTGCTGGCAGCCATCTTCAATTTTACTCTTTGTATGATCCACTAAATTGTTTAGCATGCCCTACAACTGACATTTTTCATCTGATTCATCCCAAACTTCATATGAATCATCTAGTTTCATCATAAATTCAATCCCTTCATTGTCTTACTTTAACTTTCCTTATTCTTAATCGTCCCATTAACTGCAAAGCATATCATTTTACAGAGAATGGTGGTATTTATCGACCCATTTCGATGCCTGGGAAAAATTCAAAAACAAATAATATTATAAGATATATTTTGGAGCGTATACCACAATGTGGCTTTAAAGAACCAGTCGCTCTCAATTTCTGATCGCCTCAATACCATTGTTCACTATAATCAATAATATTTTATATTATTTTTTGCAGTTGTTCCTCGATGATGCAAGAATAAAGAACTTCACTTCTTGTTACAAAGGTAAGTATATGTTAGCTAATTGGTTTCTGATCTTTTATGACAGCCCTGAGATTCTGATTTCTGTATGCTCTCATGCTTGATTGATTTTGAGGAGGCCTCTCACACAGAGGAAATTGTTGACTTTTCTACCCTAATTATTACATAGTAGTCGTTGAAGTCAAAATGTGATATCAATAGTATGGGCTCTCATTACCCGAGGTGTCACCTGAAATGGGAATTTCAGCGACCACCATATCTATGTACCCCAACTATTCTAATTTCGGGATCCGGTTGTTGCGGGGTCAATATAGGGCGCAAAATATGATTTTTTTCATATTTTCCTCACCCTATTTTTATGCATTTTTCGGGTTAGTTCCTGTGATGTTCATCAGTCTAAGATTCTTAAGCTGTATTCAATTTATCTTTTTCTTCATTTGATATGGATGGCAGTTATGTGAGCGGTATTAAAAATGGTAAACAGTTGCCAGATAATCGATTGACGTTTGAGCTGTGACGTATTTCGCTAATCGTGAACATATTTTTTTTCGCTGATTCAGCTTAATGTGTCTGTTTCAACTCTGTTTAACAAATACTTGTCAGATGTTGTCACCATATGTATATATTTTTGTGATTCGTGGCATATCTGCTATTGGATGGTTTTCATATTATGGCATTGTGGTGTACGCAGCGCGAATGCAGGGCACAAACTTACCCCTCCCCCAAAACGATATTTAGTGACACGTTTGACAAATAGTCAGATTTCTTACGTCATATCACATTTTTGCTAAATAATCTGAATTATTTCTGTTACTTCGCCACGAAGGAACTGAAGGAAGCAAGCGAAAAAATCAAATGACGAAAGCGAAAAAAGATCATTGTTATATTGCTTGCTTCATTTGGATTGTTCATTTCCTTCGGTTCCTTCGTGCAACATTATGTTGTTTTTTTGCTTTTGGCGGTTCCTTCGCTTGCTATGCAAAGTATCCGAAGCAAATGAAGGAACCGCTGAAACCCAACAACAACAACGAAGAAAAAAGTTTTTCTTGGTTCTTGGTAGATGTTGGGTTTTGGCGGTTCATTCGCTTGCTTCGGATACTTCGTGAAGCATGTGAAGGAACCGCCAAAGGCGAAAAAACAAACGAAGCAAGCGAAATAACAATGATGTTTTTCACTTTTGCCATTTGATTTTTTTTTGCTGGCTCCATTTTATTTTTTCACTTCCTTCGGTTCCTTGAACTTCCTTCATAGTTGAAATTATTTCGCTTATTTGTGGTGGAAACAGGACACCATAAATATAAGTAAATCCGATAATAAAACGTTGAAATAACTTGCACAATATAGCGCATTCATTAAGGATATCGCACAATGTCCTGCAGTTTGCAACATACAGAAAATTTAACCTAGAACATAAATACATAATCATGAATAATGCTGACCAAATTGTGACAAAAACCAAATCAGAAAAAAGAGCCCATACGCGTGTGACATAGCATGTATGGGTTCACTAACACCATGCCCAAATGCGTGTGATATAAACAAATTACAAAGAAATACAAATTTAAGACAAATTACTATATATGGCAAATTACTATCCATTGTCAAACACCAATTATATATAAATTACATAAAATAAACATTATCATGAGATACGAATGCCTGAATGATATGAAGATGAAATAAATAGGATGACTGTGATAAATGAACAAAGATGAAATGCAGTAAAATTAGCCCTTGCCATCAATTGGTATGATGTAATCCACGATTATTTAACACATATAAAATATGAAATGTCAAGGAACCTGGGATTGCAAACATGACCCATGTGTAACACAGATGAATAATAATAACTTACAAATTGGCGGGTAAGTAGAAGCATACTTCAAATTGTCAAGTTAAATGTTCAAATATCAAATGTATCAAATATCACAATGTTCAAATCAAATCAGTCTCGTTCCACCAAACACAGCTCAACATTTAAAAGTTGGTCTCGTTTAACAGTACCACAATTGAACGTCAACTTGATCACATCCTTAATAGCGACCACAAACATATCACTTGTGATACACTCCCCCGTGATTAAGTAGACGCATGCGACTTTTCAACATCACAGTTGATGACCTCACATAATAGTCTTTGGAACTTTCCTTAGCATGGCGGAGTTTTTCGAAGAAATCAATCAACATCTGGCGATCATAATCAGGGGTGTGTCCCATCCTTACGGTCTATTTTCTTCCAGCTGAGCAGTATACATGTCCTCACCAATAACCCAGCTTGCAACACAAACGGCATGATCTATCCGAGTGGATAAAAAAATCATGACTCAACAGTTCTTAGGAATAAAATTGCTGAATCGATTTCCTTCAACTTGTAATTTGAACATGCAGCCTGTTTATCTTCGACAAATCCAAATTGATGTTGTAACAAAAACTATCCGAAATCAGTCACCTTCTCAATCCCAGCACTTCTCTTGCTCATTATGAAGGATATTCAATTGATCTGGCATCTCAGAAATTTTGTCCCATGAACCGAACCCATGCTTTACATCAAATTCACCACATGCTAACATATCATCCACATCACAAGCTAATCGCTTAGCTTCTTCTGCTGAATTAACAGACTGTAATAGATTGTCGACATACATGTTCCTCATGGCAACCATAGCGGTTGTTCCACTTAGCTTATCCCTGCAAGTTTGCAAATGTAGTGATCATGGATACGATTGGGAGACATGCCCCACCAAATGAACCGATGTGAGTGCTGATTTATTTCTTAAAGTCTAACAGAGGTGAACATCTACGATATGTCTGTGGGAACTTCTCTCAGTCGCATGAGAACGGACACAAAATCGTTTACGACGTTCGGAACTTTAGCCCAGTAGTCCTTCAGCCTATGTCCCATGTAAGAGGTTGACGAATTAAAAACAATTATCATACATGTAGGTGTTAAATCTGATTCTGGTTTCAGATTATTGTGATGGAGAATGTAATGGACTCGTCTCTGGTGTGGTTCAGTGCCTGGCATAGTCAGTTTGCGTGCAACGTTCATATTAGATGACGTAATGGGGGCCTAGACAACAGCGATATTTTTCGGCGGGAAATTATATTGATATAAACTCCACAATAGCTGGGCGATCTGCTTCAAATCAACACCAAATGAACAGTAACCAACAACATCTATCTAAGTATTGAGATTCGATGCCTACCAACTTTTCGTTACTTATAAAATAACACTCCGAAACACGTGTTCCCTAATTTCGAGGTAAACAATGCCACCTAAACGACCACCAGCCAGCTCCACTTCTAGCGCCAGTGGCGACGACAGCATCGTCAAAGATAAAATCAAAACAGCACCACCTAAGAAATTCAAACAGTCAGACATTGGACAATCTGGTCAACAGAAGTTCTCTTTTGGGAAAACACCCTCTGATAGCTCGGACACTTCCATTGGTAAGGTGCTTGCAGAAATGAATGCCAAGCTGGATAACTTAGTGACAAAATCCGACCTAGAAAAGAGCATTGAGCCACTTGTCACGACAGAAAGTTTAAACAGCATCATCACAAACCTGAGGGGTGAATTCGACAAAAAACTGGAGGGCGTGAAGGACATTTGTGACAGTAAGGTTTTTGACACCGAAACCTGGATGGATCAAATGGATTCCAAGCTGATTCAACTTACGAGTGAGGTCCAGGACAGGAACAATGAAGTCATGGAGTTAAAAGAGGAAATGAGAGAGTTAAAAGAAAAAAACAACAGACTTGAACAGCAAACACGAAAAGACAGCATTCGTGTTTTTGGAGTGCAAGACGACAGTGCCTCAGAAACAATTGATCAATGTGAAAAGAAACTTGTGAAAATTATTCAAGACAAACTTCATCTCCCGATAGAACAACGTGACATTAGCATTGCCCACAGAATTGGTAAATTTGCTGCAAATCAAAAATATTCAAGAAGTGTAATTTGCCAATTTGTTTCTAGAAGAGCTAAAAATGATGTCATAAGAGAAAGGAAATCGTTAAAGGGACAGGGAATCGTGATAAAAAAAGACTTGACAGACATAAACAGTTCCCTCTTAAAAAATGCAAGGGACTCCTCATCGGTGGAAGATTCCTGGTCTGTCGGTGGGAAAATTTACATAAAATATAACGATAAATCAAAAAGCATCAAACAAATCTCAAAATTGAGTGACATCTAAATTTCGACATTTCAACATACGCATATATCAACTCCAATTATATTAGATATTGTCATTCCAGTCTACTAAATTTCTAATTAATACTACACTCAGTAGTATCTACAAAATCCTGCAAATAAACAAATTGTGATATTTCAATGAGCCTTACTGTTGACCAAAGAAAACATGGTTTTCTGTCTCAAACAGTTAAACTTAGCACACGAACATTGCACATCATGACTTCCCTGTTCAAAACACTTAGAATCAGTTTAAGTGAATACATCATTAAGCAAATCTGACATAATCAATCTTTAACATTCATAATATGTCACTAAATTCTGATATATGTTCGATGCCTAAGACAACTGTACTCTCAATGTCTCATTAACACAATACAAGGGCTACAATAATGTGGTTTCCTTTAATCATCATATGCCTCAACAACTACATGTATAACTCTGTACAATGTTAATTACTCTGATACTAGTATGTCAATTTATCATCATATTCTTTAAATAACTTTCAACCAGTTCACCTATGTCCCTTTAACAACTTTTGCATGATACAAATGCAAATTTTATGTCGCGTCATTCAATTAACTTATTTTATCCTTGAATTGGCTCGCCAATGTCCCTTTAACAATTTTTGCATGTTACAATTCAATTAACTTATTTTTTCCTTAAATTTAGTCTTTAGATAACGTTCGGCCAGTTCGTCTACACTGTATGTCCCTCTAACAATACATATGTATTATCAGAATTATATAAAGCGACTCACGCCATAAGCTTCTTAAGATGGCACGATATTATATAAAATTGCCTCATGAATGCCATGTGCCACTTTAAGTTAACAACATATGTTTTATCAGAATTATATAAAGCAAAACATGCCATAAGCTTCTTAAGACGGCACGTTATTATATAAAATTGCCTCATGAATGCCGTGTACCACTTTAAGTTACCTAGCAGTAAGAAGGAATGATAAAAAAAATCAAATTGTATTCATTACTGGAATCATACACGAGTAACATGTAATGACGTATGTTCAATGACCCTTTAAATTGGTATAATACATGGACTATGATTGTGTGAGTTCCTTTAAATACCATATGCCCTTAAATATTGCTTGACCTGTCCCTCTATGTCCCTTAAGTCCTTTCACATGCTACCAATATGTCACGCCCCTCAAATATCATATTTTCCCTTAAAATAATGCATATCATATACGTTAAAATATAAACAATTTCACGAATGAAATGTGTCACTTTAATTTTTGATACAAGACTGAATCAACACATATGTATTATCGGATCATACGAGCATTACGAGGCGAATCATGCCAGAACTTCCAGAAGCTTCTTGAGACAGTGCGCTACTATTTAAAATTGCATCATGAATGGCATGCACCGCTTTACGTTACCTAGCAGTAAGAAGGAATGACGATAAAGAAATTGTATTTACTACAGGAATTATAAACATAGCGACATGCCTGATGTATAATATTTTGCGTTAAAAATAGGGGGGGGGGAAAAGAAAAAAAAGTTTAATGAATGAAATGTGGAACTTCAATCATTGATGCACGAATGAATCAACGCATATATATTATTGATATCATACAAAGCGCACAATGCAAGTAGTTTCTTAATGCGGCATGTTATTGTATGCAATTGCCTTAGGAACGTCATGTGCCACTTTAAGTTACCTAGCTGTATGAAGGAATGATGAAATAACAAATTGTATTTATTACTGGAATCATAGACAGATCATCATGCCAGACATTTGAGATCTTATGATAAAATATAAAAAAGTTCCATGAATGGAATGCGTCGCTTTAACGAATCAACACATATATATGTACTATTGGAATCTTACAAATTGCATCAAGCCAGACGCTTCGTTTTATTTATGGAGGCATAACACATACCATTCCAGATATCCAAGATTTCTGTGTTAAAATTGAAAAACGTTATATGAATGGCATGTGTCGCTTTAATGCTAGATGGAAAATATATACATGTATTTAATGCATACACAGAGAACCATTTAAGATTTTGCGCATAAACAGAAAAAAGTATTATGAATGGCATGCGTCACTTTAATCCTAGATACTCGAATGAATCATCATATACAGTAATTCCCTAACTAATCGACTCCTTAGCCACAGCAGAGTTGTGGGTGGCTTCTCGGGATTTGGTTGGGGGTATGGCTTGTTGCCATTCATCTGAAAGCTCTCGCCGAGAGCTTCCCGATGGATGGTGGAGGGCCATGTTTCCGACTGGGTCCTGAGGGGTTGCTCGTGCTAGATGCTAAATGGAAAAAATATACATGTATTTAATGATAGAATCATACACAGAGAAGCATTCAATACATTTCAGATTCTGCGCATAAATATAAAAAAGTTTTATGCCATGCGTTGCTTTAATCCAGGATACTCGAATGAATCATCATATACAGTAATGCCTTAATTAATTGACTCCTTAGCCATAGCAGAGTTGTGGGTGGCTTCTCAGGTTTTGGTCGGGGTATGGCTTGTTGCCATTCATCTGAAAGCTCTCATCGAGAGCTTCACGATGGATGGTGGCGGGCCATGTTTCCGAATGGGTCATGAGGAGTTGCTCGTGCTAGATGCTAAATGGAAAAAATATACATGTACATGTATTTGATGTTAGAATCATACACAGAGAACCATTCCAGACATTTAAGATTAAGCGCATGAATGGAAAAAAGTTTTATGAATGCTATGCGTCGCTTTAATCCTGGATACTCGAATGAATCATCATATACAGTAATGCGCTAATTAATCGACTCCATAGCCACGTCAGAGTTGTGGGTGGCTTCTCGGGACTTGGTTGGGGGTATGGCTTGTTGCCATTCAACTGAAAGCTCTCGCTGAGTGCTCCCCGATGAATGGCGGTGGGCCATGTTTGCGACACGGGTCCTGAGGGGTCGCTCGTGGTTCTGCTGTGGCTGCGAGGTCTATTGCAATGGTTGATCTGGTAAAGTCAGGTCGATAACACTATGCGCATGGCTAAAAATTATTATTATTTTACTTAGTTTTGTTTTTTTGTTTTGTTTTGTTAATACCTCTACTACCCCCACCTTCAGAACCCAGTCGGTAATATAGTGCTCTATTTTTTTATTTTTTTTTTGCTGCCTCTCTTAATATGAAATTATTCGATTACTTTTGAAAAAGATGATCTTTTATCTGAGTACTCTAAACTTATACATAACTATGATATTCATCTCTCCGCTATAATTTATATATATGTTCTTTGTTTATATGTGCACTAGATATCTAGATTTTTCCATATTATCCTACCATCATACACTCATGAATCGTGATGAATGGCATATACTGCCATATTACCTTATATCTACATGCATGTAGTACAAGTGAACCTTCATATACATGAATACAAATTCCATGGTGGGTCACAAAATCTTTTGTTTTACTCGACTATTACACAACACACTATGAAAACCATACTTAAACTGGATGGTGCTCTATAATATAGAAAAAATTACCCATAATATGTGCCACTTCACTGTGAATGTATGAATGAATTGACATATACGTACTATAACTAATGAATATACAAATTATTTGTATCACCAAAATGTCTCATGATGGCTTAAATACCCTTAGATATGCAGATTAATCAGCACATACATGTACACATCCCATGATGTGTCATAAAATTTTATGTATGACATGTGTTACTGTATTGGAATCACACTCAAAGCATTATGCCAGACTTTGAACCCTGCTTTAATATAGACAAATGTTTCATAAATGGCATGTGCCACCTACCCCTTACTAAATACATATAGGCCTACACATACAGGTGCAGTGATTCCCGAAGTGATTGACCACTTAGCCGCGGCGGAGTTGTGGGTGGTTTTTCGGGATTTGTTCGGGGGTATGGCTTGTTGCCATTCATCGGAAAGCTCTCGCCGAGAGCTTTCCGATGAATGGCGGCGGGCCATGTTTCCGACTGGGTCCTGAGGACTTGCCCGTAGTTCTGCTGTGGTTGGGTGGTCGATTGCTTTGGAAATTGCTGTACATGTACTGTGTACCTCTTGGTATTTACTGGAATCATGATATCAGTCAGTAATATTATCTTTCCACATTTACTTATTGTATTTTTGTATATACTATATAAATAACCACAAATAAGGTATTACAATATGTCAAAAGGATAAAAACAGAAGATATGCATTCATGTGCATGTACACAGGTGTACAGTGATGTCCGGGGTAATTGGCCACTTGACCACTGCGGATTTGGTGGGAGGTGTGGCTTGTTGCCGTTCGTCGGAAAGCTGTCACCGAGAGCTTTCCGATGAACGGCAGCGGGCTATGTTTCCGACTGTGGTCCTGAACGGTTACACATAGTTCTGCTGTGGTTGGGTGGTCAATGGCTTTGGGCATTACTGTATAAACAAACATACACAACTTGTAATTGGCTATAGCGGTATACATATTAATTATTAATACTTACTTCACATTATGGTAGCCTACATATTGTACATTGCATTTGTTCCTAATGGGCATGACTGAATCCGGGTACGTCTTCTGCTAATGGTGTTTGACAGTCTACTCAATACTAGGTCAATGGGTTAATCGCCTGCGCTGGGTGCATATTATAACTACCACGTGTTTCAGTCGAATCCATCCGTATAACATTGAAGGCATAATGAACTGTCTTCAAGTTGAACAACAAGTGCTTCACGTTTCCTCAATCCGAATGAATGAATGAATGTAAACTCAGAATAACTTTCATAACAAACGAGAATAGAAATTAACTCAAATTTGATGTCTTCCATCCACACGACTCACGAGAAAACACACGAGTGCGAGGTCGTCAATCTGACCTGTGAGGCTGTGACGTTTATTGTTATTGAAATAATTATGTCATGTTGTGGTACAGTCAGGTCCGAAACATTCTGAGCACAATTAAGAGCACTCCATTAAAACGAATTAATTAATGAATTTAGACTTCTTTTGAAGACAAATTAGACTATTTCAAAGACAATCAGAAGTCGGTGTATCATACATGTACATACACTCATGTATGTATTTGCGTGTTTTATTAATAATGCGTTCTTGTTTTATGTATTTTCAATATATTGGCTTAGCCTACCCTCATGCATTTAGCCACAAAGGCCTATGTTTTATGGAGTTATGTATTTCTATCATGCCGTAAGTCCTCGTTGCGAATCAAGATAGATTGCACGTCATGTCACAAATGTGCACTTTTTGGCAATACTCACATAACTTCATAAGAAAATAATACGTTGAACTTGAATCGTATTCGAGGACTTACTTGAAACATATATACCGAATACAACACATCATTAAAATAATAATATGTACTTCATATTACGGTTAGCTCTAGTAACAGTGCACGGACTATACATATTCATGCTTGCATCTTTAATTCATTTGAAGTGGAGGTTATATATTTCATTAATTCCATTATTGGTCGTATCCATGGCTACACATAACGTAAATCTGAGTGAGGTTCGGATTCTGATGAATATAACTTTACAATGAAATGGAACGAAGCGGAACAGGAAAATGACGAATTGATTAATTCTGCTATTAATACCTGCAATGAATGTGCATACATTTCACCATCACAAGCTATTGATCAACCAAATAAAAAATCTAAATTTTCAATATTCAGCCTCAACTGTGGAAGTATTAACGCGAATTTCGATTCATTGTGTAATCTCCTGTGCGACTTAAAGTCGAATAATAATTCATTCGACGTTATAGCTTTAACGGAAACATTCAAAATACGTCAAGCATCAAACTTTCAAATACCGGGATATCACCCTATGGAATTCAAATGTAGAGCTGACGACGATGATGGCAGAGGTGGTGTGTGCCTTTACATAAAAGAATCAATCCACTATAAAAATCGACCCGACCTTAGTGAATTTATTCCACACGTAATAGAAACAATATTCGTGGAAATTAACCCAGGAAAAAATGACTCTCGGATAATCGGCTGCGTTTATAGACCAAATACCGCACCAAAGGCCAACATTGATCAATTTTTGAAAAAATTCGACGATATTCTAGAAAAAATTAATAACCACAAATCATATATATCAGGAGACTTTAATATTGACCTCCTCAATTTCAACTCTCATACAAAAACGAATGATTTCATAAATAACATTTTCACAAGAGGATTCGTGCCAAGGATAACTAAACCCACTCGAATGACTGATCATTCAGCAACTCTTATCGATAATATATATACCAATAACCTACAAGGCGAATGTAAATCTGGCATAATCACATGCGATGTATCCGATCACTTCGGCATATTTTATTCAGAATCTAACCAAAAGAGACAAAACAGCCCCAATAATAATGAAACTATCACTAACCAAAGAAGTTTTAGTCCTAATAACATAATTAGATTCAAAAATCTTTTAAAATCTTTTACCTTTGACTCCGTCACATCTTGTAGAAATGTCGACCAAGCATATGACATCTTCTTAGATATCTATATGAATGCATATGAACTAGCTTTCCCCATCAAAAGTCGACATATACCCAAAAAATTCATAAAACGCAAACCTTGGATGACATCTGGATTGATTAAGTCAAGTATTGTTAAGAACCAGCTATATTTACGCAAATTGAATAAACCCACGGAAACGAACGTAAATAAATATTTGAGTTATCGTACCTTATACAATAAACTAATCAGAAGGAGTAAAAATATATACTATACAAATATTCTTGAAGTAAATAAAAATAACTTAAAGAAAACATGGGAAATACTTATTATATAAAGGGTGCATTGAAGATAAATGGAAATACAAATATTAACACAAAGACTTTTACTGAAAACGGAATAGAACTTGAAAATTCCAAACTCATATCGGAAAGGTTCAATGACTTTTTCTCAAAAATTGGGCGGGAAGCCAGCCAACTTAATGAACATGAAAATGACTCACATTTTACAGATTTTCTTCATAACCGCAAACCAGACGACATCAATTTCAAAATAATTCCGACCTCTATACAGGAGATCATACTCACATGTTTCTCTATGACTGGAAAAGTATCAAGGGACTTCAATGGTATATCAACTAAACTTATCAAGGAAACAATTGAGGAGATAGCCCCAGCATTATTGCATATTTATAACTTGTCCTTAGAGCATGGAATAGTCCCTAACAAAATGAAAATTTCTAAAGTAGTCCCGATCCCAAAAAATAATACCACTCATGAAATCTCCAACTACAGACCTATCAGCATTCTTCCAGCTATCTCGAAACTTCTCGAAAAAATAATGCATAAACGATTACCGGTACTAGACTTCTTAAATGAACAAAACATACTCTATAAACACCAATACGGCTTCCGTCCTAATCATTCAACCTTCCACCCTGTATTACACCTCCTCGATCAAGTTGTCTCAAATAATGACATCATGACAAGAGATTCCACTTTAGCTCTATTCCTCGACCTCTCAAAAGCATTTGATACGATAAATCACGATATTTTACTTCATAAACTAGATCACTATGGCATACGGGGCACAGCATACTCATGGTTTCGGAGCTATCTGCAAAATAGAAGGCAATATGTTGAACTCAATGGTACCAAATCTAAATTAACGGAAGTGACGTGTGGAGTGCCCCAGGGTTCAATACTGGGACCGATAATTTTCTTAATTTACGTTAACGATATGTCCAACTCGACAACCATGGATATCTTGTCATACGCGGACGATACGACTCTAGTAACTGGTGGAAAAAATGGCATCCTTATAGAAAGTTATGTGAATAATGAGTTACGCAACATATTTGATTGGTGCTGTAGCAATAAGTTAGTGATCAATACTAAAAGCAACTATATGCTAATACATCCAGAGAACAATGATAACAAATGGAACTTCATAAAGGTTTACTTAAATAATACGGAACTAAATAAGATAGGAAATCTTGAGCATGAATCCTCCACAAAATTCTTAGGAATCCATATAGATGAAAACCTGACCTTTAAAAAACATGTGTCCTCAGTTTGTTCTAAAATGGTGAATGCCATATACCACATCAATAAAGTTAAACACTTCTTTCCTGGTAGCGCACTTAAAACATTATATTATGCTCTAATACAAAGCCATCTTGTCTACGGTGTTCAAATTTGGGGACACGTCCCAGCGGTAAAAAAAAAATTCATGCTTCAAAAACGCGCGATACGAGTTTTATGTAATAAGAAATATAGAAGCCACACAAAACCTCTTTTTAAAAAAGAAAATATACTCAAAATCTACAACATCCACAAAGTACAAGCGGCTGTTTTCATGCATGATTGGTATCATATGCGCTTAATAGAATCATTCAACGACATGTTTACGAAACGCAAAACCGGACCAGACACCCGGCAAAAGCACCCACTATTTTAAAAAAAACCAAGAACATCTTGGTCCCAACAACTACCATTCCATTATTATCCAACCATCTGGAACAACTTAGATAACGCATTTACATCATACCAATCCAGGCACACATTCAAACGGCGTTTACATGCCGATTGCATTAAAAAATATGCTGCAACAATTAAATGCAACAATCAAAGATGTCCCGACTGTGTGGTAGCTCGTCAATAAGTGACTTCCGCTATATCGCAATCCACAACCTCACTCAACACATTCCTACTCGACTTTCAAGGAACATCTCACTGACAAGAAAGAGACAAACCATCGAGTAACCAATAATCGATTTATCTAGACGTATATCCTCCATGCATATAATCCAGTTAAATGCAACCATTGTGAGACACATAATTATTTAGCCGTGCATTGTAAAATGAACCCTGACCGCCTATCGTAACATCTTTTCATCTTTAAGGGGGCGGCAGTAAGACAGTCTAGCCTGACTATGCCACCCCCTCGAATATACAATGTAATATTTGTCAAATGTATCATGTATTAATATGTGTATATTGAAATAAAATATCCTATCCTATCCTATCCTAACCATGTCTTCAATCTGAGCGCTGCATGGTGCCACATAATCTGCACCTGCTCCCCTCAATAGTTTAAACATATTTATTTGTCTAATTTATATAACACATGATATATGACACATACATTGTTTATACAGACAATGGGATTGGAGGACAAGTGCTGACTCACTTATGGGTACCCCCTATCCCCCTCAATCGATGTTCGGTAGATAATATTCATGCACGGAGTGCCACACAATTATCATGGAGTCCTTGTGGGTCCTCTGTCCAAGGGTTATTCAGTACTGAACAGCTTTGATGATCTAAATATACGTTCTCCTCTTAACACCACCAACTCACGCTCCCTTTTAACTGTGAAATATTGTTTTCCAACAGGACATCCGCCAAGTCTACATGCAGCAACCACATTTAGACACACATTTCGTCCCAAGAACATCGATGTCGAACAACACATCTGATGATTCGTTCAATGATTTCCCCTTAGGTACTTTGGTTTCGTTCAAATCATCACAAATAACCGAGACCATATGTATGCGCACTGAATGTATACTGGTATGTGTGTTCGATAGACCCGAGAAAGCTAGTGATTCATGCATTCCTCGAATGCAATATCCAAATATGTTTTTTAACAGTTGGAGATTCCCGGATTGTTGAACCACAACCGGTATCAGTTGGCAACAATTCGTACCTATGAGCAAATCAACTGTTCCTGTTGGACGGTTGATGTCAGCTTCAGAGATTCCATCAAACAAAGTGACAACCCGATGAACATCGACTGATTCAACCGCGGCAGTAATTTCATCTAAGCCGTATGCATGCACCAGCCAAACATTTCCACCCGCATCACTGAGTGGAACAATATAATGTTTACTCTTTAATAATCGTATCAACCGCATTTCCAACCTTTGTCACAGATAAGGTTACATCAGTTCCATTCAACCCGAGCTTTCTAGCTGCACTGTGAGTGATGAGAGACATGTCCGCGCCCGTATCCCACAATGTAACAAGCGAATGGTTACGGCACTTAACACTGCTTAACATGAGGATATTACCATTGTTATGATTGTTGGTTTCACGTATGGTCATTTGTACTGAAAATATACTATTGTCCTCTGAATGCAATGACGGATGATGCATGCGTCCGCATGCTTGTTGTTGCCAATTAATAATTCCACAGGGTTTTCTTTCCATACAGCGATTCAAGTGATGTTTGAGGTTCAAGCATGAGAAACAGCCACCGCTTTTCCTCAAAAGATCGATTCTGGCCTTAACATCAGGTTTACCAAATGCAAGATGAAATGCCATGAGAATCTGTTCCGTGGTACCAACATTTAAATTCTGTTGAGCTATCAAAATTTGAATAATTTACACCCGTATTACCAGAAACCATCTGTGCCACTCGAGCAAGGCCTTCGACAACTTTATTCATCGCGTCTTGAGTCCTTTTCATTTGATCTTGCACAATTCCAAACGCATATGTCTCATCACGTCCATTCGAATGTGAGTCGCTAATCGCTGCATTGATTCTATGCTGTTTGGATGTTAAATTTCTAATGTTAGAATTCATGTATTCGAGAGCCAACTTTTCCTCATTGAAAAAGTCAAAAAATACCTGGAAGTTAATAGTTTCTTCAGTTTCGGAACGATGTTTTCGCAATGTCCATTCCCTTTGTTGAACGATAGGTAAGAGCCACTCAATCTGACTCATCACGGTAGCGTTATTCAGCTTGAGTCCTGCCTGTTTGAGATCTAACCAGCATCGTTCTACTATATTAACTAGTTCAATGAACTTCACATCATCACAGTCATTAACCTTTTCTAGATTCCTGATATCTTGTATTATAATATCAGTGAGTCTTTCACGACGCCTGTATTTTCGTTTTAATCTAGTCATCATGCTATCGTAATCGTCGTCAACGCCCATCACATTACTAAGAGCACCACCAGTCAAACAATTTTTCAATGCATATGGATCCTTCCCATAGGTTGGCAACATGTGTCATTCGAAATCAAGCAATCCAATTTTTTAACTTTAGCCATAGATTGGGTAGGGGTCGGTTTTGGCTTATCGTCGCCCCTTTGCATGCGACTCCTTCTCAGTATCACAGCTTTTATATCACAGAACTGTTTATATATTTTGTCCATGTCTGCAGTAAGTTCAGAAAGTTTCCTTTCATTCGCATCCTCATCCATCAATGAAATGTACTCATCATGGCGAAGCTCAAGAACAGAATGTGCTCCAGTAAAGACATTAATTACTTCTTGCACAGTTTCAAAATCCGAATTTGCATGACAATCCTCAAGTCTTCTCAGAATTTTAGTAAATCTGCCCTTTGCAGTGCTTCTACGTTGTCTGGCCTCCTTGATACCTCTGTCGACTGTCTCTTCGACCGACATGCTGCCTTTCCCTTGTGTTGAAATGTTTCGCAACCGATCTAGGAAGAAGCCCCGATGGAAATAAAGACGACCACGCCAAGGTTGTTCAATTGCATTCTTTCAACCTAGAACATAATTACATAATCATGTTGACCATATTGTGACAAAAACCAAATAAGAAAAAATAGCCCATACGCGTGTGATATAAGCATGTATGGGTTCACTAGCACCACGCCCAAATGCGTGTGATATAAACAAATTACAAAGAAATACAAATTTAAGACAAATTACAATCACACACAAAATTCGTAAATAGAAATATATGGGCAAGAATGTTATTGATAAATGCAGGAATATATGACAAATTACTATCCATTGTCAAACACCAATTAGATATAAATTACATAAAATAAACATTATCATGAGATATGAATGCCTGAAAGATATGAAGATGAAATAAATAGGATGACTGTGATAATGAACAAAGATGAAATGAAGTAAAATTAGCCCTTGCCATCAATTGGTATGATGTGATCCACGATTATTTAACACATATCAAATATGAAATGTCGAGGAACCTGGGATTGCAAACATGACCCATATGTAACACGGATGAATAATAATAACTTACACATTGGCGGGTAAGTAGAAGCATACTTCAAATTGTCAAGTTAAATGTTCAAATATCAATTGTATCAAATATCACAATGTTCAAATCAAATCAGTCGCATTCCGCCATTTAAAAGTTGGTCTCGTTTATCAGTACCACAATTGAACGTCAACTAGATCACATCCTTAATAGTGATTACAAACATATCACTTGTGATACAATAATTACACACACATTCAAACCGCAGTGAGGTGACTGTCTTTTGTGCAACTGCATGGATAGGTCAGCAACAGAGATGCATGGCATGAGGCAAACGCTACTGTCTTCTATGTACGATGTCAATGGATGCCAAGGGGAAATGATGTTATCCATTTTTTTCGCCATTTGACAGGTTTTTTAGCCATTTGTATTTATTATTCGCAATTTGGCTAAAATGGCTAACGGCAGAGTGATATGTTTTTCAGAATATATTTAGCTCAACTTTACTATGTAAAGTTTGAGCTATTGCCATGGGTTGGCATCCATCATCCTAGCATGCGCCCCTGCATGCGTCCGTCTGTCCATCAACAATTTCCTTCAAAGGCTCATGCTACAGGCCGAATCCCTCATCCGATTATCACCAATCTTCATATGGATCTTCGGGGTGACCCCTAGATGGGAGCTATAATTTTTTTTCTGAAATTCGTTAAAAACATGGCCGCCAGCACCCATTTTGGAGTTCAAATTTGAATCCATTGGCACACCCTGCAGCCCACATTTATTGGAGAAATGTTTTGAAAATTTACAGGCATTTTTATTAGTAATCAAAGCAACCAAACCCATTGATGCAACATTTTAAGAGTATAATTCATGGTGGATTATGTTAGAAATACAAACTGTGAAATTTATAAAGTTTTTAAAATCTATTTTTTGAACCCAAATTCAACAAGCACAAAGTCCATATCTAAGAACAAATATGGGTATGTGTAATGAATAATGTGAAGAATGATGAACATTAAAAATAAATTTCTTGAGTGTTCTTTGGATTTTTGGCTTGGAAGCAGTTGTTTACAAATGGTAGAGTTTATTGCTCAGTAATGGAAACTGAATTTGATGGGTCAAGTTAATGTTCACTCAAGCCAGCTGGGATTATGATCAGCAGGTGGTGACCCATGAGAATATTATCTCCTGATTGGTGACCTACATGTAATTTCTGGGCTACAGGGTAAACCCAGATTGAGGATTACACAATTCTTTTGTCAAGAGATTCACAACACACCACTGTCCACAGATATTATACAGTTGTCGCCCGTTGTCGAGGGAGACATTGAGATTTGTCACCCGCTCGAGAACGGAATGTCTCCCGAGCTCCGAGGGAGACATTCCGTTCTCGAGCGGGTGACAAATCTCGATGTCTCCCGAGAAAAAGGGCAACAACTGTTTTGTTATCCGATTATACCACAAGAAAAAATCCTTGCCATCCACACGCATGCTGTTGCACTGAGTCACGAGTGCTATTTTTCCCTATTATGTATATTTTCAGTAACTACTTATCGTCCTATAGGATTTGTGTTCCATAAACGATAGTCAAGCCATTAAGCGTTTGATAATCAGCGTTTATTTACGATCATTTTGGTGGTAAAATCGTCAATATCGGTCCATGCAATGTAAACCAATAAGCCATAAGGTATGTTATAGCCTTCTGCAATGTGGCATATTCAATATTCGCGACTAACGTATGCATTACGTTGTCCACCAGCAAACATTTATAACCAACCAACCTCAAGGGTTCCACTTTTTCAATCTTGCACCATAATGTCGACATGAACATATTGAATCACCGAGATGTTTCGATGTAAAAAGGTCATAATAACGCTTGTCCGATAAAAGTATTATCTTAAAAGTTCGAATATTAGTTTTCGCTAAATATATGCAAATTAGCAAACACAACAACTGGTGTGTTTTGCGAATCCGTGGGGTATATAAGATCTCTGATTTTAGTACATCATAGTTTGTGAAATAGATGAGTTACTGCAGTGTGTGTTTGAAGATATTCTTGCAATATAACATCAGGCGGGCGACAAAAACAATGTCTCCCGGCTCAGCGGGTGACAGTGTGATTTGTCGCCCGGCATGTGACAGGAAATGGGCCAATCAGAAGGGTCGAAAATAGGGAGGAGGGTAACAATAACACTTGACTGTCACCTCCCAACCAGCAATGTTAAGCAAGTTACTCTACCATCTGTAAACAATTGGTTCTTTGTAATTTTATCAAAGAACGCTGTATAAATATGAATATTATTTTATTGTTCATCATTCATCACAGGGTTCATGATCAGTACACATTGCCATATTTTTTTTTTAGATATGGACTTTGTTGAATTTTTGTTTGAAAAAATAGATTTTAAAAACCTCTATACTCTTAAAATTTGGCATCAATTGGTTTGGTTGCTGTGATTACTAATAAAAGTGAACATATGTCTTTATTTTGACTCCATGAAATTTGGGGGAAATTGGGTTAGCAAAGTCCTAACATGCAAATATCATGATTTGAGTTATTAACAATGAAAATAAGAATAAATAAATTCATGTACTAGTTACATTGTAGTATTATCGATGATAGTTGTTTACAAACATCTATATTATCGTACATGCACCCACTTCAAAGCCCTTGAGTCCCTTTAAGTACATGGCCTCTATTTTCTTCCTGTTTGATTGTCAGTCTGGAAAAAACAGATATGCTACAGTAAATGAGACAGGAGAGCTGAAATGGCAAAATATTACTTGGATTTTGAAAAAATAATAATTGTCACATATAAATGGTTATAATTTGTAAACCACATGGGCTATTGATCCGCAACATGGCTCAAAAATTGCCCCAATGACATATCAAAACGATTTTAATAATGGAATACCAAGATTATCGCTGTGAAAATGTGATATGAGCGTAAACTTAACCCTAAAATAAAACTTTTTCAGAAAAACGAATTATGTTGTTTACACTTAGAATGCTGCTTGTCAAGTTGGTTTTAGAAACATAAACTGAAACAGTGTAGAGAGTCTGAACTTTGAAGAAAAAATTGTGAAAAATTAGAATTTTTACTAATTTTAGTAAAATTTACAACATTGTGATTAAATTTTGATAGGCTATGGTATAACCTCATAAGAACACTGGTCTAGAATTAGTAAGTTCATAAAACATCATACGATCACCTTTCTGGCAACTATTTCATATATTTTTTTATTTTTACTTGAATTTTTATGGAAAGATTATCTACTATATATGTTGAGACTTCCGTATATATATATATGTGTGTATATATGTGTGTATGTGGGTACTTCATAGAATCGAAAACGGCTGGTCGGATCGAGCTCAAATTTTGTATATAAGTGTAAAAACACACAGGGATGGTCGACGTTTCATTTTGGACAAGCTCTGAGCACTTCTTGACCCTTAAAGTGCGACCTTCGTTGGTTTCGCTATCGATTCGCTCGCGATCCAAGAGGCGTAACTCTACATTTTTTATATCTGTATATGTCATCGGCGTTGCTAAACGCTCGCATGTGGCTACGAAACTATGGACGCAAAATTCTAAATGCATTTATCTTGATTAAAAAGGCAGAATTAACTCATTGGAAAACAATACATGCGTGTTATGTCATTCTTATGTCTGTCGTTCCTAGGAACGGGGGAAATTTTCATCGGGTCAGTTTTTCCGCCCGATGTACCTTAAATCATACCTCTTTTAGGGATGGGTACTGCGTGTTGTGTGAAACATTCTTATGTCTGTCGTTCCAAGGAACGGGGGAAATTTTCATCGGGTCAGTCTTAACCTTCAAACGGGTACCCACAAATTATATATTGTGACCCCGACATGACCTTGACCTTGAAAATGATCAATTCAAGGTCAAATCGGGTAAAATATTGAAAAACCCAAAACTAAATTAAAAAATTAATATTAACTCATTGAAAAACACAAAAAAAAACTTTAAAAATTGTCATGTTTCGGACCAACGCCGCCAGTGGCGGGCTAACCTGCTAGTCTACTATATATTTTGAGACTTCCGTATATAAATATATGTGTGTGTATATATGTGTGTGGGTACTTCATAGAATCGAAAACGGCTGCGCGGATCGAGCTCAAATTTCGGAAATAAGGGTAAAAAAACCACGGGGAATAACGCTCTTTATTGCCATCGACGTTGCTAAACGGTTAACCATGCGTACGTAACTACGGATGCAAAACGCGAAATGCATTTATCTCGATTAAAAAGGCAGAATTAACGTGTTGTGTGATTATTATGTCTGTCGTTCCTAGGAACTGGGGAAATTTTCAATCATACCTCTTTTAGGGACGGGTACTGCGTGTTGTGTGAAAACAAAAAATCTGTGTTGTGTGATTCTTATGTCTGTCGTTCCTAGGAACGGGGGAAATTTTCATTGGGTCAGTTTTTTTGCCCGATGTACCTTAAATCATGCCTCTTTTAGGGACGGGTACTGCGTATTGTGTGATTCTTATGTCTTCTTCACCTTTAAATCGGGTAAAATAAGGTCTAATCGGGTAAAATATTGAAAAACCAAAAATTAAATTAAAAAATTAATCAAAAAAATTAATTAAAAAATCCAGTAAATTAAAAATGCACATTTAACTCATGTTATAAACAAAAAATTAATATTGACTCATTGAAAAAAAAAAATTACATTAAAAAATTAATCCAAAAAAAAAAAATTTGTCATGTTTCTGACGAACGCCGCCAGTGGCGGGCTAACCTGCTAGTCTCATATATATTTTGAAGACCTCTGTATGTTTGTCTGTCTGTCATTTATACAAATCTACGATTCTCATCCGATCGGGACGAAACTTGGTACGTGTGTGTAGTTTGATCAGGCGGTCGACCTTGTCGTATTGGCGAGCCCGTGCGGCGCCCGCTTCGCTCATGCGCATGAGATCTCGGAAACGGGTGGACCTATCGACTTGAAATTTGCTATGTGAATGTATCTTGCCCCGGATACGAATTTTATCGGGTCGCCGAGACCGTGCGACGCCAGCTTCACGCATGCGCAGACGAGATCTCGGACACGGGTGGAGCTATCGACTTGAAATTTGCTATGTGAATGTATCGACTTGAAATTGGTTTTTGAATAGCCCGGACAACGTCGGGCTCATCGGCTAGTCTACTGTATATTTTAAGACTTCCCTATATATGTGTGTATGTCCTTTATAGACTCGAAAACGGCTCGACCGATTGAGCCCAAACTTGCTGTGGAAGGGTAAAAATCTGCAGGAAGTGTCATCGGACCATTCGCGAGCCCGTGCAACCACTCCTTCAACTGCCACCGCAATGGGGATTGATGGGTTAATCGCATGATAATTAATGAGCGTTTGTATATGACGCGTCGCTATTAAAGAGCGTTTATCTACTTTAGTGAAAATATACAGCATTTGACCGTCTCGGAAACTGGGGATATCAAGACGAAAACTGCTGGGCTGATTGAACCCAAACTTGCTGTGTAAGGGTAAAAAGCAACAGGCAGTGCTCTCGGACCATTCGCGATCCCGTGCGATCACTCCTTCACCCTTCAACTGCCACCGTAATGGGGATTGATGGGTTAATCGTGTGATAATTAATGAGCGTTTGTATATGAGGCGTCGCTATTAAAGAGCGTTTATCTTAGGCTTGCCACGATTATTCGATTAATCGACTAACCTTCGGCAGGTGCGGTAGTCGACGGTTATTTACTTTCGTCGACTAATCGCCCGAGGGGGGTGAGTATGGTTGTGTAACTTGTGTATCGATGTCATGCCTGGAAGTAACTGCTGCGTATGCAGCACAATTCCGTTGCAGCGTCCCCTGCCTTTGATGTCGCCGCCCACGTTTGGTGGTCATCTTCAAAGAATTATGTGTGCGACATGTTCACACAGTACGTGCCTGGCAGGCGGCATCCTTCAGTTTGTCTTTGATGTCTGCGCTGACTTTTCACAGAGTCATCGCCGATGTGTAGATGAATCTGATCAGCTATTGGTTGGAATAGCTGTCAGCGTGTTAGGCCGTGGGCGGACCTGGGAAGGTTGCAAATAATTACTATTACATGTATTCTCGTTTGGTGCCATTGTAAAAAAATGTCTTCAAGAAAACAATCCGATGTTTGGGAGTTCTTTGACAAGGGATTAATTATATAATATAAACTATTAATTTGTTTCATTATTTCTTGCAATTCTTTATTGAAAATGTCCAGGTTATACACAGCAGTAATTGTGACTGCATCCCCGTCACCCCAGGGTGCCCCACAAAAGCTCAAATACCTCCCACTGTCTACCTATGTCCTCGTTAACTTCATTGTAAGTGCACGCCTTTCGCCGCAATTTCACCGATTAATGTGAAGCACGTGACCTGCCGAAATACGTATCGGCGGCTTGGGAGTCGCGATCGAGATTAGCTTTACTTCGTGCAATTTTGCTCAGTTACTGTCACATCGTACTCGTATGCAGTTTGCTCTAACTTTGCCAGAAACATCGGCAATATGGGCACTTGGCAGTATTTAATAGTAAGGGCCTGTTAAAAACTACATCGGGACGAATGAGACTATGAGGGCATGAGTATTCCTTGTTGTATATGCAATAAAACAGTGTAAACACGGAACATCAAAAGTTTATAACTGTCTTCAAAATAAATGTACAGAAGTCATCGTAATTTTGCATTTATCACTTGTTTACCTGGATGTAATACAGGGCGCATATATTACCGATTAATCGACTAACCGTCGATTATAGCTGTCGATTATGAAAACTCATAGTCGTGGCAACCCTAGTTTATCTACTGTTGTGAAAATATACGGCAGGTCAAAACTGGGGATATCGAGACGAAATTTCGTACTTAGGGGTTCCAAGGAACGGGGGAGATTTTCATCCGGTCAGTTTGTCCGCCTGAGGTGACCTTGACCTTGAAACGGGTACCCACAAATGACCTTGGGCGATATCTCGGTAGTCAGCGGTGACATCGACGTGAAATTTCTTATGTATGGTCAACTCGGGACGGGGAATATTTTTGTCGGGTTATTTTGTCCACCCAACATGACCTTGAAACTGTTACCCGCAAATGATAGCATGCTGTCGGCGTGCCTGTACAGGGTTACCTTGAAAAACAAAAATTAATGGATCGACCAAAGCCATGGGACCAATCCCGCCAGTGGCGGGCTAATCTGATAGTCTCCTATATATTTTGAGACTTCCGTACATGTGTATATATATATGTGTGTATGTGGGTACTTCATAGAATCGGAAACGGCTGCGCGGATTGAGCTCAAACTTCCTATCTAAGGGTAAAATCCCACGGACACCATAGTTGTCGCGTTTTGGAGAAGCTCTGAGCACCCTTTCTCCACTCCCAATCATCAAAATCACCACGAACGGCACTGCGGTGGTTAATCAAGTGATAATTTAATGAGCGTTGTATATGACTCGTCGCTATAAAAAGAGCGTTTGTTTACAATTCAAAGCAACGTTATCGCTCGAAATATTATGCAGAGAAATATACAGGAACAATATTTTGAGTGCTTTCCTATGCGGAGAGTTATTGGAAGTCATAGTACTTTTACAATTGGATCAGACGCAGTTTATTTACAATTCTTTGTCAATAGCTAGACTGCCATTCGTTCCAGTTGCTTTAGATCAAACAATATTCTCTGTCGCATTCATATTTCGTCATTTACGAATCCACTATAATCGACCTATTTTTAGAACGCAACACATGATACCAAACAAAATTACGTCGCGTTGGTGATGGGGTTCACGACGGGATTAATTGACTGTCCGCTCTTTGCGTGGACTATTGACCATCTCGTAAGGGTGGACAACCTCTGTCAGGGGCTGCTCAATGGCCACGGGCAGGTTAAACAAAATCATACCTCTTTTAGGGATGGGTATCATAATTTCTCTTGATTAAAAAGTCTGTCGTTCCTAGGAACGGGGAAGTTTAGGACGGGTACCATGAATTAACTCATTGAAAAAGGCAGGTTAAAAAAAATCATACCTCTTTTAGGGACGGGTATCATAATTTCTCTTGATTTTTGAATTAACTCATTGAAAAACAAAGAATGCGTTAATTCAATTAAAAAATTAATAAATATTAACAAATTCAAAAAATATTACAAAATTAAAACAAAAAAATATTACAAAATTAATTTAAAAAATGTCATGTTTCTGACCCACCACGCCAGTTGCGGGCTAACCTGCTAGTCTATACTATATATTTTGAGACTTCCGCATATATATATGTGTGTGTGTGTGTGTGTGTGTACAGATTGAGCTCAAACTTCCTATCTAAGTGTAAAATCCCACCGACACCGCCGTGATCGCGTTTTGGAGAAGCTCAGAGCACCGTTTCTCCCTTCCCAATCATCAAAATCACCGCAATCGGCACTTCGGGGTTAATAGCGTTGATATATAAAGAGCGTTCGTTTTCCGCAGTGTCTATATAAAGAGCGTCGTTTTCGCTATCTACTTATCTGTATGACGGGAGTCTGTAGCCTGTCGCTCGAAATATTATGCAGAGAGACCACGACGGGAAGCGTTTGTTTTCAATTCAATGCAATGTTACAGACTCGAAATATTATGCAGAGAGAAATATTATGCAGAGAGATTTCCCGACGGGAAGTGTTTGTTTTCAATTCAATGCAATGTTATCGCTCGAAATATTATGCAGAGAGATTTCACGACATTAGGACGGGTACGGGCAGGTTAAAAAAAAAGAAAACAAAGAATGCGTTGTCTGTCGTTCCTAGGAAGGGGGGATTTCATCGGGTAAATTTTTCCGCCAGAAACAAAAAATTTAATTAAAACAATTTAAAATTAAAAAAAATTTAAAATAAAAAAACAATTCAGAAAAAAAATATATTAAATTTAAAAAACATTAAATTCATATTAAAAAATAAAAAACAAAAATAAATAAAAACAAAATAATTTAAAAAATGTCATGTTTCTGACGAAATTTGGTACAAACTTGCAGCACAAGTGTCTCGGAACCTGTTGCAATTGCTTTTTCGAACAAAGCCATGGGACGAATGCCGCCAGTGGCGGGCTAACCTGCTAGTCTATACTATATATTTTGAGAACTCCTTGGCCTAAAAGTAAATTTTAATACAATTTCCATCTATTGGACAATTGGAATGACCATGCATTCATAATTAATTGCATATATTGATTTATGAATTCAAATTCCATATAATTTCAGTAATGTGTTATCTAATATACAATTTATAAGTGCTCATTGTGTAATAAGGTTAGTGCACAGAATAAAACGGCTTTAAATTTCCTTTCAGAAAAAGATTTCCTGAGGTTTTTCTACAGAAGACTGCGACTTAACAACACAGACAGATATTCAGACTATTTCCCATATTTGTCACTTTGTGGTCACGAAAGGAATTACATTCGTTGTGATGACAGACCTATTGTTTATACTCATTTGGTAGAAGAAAACTGTAAGGATATTCTGCTCTATGCTGGGCCAGGCACTGGAATGTTTGTGCAGTTTGAACCAGCTAGTATATGTATGATGCCTGAAACTGGCCGGGTTTATCACCCAGCACCACAGGGAATTGGTGGAGTCGGTTTAATAAAATCCAGTCTGGCAATACAACTGAGCAAACATTTTGATTTTGAAAAATCAGAATCGAAGCCACCAACACATTTCACATGGAAGGGGAACAAGTATCCACTCATAAATGAGGTTATAACTTTATTAGAAAAGGCACCCAAAGGACTATTTCAGATTGATCCAGATTACAAAGTTCCCTAGAATTTATTTGATTCTGCTTTGTAATAATTTCAATTAATAATAAAATTGAATGATTGCAATAAATCATTATTTATATCTACATATCTACGTACAAAATCTCACGTGATGCTATATATAGTCATCACTCCTCAACTGTCCGTCTGTTCATCAGACGTACTGTCAACATTTATAGTCATCTTCTCCAGAAGGGCAATTCCATGCAGAACTGGACAAACCACAAAAATTTCAAATTCATTCTCATATCATGTAATCTTCTTCATAGTATAGGGAAATTACTGGTACTGTAATTTCATGACATATAATGGACTTAAGCTTGGTTTGAGGCTGAAAAAATTCTTGCCTCTCAGTAAATGGTGGTGAAAAATTCCCAGATTTCCCCTATTATCTTATCATTTAAGAAGCAGTGAACTTATTCCATTTTATAGTTTTGACCGATGAATTGTTACCAAATTACTCGACACTGTCAGCAGATGTGATATTCGAAAGGGCCAGTCGATAAGATGGACACAACCTAGCAGCATGACCGTTTGAAAATTGTCTATTTTTATGTAACGTCAGTCACATATTTCATCTATTTTCTCCTGCCTGGAGAGGATTTTAAAGATAAACCATCACCCATCTAGTAAAACCATGTCCTTGTAATGCAGAATAACACATATGGCTCGAATTATCAGATCGATCAGTGTAACTTTCAGTCTGTGGCTTCAAAGTGTGTGTAACGTCAGTCACGTGGTTGTAACGTCAGTCACAATGGAAAATGGCATGGACATATAAATTATTGCAAGCATCAGGGATCTTTTGCAATGATAATGCATTTGCATCGGGTTAACCATGTTGTGTTTGATGATTTGATGAAGGTATACACTGATTATACTCTGGCAAAATACACATTAATTGTGGGTGCCATTAGAGTTCGCCAGAGAATGGTCAACATATACACATTCCCCAAATCATCAAAAACAACACAATTAACCCTTAATTCCTTCAAAAGTTAAAATGAATGTACCATGTTTCCATTATCGCTCCCACGTATGTGTAGATTTTTAAAAGGGTACTTTTGTGGCAAGGGTCTTTTATTCTTCTGATTCAATTATGCATGTAATATATCACATGGTACAGTGCTACTAATATAGATAGGGAAATATGGTGCCCATATTAACCGTTTGAAAATGGGATACTCGCTGAGAAGTAGTCATTTGTAGGGATGTTCAGATAATAAGTTCAACAAACAGCCTGTAATCTGAACATCCCTATGGGAATGGCCTGTGATTCCTGGATGAGACAGATTATACCCACACACTGTTCAGTTTAAGTTACTGGTATATACTAGTAGCAACCTTACATAATAGTGAGGTGCCCAATGTCAATACATAGCAACTTAATAGGGGTACAGGATGTTTTGAACCAGTCGTTTCTTGCCTGGAAGTTTCGTACCATCTGGTCGGTTCGTACCATATGTTTTGGTCGCAACATATTAATAAACAGTATTTTATATATATGGGAAAGTAAAATGGACTATTTTCTTGAAAATAAAAACTTATATCACAATAATAATGCATGTTATGGAATGCAGCGAAAGATCTTATGAGATGTGTTTACGGAGCTAATACTAATCATGCTGATAAAAAAAAAGTTGCTTTACAATCGCCAACAGTTTGTTTTCCTATGTACATGGTATGAAACGATCAAACAATCCGGTACAAGATACAAAAAAGTTGAATGAAAGACCAGATGGTACAGAGTGTCCGGATAAGAAACGACCATGTTACGAAATGTCTAGAATCCATTATTAATAGCGATGTGCCCAATGTCATCTTCAATGTCAGAAACTGATTCAGCATGTTGGAAAACTCCCAATGAAACTTGTTTGTTACTGACAAGATTTATACTGACGAGATATAATTGCCAATGCACAGGTTTTTTTCACCAAACATCACATTCAGATGATTCTGAACTTTTAAAGACATAGACCACTTACAATCACCACAATATCGAGCTTGATGCGTTTTGTGACAAAGTGCGATATTTGGTGAAGAAGATTGGGAGCGTTTTTCTGCTTCCGTCCACAATATCTCGTTAAAATACATTGTAATGGCAATTTGTTTGGGGAGCGGGGCTTTATTTCACATACTGAATCCATTTTTGAAACTGATAATTAGATTTTACACACAAAAAAACCAAGTTGCAGTGTTGGTTTGAAACATGTAATTATTAAACTTCAACAAATTGTGGTTCTTATACTGATTATGGTCTGAATTTATGAATGCATCCAACTCAAATGTCATCACAATTTATAGCCTAATGATCCTGCATATAAGTTCCTTGTTTGCATGACTGGTATTCAAATTTGTTAAATGGGGTCACCAGGTCAAACATTGTCTCGACAACACTGTTGAGAGCTTTCCCTAGATCCTTGTTCAAAACAAAATTGAATTATCACCCATATAGAGCAGTTTTGAGGGGCAAACAAGTTGAAAATGTACAGATTTTTCGGTCTACTTTCACAACGAATCTCAGAAATCTTGACATCGATATCAACGAAATCATGGCGTTATCATACTGGGTATGATATAAATGTGTACACTACTATATCATAGCACAGAATAATCCGAGTTCTTCCATCTTGCCGAATTTTCTAAAAACTGACATTTTACTGAATTTTGGCATGAGGGGTACATGACATAATCTTACACAACACCTAGCTATGACAAAGGGTGACATAATTAGCCTATGATCATATGCTGTGTACATTCCCACAAATGTCCAGAGTGTTTACGAGTTCCCTCGTCAAAGCAATATTGAATTATCACCCATTAAAGGGACGGGCGGCCTTCATTGTAGGTTATAATTTAGAAATAAGATTTATAAAATTATGATAATTTCCTCAAGAATATTCTAATAGTATAGCATAATGATGATATGGATGCGATATTATTCACAAAACACGCATGTGTCAGAGAAAATGCAGGTCGAGTGTTGTTTAGTTTCTCGCAAAAATGGCAGTGAATTTATAAGGAGAGTCACGGTATTGCCATCATTTCCTTATTTAGATTTGCATGCATTATACGTCGGTTGTAAAACCCCTAAATTGGTGCGTCTACAACTTACAACTCAAAATACTATCATAGTAAATTCAATATTTGGTATGTTTTACCATATATAGGTTACAATTACAGTATGTACACTTTTTAGCTCACCTGAGACGAAGTCTCCGGTGGAGCTATAGTCATCACTACTCGTCCGTCGTCCGTCGGTCCAACCATCTGTCAACAATTCTTTAAACATCTTCTCCTCTGAAACCACCAGACTGATTGGGTTTATATTTGGTGTGGATGTTCCCTAGGTGACTCTTATTCAGATTTGTTCAAATGAGGTCACCAAGTCAAATAGTTTTGATGTCAGGACCATAACTATTTTTCCCACATAGTAATTCTTAAAACGACTTCTTTTCTGAAGTTGTCGGGCCGATTGGGTTCATATTTGGTATGAGGGTACCTTGGGTGACTGTGGTTCAGATTTGTTCAAATGAGGTCACTGGGTCAAATGTGGGTGGTGCTATGGACATAAATCTGAATTTTTTTTTTTTTAAATTCGATTTAACTTATTGCTCAATTTAACAAAAAAAAATATATATACAGTCAATTTCGCTTTATTGCATAGCGTCGGTGCATGCCTTTTCTCATGCAATTAACCGAATATGCATAAAGCCGAAATCACCCCATTTTAGGTTTTTAGCTCACCTGAGACGAAGTCTCCGGTGGAGCTATAGTCATCACTCCTCTTCCGTCGTCCGTCCGTCTGTCAACAATTCTTTAAACATCTTCTCCTCTGAAACCATCAGACCGATTGGGTTTATATTTGGTGTGGATGTTCCCTTGGTGACTCTTATTCAGATTTGTTTAAATGAGGTCACCAAGTCAAATAGTTTTGATGTCGGGACCATAACTATTTTTCCACATAGTAATTCTTAAAACGACTTCTTTTCTGAAGTTGTCGGGCCGATTGGGTTCATATTTGGTATGAGGGTACCTTGGGTGACTGTGGTTCAGATTTGTTCAAATGAGGTCACTGGGTCAAATGTGGGTGGGGCTATGGACATAAATCTGAAGAAATATTTTTTTTTTTAGATTTAACTTATTGCTCAATTTAACCAAAAAAAAACAAAATTATATATATTTTATTTTTAATAAATATGTTTTTTTATTAAATAAAATATTTTTTATTTAAATAAAATAAAAAACATTTAATTAAAAATTTGAAGAACTTATGACATTACATCTTCGGGGGGATAGGTACCTCTAGTCTCCCCACTAAATTTGGTTGAAATCAGGGGTTTGGGAGAAAAGATGAACAGACAGATGTACAGAAATGTTCAGTAAATTCCTTTTAATACTAGTATCTGTGCATTCCCATTACAAGCCAACTCTGCTCTGAACTGACAGACATGACACATGTTGTTATAATCAGGGCCAGATAGATAGATAAGAGAACTTCTGTAGCTATAGGCAGTGTCCCCAGGGAGTGTATTCATGTCATTCATAATTTAAATGAGATTAATGGTGTTGTACATTTGTTTTCTGAAGTTGTCAGTAGCACCATCATTGTTTACAATACAATGGTCATTAATATCAGATTAAATTCATTTTCTCAGAGCTTTAAGTGTGTCTGGCATTTGTAGAATGAGGTTCCCAGAGGCTAGCATCGCCAAATACATCCTATGAGGACCTCATTCTGCTTAGGCTTCATCTTCTGGGAAGTATCTAGAGTCTCAAATTGACATTTTTAGCAGCTCTTTTTCCCTTCTGTTCAGATTTTAAAATGCATAATTTAGGTGTTAAATGGGTGCGCATACTGTCATATGTCAGTAATGTCACCAACTTCAGCTGGAGAACGTCTCTCTGTCCCTAGGTCTCCCATAGCAGTTGAGGACTAAGTAAAATTGGGTTCCCAGATGGTGAATTTGGTGATGCTAGCCTACCTTACAGAATAGCATCACTACATTCACCCTTTTGGGACCCCAGACACACTAAATTCACGCTTGGCTGTTCCAATATTATTTTCTTAACCACTTAGCTATGACCTCATTATACCTTATTATGGACAAAAAAGTGTGGGGGTATATTGGATTAAATCTGTTGGTCTGTCGGAGTGTCCTTCCATCCATTGTTCTGTCCATCCATCCATCAACAATTGTTTTCTTCTCGAGATCTATATGAATTCCCCACCTGTATGTGACTCACATTCAGATTTGTTCAAATAAGTTCACCAGGTCAAATAGGAGGGGTGCCAGGGCCATAACGTTTTCCCTCCATAGTAATTCTAACAACTATTACTACTCAAGAACCATCAAGTCTATTTAGCTTATATTTGTGTATGCAGGGTCCTTGGGTGGCATGTTTAGATCTGTTCCAATGGGGGCCTTTTTGGAAAATCAATTAACTTCAACTCTTAAAAGCGAATGTTTATAATTATAAGATGAATAGATATCAGAGATGGGGATTCATGTTTGTTCAAATAGGGGCAGAGACCCCCACCCATACTACCTGTATCTATGCTGTACGCTACTGGTATAATAAGATAATGTCATATTCTTGCAGGGATGTCCCCACAGTGTTGGGGAGGTGATTTACAGATTTGTTCAATGAAATGTAATTTTTGAGCTCACCTGAAACGAAGCTATAGTCATCACTTCTCATCTGTCACCTGTTCATCTTTCTGTCCGTCCATCAATCTGTCAACAATTCTGTGAACATCTTCTCTAGATCATAAGACTGAATGGGTTCATATTTGGTGTGGATTTTCCCTAGATGATTCATATTCAGATTTGTTCAAATGAGGTCACTTTTTCAAATGGTTGTGAAGCCAGGGCCATAACTCTTGCCCTCCATGGTAATTCTTAAAAACGACTTCTTCTCATCTACCATCAGATAATAATAATAATAAGGTTTATAGTCACGACTCCACAGATGTGCTCTCGGACTTAACAATATACACATAAAACATATACAACACAATACAGATATACAACATAAACTGCGGCTATTTCTTAACTTTACGCAATGTGGGCCGAGGACCAAATGCCACTTCAAACAGGTGGGTTTTAAGTGCGGATTTGAACTCATTTATGGTTTGTGGAATCCTTAAGTGATCAGGAAGTAGATTCCACAGCTTTGGGCCAGCCACAGAAAAAGCGCGATCGCCGCATGTAACCAGATCCCCAGGTTTATAGACAAGTTGATTTGCCTTGGCGGACCTGAGGGGTCTGACGGGTTGATAGCGCTGAATGAGATCCGACAAGTACGATGGTGCCGGATTATTTAAACACTTATAAGTGAAAAGCAAGACCTTAAAATGGATCCTCTGCTCAACGGGAAGCCAATGTAATTTAGCTAAAATTGGAGTGATGTTATCAAATTTCTTTGTTTTGGTAACAATCCTAGCAGCACAGTTTTGTACAAGCTGAAGTTTCCGAATAAGGTATGTGTTGCAACCAAATAAAAGTGAGTTACAGTAGTCTATACGGCTTGTGATAAATGCATGTACGAGTTGTTTGGCCGTCTCTTCGTCGACCACATTTCGCACCCTGCTGATATTTCTCAGGTGACAATAGGCCAATCTGCAAACTTGCATTACATGCGCCTCCGCAGATAGATTGTCATCCATCATATACCCCAGGTTGCGGACCATAGTCGACTTGGAGACTGCACTATCTCCAAGCACAATATCGTGGGTAGTTGCTTTCTGCAACTGATGCGGTAACCCGATATATATCAGTTCAGTTTTGTCAGGATTCAACTTAAGGAAATTATCAGTCATCCAGATTTTAATATCGGATACACAGTGCTCTAGGGATTCTCTGGCTGGAATCTCACAACCAGGGTTGAAATGAACGTAGAGTTGGGAATCATCCGCGTAAAAGTGAAAATTCAGTCCATGATGACGGATTATGTCCCCCAGCGGTAGGACGTAGCTCACATAAGCATGGGTCCAAGCACAGACCCCTGTGGCACACCGTACTTAAGTGCAAAAACATCCGAGTGAACGTTGTTCACTGTGACACTCAATGTACGGCCGTTCAGATATGACCTAAACCAATCTAAGGCTACACCAGTCACACCGAGTCTGTTTTCAAGTCTCTCCAATAGCACAGCGTGGTCGATGGTGTCGAAGGCGGCACTGAGGTCCAGTAACACCAAGCATGACACTTCCCTTTGATCCATTGACATAAGCAAGTCGTTTTGGACCCGAAGAAGTGCAGTCTCAGTGCTGCTATTTGGACGATAGGCAGATTGAAACACTTCCGACAAGCCAGTGGACGACAAGTATTCGCGGAGTTGTTTGGAAACAACCCTCTCTATCAGCTTTGAAATAAAAGAGAGGTTTGAAACCGGTCGGTAGTTACTTAGGACCTCGACATCAAGCCCTGGTTTCTTCAGTAGCGGTGTTACCAAGGCATGTAGGGTGGGACCCGAGACATAACTGTATGCCTCTATAGTAATACTTAAAATGTCTTCTCAAGAGAGGTTGGACTATTTAGCTTACATATAGTATGGAGGATCCTTTAGTGACTGAGATTCAGATTTGTTAACATAAGGCAACCTGTTAAGAAATGACGGGGCTATGGGGACTTTTGTGTCTAATAAAATCATTAAAATACAAAATTCATTAAAACATCTACCTTGGAACTACTTGACTGATTAATCTGACATACATATATGCTGTTTTTGGGTCCATGGATAATTGGGCTTCAAACATGTCTAAATAGTTTTATAAAACGGTACGTATAAAAGCCGAACACAACCGAACATAACCGAACACAAGTCCAAATAATGGGAAATATCACGAATAAAGTTCATAGGCATGTGTATTCATGTTCACACTATTACTATACGAAGTTTGGTGGAGTTCGGGCAAATAATAAGTGTTTTATTCGATATTTTGTAAAACGCGTTTTGTGTTCGGCATAGAAAAGCCGAACATAAGTTATAATTTTGTCTAACGGCTGTCTAGCTAGGTGATAATTAATATCTGACATGGTCACTAATCCGAAAGGCTTTAATTGTTGTTGATGGCGGTCTCTCACCTATTGTAGTTCAGTGTTTTGACAAATAGTTTCAGTGTTTGATGGCGCCTACTATTATAGAAACAACATGCTTTTGATAGGCCCCGTCGTGAAAGACAACGATTGTAAAAACGTCGAGTGACAAACAAGTTTTCCCGCTAGTACACATACCGTATGCACTCGTCACATGAAGCAAAACTTGGTGTAAACAATATTTATACACAATACAAAAGAAGATGAATATTTTTACAAAAATGCTAATGGGTGATTATGGGTGATTGGAAAGGGATGAGACAACAAGCCTGGTGTGGCTTTTTTGTAATTAAGTCCTCTCCCAAAACGTGACGAGAATAATAATAATTACAAAAATAAATATTTATGTAACTTCATGGAAAGATTACAACTCAAAGTTTTTAACGTTTGACGATACCGCAAAACGGGGCTATTGCCAAGAAGCCATGTCAGACTAAAAGAGTAAAGACATGCAAAACTAGATCAATCAACCCTAGCAAACATCAAAAAGTATCTTGAGCGCAAAATAAATAATCTTTATTCCTTTCATATCACATTCCTGTCATATCAGAGACATATTTGAAAATAAAATAAGATCTTAAATTTCTGCATATCACAGCATATCAGACTTTAAAAAAGATACAATACGAAACGCTCTTTATTCGGGGCGCGTGCTGATATTTGTCCAGTATGATCCATCTAAACAACCATATTGTACGAATGTACTTGTAATAATAACGGGGTGGGGGTAACATTTTAGTGAGAATGCAGACGAAAATGGACAACAATACGTTTTTCTCGCGAATAAAGCCTGCCAAATCCCATCTGGCAGATATTACTTATCACCTATCAGCGGTTAAACTAATCCACGAGACAGACGTTTGTGTTCTGCTTTTCTATGCCGAACACAAACGCGTTATACAAAACATCAAACAAAACACTCATTATTGAAGCAAACTCCACCAAACTTCGTATAGTAATAGGTTGAACGTGAATACATATGTCTGAAGTTTACAAGGTGTTCGTATATTTAGTAGAGTCTATATAGAGTTATATATCTCAAACGGCAGCTAATGTCACATCATTCTATGTGTTAATTAATTACCGGTGACTGCATGAGTGTCGAACATAAGCTAGCTTGTGTTCGGCTTTTCTATGCCGAACACTAAACGCGTCTTACAAAATATCGATTAAAACACTTATTATTGGCCCAAACTCCACCAAACTTCCTATATTTATAGTGTGAACATGAATACACATGCCTATGAACTTTATTCATGAAATTTCCTATTATTTGGACTTGTGTTCGGTTATGTTCGGTTGTGTTCGGTTGTGTTCGGCTTTTATGAGCTCCCTTATAAAAAGGTGCTTGTGAGATTGGAAATTTCCAACAATAGAGAAAGTTTGAGATGACAGTTGCTAATCTAAGACTTGGGAGTCTGGAGCCTGGTCGGGAAGGGACATGAGCTGGAGGAGGGGGAGGGGGGTGGTGATCAGTAGCGTACAGTTGGTACATGAAGCCTCTCTATCTACATATCCTGTTTAGATCTACTTTTTTAAAGTGATTATGAAAAGTTCTAACTGTTATGGTCTCCAAAGTCCCAGTCTTTGCAGTCTGGTGACGACCCCACAGTCTTTGACTGTCTTGTTAGATATTTAGTTTGTACCTTAGTACAACGAATTGGCGAAATTAGTCTGTCGCCATCTATCAATTTCATCTCGCACACAGTGGTGCAAGATCGGCGGAGAAAACAGCGGAGAGTTTCAAGATGGCGACGCACAAATTTCGTGTAAGGTACGTGGTTCAACTCAACGAATGTTTTCTCCCATTTAAGTAATTCATTTCACTACAACAAAGTTGCACGGGCAGTCGAATTGTGTGTGGAATATATTCGGCATGTTGTTCAATTGATATTAAGTATTTTAAGTGTGCTAGAAAGGTCAATATGTGGTGAAATTTTTTGTTTACTTTTTGAGGTGGCGAGATTCGTGCTTTTTTGTGCATAAATTGTGAATCCGACGGGATTCAGATGTAACCCTAACGGATGTGTTTGCTAGAGGATATGAAGTTACACGAGTAATGGAATTTATACTTAACATCACACTTAGGACTAATTAAATTGGTAAAACTGAAATTATTTTCCAAATTGTCAAAATGGGGGTGCAGATCGATGAAGACAATTTACACAATAATGATGATGGTGTAGAGTACAATATTTATGATGGTGTAGCCTAGAGTATTTTCTAAATAATTCAAATACCTGGATGTAATTATAAGCAATCAACGTCGTTTGTGATGTCATTTCGGGCGTAGACCTAATTATCAATGTCAGGCATTATAGGCATACGGTATAGGCTATTTTGTACGGCAATTTCGGCCTCTGAGTCTGGCACCTACATTGGCCTCTGCATAAATGACATCGCAATCGACGTTGATACCATAATTATATTGTCTAGCACACAGAGCAAAAATATACCATCAATTTGCATTTATGCTCGGAAGAGTCTTTTTAATGAAACCTAATGAATAAAAAAAAATTAAAACATTAAAGGGTCTAGATATGATCAATTGGATTGTATCGGTGTCCGGTCATCATGGATGAAGGTCATGAAGACCATGCATTGCTTCTATAGTGGAATTTATAACTATAATAGCCATTATTATGCGGTATCCAGCTAACTGGGACCTTGGCTAACTGGGACCTTGGCTAACTGGGACCTCAAGTCAGGCTAACTGGGACCTTGGCTAACTGGGACCTTCTGGCTAACTGGGACCTTGGCTAACTGGGACCTTGGCTAACTGGGACCTTCAGATATATTATTAATCATTTCATTAAAATCAATTTTTATTAAGTCATGAGAAAGTTAAAAACAAATGAAATGTTAACATTTTAGATAAATAACATTAAACAAAACAGTAAAAACACAATAAAAACTCTATACAAGTCTGCTGGTTTTGCAGTTCTGTGTAGCACGATGGAGGCTGTAGCACTGACTGTATATGCATGTATATACCCATACTGGTATGCTGTATTTACTCTCTGTCTATGGAGGGTTATTAGGGTCACAATCCTAACTTCACATTTTAATTCTAACTTAACATTTTAATTCTTATATTTTAATTCTAATTTAACATTTTAATTCTAACTTAACATTTTAATTCTGATATTTTAATTCTGTTTACATTCTATTTACATTCTATTTACATTCTATTTACATTTTATTTACATTCTATTTACATTCTATTTACATTCTATTTACATTCTATTAACTCTAACTTAGTCTTTTAATTCTTACTTAATATTTTAATTCTAACTTAACATTTTAATTCTTATATTTTAATTCTAACTGTACATTTTAATTCTAACTTAACATTTTAATTCTTATATTTTAATTCTAACTGTACATTTTAATTCTTATATTTTAATTCTATAATTGTTGAAATTGAAATGAGCATAAAACGGATCTCAGAATTGAAAGGCAAAAATTAAAACAAACATAAAATGGATTCTAGAAGTTGTGATTGTGACCCTCATAACGCGCCTGAACTTCTGTAACAATTATAACGAAGGGGTCGCTGCGATCGGACGGCGGGACATGACAATCTGCGGAATGTGATGAAACATGGAATAAAACGACAATCTGCGGAACAGAATTTCAAATTGCGTGTAACGGCCGATATCTCGAGGAATACAACACGTAGAGGGTTCCTGTTTGTGGCAAACGAACGGTCCACATTCGCCCTATCCACACATATTAACCCCGCCACTGACCGGACACCAGAAATTGCATTATTTGGTTGACAACTGACCTAACATGAAAGTTGTCGAAATCAAGGCCGTGGAACAGCTGTAGAAATGTACACAAGCAGACTTGGAATTAAAACGAAGTTTATCATCTAATGCATAGCAAGAGACCGATTAACCCACCAATGCGAAGGTGCCATGAAACACGAAAAAACTGCGTTCGACGCGTCAATGTTTAGAATTTAGATTTCTCGATGAATACGCAAGCAAACAACAAGTGTTAGTTACCAAATGACACAGAGGAATACTGCGCATTCGTTTTAGCTACACTGTGGCTGTTCGAATGATGTAATTGAGAAATCGCAAACACGCGCCGATGAAAACAGCTAAAAAATAGAGTCGATGTTTACAATAACAGGATCGATTTCAGCTGATATATTCCATACAATAGGGCGTATAGTATATCAAAATGTAGGATTAGACACAGGGAATGTAATTTTGTCCAAATGGGTCCAACACGCAGTGAAATTGTAGCAGAAATTCGCTCCAAGAAAGAGCGCTACTTTTTCTCGTAAAAAATAGAATGGCCGACTGAAGCCGTTTTATCGTTCCAACTAAGCCTGTTTTTAGCAGCACTTCATCCACAAAATACGAATATACACCATGTATCAGAAGACGTATCAAATGTGATTTTTAAGCGATTTGCGCTCATCATTTGTTATAATTCGCACTTATTTTTTATTTCAGTTGTGACTAAAAGCCCAGATGCCGGTATCCGGCGATTACAAGCCAAGTTATACAAAATAAATTAACTGGGTTGAACGCATGAATATGTCAATGGTGAGACTGTTAGAAAGAATATTCACACAAATAGTGTTTATAGACTAAAAATCTTATGTGTCCGCCGGTCATACGCGGTGGAGGTTCTCATATTATATGCCGGTCATGCGCGGAGGAGGTTCTCATATGAACATATTATCTGCCGGTCATACACAGGGGAGGTTCTCATATGAACATATTATACACAGGGGAGGTTCTCATATGAACATTTTATCCGCCGTTCATACGAGGTGGAGGTTCTCATATTATCCACAGTCATCTGCACGGGAGGTTCTCATATATCCTCCAGTCATACGGGGAGGTTCTTATATAAAAATATTATCCGCTGGTCATACGCGGTGGAGGTTCATATATTATTCGCCGGGCATATATATACGCGAGGGAGGTTCTCATATTATACGCAAGTCTAACACGGGTGAGGTTCTCATATAAGAACCTCCCCCGCGTATGACTGGTGGATAATGTGAGAACCTCCCTCGCGTATGACCGGCGGATAATATGAACCTCCACCGCGTATGACCGGTGGATAATATGTTCATATATGAGAACCTCCCCCCCCCCCCCCCCCGCGTATGACCGGCAGATAATATCAGAACCTCCACCAGCAGATAATATGTAATATGTTCATATGAGAACCTCCCCTGTATTAACCTCCACCTCGTGTGACAGGCGGATAATATGTTCACATGAGAACCTCCCCTGCGTATGACCGGCAGATAATAAGTTCATATGAGAACCTCCCCCGCATATGACCGGCAGATAATATGAGAACCTCCACCGCGTATGACCGGCGGATACATAAGTTTTTAAGCTCTATAAACACTACTTTATTTGAATATTCTCACCATTGACATATTCATGCGTTCAACCCAGTTAATCTATTTTGTAACTTGGCTTGGAATCGCCGGACACCGGCTTCCGGCATCTGGGCTTTTAGTCACAACTGAAATAAAAAATAAGTGCGAATTATAACAAATGAAGAGCGCAAAGCCCTTACAAAATCACATTTGATACGTCTTCTGATACATGGTGTATATTCGTATTTTGTGGATGAAGTGCTGCTAAGAACAAACTCAGTAGGAACGATAAAACGGCTTCAGTCGGCCATTCTATTTGTTACGAGAAAAAGTAGCGCTCTTTCTGCGTGTTGTACCCATTGGACAAAATTAAATTCCCTGTGTCTGATCCTACATTTTGATATACTATACGCCACATTATATGGAATATATCAACTGAAATTGATCCTGTTATTTTAAACATCGAGTCTATTTTTAGCTGTTTTCATCTGCGCGTGTTTGCGAGTTCTCCATTACATTATTCGTACTAAAACAGCCAGCCTTCGCATGGCTGGGTTTATCTGTCACTTGCTGTGCAATAGATGATAAATTTCATTTTAATACCAAGTCTGCTTGTGTACATATCTTTATCGCTGTAAAAACGCATTTCTACAGCTGTCCCACGGCCTTGATTTCGACAATTTCATGTTAGGTCAGTTGTCGACCAAATAATGCAACTTCTGCTGTCCGGTCAGTGGCGGGGTTAATATGTGTGGATAGTGCGAATGTGGGCCTTTCGTTAGTCACAAAAAGGAGCCCTCTACGTGCTGTATTCATCGAGATATCGGCCGTTACACGCAATTTGAAATTCTGTTCCGCAGATTGTCGTTCTATTCCATATTCCATCCCAGCTCGCTTTTTGTCATGTCCCTCCGTCCGATCGCAGCGACCCCTTTCGTTACAATTGTTACAGAAGTGCAGGCGTGTTATTACGGTCACAATTACAACTTCTAGAATCCATTTTATGTCTGTTTTAATTTTTGCCTTTCAATTCTGAGATCAGTTTTATGCTCATTTCAATTTCAACTTTTTAAATATAATATTTTAATTCCAACATTAGACCTTTTTGTAGTAGATTTAAAATATTAAAATAAAACTATTAAGTTAGAATTAAAATATAAGAATTAAAATGTTAAGTTAGAATGAACATAGAATGAACATAGAATGAACATAGAATGTAAATAGAATGTAAATAGAATGTAAATAGAATGTAAACAGAATGTAAATAGAATGTAAATAGAATTAAAATATAAGAATTAAAATGTTAAGTTATAATTAAAATGTAAAGTTAGAATTAAAATATAAGAAGTAAAATGTTAAGTTAGAATTAAAATTTTAAGTAAGAATTAAAATATTGAGTTAGAATTAAAATGTGAAGTTAGGATTGTGACCCTAATAACCCTCCATATCTGTCACCCATGTCTGGTTCTTCAACTGGTGAGAATACCTGAGTGCATTCTCTGTCACGCCTGTCTGGTTCTGGAACTGGTGCGAATAACTGAGCGAATAACTGAGCGCATTCTCTGAGAAGTTGACTGGTTGAGACTTCTTTGGCGTCGTATTTGTCCCATAGGCTGAAGATTTTCCCCTGCATTACCATGGTGTTCTTCTTCTGGCGACGCGTCAGAAGAGACCTTTCGCTTCTGGCGACACTGATATTTACGTAATGGATGTGCATTTCAAAATGAGCTGAAACAACCTTGTTGGTCATGGTCCCAGTTGGACATGGTCCCAGTTAGTCAACTTTCCTTCATTCACAAGTAAGCTGACAACGATTAGATCACAAGATCAAATGGACCAACTGATTAAAACAACAATCGCTTTCAAAACAAACTCACACCTTCACTGTGAATGCCATGAGTAACAATCACTTTATTGCATCTTAACTGTGAATGCCCATAATAACCATCACTTTATTGACTTTATTAACAATAAATATTCATAGAAATATATAAGATACAAATAAGATACAAATAAGAAATTAAAATAGTGACCTTCAGTTTTATAGATTGACAATATATTTGTTTTCATTTTTTTTTTATTAAGTCAGGTTGAAACAAATCTGAAACATTTTTGAAGCAATAACATAAATAAAACCAACAATATTCTATTATCAATGTTCTATTCTACTAATATATTTAATAAATATAACCAAGGTCCCAGTTAGCCAAAGGTCCCAGTTAGCCAAGGTCCCAGTTGGTCATGGTCCCAGTTAGCCAAGGTCCCAGTTAGCCCAAGGTCCCAGTTAGCCAAGGTCCCAGTTAGCTGACATTCTATTATGCCTACTTAATATATAGAGATGACAAATATAAGAAATTATGTGTATTAAGAGTAATTTGGTACCGTATCTCTTTCGCCACGTCCCTGTATACATATATTGAACTTTGCTCTCCATAACCTCACTTGTGATTGTTTTTTTTTTTATTTCAGAGTTGAAGCAATGGAAGAATCCTTCAACGAAGAATCAGGCTCAACGTCTCAGATAACGAGTGGTCAATCGGACTCAGACAAGCAATTCAGACATGTTTGTGCATATTGTGCAAATTCCTTCAACATGAAAAAGCAAGAGAATACACACACAAATTCACAACCACTCCGGTGTGGTGATGGAGGCCAAAAGTTTATTGAGAAACATTTGCACATCGTGTAAAGCACGGTGGTGGATCTAAATTTTAATGCGACAAATGGCCTAAAAAAAATTCTCGTAAGTACACTTTGAATCACCATATAGAAAGTCACCAAATTGGAAAGTGGTACATATTGTGATAAATGCGGTTCTGTATTTACCAGGAAGGATACATTAAGAAATCACACGAAAGCTGTATAGGACAAGGACATTCTTCGTCGATTCTGCAGCTGCGGGATAGTATATCTGGCGCGCAGCCCTGTCTGCACACGTTGACATTGTGTCACTTACTGACAACGGACATTTATAGACACAGTATTAGGCATGAAAAAACCACAAACAGTTATGTTGTTATTATGTTTTGAAGACTCCGGGAATTGATCTTTTTGAGAGTAAATATATATATATATATATGTTATGTATATATGTTATGCGTTACTGAATAAAGAGGCAGGGTCTACTTTGTTTATACTTTGAATGGTCTTTATTCAAAAAAAGGGAAGTTGTCACAAAAATACCATAGCCTGTAATTATACAAGTGCACCGCTGGGCGGAGGTAACGCCCCCGACTGTACAATCAGAGAGGATTTTTTCTTATTTTTGTGCAAATACTTATTAAATGGCACTTTGTAAAGTTATGTTATACGTGTTTATATACAATGGTTTAAAGGTACGGTTGGCCTTGGCGGTGGGTATCCTGTGAAAATATTTCCACCCGTCAAAAACCGCCACAAACAGAAAGAACAACAAAATGTAGACAGACTTTGGAAAAAATGGGCGGACGAAACCGCAGTTATGGGGAAATCTTGTCCCCCCGGCTGGTCTATTAGCATACCAAAGATCAACTGAATTGAGTTAACGAAACCAAAGTTATGAGTTGAAACATTCGTACGGACGGAAGGATGGACGGACGGAGGGCTCCACTATATACCCCCAAATCACCATCGGAGATCGGGGGCATAATAAGCCTTGTCACTGAGTCGAGACTATCAATCCAGACCCGTTCTATTGTTTTAGTGATACAGGTCAAAGTTCTGGAGTAGCATTCCATATATGGAATTCATAAACATTCAGAACTTAACAGAAGCTCTATATATGACAAATATAAGAAATTATTTTTATTAAGAATAATTTATGGAGCTTCTGAATGTTCATGAATTTCATATATGGAATGCTACTCTAGAACTTTGACATTGTACGTAGCACTGAACGGAACGGGGCTGGGTGGATCCAATATGGCAGCGAATCAGTGCCAAGGCTTATTGTATATGTCAATATACATTGGAAAATATATCATGCCCTACGGGGAACGAAATAAGCCTTATAAGAATTCACGAATTGCATAGTAACCATTCTTTCCGATGAGTGGGGGTAAACAGGAAGGGCAACAGATATTATACATATCGTGTGTTTATTCTTTATATATTCTGAAAGTTTAATCCCCGCCTGATATCTGCAAATATTTTTTATTCCTGCATAGACCAGGGGGGGGGGGGCAGGAAAATTTGCATACACAACACTGAATTATTTTTTTTTCAGCACTTTGGACCCCCACCCCCCTTTGTGCAAACAAAATATTTTTTTCCACTCATGGTTTTGGGACCCCCCCCCTTTCCAGTCACATTTGAATGAAATTTATCAAGCTGGAGTGCCATTATAGGCAAAAACATCAGGGTGTAGAATGTCCAGTGAAGGTGGCTGATGTTGAGAAACAGAGAATGGTTAAATTAGAATGAACATATATAATAATTATCAGTCATTCGTAATTTGACCATTCTGTTTTTTCAAGCATCATCCAACTTTGGTGTACTTTCGCCACCAGTTAAACTCAAATACTAAACTATGAGCACAAGCAATACACTCATGAGATTAAAAACATTTATCATGAAAAACTCAACACAACCAGCTGACACAACCAGTGAAACACCTTTTTATGTTTACCCATACCATAGTATGGTAAACATAATGTCGACGTCCGGATTGACCACTCGTCGTGCGTCCGTCCGTCCGTCCGTCTGTCTGTCTGTCTGTCTGTCCGTGGACACTTTACGCATGGTGCGATAACTCAAATATTTTATATCCGATCGGAACCAAATTTTGTATATGAGTTTCTCAGACCGAAATACAGATCAAGTTCGAATATGGGTTTGATCCGAGTTTTTTTTACGGAGTTATGGCCCTCTTTCGACTTAGAATTCATGGATGCTACGATAACTAAAAAAAATATTATCTCATGAGAACCAAATTTGGTATGTGAGTTTCTCTATCTAAAATACAATTTGAGTTCGAATATGGGTTTGATCAGATTATTTTTAATGGAGTTATGGCCCTTTGATATAGAATTCATCCATGCTTCGATAGCTCAACCAGTTATCGTCTGATAGGAATTTGGTATGTGAGTTTCTTAACTCAAAATACAGATCAAGTTTGAATATGGGTTAGATCCTGTTTTTTATACCAGAGTTATGGCCCTTTTTATCTAAGGATTGAACAGATTCGATATTTTTATGCTTATCATGTAGAACCATAGCAGCTAACCCCTGTGATATCAGTTAGCACTGAGAGAGAGAATAGATTAACTTGTATTATTGGAAATTAGAGTTATTTTTAGCCATCATATTGTCAGGGCACTGTGGAAGGTGTAATTGGACAGAGAACCATCTGTTGTTTATTGTATTTCCATACAGCTCTCTGGTTTAGGATATCAATGCAGTGTTCCAGTGACATACCTGTACCTAATTTTATTGAGTTAAAATTGTTAACCCTTGTCATCAATTTTATGCTTTTGTATATTTTTCATGTAATCATTCTCCTATTATATCCCTTTCACTTGTATGGATTTTTGTGGTTAAAATGAACCCTTTAATTCTCAACATTCCTTATACTTAGCAGAAATACCTTTCATCTGATATATCTCATTTTATTGAGATGTATGTAAATTTTGTATGTGAATTTCTCAGCCCAAAATACAGATAGATTTCGAATTTGGGTTTGATCCATTTTTTTATATTTTAAACAGAGTTATGGCTTATGGATTTTCGTGTCAGAACTGAAAATAGCTGATCACTATCGCCAAGGTATGGGTTAAACATCTGCCGATCGTGATCGGCCTCTCGTTAATAATATTTTATCTAATTATTTATTCCAGACTTTGCACTAGACACTTATCAAACTGTTTCTTGCCTGTTTTACAATATGCAGTGTACGTGGTTAGATGGATCATTTTAATATTAACAATAGCTAAATGGTATTGGTTGTAGAATAGCGCATATAAATAAATAATATCTCATTATTTCACAAGTGAAAGACAGTCATGTTTTACTAAGAAAATGCTATTGAGACTGATAAGAGATCCATGTGAATGTCTGTTCATTAATAATTGGGTATGTAACACTGTAGCACTTTTGTCTTTTATAGTATTAGTAACTTTGTGCCAGAAACATGTTTATAGATTAGAGAACAGGCATGTTCTACATTTATTTCACACATTATTTCAGTTTCATATCAGACTTGGAGAGTTGAATTTCAGTTTGATACCACAGATAGTGGTAATGTGATATTTTATTTTACTTACTGAAGTATATATGGTTTATTTGTCTTTAGAGTTCATTATAATATATTTACATACCAAGTGGTTATCCAACCCAGGTGGGTCAGCGCAGTTAAAAATTTCACGAAGGTCTACTTAGTATTAGAAGGGACCAAATAATCAAAACATTCTGAGGCCAACCTGACCACAGATAACTGTACCTAGTATCTTGTGGTGTGTACACTACATGTGTTATTTAGATCATAACACATCAAAACAATCATTATGTAGGCTAAACAGCTTGTAATTAGGTCAAAAAAGGGCAAAAGGAAAAAATTTGCAAGCACCAAAAAACACCGGAAAAAACGTGTTTTCAGGAGCTGCGACCCCCGCGATTCACCAAACATACATTATCATGGAACATTATAATTTGGGACCAAAATATCTTCATGCGGAGTTTATATTTACATTAAGACACACATCCTTGTGGTGTTTGAAGTTGTTTGTTATGCATATCTACTGAATCGAGCGTCACCGGTCACTTTCCATGAAATATATCTACATATAGGTACCACGCATTCCCCTCTATATTATCTCAATGTAGGGGTCAAACATTACTTTTTATGAGGCAATTATATAATTTGGCTTTCTGCTTTTTCAACTATTTCAATTTCGAACCTATTCCAATACTAACATAGCAGTCGTCATGTGTTGTATGGTTTTAGCCACAAAAACTGGTTCTACATTCATTCATCACAAAATGATAGATTTGGATAGATTACACTTTCCACGCAGCTCGAGAGAGTTTCGAAATTACCAGTGGCAAAACTAAATTTCCAGTGGCACGTACATAATTTTAAATCCATTTATTTTAAATAGTTATTACTTTAACTACATGTGTATATATATTACAGAAATTTCATTATTTCATTGTATTCGAGTCAAACATAATAATGACTTAATCTTAGCGATAACTTTGGCATTAATAATATACACTACTTTGTTCGAAAATTGTCATACTGGTTATAATCCTGAATACAAGTTTAGCTTTCTTCATTAATGCATGTATTTATTATTAGATGTAACCCTTGCATAATTTCATATTTTCATATTTTCATTGTCCATTTCTCGACTTGTTTGTAAATATTGTAAGACACCATTTCGACCAATATAAACCTGATGGATTATATAATTGTTTAAATAACACCTTGGGATCGCATTTACATTTATATTTACATAGCCATTTAATAGAATGCTTATGTCACCATGTTATTTTCTTGCAGACCGAATACAGTCACATGATACCAAGCAATAACCATCCGAACAGCAAGTGTTACATGGAGAAGTTACTGCGCCAAACTACATTTAGTAAAGATGCATCATGCAACGAGACATAAGAACCGGAATTTATAAACTGTGCAGAGAAATTGCATTGCAGGGAGAAGAATGAAGTGGTGAAGAAAAAGTAGAATTTACAACACACGCGTGCCACTGCTATATAATATATATGTTATGTTTACATTATCTATAGTTTCAAATGAATAAGTATCATTTTAATGTCCATGCCAGTTTGTCATTGTTGCTACAAAATGCTTACCATCCATATAAAGAGCAAAATATACAATTTAGTTAAATAATTTTATTGCATGGTTATGCTTTAGACAGTATTTCCACAGAAATTCAATGTCAATCTGTAAATTTATTTAGGTTGTAAATTCCATGGAATTTCAAATGTTATTGGGGAATTCCAAATTTCAGACAGTATATTTGGTTGTAAACCACGGTTCATGTACCTAGGTCTACCATGGTATTTTTACCACGGTAAACCATGGTTCTTTGTACCGCGGTGCTGTGCCAGGATATTTTGGTCGTGGTACACCATGGTTCATGTACCGTGGTATACCACGGTATTTTTACCGTGGTATACCACGGTACATTTACCATGGTGTACCATGGTACTTTTACCGTGGTACACCACGGTATATGTACCACGGTGTACCACGACCAAAACACCCCGGTGCAGCACCGCGGTATTTTTATCATGGTTTACCGTGGTACATTTTTATAAGGGTTGGTCCAACGTCGACATCTAAAGCTAGCCACACATGCTTGCGTATGCGTATGGTGCTTTGCGTTATTTTTATCGCATGCGATTGTCGGACAGAAAATCAAATAGAAATGCACGGGCACCCACACATGCATGCGGTTCCGATGCGAAACTATTCTGACGCTCCGAATGCCTCGTATTTTCCATCCGATAGAAATCGTCGCTCCGTTTGCGTTCGCAGCGGAATTCCCAATTATTTATGACGTCATCCTGGAAAAGCCGCGAATTTTCAAAGCAATAAAACATGCCGCGAATTAGATCTACTCCCATAACACCCCAAGAAGTGGAAGATTTGTGCCTTCTAATTAAACCCCGGGTCTATCTGTTTGTGTGCCAGCATGTGGACTATGACGACAACCAGAAATCATTTAATGCGTGGCAGGATATATCCAAGAAGATCTGGGGGGGGGGGGGTAGGAAAAAAATTCCAGGCACGTATGATGGGGTGGGTGGGTGGGTGTACTCTCTCGGGTCCGAAAAGCAATTTTTCCATGTGCCAATTCTTTTCCCCCATTTCTGCTATTGAGTCTTATTTTGATGTGTTTTGAAGTTACAGAAACAGGTCATATATAGTTAATAGCAATGCTATACTATATATAGAGGTTATCAGAAGTTGGATCAGCACAATGGCCAACAATAACCCAAACCTAACTTGATAGAACAAGAAACTGCGATAATGGAAACATAAAATCATGTACCTTTATCCAGATTATCTGGATTAACGTACTTGATAAAATTTAATCAGGATTCCATCTACTGATACAAAAAAGATAAGAATAACTATGCAGAACTCAGCTGAAAATAAGCAATAAAATGAAAGCACACTTGACCAGCGTTCACGCTGCCGTGAGCAAATTTCGCAAATTGCGAAAGAAAAACAAAAGTGGCTCAACAAAATGGGCTAGTGGCTAAAGAAAGTGGTTCAAAGAATTTGGGTGTATGGCTCCTAAATTAAATGCCGTCCGACAGATTAAGTTCAACAATCAGGCAACACTATCCCGCCACGAGTCTGGCACGAGAGTATGAATGAAAGCATTCGCTCATTCTCAGCTTATGCCACAGGGACTGGTTGTAGGAATCACTGAACTAAATGGTTTCCCATAGGCGACAGTGTTAATGTTTCGGCAAAATTCACTGAATTGAAGCCTGCAGGCCATACCAGTGATGTTTACCCAGCTAGATTAACACCAGTTGATCACGAAAATGTAAGAAAAATCATAGGTCATGTGTTTACTTTTTAAAATAAATCCCCAAGTGTACGACAGGGCTATCCCACAGCCAAATTTGATCTGGAAAAATCCAGAACTCAGTACAAGCTACATGTAGTTAAATAAATTTCCCGCTCACAAAAATCCATTCCCCCATTCATTCACCAGTTTAAATTATTTAGATAGTATGTACAAATCAAATAAACGCGATGTCATCCTTTAATAACGTGTCGCATGTATCAGGTGAGGGTCATTCTTCAGTTACCTTCACCTTTAGCAATTCCACGGTGTACTCGCTCCCCGACTCGAGAACACATTTAGCTCCCTGATTCCTATATATGTATATGTGCGAAACACAGCGTTTCTTATAGTATTTTATCAAAATATAGACCTTACTGAAATCAAAAATGGATTATATCGAGCAGTAGTGGTTTATTTTTTGCAATATGAGGCATCCTGAAAATTAGTATCAATCCTCAAAATATTTTGATTTTTTTTCAATTTTACTAGCTGATGCATCTCGTATAACTGAAGTATGTCCTTATATACCATAATATTACTAAATTGAAGAGGAAATGTTAATATACATTTTGAGAGGGATATCTTGTCCAATTTTAAACCCTTTTCATGCATAATTTGGCAATTTATAATAAATATTTACCAAAATTAACAGAAAATAAAAATAAAAAATATTTTAATAGCAATATAAAGCAACCATAAGTCAATTTAACGGTCAGACGCACGTTTTGCCAAAATTTCCTGGTATTTCAAAATGTATTTTCTCTAAATCTATCAGGAATATCTTTGTGAAATTTTGTACAATAGATTATTGTGGTATCATACATAAGAACCATTGGACATTTGGTTATTATAATCTCATTTACTTTACTTTTTTGGCATGAAAAATCTTTAAAATTTCACTGTGTTCAGATACCGAGAACTACTGTAAAACAGATTTTTTTCGAAAGTGCATTTCATATATACATGATATCATATCTGAAGATCATGAGAGGAGACTTAATTTTTCTTGATTCATGAAATTAAATGATTATTTTCATTCAGAAAGACAACTACCATAAATAATTTTTTATTATTGAGAATTTTCATGCCATGCTTGTTGGTCATTGAAAAATTGGGCTCAGTTGATTTCTGGGTCATGGGTTCATAACCAAGTTAAATCTGACCACCATATCTCTTAACACTGTGGCCTAATTTCTGTTGATTGCTCCCTGCTTGAGTGGACAGCACCACATTTGAACATTTGTTTTCATTGGGCTGGCATATTTGTGACTGCTTTATTCTTCATTATAATACATGGGGTATGATGCTATAATATGCAATTAAAAAGCTAACTCAACATTATGATACAAATGAAGCCTCCTCTCATGGAGTCAAGACAATAAGCTATTTGATGGTTGACATGTTGTTTGAAATTATAAATTTTTCTGGCATTTCTCGGTACCTAAAGGGACAGAAACGAAACAAATATTTTCAACCTCTCAAATGTATTAAAATCCATTATTGTTATTGTCTCTTTATAATTGCTCTGATTCTATATATAATGAAAATTATCATATGTAAAATTCAAGATTTTTCACCAGATAGATCCAGAGAAATTCTTTGTTGAAAATCACTTGCCATTTCTGGCTGGATTTACTGTGATTTATGCAAAACGTGCGTCTCCCCCTTAAATATCTAAACATAATGATACAACATCAGACACAGCCTCAGGCATGTAATTTTACCAGATGGCAGGGCATACTGTCTGTTTAACAAAGCTGCCATGACAGTTTTGCACGACAGTAACTCTAGTGGTGATGCCATCACCCCCCCCCCGACTTGGGGTGGGGATACGGTCACAGATAAGGCTACTGGGTGCCGGAAAAGCTTAATTGGGTCAAATGACACCTTTTCCCAATAGGGGGGGGGGGGGGCTAACACTCCTCAAAATTGTGGGGAGGGGGGGGGGGCTTTAAACCCCCTGACCCCCTAATTGTACCTGACATCCATGCAAAATTACCAGATTTATCACTTTCTTTACTATCTACAGGCGTTTCCATGCGTTTCTTCTTTAAATCTGTCCAAAATATGGTCATTATCATTTGAAAATAAGAAAATATGGAATTAACAACTTATCATGGCGAGACGTGAAATTTCGTGAAATTCAAATTTTTCTTATAGGAATCACTGAACTAAATGGTTTCCCATAGGCGACAGTGCTAACGTTTCGGCAAAATTCACTGAATTGAAGCCTGCAGGCCATACCAGTGATGTTTACCCAGCTAGATTGACACCAGTTGATCACGAAAATGTAAGAAAAATCATAGGTCATGTGTTTACTTTTTAGCTCAACTTACTTTGTAAGTTTGAGCTATTGCCATGGTTTGGCGTCCGTCGTCCGTGTGTCTGTGTGTCCGTCAACAATTTCCTTTGGCGCGGGCTACATGTCGTACCTTTGATCTGATCTTTATGAAATTTGTCATGAATGTTGACATTGACATGTAGATGGGAACGAGTCATTTTGGGGTCATTCGGCCAAAAAACATGGCCGCTGGTGGCCATCTTGGATTTCAAAATTCAATCCATTGGCGCGGGCTACAGGTCGTACTGTTCGTCTGATCATCATGAAATTTGTCATGGATGTTAATATTGACATATAGATGGGAACGAGTCATTTTGGGGTCGTTCGGCCAAAAAACATGGCCGTCAGCAGCCATCTTGGATTTTACTCTTTGCATGACTAAATCATTTGGTGCAGGCTACAGTCTGTAGCTTTGGTCTGATCTTTATGAAATTTGTCATGAATGTTGATATTGAAATGTAGATGGGAACGAGTCATTTTGGGGTCATACGGCCAAAAAACATGGCCACTGGTGGCCATCTTGGATTTCAAAATTCAATCCATTGGCACGGGCTACAGGTCGTACTGTTCGTCTGATCATCATGATATTTATCATGGATGTTAATATTAACATGTAGATGGGAACGAGTGATTTTGGGATCGTTTGGCTAAAAAACATGTCCGCCAGCAGCCATATTGCATTTTACTCTTTGCATGACTAAATCCTTTGGTGCGGGCTACAGGTCGTAGCTTTGGTCAGAACTTCATGAAATTTGTCATGTATCTTAACAATGACATGTAGATGGGAACGAGTGATTTTGGGGGTCGTTCGGCCAAAAAACATGGCCACCAGCAGCAATCTTGGATTTTACTCTTTGCATGACTAAATCCTTTGGCGCGGGCTACAGGTCGTACCTTTGGTCTGATCTTTATGAAATTTGTCATGAATGTTGATATTGACATGTAGATGGGAACGAGATATTTTGGGGTCATACGGCCAAAAAACATGGCCGCTGGCGAAGTATTCTGCGTTTCAAATGGTGATGAATTATAGTATTTTATTAAAATTTTATGGCATAAATTGTTATTAAAACCGTATAATTATACTATAAAAAAATGAATGACTCGAAAATTAAGTGGGCCTTTAAACAAAGTCACAATTGCAGTTAGGCTCATCTCATACTCGTCTATTCAGCGATATTCTGCTGCGCAGTTTGTTATAGCCTCCAGTATTCATTGAGCGTTGTAGACCCACTGTTATAATTCGCCTTTAGCAGGCGTACTCTTGCCTCAGATTATTGAGATATTAGGTCACACGTAATGACATTAAATCGCATGGAAACATAGCAATTGTGTGGGCTCCTTGGCGTGAATATGTAATGAGAAATAAGGTCATACGTAATGACATTAAACTCAAGAAAACCCGCGAAAACAAAACAAAATCACATTTAATGTTTTAAGTTATTTCCTTAAAAAGAATCTTTGTGATAATGAACCCTCTCAATACTTTAGAATATAGCATTAACCTTAAAATAACAAAAACCTTCGGAATAACGAACCTTCGGATTGATGAACCTTCGGAATAGCGAAGATTCAGAGAAATTTCGGAATAGTGGACCTTCGGGATAGTGAACCTTCGGAATAGAGACATGCCCCCCAATATTCATAATATATGCCCAGAGTTCAAAGGTATGGGGCCATAAAATTCTAAATTTGGCCCTTAAAATATTGAACTCCAAATTGGAGCCCGCACAGAACATCACTTAAGTCAACTGTACATGTGTCATGTCCCAATGCGGGAGGGTCCATATATACCACAACATTCATATTATATGCCAAGAATTCAAAGGTATGGGCCCACATAATCACATTTAATCTCAAGAAAACCCGCGAAAACAAAACAAAATCTCATTTAATGTTATTTCCTCCGGTATCTGTATCGGTATGCGCGCAGGATCAGTTCCGATGTGAGCGCACACTCCATAAAAAGAATCTTCGTGATAATGAACCCTCTCAATACTTTAGAATATAGAATTAACCTAAAAATAACAAAAACCTTCGGAATAGAGAACCTTCGGAATAGCGAACCTTCGGAATAGTGAACCTTCGAAATAGCAAATATTCAGAATAGAGAACCTTCGGAATAGTGGACCTTCGGGATAGCGAACCTTCATAATAGAAACATGTCCCCCCAATTACACCGGTGACGTAAACACATGTGCTAATCTTTGTCGTACTATCGTGACTCTATCGGTACGGTTTATACTCAAGCACGAAAAAATACCTAACCATAATACATTCGCCCAGAGGCGTTATTTCGCTAAAATCCGATTCAGATTCTGGATTCAGATTACAGATTGGTCCCCGTACGACTTGATTCGGCAAAAGAACAGACCAGAAATTGGCAGAATCAGTAAACGAACAGACCGTAATCTCAATTTCGTGGTAATCCGATTGGGATTCGGATTCCGATTACGGACTCAAATGTTCGTAATGTAAACAAACCGAGATTTCGCCACAGAGTTTAAAAACACAATAAAACATAATAATCCGTCTCTTGTGTACAAATTATTGCAGAATATAAACGATCTATATCAAAGAATTTTAAATGCGGAGACAAATTTGTTTTATTGAATGTAAACTGGGAGAATATTACTGAAATTAGCCAAATAATAACGCTGGGGGAGCACTTCGGTTGATGGTGAAGCAATTGCAAATCATTGTTGATTGTCACTTTCATATGTCCATTTCATAATTCCATCCTTAAAATACCGCCCGAACGCATGTCGATTTCGAATTCCGCGGATACGTCACCATTGACCGAATTCATATGAACCTGCATGGATATGTCATGAAATTTCCGACTGCTGGAATGTACCAAAGTTTAGTTTAGATATATTTATTTCAAATATATGTCAAATTTAGATAACTCATGATATATAACACATACATTTGTTTATACATACAACGGAATTGGGGGACAAGTATACTGACTCACTTAAGGGTACCCCCTCTCCCATATGTTATTACACTGAAAAAATAAATAATTAGTAATGGCAAAGCAACATGACTACCAAAACAAGTTGAACATATATACAGATCACTGGACACCCCCTCTCCCGAGTTAGTCATAAGTTTGTATATGTATTTATTTCAAATCGGGTTTGTTTGTTGCGTTTGTTGGCTTGTACGTATCATTATTTGAAACAGTTAGTCAAAATAATCCCGATTTTCCTCACGTATGAATGACTGCACAGCTTAGCAAATTGTACCAAAGTTCGGGGTGGGGGTCGAGACACCCAATCAACCCCTGTCGTCACGTCCCTGTTCAACTGACAAGTTTCGTGTGTTCTTCACAACATCTTCGGAATTTGATTCAGGAGGCATATAGAGCTGTCACGTTTATATATGCTTGCCATCATCAATAAACACACTTTAACTTGAAAAAAAAGAAGATGCGATTAAGTCGGATTGGCAGCAAATTATGTGCCGTGTATATACACATAGAAGAAAAGCATGACTTTCACAACAAACATGAACTTTATAAATATAAGATACAAATGATACTTGTGTCAAATACATGAGCCATGTTTGATGCTGGGAGAACATTAAACATAGTTTCGGAGACCACGTGGATTTCAAAATCTGACCTAGAATCGGGAATTAGCCCCGCCCCCGTAATCGGCTTCGGATTCTCAATCCGGATTTTAGCGAAATTACGACTCTGTGGATTATCGATCGACCACAGAATATGAATAACTCTAATACAGCTTACACCACTTTGTGGCGTAATAATTTAATGCGTGGCAGGATATTTCCGAGAAGATCAGGGGGGGGGGCTGGGGGTCTTCAAAAAAGAATTCCGTATATTATAGGGTCGGGGTGGGTGGGTTTGTTCCAGAGGCCGAAAAAATTGTGCTTGTAATTTTTTTCCAAAATAGGTTTTTTTCAAACAATTTACAAGTACTGACAATGTAATGTTGTTTGTAAGCATGTTAGTACCATCTTTGTTGGTATAGGGCTATATAGGCAGCTATAGAGACTCTTTAGCCTCAGATTTAGCAACATTCCGGATTTCACAGGATCCCGGCCCACTTCACAGTGGACCACTATAATAGCGTTCAGGAAACGTATGATCAACGGAAGAAATATTTAGTAACAAAATTAATATATTACCCCAGTATTACCTGAATAAAAGTAATACAATAACTGTATCACAAATTGGATACTATACATGGTGAATACTCAATGATGACTAGACACCATTAACCCGATTGTTGCATAACATGAAATTGAAAAGGGTATCTCATAAATTTCTAATGTCTGAAATACTGTCTTGTTCTGGCATGTAATCATTCCTTCTGGTTATTTCTCATTTTGAATGATTGCAAGTAATGTTAATTTGCAACACTTATCCAAATCAAACTGAATTGGTTATGAATGACCGTTACTGTTTACTGCTCAGACAATCCCAACTGAATGTGACGCTATTCTCATTGAATTTCCGAACTTCATCTTGGAGCTTTACTGCTCAACAGGACTAAACTAAAATACTAATTGTATACTGTTATCGCTTACAAATAGATGAACTGAAATAATGTGATGCATTGACAACTGACATTCTTCAATGTCTTCAAAGTTCAAACTAAAAGTTAAATCAAGAATCAAATCTGACTGAGACTATACTGCAGACTCTAGTTCACAAATGTACAAATGGTTGAGTTATAATAATGCAATATGTGTTTACGGATGGAACAAGGCCGGTAACTCTGGTATGCATTGACTGGCGAAACCTGTGATGTGCAGTAATACATGCATGCATGTGCATACACCCTTCCTCTATCACTCTGGTCTATCACCACACCAAACCACATCAAAATTCGACAACCGACACTTCAACTTATATTGCAAAAACATTGTACGGACTGAATTTCATAAAGTCGAACAGGGTCCATAACTCTGGTAGGCATTGGTGCTCACAACCCGTGATATTATGCATATTCGTTCCCCATTCCTGGTCCTTCACCATGGCATAGAGCATCAAAATATGACAACCGACTCTTGAGTTATATAATGCAAAATGTTTGTACGGACTGATCGACGCGCACGGATGGCTCGAGACGTCAACTATATAATATAATAACCATTATATCTGTGTATACCTAACCAAAAACAATTCCCCTCTCCCACCCCACCCCGGTGGATAAGACTAAAGAGTTCTTTGGTCATGCACAAATAAGTGTGGAACCCCTGACCTGTTTACCACTATTTACACTGATCAGTGTTCTCTGACAGACACAACACACTCGATATATTAATTAAGGCTATAATGGGGTCTAGGGCGATTTGTGACATAAAGTGTACCTACATTTTGATAAAAACACGAGAAAGGGGGGTGAGTCCCCAAACTTTGGAGGAAAAAAAATTGAACAAATGGGGTGGTGGGTTCCTCAGGGTCGGGAAAAAACTTTTTGGGCCCTATATGTGCATTTTTTCCAGCCCCCCCCCTATAATGAGTTACGTTTTCAACGTCGGGCCAACGTTAAACCAACGATGGTTGTCCAACGTAGCCATGCTACATGCTATCTGTTTTTTTTAGCTCACCTGAGATGAAGTCTCCGGTGGAGCTATAGTCATCACTCGTCGTCCGTCCATCTGTCCGTCTGTCAACTTTTTTTAAAAACATCTTCTCCTCTGAAACCATCATACCGAATTGGTTCATATTTGGTGTGGATGTTCCCTAGGTGACTCTCATTCAGATTTGTTCAAATGAGGTCACTGGGTCAAATAGTTGCGAACCCAGGGCCATAACTCTATTCCTCCATAGTAATTCTTACAACAACTTCTTGTCCATAACCATTGTGCCGATTTAGCTAATATTTGGTATGGAGGGTCCTTGGGTGACTGGTGTTCAGATTTGTTCAAATGAGGTCACCTGGTCTATTAGTTGAGAAACCAGGGCCATAACTCATAGTAATTCTTACAATGACATCTTCTAAAAAAATATTGGGCCGATTTAGCTTATATTTGGTACTGAGGAATCTTGGATGACTGGGAATCAGATTTGTTCAAATTGGGTCACTGGGTCAAATAGTGGCAGAGCCAGGGACATAACTCTAAAAACAAATAAATTACATTTTTGCATTTTGATCATATTTGGTGTTGATGTTCCCTTGGTGACTGTCATTCAGATTTGTTCAAATGAGGTCACTGTGTCAAATAGTTGCGAAACCAGGGCCATAACTATATTCCTCCTTGGTAATTCTTATAACGACTTCTTGTCTAGAACCATTATGCCGATTTAGTTTATATTTGGTATGGGGGGTCCTTGAATGACTGGGGTTCAGATTTGTTCAAATGGGGTCACTGGGTCAAATAGGGGTGGAGCCAGGGTCATAATTCCAACAAAACAAAAAAATATTCAGGAACTCTTTGATCAATTTAACATACAAACAAAAATATCACCCTCCCCCACATGACCCAGAACCCCACCCTGCCCCCAACCAACAGCATTCCACCCTATCTCATCTCCTATCTCACAGGATCTCTCCCACCAGCAGATTAAGTCAATTGTATTTAGCTACAGACAGAGAGAGAGTTAATATAAATACACACACAGTCATCAATTGAGATGTTGGCATGATAGAGGCATGTTGTGTATAAATCAGTGCCAGATTTATAGAGATAACAGAACTTCTGTGGCTATAGGCATAGTCCCCTAGGAGTGTATTCATGTTATTCATAATTTAAATGAGATTAATAGTGTTGAGCATTTGTTTGTTCAAGCTGTCAATTTAGCACCATGATTGTTTACAATATCCTGGTCATTAATATCAATTTAAATTCCTTTTCTCAAAGCTGTAATGAAGTGTGTCTAGCATTTGTGTCTAGCATTTGTACCCTGCACAGCAGGCTAGCATTGCTAAATACACCCTTTGAGGGCCTCATTCTGCTTAGGCCTCATCTTCTGGGAAGTGAGTCTCAAATTGACATTTTAGCAGCTTTTTTTCTTCTGTTGAGATTCTAAAATGCATAATTGAGGTGTGAAATGGGTGTGCATACTGTCATATGCCACCAACTTCAGCTGGAGAACTTCCGTCTGTCCCCAGGTCTCCCATAGCAGTTGATGATTAAGTAAGTTTGGGTTCCCAGGTGGTGAATTTGGTGATGCTAGCCCACCTTACAGAATAGCATCACTACATTCCCCTTTTGGGACCTCAGACACACTTAATTCACGATTGGCTGTTCCAATATTATTTTAAAATAATGAAATCTCGGCGCAACCATGAAAATAGACCAAATAAGATGTTTGAATACAACGGATCTACCCTGCGAAATTCCTCAGAAATTTCAAAGGGATGGGCCGACTACTTCGAGTCACTTTACAAACCTCTGGCACACGATAGCTTTGATCACAGTCACTTTCAATTCGTAAACGACACTGTTGATTTCCTCGCCAACGACAGAGTATGTGAAATGGGGAGTAACTCTAAATATGTCACAGAAGCCGTACACCAAGATGAGATAGAGATTGCATTGAAAACTCTCAACTTAAACAAAGCCGCGGGTTGGGATAATGTATACAATGAAAACTTGGTCCTTGGTGGTACAGCACTGATCAAATGCCTAGCTGCACTATTGACTGGTATCATGCAATTCTCCTATATACCAGAACATGCTAAGATTGGGGTAATAGTTCCTCTATATAAAGGAGGCAACAAACCCCGAAAGTTGTTTGACAGCTATCGCGCGATAACCCTGCTCCCTGCCATTTACAAACTGCTTGAGAAAGTTATCTTATCAAGACTCAATTCTCACGTACCCAATATGGTAAAAGTACACAAACTGCAACACGGTTTTCAGAAGGGTGTCAACTGTCTTATGGACTCATTTATCATACACGAATCTAAAGCATTTGCATTAGAAAACAACAGTATATTATTCACATGTTTCCTTGATGTCCATAAGGCATTTGACACCGTCTGGATTGACGGTTTGCTATATAAGCTGCACATGCTTGGCTTTGGTGGAAAATCATGGCTACTGTTTCATCAGATGCTTAAAGGTACCTCTTGTTTCGTAAAATACGGAGATTGCCAGTCCAGGCAATTTCAAATAGAGCAAGGAACAAAACAAGGAGGCGTTATTTCACCTCTTTTTTACATGCTCTTTGTTGACCAACTTTTGGTAGAACTGGCAAACTCGGGAGCAGGGCTGAATATGTATTCTGTAAACTGTTCATGCCCAACACAAGCTGATGACATGACACTTCTCTCTGTTTCGGAAAAAGGTCTTCAGCAGCTACTGACTATATGCACCAATTACAGTCGAAAATGGAGGTATCGATATAATGAACAAAAGTCAGTTATTGTCTTTAATGAAAGTAAAAATGAGCACAATAAGACGAGTACTAACAGGGCATGGACTCTGTGTGGGAAACAGGTATCTGAAGTTGAAAGTCTTACACACTTAGGTGTCCCTATACATAAGCATAATCAAAACGGGGAATTCATTGACGAAATAAAACAGAAGCTTAGGTCAAGCTATTTTGCTATGTCCAACATCGGTATGTATGCTGGATGTATAACAGCAGTAGGACAATATATACATCTATAATATTGCCAAAAGGTCTCTTTGGATGCGAACTGCTATGTGGCTTGACCGAGTCAGATGTATTATCCCTGGAAAGAACTCACCGATTTTGCCTTAAAAAGATCCAAGGTTTGCATTCCAAAACACGGACCAACATTGTAGAAGGGTTGCTGGGAATAGGTAATATTCACAGTTTTATTGAAAAAAAGAAGCGTCTCTTCTTCGGAAGTCTATGCGCCCTCACAACTGAGAAGGCAGCCAAATCGGTTTTCTTATTAAGGCTGCACTCGTTCTTCATAGATGGGGTTTCGGGAAAATCCTTCATTTCCGATATTGCAAATATTCTGGGTAACCACCAGTTGATGTCGTATTTTACAAATTATGTTTCTGAAAGTGAATTCCCAACAAAGTCGTCATGGAAAAGTATAGTGCGCAAAGCAATATCTGAATATTCAGAACACGGATGGAAAAGCGCGGTGATCGGTGACAAATCACTCAGTCGCTTTCATGTTATACACCCACAGTTATCAGTCTCCCATTTGTGGCGTTGCTGTCGAAAGTTCCCTAGACACAAAATAGCATACCTGACTGTGGCCGGTATCATGGCTTGTACTGAGTCCGTGTTTGTAACTTGCAACAAATGTGGTGTTGCTTACGATGATCTCCCTCAACACGTCATCATAAACTGCCCCGCCATTGCGGAATATCGAAACGACATATGGTATGAGTTAATGAACCAGTTCAATATTCAATGTATTCTCAAACTAGACAGCCTTTGCCCAGATGTACAATTGAATGTATTTCTCACTGCACGTCCACCGGAGTTATTTGATTTAATTGATGAAGCTGACTTATTCACAGACTTTGTAGTATGCAGTACGTATTGTTTGTGGAAAGCTTATACCACGCAATCTCAAATATTACCGACATGCAGTGATGATAGTAATAATTCATGAATATTATCAATGAGGACGCCGATAAAACGTCGGTAACTGATGTACATGCTCTATTTCACATCCGCATGAACACATGTTTGTGTATATTTATATATGTTGACCCGCATATAGAGTCGGTTTGAATGATCAGGTTAGCATATAACGAATGATGTATGTCCGTCGTGTGTGAGTATATGTGTGTATGCATATATGTAAGGGTGTATTTGTATGTGTATAAGTATGTGAATGCATGTGCGTGCATACGTGTGTGGTGTTTCTATATATATGTATGTGTATATATATGTGTGTATATATATATGTATATATATATATATATATATATATATATATGTGTGTGTATATGTGTATGTATGTATGTAATTGTGTGTGTGTGTTTATATGTATGTATATGCGTATATATGTATGCATATGTGTAGTTAAGTATGTAAGTTAGGGCCATCCTGTATGTGCCCCCGTGTTTTTTGTAACTGCATGTGGACGTTTAGTCTGCGAGACTACACAGGTGTTCTGTTTGTGTTGTATCCATTTGTTAAAAAGTTTATGTGCTTTTCATGTCAATTCTCTTTTGTCAAACAATGTATGTATATATATATATGTAACCTGTAATTATGTTATTACTGCTCTCCGAAATTGGAGGAAATAAAGGTATATATATATATATATATAAATCAGTGCCAGATTTATAGAGATAACAGAACTTCTGTGGCTATAGGCATAGTCCCCTGGGAGTGTATTCATGTCATTCATAATTTAAATGAGATTAATAGTGTTGAGCATTTGTTTGTTCAAGCTGTCAATTTAGCACCATGATTGTTTACAATATCCTGGTCATTAATATCAATTTAAATTCCTTTTCTCAAAGCTGTAATGAAGTGTGTCTAGCATTTGTGTCTAGCATTTGTACCCTGCACAGCAGGCTAGCATTGCTAAATACACCCTTTGAGGGCCTCATTCTGCTTAGGCCTCATCTTCTGGGAAGTGAGTCTCAAATTGACATTTTAGCAGCTTTTTTTCTTCTGTTGAGATTCTAAAATGCATAATTGAGGTGTGAAATGGGTGTGCATACTGTCATATGCCACCAACTTCAGCTGGAGAACTTCCGTCTGTCCCCAGGTCTCCCATAGCAGTTGATGATTAAGTAAGTTTGGGTTCCCAGGTGGTGAATTTGGTGATGCTAGCCCACCTTACAGAATAGCATCACTACATTCCCCTTTTGGGACCTCAGACACACTTAATTCACGATTGGCTGTTCCAATATTATTTTCCTTGGTGGCATGTTTAGAGCTGTTCCAATTGGGTCCTTTTTGGAAAATCAATTAACTTCAACTCTTAAAAGTGAATGTTTAAAATTATTAGATGGACAGATATCAGAGATGGGGATTCAACGTTTGTTCAAATAGGGGCAGAGGTATAAGATATTAGCTCTGCCCCACCCACATAACCTGTACCTATGATGTACGCTACTGGTATAATAAGATAATGTCATATTCTTGCAGGGATGTCCCCACAGTGTTGGGGGGGGGGGGGGGTGATTTACAGATTTGTTCAATGAAATGTAATTTTTAAGCTCGCTTAAGACGAAGCTTTTGTCATCACTTCTCATCTCTCCTGTTCATCTGTCTGTCCATCCATCCATCTGTCAACAATTCTTTGAACATCTTCTCTAGATCATAAGACTGAATGGGTTCATATTTGGTGTGGATGTTGCCTTGGTGACTCACATTCAGTTTTTGTTCAAATGAGGTCACTGTCAAATGGTTGTGAAGCCAGGGCCATAACCCTTGCTCTCCATAGTAATTCTTAAAAACGACTTCTTCTCATGTACCATCAGGTTGAATGGGTTCATATTTGGTATGAAGGGTCATTGGGTGACTGGAGTTCAGATTTGTTCAAATGGGTAACTTGTTTTAAATGGGGTTTCAAATTTATTCAGATGGGGTCACCAGATTAAATAGGGTGGGACCAGGTACATAACTATGTCTCTATGCTAATACTTAAAATGTCTTCTCAAGAGAGGTTGGACTATTTAGCTTACATATAGTATGGAGGATCCTTAGTGACTGAGATTCATCTTTGTTAACAGGATTCAACCTGTTAAGAAATGACGGGGCTATGGGGACTTAACACTTTTGTGTCTAGTAAAATCATTAAAATACAAAATGCATTATAACATCTACCTTGGAACTACCTGATTGATTAATCTGACATACATATAGTGTTTTTGGGTCCATGGATAATTGGGCTTCAAACATGTCTGAATAGTTTTATAACAAGGCGCTTGTGAGATTGGAAATTTCCAACAATTGAGAAAGTTTGTGAGATGTCAGTTGTGAAACTCCAACCTAAGACTTGATAGTCTGGAGCCCAGTCAGGAAGGGACATGAGCTAGAGGAGGGAGGGCATGACCAGTAGTGTACAGTTGGTACCGGTAATTTAAAAGTAGGTATTCCCCGATCTACATACATGAAGCCTCTCTATCCACATATCCTGTTTAGATCTACTTCTTTTAAAGTGATTATGAAAAGTTCTGACTGTTATGGTCTCCAGAGTCCCAGTCTTATCAGTCTAGACCCCACAGTCTTTGACTGTCTTGTTACTTCTTCCGGTTGCCATTTTTGATTTTTTTTTTAGGCAAATAATGCATGGAATGACAGGCATAATAATTATGCCATGGAAACAAGAACAATGGGTTTTTGTTGTATATTTATGTAGTGCCGGGTTCATACGCTGGACGAGATCACCTTTTAACGTCGAAAAAGTTTGAGCAGACATCCTTACCAAAAAAAATGAATTAAGTTTAACCCTGAAGGGGGTATGCACGTTGACCGACCTGCATGGTTCCCGGACTAAAATTTAAATTTTCATTTTCTTACCTGTTTTTCTGCATTTTTTTTACCCAAAAATAAAAAAAATTCCTCTCTGAAATGCGCGGAAATTTTGGCTGTTTGCTCATAAATTTAGCAGTTAGGGAACGTTTGTGGTCAGTAGATTTGTATATTTACAGAATTGACACCAAAAACAGCTTATTATAAATTTATTACGGGTTCACCTCAAAATCGTGCTCTGTATTCGACAGTAGGCCTATTAGTACAGCGGCCAAACGCCAAAAGTGGTCGGGTACCCCTACCCACGGTAGAACAAGTTAAAACCAACTTTTTTTGAAGAAGACATATATACTGTAGACGAAAATGATAGTGAAAAATAACGGAATTGGTGGTGGCTATTCTCAAATCGACGATGAACGATACCCACCAGTGACTTTTCCCAGAAATTAACGATTTTGGTAAAGTGAGCACTGCGACTATGTCCTAAGTTATTAGCCCACATTGTAGGCGTCAAAATGACTACAGCATACCATATCTGTACCTGATATGCAAGAAGTGTTGGTTAATTTGGATTTTCGTGCCATTTGGGGCCGAAACATTTATTTTTTGTTGAAAAATTGTCAACGGTTTTCAAGATATTGGAATTAGGTACCGCTCCCCCGGACGCGATTTGGTAGAAAAACTACATATTTATGATAACAAGACAGACCTTTCTAAATTATTCTAATGAGCATCTAATCATTATTCGTGTGATGAAAACCTGATCCGTAGACACCGCGAGTCTGGTTTTAGATGACCTCAGGTTTCCAATTAAACCCCCAGTTACAACAACAACAACACAATATTTTATTTATGACATGTAATTTTATATTAACACATATCGATTTGAGCAACTGAAGTATTTGTTCTAAACGACACATAATATAGACTAACATAATCATACAGAACAAAATCATTGTTGCTCCCCGCCCTATTAGACGTCCTGAACACACCACGAACTGAACAAAATATTATCTCAGTATTAAGAATCATGCAATTATAAAGGACAATTACATAAGGAAATATACAATGTTTATGGATGGGTTTGTTCCCGAAACAGTGTGGCACTTTGCTTGGCAAATATGAAGGGCGAATTTGCTATATTTTTCAAGAACACTCTACCCAACTTAAAGACTTCAACGCAATACGAAATTAAGCTATATGATCTCTAATTCTCTATATTAACCGAGAGTGTGACGGGAATGTAGTTCTATCAGAGAATACATAATGTGTATGGATCGGTTGTGCATGTGTCGCTTTACACAAAGTGGCTGATAAATAAGAAAGACGAATTTGACGTTTTAGGCCCCCCCCTACACAATTGAAGTGTTAAAGTTGAACAACTCACGAACTGAAATGATTGCTGTAAATATTAACTGAGGATGTGGGCAAAAATAGTAATATCGGGGCGCATACATGGTGTTGATGGATGGGTTGGTTGGATCCCGAAAGCCTTTAGCACTTTACGAAAATCGGAGGGCAAACTCCAAAGGCGAATATTTTTTTTGTTTTGTGGGACCCCTTTATATGCCCATTTAAACTCTTGAACACACCATGCGCCGAATATTCATGCTTTTATTAATAAATCACAGCGTGAACGAAAGGTAGTGCTATCAGGGAATATACATGTTATATGGGTAGTTTGGTTCCCAAAATCCTAGGTTACTTTACAAAAGGCGGCTGGCAAAAACCAAAGCTGAATATTTTCTTTGAGCATCCTACCCCATTTAAAGTCTTAAACACACTAATGGATGGACATGTTCTCAATATTAACTGGGGTGTGGACAAATGGTATGTAATTCAGGAAATATGCCCCTTCATTGCACGATGGGTGGGTTGGTTGGCTTCCCAATGTCTGGGGCACTTTACAAAAAGTGGCTAGCAAAGAGAAGGCGAAATCTCACTGTTTTGGGTACCCATAACCCTTCTAAACTCTTTAGCACACACTGAACCGAATCTATATGCTCTCATGTATTATTTACAATTTGTATGGGTGGTTTTGTTCTCGAAATCCTGGAACACTTTACAAAAGGCGGCTGGCAAATACGAAATGTAATGTGTTAGGCCACACTACCCCATTTGCAGTCTTGGGACACACAATGAACCGAAAGGATGTGCTCCCATTATTAACTGCGTGTGTGGAGAAATGGACGCTATATAAAGAGTATAGTATACCAGGGTCTTGAATGTCTGGGTCACTTTACAAAAAGTTGTTGACGAAAGAGAAAGGCGAATACTCACTGTTTGGGGGGGGGGGGGGGGGACCCCATTAACCCATTTAATATCTTGATCAGAGCATGAACTGAAGTTATATTCTCTCACTTAGCTGAGTGTGTGATCGAAAGGTATTGCTGTCATGGAATTATTAATTGATATATGGGTGATTTGGTTCCCTCGAAATCCTGGAACACTTTACAAAAAGCGGCTGGCAAACAAGAAGGCGAATTTTCTATGTCTTGAGGACCCCACTATCCAACTTGAAGTCTTAACAAAATTATATGCTCTCAATGTTAACTGAAGTTGTGGACAAATGGGATTATTATCTGGCAATACGAATCTGTTATGGATGAGATGGTTCCCGATAGCCTATGGCACTTTACAACAAATGGTCAGTAAATGAAAGGGCTAAATTTTACTCTCAGGGGAGTCCATCCCTATCTGAAGTCTTGAACACAACACTAGCTCAAGGCATAAGCTATCCATATTACCCGAGATTGTGGCCGAATGGCAATGGTCTCGCGAGCCCGCCGTTCGCGAGAACACCGTGGCACCTTACACAAAGCAGATGGCAAACGATGAAGGCGAATTTTAAGGGACCCCTACCCCATGTAAACAATTGAACCTACCACGAACTGAATGGATGTGCCCTCATGGTCAAACGACGATATGGACAAATGGCTATTCTATAAAGAAATACACAATTGTTGTAGATGGGTTAATACCCGACAGTCAGGGACACTTTACAAAAAGCGACTGAAAAATAAATAATGCGATTTTTCAATGTTTGTATTACCCCCTTCCCAATTTGAAGACTAGAACACACCACGGATTGGAACGATATCATCATTGACTGCGTGTATGGACAATGGCGAGTTAATTGTACAAGGACGTAAACAATGTAAATAGATGGATTTGGGTTCTGAAAGAATGAGCACTTAACGAAAAGTGACTGGAAAATATGAAAGGCAAAATTTTTAGGACCCCAACTTTATTTGAAGTCTTGGAAGACACCACGTGGTGAAATGATATGACCCCAATATTAATTGAGGGCTTGACCAAAGGTTAGTTTTTATCAGAATATACATATGTGTTGGTTCCCGAAAGTCTGCATCATGTGGCACTCCACAACAAGCGGCTGGCAAATGTTCACTGTTGTATGTACCCCTACCGTATTTGAGGTCTTGAACACATCATGTACTGAAGGGATTATGAATTCAATATCAACATATATTGTGGCCGAAACTATACGATATATAAGTATGTAGTAGTTCTATCCGGAGGTAAACAATTTATCTGGGAGGGAGATTGGATGGGGAAAATTAGAATGTAATCCAGTTGGAACTGATTGGATACAATGATATACACATAGTTTCGTTAGAGCTGATTGGACGCAATGCTACACAGATAATGTTGTTTTCGTCATTGATACACCCGTCGCCGTGAGATTGCAGACGATCTGGAGGTGGTAAATTTCGCACTCAGCAGGGTTTCAATGTTTTTCACGAAGTTTTAACAAATGGCAGCATTATGGAAATCGCTTTGTTTTCGAGATAAATGTCTGAACCCCGTCAACTATTTTAATATTTTCGCGCTGACTGAGTTGCTGTACATAACAAGAGTATTTCTGATAATATTACATTCAGTATGGCGCATATAAGTTCTGTCTTAGGACCACTGTATTCCAAAAAGTAATGATATGCTTTTTCTATTTGCCACAATGACAGGGAGGGGACGTTTTAATGTGATTACTCAATTGGCCATAGTTCAAACTACTGCATTACAATCTTAAACGCGAATGGAGTACTTGTGCATCTATACCTCGGACATGCTGGATTCTCAAGCTGTCCAATTATTGTAATCTCTGTATACCATTATTGTTTTTTTTTAGAATAAACTATTGATTGGTTGATATGCGACACTTATTGTATGTAATAGCAAATAAAATGCGTTGTTGTTGTAATTTGGGGTCTGGAAGCCTGAACACGTCTTTAATCACCTAAGCAATGTCCCGGGCTCAATTTTCAGCAAAAGAATTATGTTGGGTCCCAGTATGATCAATTGGGAAGTTTGGTAAAGTTCTGAACAAAAATATGTAATATTTCGACCAAAAACGTTTTTGGGGGAGGTGTAGCTAAAATCCATTATTTCGCAAATTGTTCTAAATTTCTGTTAAATATTTGGGCATTATAACAATATCCATTTGAATGATAATGTTCGAAATATAATATTTTTGTGATAAAGTGCGATTTTTCAGCAAAAAATAAATATTTTCGCTCCAAATGGCAGGAAAATCTAAATTAACCAACATTTTTTTTCATATCCGGTAGAAGTATGGTATGATGTAGTAATTTTAACCCCAACAATATGGGCAAATAGGCTAGGACATAGCCACAGGACTCGCTTTACCAAAATCGTTTATTTCTGGAAAAAGTCACTGGAGGGTATCGCTCATCGTCGATTTGACAATAGCCACCACCTATTCCGTTATTATTCAATTTCTGTCAAATTCTTTCTACCTGTGTTGTCCAGATAACTACTGAGCCATATGTTATATAGTTGGTCACGTTGTTTATAACAAAGGTTTTAGTACTTAACATCGATGTTAATGCATGCAAAATGAACTGTTATCAATAAAATAATTGTTGTTGTTGTAACTGGGGGTCTGAAAGCCTGAACACATCTGTAATCGATTAAACGGCATCTCTTGACAACACTTTCAGTACAATATTCATATTGGGTCCCATTCAGATCAATTCAAAAATGTTTGTAATGACATCAAAAATATGTATTTTTTTCGACCAAAAACGTGTTTGGGGGAGGGGTAGCTAAAATCCAATATCTCGCAAACCGTTAAAAATTGTTGTTAACTTCTTTCTTCATATGCTTGTTAGATAACTACTACACCATATGACCTAAATATTTCAATATTATTGCAATATACGTTTGAATGATAATGTTCGAAAAATATCTTCTTTTTTTTAAAAGAGCGATTTTTCAACAAAAAATAAATGTTTCGGCTCCAAATGGCACGAAAATCAAAATTAACCAACACTTCTTGCATATCAGGTACAAATATGGTATGCTGTAGTCATTTTAACACCAACAATGTGGGCAAATAACTTAGGACATAGCCGCAGGGCTCACTTTACCAAAATCGTTAATTTCTGGGAAAAGTCACTGGTGGGTATCGTTCATCGTCAATTTGAGAATAGCCACCACCAATTCCGTTATTTTTCACTATCATTTTCGTAAAGAGTATATATTTCTCCTTTAAAAAAAGTTAGTTTTAACTTGTTCTACCGTGGGTAGGGGTATCTCGAAAACTAGAGCTCTTTTTCGATTTGGCCGCTGCACTATATAGGCTATATGATTATCAGACGATTGGGACCTCGGACGATTGGGACCTCGGACGATTGGGACCTGGGACGATTGGGACCTCGGACTATTGGGACCTTGAGTCAGGACGATTGGGACCTTGAGTAATTGCTTTCTTCAGTTATATATAAGAAATTATAAGTACGGTCAGGGACATATCCAGGCCGTTTTTCATACCGTTTACCGGTTTGGGCGCCCAAACTGCAGACGCCAACAATTTTCTTCTTCTATATATTTAGGTCCGAATTCATATCATAACAAGATGCAAATTAGTTATATATATTGACATAAGACATTTAAGTTTACAAAAATATTTAAGTTTAAAGGTACTCAATCCGATAAAACTCCTCTCAATTACTATTTCAATGGCTTCGGGGGTCAAAAATATTTGATTCGAGTCGAGGAAGTCACCCATCAAATCTCAGATTTGTTAGATATCGATTTTAAAAATCTATTATTTTTCATTATCGGGAATTCTTTCTGGTCCAGAAGACAGTCAAAATTTCGTTATTATTACCACTTGATTATAGAGTTATCCATCCTTGTCTGTTTGAATAGAGTTTTGGCGTAAAATCTCGAGCAGGTTACCAAATTGACGGCAATTATTAGTACTCATCTCGAGCAATTAACAAATTTCAAAAATCAATATCTAGTAACTCTGAGCTTTGTTTGATGGGTTCCTCGACTCGAATCAAATATTTTTTACCCCCAAAGCCAAAGAAATAGTAATATAGGACCCTCTGATCGGATTGTTGTTGTTGGAATCTGTTGAGATGGGGACCCTCTTTACGGATTGAGTACCTTTAACAGTTGGAATCATACTGTAAAAGTATGCTTTGTTTTATCTAGCTTTATCTGTTAAAACTTCAAATAGTTTTAATTCAGGTTTGTTATCATTCAGGCTTCAGACTTCAATATTTCAATCAAAAACAGTACTGGAACAGGGACAATTTAATCAAATAAACCTGGTTATCAGGTGGGATCTCATAACACCAAAATGAGTAATTAACATAGAGATTAGTACTAATAGTACTTAATTACTCACTTAATGGACATTGTTTCTGTACTATAGTATATTATGTATGTGTCTCACTTGAATTTTAGAAAATAGCCTAGTATACGAATTAGAGTGATAATGGTAAGTCTCATTTCAAGCAGGATAAGCATAATCCATCCATTGAACCAAAAGATATCTGACAATAACTTATAAGCATTTCCAATCCATACATAAGTAAAAAATTCCCAAAGTTATGGTTGAGAAACTTGATCAAATTGACCTCTCAGTAAAATTCTAAATACTGACTCAAAGAGCCCTAGATTAGCTCTCAATGCAATGGATTTTGAACTGGTGGAGAGCATACATCTTATTGGTCGTTTGATATCTCGTTCTGCCGAACGGGTGCATATAGTTTGGAAATTTCTTTTAGCAGTGAAGACGATGAAATTTCTTTCGAGTCGTAGCTGTCCCACAGTTTAAAGATTCTTCCCTGCAATTCTTTAGTATCAGCTTTTTGTCTTCGATGTCATTGTTCGTTCTAATACTGCGCCCAAACACACACCACTCATCTGGGCTCCACACTGTGCTGTCCAGCCACGTTGCCTTGAAATAGGGTAATGTGGGGGCATAATGCGACACATAAGCACATTAGACCCCATCATGCCACTAAAACGATGGAAGGGCACACATCATTAAACTAAAAGTTAGATAAATATTTCCACTATATATATTAATACTCGCACTTGCCTGGGAAGCACCAATTTATGAACAGCATTACTCCCCGTCGACGTACCCAATCCGTCGCATTATGCCCCATACACGGGGTACAATGCGACACATTTGACATTACAACATCAGCATATACCGAACCTAATAAATGCAAGACGGTCTGCAGTTTCTTTTTCTTTGTGGATTGAAAGAATGTATAAGCGTTATTTAAAGTCATAGGAGCAGACCAAGGAGACATGTATTTTATTGATTTATATGGCGGGTAAAATGGCACCATAAAGTTTTGATTTCAGGAAAATGGCCGGGGTAGGGTTAACAATAATTATCTATCTATATCATGTTTTAATGTTTGGGAATGATCGAATAGGTTTTTTTATTTCTTTTCTTTTGAACTAAGGTTACGATAAGATTTATTTTTCCAGGTTTGATTTGCGATATGCCTAATCATATTTTTTTCTCGTACTGGTTATACCCGAGTGTCGCATTATGCCCCACAACGAGACAACCTGTCTCTCCCTCAAATATGAGTGAATGTGAATAACCGATGTACATAGAACTGATCAACTTAATATATAACTCGTCTTACTTTACCAAAATACGCATGTAGCTTTGGTGATAGTGGTAAGATGTTCTCGTCTTAACATGTACAAGACCTACCGGAAGTTATAAACCATTCAAAAAGGGGGTCACCAAATGTGGGTACCCCTACTCCGGCGTTTCGCATGTGAGATTAAACAGCCATACTGATGTCGGTCCAATTGGGATGTCCACTTCTATGATTGGTCTTACTAAAATAATAAATGTGCGATTCAACTTCAGTCATGGAAAAATCATATGGCCTGATAACGATCGACCGTCTGTCGCATTATGCCCCGCGTCGCATTATGCCCCACATTACCCTAATCCATAAAGGTTACCATCTGATGTGCATCTAATCATCGGTGATCCCATTTCGTGAATTACAGCGTGACGGAATCACCAAATTTTACGGAATTTCACGTTTCTGTGGCCTATAATATCTAAAATTATGACCAGTAGGGTACCGCTTAAAATAAAAAACATTGTACATACTATACTAAGTTGTTTGATTATATACAACTATATCATCTCACTCTGGGTCAAATTGTCTCCGTGACGGAATCACCAAAAAAGTGCCATCAATATGAGGGTAGGTCCGTAGGCCTACTATTCAAGTTGAAGAACCCTGCTCATTCAGCCAAGCTGACCTGGAAAAAGTTCCCTATTAGTAAAGTAGATACATTATGTACATACTTGCAGAAAAAAGCCGCATTGTCACACACTTGTGTGTATATTACTAGTTAACTCGGTTTGTTCGCCGTGACGAAATCACACAACGGGCGTGACGGAATCGCCGTGCGATTTTTTTTGGTATAGTTTTTTGTGTAACAAGTGTGGACATTGTCATAAAAGCATAAAACTTGGCACATGTGTATATTAGGTCCCACGTATTATTTTCAGATATGGGGGCAATCACGAAAATACTTTCCATGGCAACGGTTGCTACGCGACTGTTTTTACCTTAGAAACGGGTTGTTGGTAGCGGTTAAACCGTCATAGTACTAAAATATATGTGCAAGAAGGGGATACTATGGTAATTGAGGCAGATTGTGATATGGGAAATGTGACAAACATAACATTTCCACACATGCCTCACTATTAACATAGAATGACTCTTTCAAGAGCTGCTTGAAAATGATATTTTGGTTCATTTTACCTTATTTGGCAAAATCTGAAAATATGCGTTGACTGTACGTGTATGCGCGCATCATTGATCCCCAGTCACACAATATCTGGTGTTTAAGAGATTGTATAGTGAGGCCAATGACCATTCCAAAATATATTCATTGGATAGTAATGAAATACAGAAGAAGCAACAACATTCCCCGATGACATGCTAATGATGCAAATTATACCCATTATCGGTATCCATGGCCGCCTTTTCGTGGAATTCATGATTTAGCAATAACAACACGACCGGCTGCATGCTAGCATGCCGTAGGCCGTAGGCTGCCGTTAAATAAACATTGATAAACTGTACTCACTGTGAGTCTATACATGTACAAGTTTACTAACACAATGTACTAATTATTTAATAGGAACGTATAAATGAAATATAAACGTATAAACATATATTAACTTAAATAAGGTCCCAATCGTCCAAGGTCCCAATCGTCTGGATACTGGCTAGATATGTGCAAATAAAAGTAAATTTTCGGGTTTTTTGGGTACATTCATAAGCCCCTTCTGAAATGAAAACGCCAGAGAATTTAGTTTCAGAAATTGTGTATCATTGATCAGTGTTTGTTGGAGCACTATTAATATAAAAATCAGCTTTGTACTCAAAAGTGCAAATTATAGAAGTAATTTGTGGGGGTTTTGTGTGGTCTCTGGCCCCTAAACGCCAGGAATGCAGAACTTAAGAAATCGGATTTCTTTAAACGTTCCTGGGGTGGAATAAATCTGGTGCATCAAACTTTCAAACGCGATTGTGCAAATAGATTAACCCAGCAGGCTCTCGGATCAAATCGGCGGCCGATAACTCGACCAGCCAAGATATATCGGTACGCCTTTTCTATAGTACATATTACTTAGTGTCCATGGCGATTGCAACTTTGCTTTGCACTTCCGCAATCTATTTTCTGCCTTCCTGACGCCATTATTTTTGTTTAAAATGTGATCTATAATGAATCTTATTTGACAGAAGGTAGTAAAAATGGTTATTTTATTTTATTCGGTATACAATAGGTGAAGTCGGTAGCCGAGAGGTAGCGTACTGCCTACTGGTCTCTCGTGCTAGCGGACCGGGGATCGCGCAACCTGGTCAGGGTATTCTGACAAAAATCAGATTCAGAACTCGGTCAGAAGACTCAGAGTCAGACTAGTCAGAGTCAGATACAAATTTCAAATTTTTTTATTGGAATTATAATTTCGACGTAATCCATAAATACATGTATTATATGGGAGGCCAAATTCACATTTAATAATGAATTGCGCTTAAGCCCAACTAATTGCGCTTAAGTTAAAAGCCTTAACTTAACTTAAGCCAAGGCGTTAATCGCAATCAATTGCGCTTAAGCGCAAATACCACATATTGCGCTTAAGCGCAAATAGGGCATTTACGCTTAATCATAATTATCATCAATTGCGCTTAGGCCTAAAAAAATAAAACCTTTGTTTCCGCTAACGAGCTAAAAAAAATTAGGGTAGACCAGTAGGCTTAACTTTTTTTTTTCAGTATCTTTAAAAATAACTGTATAATAACCCAAACTATGCACTTCTTAGCCCCAATCAGGTTAACCCAGATGACAGAGGAACTAGAAACTCCAATTCAATCTTACATACTAGTATGCTTTAATTAAAAAATTAAACAAGCCTTCCTTGGAAGGTGAAGTTTGATTGTGATTCTATGAGTCATAAAGAATCACTGGAGGGATTAAATGAGATATGCCAGTGCGCAGGCGCCAATCACAATTAAAAGCCGAAATTTGGAGTGAAGATCTCAACTCAAACATACATACTTAACCCAAAAAGTTGGGTGGGAGGGTGGCATTTAATCCCTCCAGTGATTCTTTATGACTCATAGAATCACAATCAAACTTCACCTTCCAAGGAAGGCTTGTTTAATTTTTTAATTCTATTTCGTCATAACATCACTTCCGGTATAAAATGAGACTTTAAAGCATCAAACACCAAATTTCCAAGGATTATACAGAATTTATTCTGTAACAATATCCAGTACCCCACATTCCAATTGACAAACAGGTGCAATTGGTTTGTTATAAAACATAGCAAAAGTAGCAGCTGAACACCAGCCTGCTTTACCCAAAATATCCTTAATTGGAATTTTTAACTGAAAAGCACGAGAAACAGCAGCGCCTCGCACACTGTGTGCTTTGAAAAACCGAAGTGTCAATGCCCGCTCTACCACTTGAGCACAGTCCTTATCCAACGAGCGATATTATGCACAGTAACAAGCTTATGGGGATGAACATAACTCATTATCATTGGCCATACAGGTTGAACGTAATGTTGCAGTACGGTGAATATATGTATATAGTCAACGTCCGATAAACACACAAATGAGGATCTGCATCATACTGCACCAGTTCCAAAGGTGTGGCCAATGCACCAGGCCTCGGTATTATCAGCCATGTTCACTGATGATGAAATTAACGTCAGATATGGAACAATTAAGCCTGAACTCAAACCTTTGTTAAGGCTTTGGAGAAAAGCACAAAACCATAACGTATCGCGGTCAGTAATATGTCAGAGATACTTGCTAAAACTGATCTGAACATGATACAAGCATGATCAACGTATCCGCCTGCATATACAGGTGGAGAAAAAGAACAAACTGATTTTCCTTACTCAAATCCACTCATAGCATGATACCACTATAGAGAAGAAGGAATCAATGCACCCCCCCCCCTTTTCTGGATGAAAATTTTTCCTACAGCATGTGAGAAACGAGTATAATGTATACTTCGATATCCCCATCCAGAAAAACGAAGGTTACAGTGGTATGTAAAAATGCATATTAAGTAAAGTAATATGCAACGTTGTATAGGAAATAAGCAATGTACTGAATAGATATAGAATAAGAGCCTTCGCAGAAGGTATACCGGTATAGTCATAACTAAACCCAATCATGTAAATGCGTAATTGATTGTGTCAAATCCAGATACTTCAGTGGTGAAATACGCTCATAGACACATTTCTGTATTGTGTCAACATCGCATGACAAGAATCAAATTGAAAATATTTTGATTCCGACAAATGATATAACATCTGAAAAGCCAGTCAAACCCTCAGATCGGCAGTGATAGTTTACATTTTATGTGGGTACATGTAATGGGAAACATGAAACTATAAGTAATAGCACATGTACATAAACCCCATGCTAAACAGATTGTGTGGATTAAATTCGCGAACTGTCTGAAGTTTAAATTAACTGTGAAAACCATAAGCACACATCTCACGATGAACGCAGAATTATCTACGTCAAATGCAACCAAACACCAAACTCATTTACGAGATTTAGTATTGCCGCAGCCAGAAAGATAATGGGCTGACATTGCCAATGCAAACGTGAGTTTCAACGTCCCAAGTATATATAGACTTAATAAAAGTCCATTATTTAATCAAGTTCTGTTCCTGAACAACTCGGGTAGATATAAATCTGCCATAGTCATGTCACGAAATAAATAGACATACGACATACTATAAAACTGTTGACATATACATTAATGTTAAATTGTTAATATGGACAGTGCCAGTCATTGAATGCAGCGCAGAAAGCATGGCATAAATATATTCATCTGGGCAGGATTCTTAACTGCAGATGAAACAAAAACTGATGCACAGTGCAAATACCGGTACGAACCGGTAGTGTAGACGGTCGCGTGGCCTATGTGATGTCCTATACATGGAATAGAACTTGAAGTCAACTTAGTACAAACAGAGATTCATGTTGAAGACAAATCAATTGGTAACATTGACTCAGACATATATAATAATCTGATAAGTGACAATAACTAACAACCAAACAAGATTGTAGATTCGCAAGTTGGGTGACTCTGAAGTACCCAGACCAGGCGAAAAAAGGCCAAAAATACTATTAGTAATAGTGGAAACAACTCAGGTTGCTGAATTTTTTTTAAACCAAACCCCGATAGCATAAAGCATCAATACCCGATATTACAGGGTACACACCAACCCACACATTGTCTGTACTCCCTATATATAGATAGTAAACCTGACATTTATCTTCGATGGTTTGTAACACATGCAACTATCATGCACTATTAAGTTAACAGGTCGGCAAAAATCGTGCCCATGCATACATGTAAGCTAATAAACACTGTACATGTATACTGATTAATTAGTCAGATACAATTAGGTTTTATCTTTAAGATAAATAAGTGATAACCAGCTATGGATTAAGTTGGTTTGACACTAGTAAGTCATGTGTTCCTACCACCAATATGGAATATCGAACCATTGAGACCAGATGTAAAAGAAGATACATATATCATAGATGCGTCGTTATTGACGGTATAAACTTGTCTCAGACCAAGCAGGGTAAACATGTTATACTGGTCAGTGGTCACAACAGACCTGAGTATATAATGCATATGAAAAATACATTAAATGCAGACTGTTCAAGTATAAGTTGACGCTGTTGAGTTCATTCCAGTAATGAGTTGAGACCGGAACTTGTTTCAAGTTCAAATTGTCAGGATAAATATGACAGTATATGCTGCATCTAGCAGCATTGTACATAGTGTTATAAGTGTTTGACGATCATGCCATAAAGAGGCAAATATATTTAAACACGCTAAAACCCCCATCAACAAAACTGCTGCAGGTGAAAATGGTGAAGTGAGGTCAGTGGTACAGAGTGACAGCATGACTGTTGTGCATATGTACATGTAGATATGCATGCATATATATAATGCCGATAGTGTCAAATAGTACGAGCATAATGATGTAGATGTCTATATCTACAAAGTCCAGACTTCAAAAAACCTGAACCTCTCATAAAATGATTTAAAATCATTATGTTATATAAAACATATAACTTTAATGAATGCTAGAAACGTAGTTTTTAATATAGTATAAAAACTAACATGGTCATTTGAACAAAATGTGCGACTGTGTACGACACAGCTCCAGTGAGCATACATTTAATTCTTAATAAATTGTTAAACTGGGATTAACAATAACAGTCTCACGAGTTGTGGGTAAACCAATAAAGCCCACATTGACAACTTATGATGAGTGAAACAACATTGGAAAGAAAACCCATCACGGCTAAGTATTGTAATCTAGTTATCAACCACACGAGCTCGTCATGTTACATAGCTTCGACCTATGACCTCTGGGTCTACAGATCTGTACGGAAACTGACGAGGTTTGCCGAATGGCACGGCCCGGTCACGTGTGGTAAATAACGCTACGAAAACATGTGCGTAATTATGATCCACAGCGGAAACAGAATGAATATTATATCATTCTCATCGTAGCCAGTAACTGTTGTAGCAACAAATGAAACGTCGTGTAATATAGGCCACAAAAGCCACGCACATTGATTCGTTCAATGTCTTAACAGATTACACGCTTCGATGCATCAACGATAGCTCGAGTACCCACATGCACTTTAAGGAAAGGTCACGAACAAAGGTCAACTGCCCGTTCACATCGTTGACACAAAGTCAGGCCCGATGAAAAATCGCAGCAAAGAAATTATTATGCCATATTTCCTGGACCCTTTCCGCAAAACTGAGGGCATGGCCCATACAGCCATGTTGAAAAGCGGCTGTCAAGAGCCGACAACAAGTGACTCGATTATATTGAGTGCAATTTTTCCCTGTATAAAAATCAGGTCACCAATTGACCTAATTCAGACAATTTTGCAACAGCAATTATGTCGTCAGAATTTACCAAGACTTTGTGTCCGCTGACAAAACGCCAGTGAAAACTCAGGTAAAAGCATTTACACCAAGACAATGGGGAGTGCATTTAAAACACTCCACGCATTCTGAACAAAAGGCATCCGCCATTTTTTTTCGAATAAACGGAAAGTCGAGCAAATCTCAAACCAGATTGCCGCTGTCAAAATAACTAGTTTACCAAGACGAAGTCTCAAGGAAGTTATTTTAATTATGTACTATTCCGTGGTACTAACGTAACCACAATAAATTGTTTGTCGACGAGTTATTCACAACTCAAGACAGTACATAAAGGCTTCTGAACAAAAGGCATCCGCCATTTTGTTTCAGATAAACGGCAAGTCGATCAAATCTCAAACCCGATTGCCGCTATCAAAATAACTAGTTTACCAAGACGTAGTCTCAATTAAGTTATTTTAATTATGTACCATTCCGTGGTATTAACGTAACCACAAGAAATTGTTTGTCGACGAGTTATTCACAACTCGAGACAGTACAGAAAGAAAGTCCCTAAGACAATTGCAATCGCTATTCTCAGCGAATTGCTATTAATTCGCAGTCCACTAGACAAGGAAGTGGTGCGAATAATAAATGCGGTAACTAGATAACCGCAAATACAATAAATTTATACGAAGACAAGGAACAAATATATTTCACTATCTTCGCGGCTATAAATGAGGACGACGATAAAGAAACGTCCTGCGCCTTGCGTTACAAAGGCAAAAGTGATTGGCATCTGCGCACTGGCATATCTGATTTTATACCGGAAGTGATGTTATGACGAAATAGAATATTTACATATATACTAGTCTATATACTAAGATAGTCTTTGATAATCCTAATATTTCCTATATGGTCTGGCGACAACTGGAGTCAGTCCAGCACCACTGCACTGTTCACACATTGGAGTGACCGTCTTGTACCGATCTCTTAAGGATGGCTTCACAACACCACCTTCTCCGCATTCAGTGAAGGATCTAGGTATTTTTTGGGGACACCTGTTTTTGGGCAATGATATGCCGAAGGCATAACCTGAAGGCCTGATCGGAGGAATGTTTGGGAAGGGTGACCCCCTGATGATGGTGGGGGTTCTTCCCCTGGAAAATTTTTGAAAATCCATTGCATTTAGAGCTAATCTAAGGCTCTTTGAGTCAGTATTTTGAATTTTACAGAGAGGTCAATTTTATCAAGTTTCTCAAGCATAACTTTGGAACTTTTTATATATGTATGGATTGGAAATGCTTATATTTAGTTATTGTCAGATATCTTTTGGTTCTATGGATTATGCTTATCGGAAGCCTTATCCTGCTTGAAATTAGACTTGCCATCATCACTCTAATTCATAAATAGGCTATTTTATAAAATTCAAGTGAGACACATACCGTACATAATATACTACATGTACATGTAATACAGAAATCCTACATGTACATGTAGTACAGAAACAATGTACATGTATTAAGGTAGTAATGACTATATATGGTACTAATCTCTATGTGAATTTTTCATTTGGTATTATGAGATCCCACTTGACAACCAGGTTGATTTGATCAAATTGTTAATGTTCCTGTGCTGTAATTGATTGAAATACTGAAGTCTGAACGCTGAATGATAACATACCGTACCTGAACTCAAATTATTTGAAGTTTTCACAGATGAAAGCTAGATAAAGCCAAACATATATACTTTACAGTATGATTCCAACTGTTAAACTTAAATCTTTTTATAAACTTAAATTTCTTATGTCAATATATATAAATATATAAATGTTTTGCATCTTGTTATGATATGAATTGGGACCTAAATTAAAAAAAAAAAAAATTTAAATCCAATTTTTTTTTTTTTTGTTTTTTTTTTTTGGTCCAATTTTTTTTTTTTTGGCAATGGCAATAAAAAGTTTAGGGTCGGCGGTTTTTAATAGGGTCGGTCGGGTTAGCGGAAACAAACGTATTTTTTGTTTAGGCCTTAAGCATAATTGTGACTTCTATCTAACCTACCCATAAACTATTAGCGTGACCTGGTGTATCACCTAGCAACACAAGATGAGCATTGGGCTAATTTTGACCTGTACTCAACAGTCAACTGTGAGTATGTGTTCAACAAGGAGAATCCCTAATTACATATTATCAGCATCCCTCTATCCAAAGAATTGATGTCGCCTTCCCGGAACTCTTAGTAATTTTTTGTATGATGTTTTTAATGTATTTTTGCACAGATTTTAGCCTATACATGCATGCGGTGTCACTGCATGAGGGCTTTCTTACCTCATACAGTAATGCTCTAATTAATCGACTTCTTAACCACAGCAGAATTAAGGGTAACGTTTCAGGATTTAGTCGGAAATATGGCTTGTTGCCATTCATCGAAAAGCTCTCGAGAGCTTTCCAATGAATGGCAACAAGCCATATTTCCGACTAAATCCTGAAAAGTTATCCATAATTCTGCTGTGGTTAAGGAGTCGATTAATTAGAGCATTACTGTATGGTTTACTTATTGACTTAAATCAGGGGGAAAAAACCCTATTTTCATATTATCAGCATCCCTGTCCAAAAAATGGTGTGTAATCACTGGAGCTTTGGTGTCTCAGTCCTGGAGCTCTAGTTTTTCTTATTAAATCAGCATCTCTTGCACAAATCTATAGTATTTCGATGATCATATAGTGTGAATGTGGTGTCACCGAGGGCTTGCTTCCCTCATATGGTGTGCCTGTATACTCCAAAATTTTAGAAAATCAATGTCGCCCCGACTAATACAGAAAGTAATGCTATTGCAAGTAGCCCCAACTAATATATACCGAAGATAATATAATGCTATCACGAGTCGCTCCAACTAATACAGAAGGTGATACTATTGCGAGTCAGCCATTTTGATAAAGAAGTTGGGCTAGCTCCCTACCCAATCAAACCAATGAAACCAAGAGGTGACATGTCAATAGGAGTTAATGCTAAGTTATGGAGAAACCTATTTATTCACCAGGGGTGTTTTGTTACATATAACCATGAATTGCGCTTAAGCGCAATTAATTGCGCTTAAGCGCAATTGATTGCGCTTAAGCGCAATTGATTGTGCTTAAGCGCAATTGATTGTGCTTAAGCGCAATTGATTGTGCTTAAGCGCAATTCATGGTTATATGTAACAAAACACCCCTGGTGAATAAATAGGTGAATAAATTGATTGCGCTTAAGCGTAATTATTTGCACTTAAGCGCAATTAATTGCGCTTAAGCGCAATTGATTGCGCTTAAGCACAATTAATTATTAAATGTGAATTTGGCCTCCCATAGTATTATAAACATAACATTGAACACAAAATGAACAGACATATATAAACACTAATAGTTATATCTGTAAATAACATATTGTATTTCATTAAATTGTTAACTTAATGTTGTAACTTGTAAGTTGTAGCACAGTCGTAGGAATCACTGTCCATGTTACATGTAATATTGAACTTGATTAAACTTTAAAGTACAATAAATCAATGAACATAGTACCTCTACTATTTAGAAGAACTTACAGTTGGGCAACTTCAGATTTTGTTTTTATGTAAACAATTCTCTCATTAGCTAATACCACTCGCAGTGATATATCACTAAAACGAACAATTGGATTTTTCGTTACAAACAAATGCATTTATCTCCCCACAATTGACATGTGACAATTAAGTTAATTGTTCTTAATGCGCTCGTTGGGTCATATCAACTCTACCTGGTCTGAGTTGTACATAAATCGTGATTTTCCATCCAAATATCAGCATAAATTCACCCCTAGATCTGCTTTGAATGGTTCACTATATCCATTCTGTAATTTACACGAATAGTACTAGTACAGTAGTAGGTATTGGAATACATATTTTTCATAATATGATAAAATTTTCCATTTATTCCTTTCTCTCTCAGTTTCTGAAATAAGTATGGTCTATATACAGAGTCAAATGCTTTTCTCAAGTCAATAAATGCTGTGTATATTTGCTTTAATATCTTCTTTTTGTATATATTTATTTAATTAAGTTTTCATGACAAATAAATGATCAGTTGTCCTACAATTCTGTCTGAATCCTATTTGATTCATTGATAAACCGTTTCCACTTTCTAAAAATTCCCCAAGTCTTCTTTGTAGTATATTTGTGAATAACTTTCCGATACAGCTAGATATGCTTATCCCTCTATAATTGTTGCAGTCTGTTGGATCTCCTGATTTGTGGATAGATGTTAGGAGGGAAAGATTCCATTCTGAGGGAAATATTCCGCAATCTAAAATTTTGTTGAAAAACTTCGCTATAATCAAAGACATTGTGTGTGAGCTATGTTTAATGAATTCATTTATGATCAAGACTGGACCCCCACTTTTATTCATTTTCAAGTTAGTTACTGCTTTTTAGCTCACCTGAGACGAAGTCTCCGGTGGAGCTATAGTCATCACTCCTTGTCCGTCATCCGTCCGTCGTGCCGTCCATCCGTCCGTCCGTCAACAATTCTTTGAACATCTTCTCCTCTGGAACCAATGGACCGAATGAATTCATATTTGGTGTGGATGTTCACATTCAGATTTGTTCAAATGAGGTCACTGGGTCAAATAGTTGCGAAGCCAGGGCCATAACTCTTTCCCTCCATAGTAATTCTTTTAAACATCGATCTTCTTCTCAAATACCATCAGGCCAAATTGGTTCATATTTGGTATGAAGGATCCTTGGGTGACTGGGGTTCAGATTTGTTCAAATGAGGTCACTGGGTCAAATGTGGGCGGGGCCAGGGACACAACTCTTTAAAAAAAATAAAAAAAATTTAGATTGTCCTAAATTTTTTTTTTTACATTGAACTCCTTGTTCAATTTAACAAAACAAAACAAAAAAACCCCAAAAAAATAGATTTATTTTCCTTCAAATTAATTTTTTTACTTTAATTGAGATTAATTTCTTGTTCAATCAGGCTCAATTTAAAAAAAAATAACACCATTATAACATCCACCAGGGTGACTCAACCAAATTTGGTTTAAATCAGTCTAAAATCAAGAACATGCTTAAACCATATAGAAGTCACATTGATTATAAAGTAATAAATGAAATGGCAGTGTTAACAAAATCTGTTTGGAATGACAGCTTTGATTAATAGCCTAAATTTCTCTGCCTGTTAGAGAGTTTGTATATAAATGACCCTGCTTATGATAACAACTCCACTCCCAAGGCCCAGTGTGAATGATGAATCTGACAGTTAGTCCAGTAAAACTGAATACCTGTTTTCTCAGGCGATTACATATGGGAAACTGGATGAGAAAGATGGAGGAATTTTCTTAGCTTACCTGAGATGAAGAATTGAGACATATTTTGTGTGGATGGTCCCTAGGTGGCTGGGATTCAGTTCTGTTCAAATGGGCAAAAAAGTGGCATAGCTAGGGACCTAACTCTTTTCATCCATAGTAATTCTTAAAACATCTTCTCAAGAATCTAGGGACCTAACTCTTTCCATCCATAGTAATTCTTAAAACATCTCAAGAATCATCGGGGCTATTTAGCTTATAATTGGTATGGAAGGTTTCTGTGTGACGGGGATACAGATGTGTTAAAATGAGGTCACCTGGTCAAATAAGGGCGGAGCCAGGGACGTAACTTGTCCATCCATTGTAATTCTTAAAATGTCTTCCTATTAAGAACCATCAGACCTATTCAGCTTATATTTGGTATGGGTGACTAGGATTCAGATTTGATTCAGAATTGGTCAGAGCCAATGGCATAATTCTTTCCCTCATCAGTTATTAGCTCAACTTACTTTGTAAGTTTGAGCTATTGCCATGGATTGGCATCCGTTGTCCTTGTGTCCATGTGTCCATCAACAATTTCCTTTCCAGCGGGCTACATGTCATACCTTTGGTCTGATCTTTATGAAATTTGTCATGAATGTTTACATTAACATGTAGATGGGAACGATGCAAAAAACATGGCCGCCAGCAGCCATCTTGGATTTTACTCTTTGCATGACTAAATCCTTTGACACAGGCTACCGCTCGTATCTTTGGTCAGATCTTCATGAAATTTGTTACGGATGTTAACAATGACATGTAGATGGGAATTAGTCATTTTGGGGTCATTCGGCAAAAAAGCATGGCTGCCAGCAGCCATCTTAGATTTTACTCTTTGCATAACTAGGCCTTTCAACTTTCCACATTCCTAATCACTCCATTGACTTTAACACATGAAATTATTCCCTTTCCAAGTTGAGCTACAGTGTCATTGACACTTTCATTTTTAAAACATCTTCTCAAGAACCATTTGGCATATTTGGTATAGAGAGTCATTGGGTGACTGGGTTCAGATTTGTTGAAATGGGTTCACCAGGTCAAATAGGGGAGCGACCATGGACATAACTCTTCCCCCAAAGTAATTCTTAAAATGGCGCTCCTCAAGAGCCATCAGTCCTATTTAGCCTATATGTAGTAACCAGTATGGAGGGTCCTTGTGTTACTTGGGACTGGGTTACAGATTTGTTAAAATGGGTTTAACCAATCAAGAAATGTCATTTGGTGTAAATGGCCTATGGAGAGTTGGGATCAAAATTCGTTTGAATGGGGTCCACCATTAAAAAAGGGGAACATGTCAGGTTGTAAATTTACCACAGTTAGGAAAGCTTGAAGTGTCAGTTGTAATATTCCAACATGTGCAAAGGAATTTTACGAACTTGGGAGTGTGTTTGCTTCAGTTGAGAGGGAGCAGACTATGGACTATGTGGGTTGGGGGGATCTGGACCATATTTCAAGGTGGACACCCCACTGCTCAACGGAGACCCTCTAGGCTATGTCCCTCTTTAGGACTACTTGTTTTTAAGTGAATATGACAAGTACTAACTCTTATATATAATGGTCTTCCGAGTCCCAGTCTTCCTAGTCTTTACAGTTTGGTGAGCGTCTCCACAGTCATTGACTGTCTTGTTTAATTTCAGCACAATTTATAGGAGTATTCAGGTGATTATTCTCATCCTCTTCATATAGGTTTGAAATATTAGATATTACTGACTCTTTGTTACTATTATTTTCGGGCATATTTGAACATAGCAATGAACTATATTGTTTTATCCATTGGCTGTCGTTTATGGGTGACTGAGGTTTAACTTTTTGTTTATTCCAATGTTGGCAGCTGATGTTGGAAGAATTTCCAGAATTCTTTGGGATTGTTATGTTGATCTAGGTTTTTGATATTCTCAGAAAGTGACTCAAAGAAATTCTTTCTTAGATTTTTTTTCATGTTATTATATCTTTTCCGGGTAAGACAGAATGATTGTCTCAGTGTTTAAATTCTTTGGTTCATTTTGTAACTTTTTGGCTAAAGATCTAACTTCTCTTCTCATCCTGAAACACTCAGAGTTCATCCACCCTTTTTAATTTTTAGTGGATTTTTGTTCCAAAACTTGACTTATAGTTTGATGAGGGACGGTGGGCGGCGGGCGGGCGGGCGGGCGGTGTGTGAGTACATATTTTGGTGTGTGAGTACATATCCATGCACGTAAGCTGCAGACAAAAAATCGGTTTCGTCCGCACATTTATTACAGAGTTATGGCCCTTTGAATTTTCAGCTCGTTAGCGCGATAACTTCAACAAACGTTATCCGATTTGATTGAAATTTGGTATATAGGTGTCTCCCAAGAATATCTCAGATGAGTTCGAAAACCGGCCTGGTCCGATAAAATTTGATAGAGTTATGGCCCTTAATTAGTCATTTTTCACGAATTTTCAGCTCGTTAGCGCGATAACTTCAACAAACGTTATCCGATTTGATTGAAATTTGGTATATAGGTGTCTCCCAAGAATATCTTGGATGAGTTCAAAAACCGGCTTCGTCCGATAAAATTTGATAGAGTTATGGCCCTTAATTAGTCATTTTTCACGAATTTTCAGCTCGTTAGCGCGATAACTTCAACAAACATTATCCGATTTGATTGAAATTTTGTATATAGGTGTCTCCCAAGAATATCTCGGTCGAGTTCGAAAACCGGCCAGGTCCGATAAAATTTGATAGAGTTATGGCCCTTAATTAGTCATTTTTCACGAATTTTCAGCTCGTTAGTGCGATAACTTCAACAAACGTTATCCGATTTAATTGAAATTTGGTATATATGTGTCTCCCAAGAATATCTCGGACGAGCTCGAAAACCGGCCTGGTCCGATAAAATTTTATAGAGTTATGGTCCTTAAGTAGTCATTTTGTACGAATTTTGAGCTCGTTAGCGCGATAACTTCAACAAACGTCATCTGATTCAACTAAAATTTGGTATATATTAGTGTCTTCCAATAATATCCTGGACGAGTTCGAAAACCAAAAACGAGACACAGCATCTCTTGTTATTTCTTTTGTTTGTGAATTTATCTTTATTTGTAGTTTTTATAGGTTTGAATTGTAAGAAGAGAAATCTTAGCAGCATCATTATAAATGCCTTTTAATTTTTCTGCTATAAGATCATTATGTGATCACTCAGATCCAAGAGACACTACCCCCACCAGTGACAGCCCTGCCACTACTGCATGGAATATTTAAATGACAACACATGAGTGGGTTATGATCTCAGCTTTAATGTAACATTATAAGCTTGTCCTGCAGATAGCCCATACGCATGGAAACCAATTAAGCAGAGCCTTCGCTCTGACGAGAAGCCGAAGCAGAGAACGCTGAAGAAATACTGCTGTACAGCGCAGGCATGAGCATGGCCCGACGAGCTAAGGTACGATTCGGAGCCGGCGCCCAAGAATTGCTATGAGGCGCCCTAAGCAATAAGCACACACGGCCACCAGGGAAGCCCAACGAGTGCGACGCAGGAATGGCAGTAGAGACCACTGGACAGCCCAACTCCCTATGGCTAAGCACCGGCCTGGAATATTACACTCAGGCTACAGATCGAGAGCACTCTCAAATAAGCATAAGATGACTGCGCAGTCATAAACATACTAAGCTACTATTGATAAGCCACCCATGGGCGGGTAACACCAAAGTTACCCCTGCAGGACGCACCAAAGCTGGATCAATGGCACTGATGACACAGCACCTGAAAGGGAAAACAAACAGCAGCAACGAGATGCAAACACACAGGGCCCTAGGCCCAAAACAAAACAGGCATCACAGAACAATGAATATGGCGTGCCACTCGGGACGCCGAACAAAGCGGGGCATGGAGCTCCAAGGGGGGAGGGAGGGAGCGCGATGCGTATAATTCAAGAGTGAATTGCTTTTTCAGTTACCGGAAGGAGGCAGCATTCCGGGCGGATGTAAAATGCGGACTTTAAGTTCGGCCGATACGGAACGGATCGTACTGAAAAAACGGAATGTCTGCCGGATGACAGGATCAAAGAACCACATAAATCACCCCGAACCTTATCGGCCCTGGGTGCATTATGTGATCACTCAGATCCAAGAGACACTACCCCCACCAGTGACAGCCCTGCCACTACTGCATGGAATATTTAAATGACAACACATGAGTGGGTTATGATCTCAGCTTTAATGTAACATTATAAGCTTGTCCTGCAGATAGCCCATACGCATGGAAAACCAATTAAGCAGAGCCTTCGCTCTGACGAGAAGCCGAAGCAGAGAACGCTGAAGAAATACTGCTGTACAGCGCAGGCATGAGCATGGCCCGACGAGCTAAGGTACGATTCGGAGCCGGCGCCCAATAATTGCTATGAGGCGCCCTAAGCAATAAGCACACACGGCCACCAGGGAGAAGCCCAACGAGTGCGACGCAGGAATGGCAGTAGAGACCACTGGACAGCCCAACTCCCTATGGCTAAGCACCAGCCTGGAATATTACACTCAGGCTACAGATCGAGAGCACTCAAATAAGCATAAGATGACTGCGCAGTCATAAACATACTAAGCTACTATTGATAAGCCACCCATCAAAGTTACCAGACAGGTTATAACGCTATGGCGACACTACCACTACCACTATCTGCAGGACCGCCATAGAGTGCGCAGCACTCCCCCAAACCAGGAGCTCCATGCCCAAATACATCAATGAAACAGTTAAACCACCGGGAAAACCATAGTGTCAGATGCCAGGAAGGTCTCCAGGGCGCCCTGGAGACTATTCAGATAGATATCGTTGCCGACGGGGGAGAGATGGATCCCATCTGAACGAAACATGCCCTTATCAGAAGCGCAAATGTCTGGGTGCTTGATGCCACGACCCCCGTGATGCAAGACGAAGCCCAACATGCGTTGGTTAAAGTCCCGGCGCTGGCGAGCACCAATACTCGGGCGATGGGCGTTGTGCCAATAGCGGCGCGGGAACACTTGTGACCAAATAAGGGTGCAGGCAGGCAAAGTTTCCTGCACATGTATATGAAAGTTCCCGCTTAACACTGGCACGCAAGTCACGGTACCCACCGGCTGTGATGTCGTTAGAGCCAAGCTGGATGATGATGTGGGTAGGATGCCGAGACTGCGGACAAGCGGCGAGCTCCCGGTCGAACGTGGCGTGGAAATCGCCCCAGAGCATCCCACGAGTGCCGATCCATCGAACAGAAGCGCCGCGGCTGGACAGCTGGAGATGTTGGCCAACAGGACGCCGCACAGCACGCTGGTGAGCCCAGTAGACGTGGGACGAACCCAAGACCCAGATAATGGCTACTGAAACGAGACTAAGCAGATGTTGAGTGGATGTATCGACGACAAACATCAGACCGCCAACGACCCCGGTGTTGGATGGTAAGGGGTGCCCAGATCCGCCAGATAGGTAGCACCACCCGAACGAAAGGAATGCGGCGTGATATATTGTCGAGAGCCGGACGTACGCAAAGCCTGACGGAGCACGGCCCGAAACTGCGCGACTGTGAGCGGGATCTGAGCCTGGTGAGAAAGGAACAGTCCCGACCGGGAGCCGCGAATGGCAAGAAATGTGGTGGCCGCGCGCAGCGGGCAGATATGTGGATCAGTCGGCAGGCACGGAATGCGAGTATGAGCGGGAGGACCACATTGGTTCGTTTTAGAATGCCGGAGCCAAACGTCAATGGCGGAGCCGCTCAACGAGACATCGCGAAGAAATATAGCATGTCCAAAGTCGGCCTTGGACACAGCGGCCAGTTCTCCCACGCGGAACAGACCAAAAAAGGCCATCGTAAAGGCAGACGTAAACAAAGCGACCTCATGGGGCGACGAGCAGATGCGAGGAAGCACGCGGAGCAAGGTGCGCAGCAAAGGTATTGTCACTGGAGCAGGACGAGAGGATGAAGGCGTCAAGCGACGGACCCCGGTCAATAGTTGGCGAATGAGGTAAGTCGAAGTGGGATCTCGCATACCCCGGAGTCGATGCTGCCGACCGATGGCAGCCAGGTAGGTGGAAATGGTTGAAGCAGAATGCTGGGAGCGATGAAGCCCCGTGATAAACCCGACGATAGCGTGTTCCGGGAGCGGCCAGGAAACGGCCAAGAGATGCTGGTGTGCGAAATCGAGATAAGCCCGTATGGCGGTGCGATACATGCGGTGAGTTTTTGGCGCCCGGGAGGAAGTCAAAAGCAGCGTTACATGTCGACGCAGGTCCACAGGCACCTGGGAAATGGTGTTGGCGTTCAGGCGGCCGACGGCGCCAGTCGACAGAAACGTTTCATCTGGAAACGAGAGAGGCTGTCGGCGAGAGCATTATCACGAGACGCGATCCATGAAGCACGCAAGGAGATGTTGTGAGACAGGAGCAGCAGGACCAGCTGGCGCAACAGGGCCATGAGCGGCTTGCATTTGGAAGTTTGGTCGTTGATGGCGCGGACCACGGTAATGTTATCACAGTGTAAATGGAGGCGATGATTCGGGAGGCGACGCCCCCAGACGCTGATGGCCACTAAGACGGGGAACATCTCGAGGACACCCATATTGCGGGTCAGGCCCAAAGCATGCCAAGGAAGGGGCCACTTGCCAAAAGCCCAAAGGCCGTTGAAATAAGCGCCAAAGCCGCCGGACTGACCACCACAAGCGTCCGTGTGGAAATTGATGTCGGTATCATGGAGCCAGGTCGCAGAAGGGATAAGGTAGATCCCATTGAATGACGTGAAGAACTGTAACCACGTGGCCAAATCGGCACGCATGCCAGAATTAATTCGGATTTTGTGATGCGGCTTAGAAAATCCCTGCAGGGCATCAATCAGGCGACGACAAAATGGGCGGCCCGGACGAACCGCCTTGCACGCAAATTGTAATGAGCCAATGAGCGACTGTAGTTCACGGACCGAGATTTTACGGCAGCGCAAAGCCATAGAGATTTTGGACTGAATGGCTGTGAGCTTCTCAGCAGGGAGACGCACCGCGTTAGCCAACGTATCGAGTTCGAGACCAAGGTAGCAGAGCTTCGAGGTGGGCGAGACCGTTTTGTCATGAGCAATAGGTACGCCAAGATCAGAGCAAACGCGATGAAACATGTCAAGACTGTCTGAGGCCTGGGACGTGGCTGGCGGACCACAGAACAGGAAGTCATCGCAGTAGTGCAAGATGTGTGGGTTGCCGGACCGCTGCTTAACAACCCATTCCAAAAATGTCGAGAATTTTTCAAAAGTTGCGCACGACACGCTGCAGCCGAAAGGTAAGCATTTGTCGAAATAATACATGTCGTCCAGTTTAAAACCAAGTTGATCGAAATCGCCCGGGTAGATGCGAAGATTACGATATGCAGCCTCTAAATCCCCGCGCGCGAGCAAAGTCCCGGCCCCAAGGGACTGGATGGTGGCAACAGCAGCGTCAAAACTGGTATATGTGACAGTAGTGAATTCGCGCGGAATATGATCATTGAGCGACTGGCCTGCCGGATAGGAGAGGTGATGAATGAGACGGAATGAGTCAGGTTCATGTTTAGGCACCAGTCCAAGCGGCGACACGCGGAGCGTTGGAATTGGACGAGCGCAGAAAGGACCAGCAATGCGACCAAGGCGAACTTCCTTAAGGATCTTTTCCCGGACGACCTCGGGACGGTCACGAGCAGACTTGAGGTTCGGAGTGTCAGTTGGCATACGCGGGCCAGTATAATGGAGTGGAAAACCATGAGTAAAACCGAAACGGAGTTCCCGCGCGACTTGGTGGCGAGGGTACCTCCCAAGCCACCAACACAAATAGTCAAGATTAACGGCGGAAGGGGCGAGCTGGTAGACGCTGCTGGCGACCGCCGCGGGCCGAGCGGCGAAAGTCTTGTCCATGGGCAGCGGTTGCGGCATGAGGCTCTGAGCAGATGTTGCAGATGTGTCGAAAACGACAGTTTGGCCAGGAGCAGCGGCCGCCGTTGAATTCAAAACAGACGGGACTGGGACGGCCCGGACGCGTGGGAAAATTGTCCGCACGCCCGGAGGCACGAACCGGAGGCGGAGTCGGCTGCGGAGGTTGCCGAACCTGGGGCGTCATGACCAGCAGCCAAATGTTAGGGTCGATGGTCTCCCAAGGAGTAGCTGTATTACCATCCCACTTCAACCGAAATTGGGTATCGTACACCTGCCAGGCAGATCCCCCACATTTAGCAGCCGCCCAACGAATGGTGCGCAGGTAACGCAAAAGGGGCTGGGCCGACGATTCAGGGTGAACGTCGAGGTATACCGAAATGAAAGTGAGAAAAGCATCGGTCCACGAGTCAACAGACGTTATTGGAGCAGCATGCCCGCTTGGCGCAACGCGGATTCGCCCGGAAGCAGAGACAACCAACTGATGGGGGTCAACTGTATGAATAGAGGCGGCGGGTTCCTGCAGCTGATCCAAATTGTTAAAATCGCCCCGGAAAATTTTGTCGCGAATAGATTGGGAAACATGAGAGCCATAGCCATCTGCCGCCATAGGAATCGGCAAGGGGGCGTCCCAAGGGGAGACCAGCGAGGATGGAAAACTAAATAAGGCATTACCCGGATCAGTTCTGTCTCTTGCCGGAGCGTTCGGTCGGTGTATCACTGAAGTAACACGGGAATCCTCGCGGCGGCGGAGAGAAGTGGAGCTGTCATCAGAACTGCTGCGTCGACGGGTCGACAAAGGAGACGCTGATGGTGACCTGGATCCATAGCGCGGAAACTTGGGGCGCGGAGAACCATCCTGTCGGCGACTAGCCTGGCGACGAGACTGACGACTGGGCTGACGACGAGGCTGACGAACAGGATCGCGGCCACGAGAATGGGAAACCCGGCCACGGGAGGCGCGGCGTCCCCGTCCAGAGCCACGAGCAGGCCTGCCACGCAAATGCTGTCCACGGCTGCGCACCCGTGAATCAGCCACAGATGACACACTGGCCGAAACCCGAGAAGAAGGCCCAACACGGTCACTGGAAGCAGGACCAGCACGAGACGAGCTGGCAGACGCATCCTGGCGACTGCTTCGAGACGAACGGTCGCGGGCCCGACCGCGAGATCCCGTACGAACCATATGTGATTGCCACCGAACGACAAACACAAACAGGGAAACACGTGCGCTACCCACGAAAATAGGTAACGCCGACGGAACAGGACGCAGACAGAACGCACAAGGAACAAGATGATAGACGAATAAATGAAGGCTGGCGAAGAAACACGGTGACGGATGGAAACAGATAGGATTTGACGACACACAACCGAGCGCGATGCGTATAATTCAAGAGTGAATTGCTTTTTCAGTTACCGGAAGGAGGCAGCATTCCGGGCGGATGTAAAATGCGGACTTTAAGTTCGGCCGATATGGAACGGATCATACCGAAAAACCGGAATGTCTGCCGGATGACAGGATCAAAGAACCACATAAATCACCCCGAACCTTATCGGCCCTGGGTGCAATATCTTTGCAACTTTTATCTTCCATGAGGTCTATTAATGAAAGTATATTATCCACAGATGTCTGTGTTGAGATTGCATTTCTGAACTGTAATGCAGATTCATTTTGCCAGATCTTATGTATCTACCAGGTAAGTTGAATGTGGTTAATTCTTCAAAGTTTTCGAAGTCATTATTTTTTATTATCACTGATATTGGAGCATGATCAGAAAATTCATTAGGTGGGTGAACTCTGAATTGAACAATGTCATAAAATAACTGCATTGAGGTAATCATATAATCAACAGTACTTCGACCATTGTGACTAAAAAATATATTATAACCTAGTGAATCTCCCATTTAATATTCTCAATTGAAGATCTTTGCAGATTTCAGTCAGAAGTTCTCCTTGGATATTATTTTGTTCATCAAGTTGATTTCTTGATAGTTCTATATCTTTGGTATAGTTACAGTTTGTTAATAAATCTTCACCCATGTGGTCCATAGAATCATTTCTGATGAAATCATCTAAGCCATAAGTCCTAGCATTGAAATCTCCACAAAGCAAAATTTGCCCACAATCTTTAAATGAATGTATCTCATTCCTAATGTCTTCGAATATTTCTTCTGAAGTTTTCTTATTAATTATAGGTTTTACATATAAGAAGCCAATATACATTTTTGGTTTGTTGTCAAGCTCAAACCACATTGAAGTTGTTGATATTTTAATCTGGGTGATGTGTTTTCTAATGCTTGGTTTGCAATAAACTAGCATACCACCCGAGGTTCGACCTTTTTTCTTTTAGCTTTAGAAGAAAATGGTGTACAAAAACCATCAATGTTGCTGGGAGATTCACTAGACATAGTTTCAGCAAGACATAATATATCATATTTTTCTAAAAGAGAAGTAAATGTAATATCTGAAAGCTTTTTACCCATTCCATGGATGTTCCAAAAACCGATGTTGATCATTTTTACTATTATTGACTTAATGGATAAGGGATTGGGACTTCAAATGTCATTCAAGTTAGCTAGTTAGTATGCTCAGTATAATTAATTATAAGTATAAACAAATGAGTGATACATTAGACAGTTTACCAAACACCAGACTTGCATTGATATTTGTATCAATACATACTAGTATATGTATATATCTCCCTGAATATTATTACTCATTTGTTTTAGTATCTTAAGATATTGTAATAATATTCAATATTTATATACATGTAGGTTTGAACCAATCACGTTATAATTTCAAAGGATTTAGCATCTAAATGAGTTGTATTATAGTTACTGTAATTTAACTGAATGTAACATTGCATCAATGCGAATTAATTCATCCTTCTTTAACACTTTCAGAACATATTTTTATATAACATATTATTCTTCAATTTATTTGTACAAGTTCTGTAGGGAGACCGCCATTTAATTCCAAGTCAAACGTCACTCTCACCATACATGTCTGTTGCATATGGATATTTCATCTGGTATAAAGAAATAGAAATTGGTTAAATTGTATTTATATAACTATAGTAAACTCATATATTGAGGTATTATTGCAATTGTACTATAAAATTTATAAGGAGACAAGTGACGTTAACTTAAAATCAATCAACAGTCTTCCACAGTAGGTTTGTATCAAATTTTCACGAAAACCTGTGATGATGACTTCTTTCAAAATTTTTCAATAAATTAAAAATCTGCTGGTTGATTGATTTATCTGGATTTGAGTCTAGTTGCATTTGCGGTCTTCTTGTTTCTCCTCCAGAAAGTTTGTTATGAGGTAAATTGTTGCCACTTTGTTGTTGATTGTAAGTTGTTGTTGTGAAGGAGTCCTGGTGATATTCCTCATATCTCTTCATACCCAAGAATGGATTTAGGTGGTTTTTCAGCAGTCGGACTAAGAATGTTGTTCCCTTTGGATTAAAGTGAATTCCATCCCATATATATAGGCCTGTGCGATCTGCAGATATTGTTTCATTTTTTACTGTGTAAACATTAGAAAATTTGTGGGACAAATCTTCAATTTCCTTGTTGTATTTATAGGCATTGTCATTGTATGCATCTTGATTAACTCTTTCAAATGCCGGTAGAAGATGAACATTTAGTTTTTTATTATTTGTATTCTGTAACATTTTCAGAAGGTCTTCCATCTTTTTCCCTGCTTCTTTGGGAGATGAATCATTGAATCATCAAATTTATTAGATAGGTCATTACTACCTACCCCTAACACAATATTGTTTGGAACATATTTCATTTTTGTAATGTATTTTGATGCTCCCGTGATGTCTTTCTGCTTTGCTCCAAGAACTTCAATATCCACCTTTCTATACTTGTAAATCTTGTTCTCATCCAGATTATTACCATGTGAATCAAAAAGCATTAACGTTCTGTCTCCTACATGCCCATTCACATTGAAAGGTCCTGTTGTTGAATATTTTGCTGGTGTTTTGTTGTCATCTGATTCATTCTTCTGTCTCTCAACCTGTGTTCCCTTATCCTTGACACTCACATGTGTTTTCACTGATTGTGCTTGTTTTAAATTCTTCAAGTCATGTTCCATATCATCTATTTTTGTTGATATAGTTGTGAAGTCTGTGCGGCCTTATTTATCTCACTTACTAGATCCTCAATTTCATCTTTCTATAACCTTATTATATTTCTACAGCTGTTGTTCTCTTCCATTAATAAGTGTAATATGTTTTTCGTAATGATTTATTTTCTTCTTCTACCACATTTTCTCTTTCTATAACCGTATCTTCTTTCACGATAACTGCTTCTCTTACTTTTAATATGTTATCCTCCATCTCTTGTGCCATACCTTCAATCCTTTCTTCAAACTTGACTTCCAACTCTTTCCGTGTTCTCTGCAGAATTGCGTGGAATTTTTCTTCAATCCTACGTTCTAACTCTTTCTGTATTTCTTGCAGAGCAATTTCATTTGCACATACTTTATTCTCCAGAACATTTATTGTACAGTGTAACTTTTGATTTTCAAGTTTTCTCAAGTCAGATGTGCGTGATCGCTCTATTATTCTTGGTGTGCTGAAGGCTAGAATATGTGGGCTTGTGATCTCTGTTAAACTGATCTCGTGTAAATTAACATCTATTTGAGGAATGTTATCTGCTTGGTTTAGATTATTTGATTGAAGAATATCCACCAAGTGTTTTAAAACAGGATACCAAGTTTGTAAGGCTGAAAAGTCTCATTCGAGATCACTGAATAAAGATCTGAATGCATGAGTCACCACAGGGTTATAAAGTTACTCGGCCATGGTAGCACCTGGACCGGCTCATAATTGTCAGTAAATGACTGCGAGCTGTAATGTGAAGAAGAAGTACAGTATTTATCATTTCCCAAAATTGGGCCAAATTTGAAATTGATATGGTCAAAATAAACTATTATAAACACTAACAGGTCTGGCAAATGTGAGAATACAGCTATAAATTATAATTAACTAGAAACACTAATTTGGACATAAAAACTATGTTATGCCCAGTGATGAGCCGATTGTCAAATAGACTTATACTATAGTTATACTATAGAGTCGGGTCAGTGACTACCCGCCCCTGAGTGACTGGCCTGAGACGACCCACCTGTTCACTCAGAGACAACCCGCCCACTTAAAATTAATTAGGGGTAATTAGGAGGTGTGAGGGGATTATGAGATGTTTGTTTAACGAAACTAGATTGTACTTTATAGATTTTTATTTGATGTAACAATAAATAATATATGCATGTAATAAATATAACTTATGAACACAAAAATGTATCAATGTCAATGATAATATGTTTATTCAAGTTTAATTCAATTCAATTCTTAATTGGATATAAGCCAAGAAGCGTGATCCATAACATAAACATAATATATTGAATATGACATTGACAATGTATAATCGATATAATGTTAACTGTAACACACCTATAATAATTTGTGTGTCATCAAAATGCAAATTGTCAAACGGCTTGTTTTAATACATTATAAATTAATGTAATTAATTAATTTGTCCGAATTGTTTTCAGGATGAGAATAGAGGATTTTATAGATATGTATATATCCTAAAAACAATTGTATGTTTAGCTTACAGTTGGGGTTTGCGATGGTGTCTTCATCTTCTGAGCCATTGTATAGGATGGTAAAGATGGTTTCTTTATCTTCTGAGCATTTAGGGAATGTATATGTACATCAATCTTAATAATCTTCAACTTGACTTATTTAATATATGTAATTGAGTTATAAAGTCCATTATTAACTTTATCTACTAGATATTACTAGTTCTGTAACTGAATTTTGATGTGTTTGAAATACTAAGTAATCTGCCCTCATGAAATTCTTGGTCTGCAGTTTGGTCCTATCCAGATTTATTTTACCATGATTAGGCATTCAATTTGATGAATTCTTGCTCTGGTCAATTAAATACCGTACCTCATCCACTCTTTTTACCGTTAACAAAAAAGGTAACAATATTACAGACGTCTTGGTTCGTAACTGCATACATGTGCCGTTACATGGGATTGTTTTTTGTTTTTTTTACTTTTTCGATATCTTGTCCCCCAGTTTTGGGGATAGTTCCAAGTAGGAACATGCCAGATTACATGTTTGTATATGTTTTTTTCAACGAACAGCTTCTTTCTTCTTGTGACTATCTGTTCCTTATGCTTCTTTCTCAGACCAAAACAAAATATTATGAGTATTACTTTGTTCGCATGATTGTTGAATTAATTCCTTCGATAGTTGTGTATTGTGCAGTTCCTTGCCTCCTGTTTGTCCTATTATGTAATTTGAATTATGAGTATATATATTAGTCAGTATAGGCAGACAGTGGGACTGTTCAATGCACAATTGGGAGTGAGTTTTTAACGACTTAATGACTCAAATCATAAATCAGTTTTTGTGTATTTCATGGCTATACGGTTGATTATTCTACTTATTTTAATGTCTGGAAATGTGAAACCGAACCCAGGACCTAATTCGTATCAGTCTGAAATATCCACGGTGTCCATATTTCATTATAACATAAGAAGTATTAGGAATAAACTAGATTCCATTAAAGAAGACGTTGAGGATCACGATATTGTTTGTTTTAGTGAGACACACTTAGACGCTGATTTTCCAAATGATAAATTACTAATACCTAACTTCTTTTCACCGGTAAGGCATGATTTTAGCAGCCACGGGGGAGGCATATGTGTATACTTTGAAAGAAATATGTATCATAAACAATTGCGTGACTTTAATTCAGATGATGATATACTATGGTTTGAGGTAGGAGTTAAGGAAAAATTTGTCCTTTGTGCACGGCATATAGATCGCAGCGAGAGAGTAGTGATGGTTTCTGGAAATGTTTGGATGAAAGCATTGAAAAAGCATTAGATATGAATATATCTTTAGTAATAGTAGGCGACCTCAACTGTAACCTTCTAAAAAAATGGCACCCTTAAGCAATTAATGAGCAAATATTCATTAAGGAACGTTATAGAAGAACCAACTAGAATAACTAGAACAACTGCAACCCTGATTGACCCAATTATAGTTAGCGATACTGTGCGTGTAGCTAATTGGTCAACCCATGATCTTGGTGTTTCTGATCATCTTAGTACCTTAGCACAAATAACTTTGAAACGCAGTAAAAATTCAAATGATAAGCTCCAAGTTTGAAATTATAACAAAGCTGATTTCAATAGAATGAATCGGGAACTACTCCAACTAGATTGGGATTATTTACTTGGTGAATCGACTGATATTAACGAGGCAGTCAAAATATTTACAACAAAGTTCATGCTCATCGCTAGATCATCTATCCCAAATTATAACATAACTGTAAGAAATTATGACAAACCATGGTTTAGTAGCGAGCTCAGAAGACACTTTAGGATTAGAGATCGATTGAGAGCAAAAGCTCTCAAACAAAAAACAACCCATGCTTGGGCCAGATTAAAAACTGCCAGAAATAAGGTCAACAATATGAAAAAAACAGCGAAACGTGCCTTCATGAAATCACTTGACACAACCTTGACATTGAATCATAATCCTAAAAATTTTTGGAAGGTCACTAAGCAACTACTGAACAATTTCGCGACAGTTCGGGGCATACTAAACTTAGAATACAATGGAACTATTGCAGAGAGTGATGGGGATAAGGCCGAAATAATAAATAAAGTATTTGTTCAAAACAGCTTTCTTGACGACTCGGGACACTCTCTGCCTCTTTTTCAACCAAAAACATCCAATTACATAGGATCGTTAACCACCACCGAGGATGAAGTCATCGCAATTTTGAAAAATTTACCAATTAATAAAGCATGTGGACATGATGGAAATACAAATAGGATGATCAAAGAGACGAGTTCTGGAATATGTAAACCTCTTTGTAAAATTATTAATATGTCACTTAAATCAGGTCAATTTCCTGACCTATGGAAGAAGGTTGCTGTGATACCAATTGTTAAGAAAGGTAGCCCATATGAAGTGAACAATTATAGACCAGTATCACTTTTATGTTGTCTCAGTAAGGTACTGGAGAAAATAGTATTTAAAGAAGTATATTCCCATTTGAACAATAATAACCTTATTTATGGATACCAATCGGGGTTCCTACCTAATCATAGCACGGAATCTCAACTTATTGAACTAGTACATGATATTACCCAGTCCTTCGATAAAGGTCTTACCACATGTGGTATCTTTTGTGATATATCAAAGGCATTTGATAAAGTTTGGCACAAAGGTCTTCTTTTTAAATTGGATCGATCGAACGCTATGGTATAGTTGGAAACTTACTTGAGTGGTTTAGAAGCTATATTCACCAACATCAACAAAGGACAAGAGTCGGATCGTCTAACTCTTCGTATAAATATGTGGAATCTGGAGTGCCTCAAGGATCTGTTCTTGGACCCATTATGTTTCTTATATACATAAATGATATTGCAGATGGTATATCATCAGCTACAAGATTATTTGCAGATGATACCTGTTTGACCTTTAGTGATAAAGACATATCTAATATTGAAAATGTAATGAATAATGACTTAAGTAGGATTGATGATTGGGCAAAAAAATGTTTAGTGACCTTTAATAGTAGTAAGACTGAAACAATGCTCTATGCTCACTCCAAAAGTCCATTGAAACCATCACTTATCTTTGGTAATGATATTCTCGATTTTTCTAAGTCACATATACATTTAGGTCTTGAATTTCATGACAACTACTCATGGGACATCTATATTGACTCGGTTTGTCAAAAAGCATATGGTAGGTTATCCCAGATGAGGAAATTAAAATTTACACTAAATAGACAAACTCTTGAAATCATGTATCTAACTTATATCCGACCATTGCTCGAGTATGCAAGTCCAGTGTGGTTTGGGGCACGAAACATATATGTGACATGCGATTAGCATGGCACAAGTCAGCAAGCTGTAACTGATGATGACCCTACCAAAAACTTTGGCACCTTTTCCAAAACATCAACCTATTTATATAAATCTAAAATTCCAAATTACACCTTTGGCATAAATAAATTAACTTTAGGGGGTACGTTCCAAAACCTTTTCAAAATTACATTAAACCGCTCCAGAATCCTACTCTCCACTGCAAAAGTTATGCCAAGAGAACGAGGAACAATTTGTCTGCACAAAATTGGGACACTGACCATAAAACACCAGCCTTTTCTTTAATATGCTCAGCAGACATCCTCCCCGTTCTCTTGCCACATTATTTGTGTTTATAAAAACCCCTTCCTGATACTGCATGCTAGAATACTAATGAGTAAGTTATAGCATGTTTTAATAATATGTCTGTCTGTTTGTCTGGTTGTCTGCTGTATCATCTTCGAATATACATATCTAATTTTTGGGGCGTCTGTCTGTATATATGTTTGTTTGTTAACAATATCCGGGATAGCTGATGTACAAGTTTCTAAAATTATACCTAAGGGTAAATTACCCGCGAAGTGTTTATGACGGGTCATAACGTGACCCCGAACATACCCTGACCTTCAAAATAGTCATTTTGAGGTCATATTACGCCTTTCGACGAGTCGCTACGAAACTTGATACCTGGGGGTATTTTTGTTTAGGGAACGTTTTTCGACCAATCCAATCATGACCCCGACCTTACCTTGACCACACAATGGTCATATCAAGTCCATATCGCGCCCTTCGACGAAATATCGGCATAAATTGATACCTAGGGGTATTTATGTCCGGGTAATGTTTGTACGAGACGGGTCGTGACCATGACCTTACTTTGACCTACAAAATGGTCAATGCGGGGTTATCACGCTAAACATAAGGGGAACAGCTCGTATATGTCGTGTCACCCGGCTAACACCTTATATATCCATAAGCCTATTTTTCAAACACCCCAATCTCATACTGACATGATACTTTGAGTTTATGCAAAAAGCTATGAACCGCTATGTCAACATGGGGAATGTAACATTCAACTAACATCGCCGAAAATTTCAAAGAAATCGACCACACCACTCCACAGAAAACATCGTCTGAAATACTCACAATTGTAAATATTTGCATCTCGATTCGTGACGCAAATATCGGCGATAAAATAACACAAATGATTTCGCCATCAAGAGTCATTACATTTAATTAATATATAAGTATAGCTGTCAATTATGTTGTCAATTGTGATTAATATTCATGATAAATAACTACTTTGACCAAGATTCTCAATTTATGTTTATCGCCCTGCCGGAGTGTTTCACACCACTTTAACTACAAATACGCGTACCTATAATTCGGTATTATTGTATGTGACATTTTATATTCTCCCACGTATCAGTGTCGCAATAACAACGACACCTCCCAAATTCGCACCAACAATATAACCTTTTATGATAGTGTGTGAATCCTTACATAATAAATCCCATATTAAAATATCAGAGACACATAAATAAATAATCCTGGCATAATAAATCCCATATTAAAATAAACATAAACGTATAATTTGAACGGTTGCATTCAATCCGCTTGGAATTTGGTATCCAGCAGCCAATGCGCTGATCTATCATGCAAATTTACACATATCCTATCTGCGCGAATTTACACATATCCTATCTGCGCAAAATAACTTGATTTCGACTTTACCTACGGGACAGCAACAATAACATTAGGGGGGAATGGATAACATATCTATAAACGCGTGTATAACTTTAATTTAGATACAATATATATTAGGTGCTCGGTACCTGATATACCAGATAATATGTATGGGGCTTTCGCACTTACCTTATATTACGCATGTGGGTCATACAAAGCCTTAATCAATTGTTATCATGAAACATAAATCATAACACAGAATTTGTGTGTCTTCTATGGGTTTCTGCTATCTTTTCTGTTCCAAATCTTTGAGACTGTATATCAGAAACTGCCGTTACAGCAGGGTGCTCTGCCTATCATTAGCTTATGTCAGCTTCCGGTGGGCAAGACATGGTACCTCTATATGTGGACTCTTCTGCTATTGGGCATCCCCCCTTTACTCACATAATGTGGGTCACACAAAGCTCTAATAGATAAACTTGACGATGTGCAATATGATGCGGCTAGGATTGTTACAAACTGCACCAGGTCAACATCGAAAGCAAAACTTTTGTTTGAATTGGGTTGGGATTTACTTTCGGACAGAAGATATGTGAGAAGAATGTGCTTATTCCATAAGATCTATAACGATAAAAAACAAAAATTCTTATATGATACAATTCCCCCTCGAATTGAAGAAATAACAGATCATGATGTCAGGAACAAGAGGGACTTGGCCACATTGGGGGGATTCACATCAACATTTAAAGCTACCTTCTTTCCTCGATGCGTCACTGATTGGAATAAAATAAAGGATCATATTCGCTCAAAACCATTACCAGCCTTTAGAGATAGTATAAAACTTAAAGTTTATAAGCCACCTGGATATTTTTATTATGGGAATAGGAAACTTAATATATTTCACTGTCGAATACATTGTGGTTGTAGTGAATTGCGCAGTGATATGCATCATAACCATATCTCCCCAACCCCAACATGTGATTGTGGATACGCCAAAAAAGATGCCTTTCATTACTTTTTTGTATGTCCACTATATCAGCAAGCTAGGATAAAACTAACCGAGGCGCTGGCAAAATATGAAAATGTTTCAGCTTTCACATTGCTTTTTGGCAATCCTAACTTACCATATGAAGAAAATGTTAATATATACATGAGAGCTCAAGATTTCATACGCACCTCAGGACGGTTCAACTAAGTATAAATACACAATCACAATTCGCTCCGTCTACCAAGACGTTGGCATGTTTCGGCAATCATGTGAACAAGGGATGGATGTATATAATGGTCATCTTCTTCTTATTCTCTCCTATCTCCTGTCTACTACAGGTCTCCTTCACCTACTGTCTCATCTTTCGTATTTTCAATTTATCTGGCAGTTTCCCTTTAATATTTAGTTACTACTTATTTTGTATGCTTATGTTATTTCGTTTGTCATGTGTTATGTTACTTTGTTTGGAGAGGAGGGAATATTAAGTGCCTTGCGCACTTGTCCTCCAATCCATTTGCTATGTTTAGAGCAATAAAATATGTTAAACTAAACTAAAAACAATACTATTTCAAGTAACTGGGGATAGTTAATGTGTGGCTTGTCGTTTTTTCAACGCTTCTTTTATGAAGCTACATATTTGTTTTGCACACATAAAGGTTGATGGATTCAGGATAGTCTTTACATTGTTCATAAATTAACCAATCTGAAAAATATTGTACCTTTTTCTTATATCATCATATAGTTCACAATTAAAGAGGAAATGAGTTGCATCTTCGACTTTGTCCAAACAATGTGAACAAAACCTTTCAGATGCATCTTTTGGCTTAGGTTTTGTATATCTCAAAGTTTCAATATTAAGTGTGTGTGCACTTATTCTGAGTTTAGTTAGTTCTTTTCTGAGATCCTTTGGTAAATTAAAGTGAAGATAGTCCCTAAATTTTGATCCTATTACAATTTTACTATAGAATCTCAATTTTCCATCATTTGATACCTTCATTCTGTTATATTCGTTCAATATCTTTTTGTTGTAAGTGTTCACAACTATATCTTTGAATTGTGATTCATCAAGAGTATCTATTTTAATTTTAACAAATTTAGCAATTTTCACCATATTTATATTAGACCATGACATATCTGATTTTACATCATTCAGTATCCTACGTATCTTCTTCAAAGGCTGAGATCAAAAGTTTATGCTGTTTATTATTGTCTTTTCTACTTGTGAGATCCATCAGCCTTTTATGGAATTTAAACAACCCTTGAAAAATCTGCAAGCATACCGGTATTGCCTCCACTTCTGAATAAACTGCTATGTTTGTTGATTTTCTGTTTACATCAAGTATATCTTTCAATATTGATGTATATGTTTTGTCTGCACATGATTTAAATAGGTTATCTATTGAGTTAAAGTTGATTTTTAAGTCAGAAATCCATATTTCTGATCCATATGTGAGGATAGGAAGTATCATTGAGTTAACTAAGTGCATCCATTTTTTAACAGATAAATTTGGGAGTTCCTTCAAGTTACTCTTCAGTGCATAATATGCTTTCCTGGCTTTATCTGATAAATTTGATGCTGCCAAAACAAATTTTCCACTTTTGTGAAAAGTTATTCCTAAGTATTTATAGTCATCCACAGTTTCTATTGTAAGAGGGCCATAATAAAATGTTGGATAATTAAAGGTACTCAATCCGAACAGAGGGTCCCCATCTCAACAGATTCCAACAACAACAATCCGATCAGAGGGTCCTATATTACTATTTCTTTGGCTTTGGGGGTAAAAAATATTTGATTCGAGTCGAGGAACCCATCAAACAAAGCTCAGAGTTATTAGATATTGATTTTTGAAATTTGTTATGTTCTCGAGATGAGTACTAATAATTGCCGTCAATTTCGTATCCTGCTCGAGATTTGTACACCAAAACTCTATTCAAACAGACAAGGATGGATAACTCTAAAATCAAGTGGTAATAATAACGCAATTTTGCCTGAGATCTGGGCCAAAAAGTATTCCCGATAATGAAAAATAATAGATTTCTAAAATCGATATCTAACAAATCTGAGCTTTGATGGGTGACTTCCTCGACTCGAATCAAATATTTTTGACCCCCGAAGCCATTGAAATAGTAATTGAGAGGAGTTTTATCGGATTGAGTACCTTTAACATTCGAATTTTCATTTCCGTAGAAGATGACTGTTTTTGATTTGTTAGGGTTAACAGCTAATCGCCAATCCATACAAAATTTTTGAAGCGAGTCAAGGCATGCTTGTAGACCATGTGGGATTCCGAAATTAGGACTAAATCATCAGCATACAAAAGATTGTTAAATTTAACTGAATTGAGTGAAACTGGTTCAGAATGACCTTTGTCTGAGTAATTTTTTATATCATCTATGTATAATTTGAAAAGTATCGGACTAAGACTATCGCCCTGCTTCACGCCTAAATCTGCTTTGAATGGCTCACTATATCCATTGTTCAACTTACAATAGTAATATGTATTAGAGTACATATTTTCTATTATGTTGTAGAATTTTCCATTTATTCCTTTGTTTTTTAATTTTTGAAATAGGTATGGTCTATATACTGAGTCAAATGCTTTACGTAAATCAATAAAAGCTGTGTAAAGTTGTTTATCTTCTTTCTTTACATATTTGTTTATTAAAGTTTTCATTACAAATACATGATCAATAGTCCTAGAGTTCTGTCTAAATCCTATTTGATTCATAGATAAAGATTGTTTATTTTCCAAAAATTCCCCAAGTCTTCTCTGTAGTATATTGGTAAATAACTTACCAATACAACTAGATATACTTATCCCTCTATAATTGTTACAATCTGTTTGATCTCCTGATTTATGGATAGATGTTAAAAGGGATAGATTCCAGTCTGTTGGAAATATGCCACAGTCTAAAAATTTTTAAAATAATTTTGCCAATATTAGTGACATTGTGTCCGCACTCTGCTTTATAAATTCATTTATAATCATGTCCCTGAGGCCCTCCACTTTTCTTCATGTTCAGTTTGCTTTTTTAATTTCATACTGTGAATTTTTCTCTTCTGATAGGGTTGGCATACATGTATGATCCATTTTTGAGTTAATATTGTTACTAGTATCTTCGGACATATTTGAGCATAAAATTGATTTATAATATAATAATAATGTTCAATCCATTGTTTGTCATTTATGGGTGATGACAGTTGAATTTTCTGTTTGTTCCAGTGTTGGAAAAACTTCCAGAATTCTTTGAGGTTCTTGTGGTTTATATTATTAATATTCTCAGATAATGAGCCAAGGAAATTTTTTCTCAGATTCTTTTTCATGATATTGTATTTTTTTCAGGTGAAGCAGAATGATTGTCTTAATGCTACAATCTTTGGTTCATTACGTAACTTTTTGGCCATATATCTTATTTCTTTTCTCATCCTGAAACATTCAGAGTTCATCCAACCTTTTTTGCATTTACTTTTTTTATTTGTATTTTTTCTATTATTTATTCTTGTAGGTTTGAAATCCAATGAACTGTTAGCAGCATCAATATAAATATTACTTAGTTTTTTTGTTAGGTAGTCAATATCTTTGTAATTATTGTCTTCAATTAGGTCCATTAAAGAAAGTAAGTTATCTACTGATTTCTCTGTTGCTATTGCATTTCTGTAATGAACGAAAAAAACATAAATTAAAAACAAAGTTTAATGAACGGAACGAAGTATAATATGAATATGAACAGTGTTTAATGAACGAAGTATAATATGAATATGAACGAAGTTTAAAGACATATTATGGACTTGTTCGGTGTTGATTTTTCCCCGATGTCCTCAGCGGTTGAAACAGAAATGATCGAACCAAGGCGTGCACGTATACATTTTCTCCATCACGCGGTATGCGTCCAATCAGCTGCCTGGTAGCGGCATGTCAATGAATGAATGGGTAAACATTCAAACAATAATTAAGGTCATCCCTAACAAATATAATTAGGTGTGAATTGCTGTCCGTGCATTTCACTATAATATGACCATAAGGCAAACCCAATGATGTTTTGATTTGTTCCCCCCCACCCTATGTAAAGAATACCAATATGTTTTTGGCCACCGACGGTCATATCCCACACTCATTAGCCATTTTGACAGTGTCATAACACTGCCAAAATGTACATATGCGTAAAAATAACTACTTTAAACAATATTGTTCTCCGGTTCTATTTGATCACCCTACCGGAGTGTTTCACATCACTTTAATGAACGAAGTTTAAAAAATTTTTTAATAAGGAAGTTTAACAAACCGAAATGAACGAAACGTGTAATGAACGAATGCATGGTTGACAAATTAAGATGGGGCTGCTGCTGTTGATCTCCGTATGCATTGAGGTGGTCTCTTCTTTTTGGCATATACGTCTGAGCATTTCTTCAAGAAGTTGGCTGTCGTCAACTGTGCTGGTGTTGACATATAATCGTCCCAAAACTCCCGTATCTTTCTGGCCTGGAGGGTATATCTTGATCTGGATTCAGTGTCCAGATCTGCCGAGGAAAACTCTGGTCGTCACTGTCTGTTCCTCTTTTTGCAGAAGGGGGACCATTGTGTAGAAGTCTAAACCGGTCACTAAAGTGTTGTGATAACACACTGTGATAATGAACCCTTTGCATCTAATGTTTGTTTTGAAAGCACCCCTTTTAATTAGTCTTCACTTACCTTAAGTGCTGTTAAGTTGTCAAAACATCGTCTCATTCTTTACTCCAGTCCACGCATTGACATAATTAATGAATAAACACATGTTTTGTTGGTCAAAATCTTTAATAATATATCATCAAAGAACATAAAAGAACATAATTACTATTAACAATTTCTGGACAACCCGCCCGTGTTTATTGGGATGACCCGCCCGGAAAACAGCAGATGGGCGGGTAGTCCCGTTCCCATAGAGCCTTGCACCGATTCAGGGCTCAGAATACATCAAATTTTGCGAGAATCAAATGCTGAATCAAGTTAGTCATAAAGCACTGAATATTGAAAAGTTTCACGAGAATCATTACGAGAATCGATTTGGTGATTCTCGTCGAATATTAAGGCCTGCGATTGCCGATTATTTGAGATCACAATCTGTCTGTAGATATTACACTACAGTGCAAGAACCAATTCTGGTTGTAGACGCACTGGTCCAGGTGCTACCATGGCCGAGTAATTTTATAACCCTGTGGTGACTCCAGTAGCGTTCTTTAACGTGCACACACCGAGGCGTGTACACGGGTCAGCCATTAATGTCTTGGCTGTTGGCTGATTCAGTTGCCGATTCTGATTATTGTAATAATTATACCAAAATATGTTATATGTGTTATATACTACTTCGATTTGGAAGCAACAACATCAGTAATATACCAGTATACATAAGTATACGTTTGGGAAAGTATAAAGGTAGGTATGGGTGGACATTTGAACGAATTCCTGCGTCCTGACAACCAATACACATGTTACATTATGCTCAATTTACCGTAGATTTCTGTCTTAACAGTAAGTCGCTACTTGTTGACCCAGTATTTCCCCTCAAAATGTGCATGCGCCTTATACAACTGTAAGTCAATAGGGTGTCTGAATTCTGGCTACAATCACAGACACAGGTGAGTTTTGGCATTCGCCGCGATGACAACTCAGAAGAGTGCATGACCATTCACATCAATACAGGAACAAAATGTTTAATTACAAATAAAAACAATTAAAATATTAATAATTGTTACCAGTGTATTTATTCCTTATAATCCAATTACTAAAATACAAGAATTCAACATGAGACCTCCGTCTGAGGAAGGGATTTTGATGTTATACCACATTATCCTGAACTCAACTGTAGAGACAATACCAAGGAAACCATGCGAGGGCATGACGCAACACTTGTTTCCTGTCTACAGGTTTTTTTTTATGACTGCTTATAGATAAGAGGTCATTGAGGTCACTGGCTGACCTGATATCAGTTTGAATACTGGTGATTAGCGGTCACTACGTTGAATAGTAGTTGTTAATTGGTGAACAATGGGGATGTTGTAAACACACTTCACTATATAATGGGTCTCGTAGTGCTATTTTACATAATTATTTCAATTCATTCGATATATAATAGCTGAAGCATGGTGAATGCAGTCATCTGCGTAATTATGTGTCAGGTGACATGTACTTTCGGGGGTTTATACCTGTGTAGGCAGGACCTGGCTGTATATCATCTAATTTGTGTATGGTTACTCTTTCCCCATGTTTACTGGTCATTTATTCAACAAAACATTGTTATATTTAACACAGTTTATTGAAAAATAACAAGCACCTGATTATTATTAGACAATCGGAAATGCCGATGTTGAAACACGAGTACCGATTGTCATCCGATAGGCCACAATCGGCCGATTCCGATTGTCGTTTCCGATCATCGGCTCATCACTAGTTATGCCATTCTCATTCTCCAATCCCTTTCAAACAAATCAAAACTGTTACTTGTTTTGTGACAAAGTGTTGTGTTTTGTTGACACGGCGATGTTGATTATGTGTGAAAACTCACGCGATCGATGTCGGTCATAATCATGATAATGGTTTAATTAATTTATAGCTCTCTTGTGCATTGCGGAATACCTTGCAAACTATATTTAATACAGTATTCAAATTTCAATGCCGAAGATGCAATGACTTTATCAGTTCTGGAAATAGTATCCAGTGCTGCTCAAATGTAATTTGATTGGAGCTCTAAAAATTTTAAACACTTGAAAAGGGGGACATCTCAAGCCCGAGATTAACCGAGCGAGCACAACTCACCGCTTTAGCGTATCGCACACTATCTCTATAGTACTGTTGTAAACGAATAGCTATCGGTATCGCTCAGCCTCACAACCTGTTAGGGGTGTGCGAGTTCAAATGCTTGAGGTTGTGTACACCATTCTAATGCTCCTTTCAGTTTTAGCAGCGGGGTACAGCTAGGACTGTCTTCGATGGGGTATGTCTTTGTTTTACAAGTGATTTTGTTCACGTATTTATGGAAAATAGTCCCCAGGATATTTACATTCAACTCCCATCGTGGTAAGTTTTCACACAAAATCGAAATCACTGTGTCGATAAATTGCAACACTTTATCACGAAACAAGTGATGTTTTTGATTTGTTTGAATTCAAGTAACTGGATAATACGGTGACTAAAATTTTATGCGCAAATTAGCCCTTCTAGGTTAGCTGAATACAGCTATTGTAGCTGTATTCTCACATTTGCCAGACCTTATTAATAGTATTATAAAGTATTATGTTAATTTGTATTAGTTGAATCACAGCAACTAAACCCATTAATGCAAAATATTAAGAGTATAATTCATGGTGGATTATGTTAGAAATACCAATTGTGAAATTTATAGAGCTAGGTTTTTAAAATCTAATTTTTTTTCGAACCCAATTTCAACAAACAAAGTCCATATCTACCGTAGCTTCTAAGAAAAAATATGGCAATTAATGAATGAATTTCAATGTGTACTGAATTACCAAATGTTCCCATGATTCACAATTCTCGTGCATCTTCCCACACCTCTTATCATAATTATCTCCCTTCGGGACTTTCGGTATTATGTAATTATCTGTGTTATCAAAGAATAATGTTAGTACTAGGGACTTTCGGTATTAAGGGTGACCATAATGAACCATCAGTAAAAACCATGATGTTGTTCTGATCACTTTCATTTAGGTATTTAGTAATGTCTTCCCGGGTACTGCTTCCTTCTGTGATTCTGATTGAGTAGAGCTACGTTGTCTTGACTCAATTCGGTATCAGACTTTGGACCAGTTATGATAGCAACTCTGCACATGAACATAACTTTCTAGTTCTTTGGCTGTGGCTCCAGGTTAAATTTTGTCATGCCAAGCATCTGTCTTTATTCTGTTTCACTCTTATGAACTCTCCATATGTTAAACTGACTGATCTTTGGTATATCTGTGAGGACTTTATTTATTAGACAATGGTTAAAACCCACCAATAGATATGTCATATGAGGAAAACATATTTATTTCTATTTTCATATTATTAGCTCAACTTTACTTCGTAAAGTTTGAGCTATTGCCATGGCTTGATATCCGTTGTCTGTGCGTGTGTTCGTGTGTGCGTGCATGTGTGATTCGTCAACAATTTCCTTTAGCACGGGCTACAGGTTGTACCTTTGGTAGGATCATTATAAAATTTGTCATAGTTGTTGACATTGACATGTAGATGGGAACGAGTCATTTTGGGGTTATTCGGGGAAAAAAACCTGGCCGCCAGTGGCCATCTTGGATTTCAAAATTCAATCCATTAGCACGGGCTACATGTCGTACTGTTCATCTGATCATCATGAAATTTGTCATGGATGTTAATATTGATATGTAGATGGGAACGAGTCATTTTGGGGTCATTCAGCCAAAAAACATGGCCACCAGCAGCCATCTTGGATCTTACTCTTTGCATGACTAAATCCTTTGGCACGGGCTACAGGTCGTACCTTTGGTCGGATCATTACGAAATTTGTCATGGCTGTTGACATTGACAGGTAGATGGGAACGAGTCATTTGGGGTCATTCAGCAAAAAAACATGACTGCCAGTGGCCATCTTGGATTTCAAAATTCAATCCATTAGCACGGGCTATATATACAGTCCATACACTTTGTCTGATCATTCGGCCAAAAAACATGGCCGCCAGCAGTCATCTTGGATTTTACTCTTTGCATGACTAAATCCTTTGGCACGGGCTACAGGTAAACTTTCCATTTCTTCCAACCAGAAACACAATATGACCTCCCTGGCAACTCCTGTCTGGTAAATATCCAAAGCGTGCATCACTTCATATAACCATCTCTGCAAGAAATGTCATGGGATTTTACAGTGACATTTTCGGAATTTACCTTCCTTATAAGTTTGTTCACTTCTTTGAAATCTTCTACTGTACCACCTTTCAAATGAGTAGTGAGAGTGCAGACATTAAAGCTCAAATCAGGTCTTGTCTGATATGACAACCATAGTACTTAGTTGGCCAATTATGGATCTGAGTAAGGTCTTCTCATGGTGACGAGTTACTACAGCTTCTGTCAGTTTTAACTCTCTGAATATTTGATGCATAGTCTGTCTGACACAGTACAATACCATTCGTCTGAACTTCAACGATCCAGCCCATAGAAAGTCATCAACATGTACCACAAAGATGCCAGCAAGCCAAGGTTGAGAATCTCGCCAGTAGAAAACACCGGGATCCACTGCAGATACCTTGGCTCCTTCACTGAGGTATACCTTCCACTCTATTGGATCTCCCTGTAGAAATGCAGTTTAAGTATCTATCATATTAATCTTCTATTTCTTCTGACAATGAACTGCAATTATGGGCAGACATTAACATAGAAATGGTCACTGTCATGCAGCCCTTTAATTCAGTTGGGTATTCAGCTTTTTTTAATTTTAAGTTGGGTACCCTGCTTTTATAAAATTTACATTTGGGTACCCAGATTTACGAAAGTAGTCTGCAGGACATATATGTCTGATGCCTACAATTCTTCTCCGCTGGTATTGTCATATATAAAAAAATATTCACAAATTTAAAAGGTTCTGTGTTAAATATTTAACCTATGGAAGCTGTATAGAGACAGAGATTTGGCCACAGCCAGCTACTCCATAGGATCGCCGAGATTTCAGCACCCATAACTGACAACACAGTGACAGCGACGAAGATGCCATTTGAATTTATTGTTAATTGTATTAATATAATCTGTTATGTTATTTTGTCAGTATTATTATTAGTTTCATATTTCATATCATCATATAAATTAAAGAATGATTTTAAACAATGTTTCTGTTATATATATGGGGCCGACTTCGCGCGGGGCCGTCTTCGTACGGGGCAGACTTCCCATTCAAACCATAGGGAGGTAACTCTATCAATCTGGGAGTATATTAATGGAAGAGTAGCTATGGTCCAGTTTCTAACTTTAATATCTAAATTACCAGCATGAGTGGGTTTCCAACTGGTGACTTTGGCAATGTTATGGGTTCACACACACCACTCTTTTTTTGTTTCCGATACTGGTTGCGCATATATACTTACTCAGTTGTTTCACTAACCTTCTGGTTCAATCATGCAGAATATTTACGAGATGCGCTGGCAACACCGCTGTCTATAGAATGTTTTCGCACGGGTTTCCTCATTGTATGTTCCGCGATTGATGACAGGAATTGGAGCTGAGTTCAGTGTTAACAGAATCGTTAGCTACTAGTACTTGCGTATATTAAGTAGTGCAGTATCATGATCTGATCTAGGGTTTGGGTAAGTTATTCCAGGAGTTGTTGGGGGCCGAAAATCAATCTTACCACTTTTTAACCAGCTTTTAAGAGACATATTGCATTATACAGTTGACAGTTTGGGGTTGTATCTTATATGGTGCAGATTAATAGATGTTGGCTTTGGTAAATAATCCCAATTCACGCATTGATTGTTTTGAAAAGCGAGTACTTTCACCTTGCTTATGTATGCTTAAGTAATACGATCCCGTTGTTAACATTCTCGATAGTCGGCAACAAAAACTTTGACACGCGACGTGCTAATTACGTCTGCAGAGCGGATGTGCAATATCCGATGGCTTGCCAAGGTGTCTGCATTTCCATAAGTTGGAATTGGTTTTTATTATTGGGGGTTTAGTGGTGACATTTAGTACCGACGGACCCACGAATTTACGAACCCACGAAAAAGTCATAAATAGATGAACCACGAAAATTGATACCAACGATTTTAAAGTCATTCACAGTATCTCTGAAAATTTCATTGTTAAATTCTCCACCATTATTACTGAAGACACCAATGGATGGAGCCCCATAATTGCAACCCAGAGTTTATCAACTATTGCCTGTGGGCCCTTCCGTCTGACTGTTGCTGCTGAACAAATAAATTATATGTATGTAATACATATTGCTATCAATTTCATGCAGATCAAGTGACACAACCTCATTAAAATCTTCAAATGGGGAGAGAAAAACCTATGACTGGTTTTGCCTTTGGTCAAATATAAAGATATATATATATATTTGGTCGCTTGTGCTGAAAACAAATATCAAATAATATAGAACACACATCTCTAAGAATATCACTTGTATCATCTACGACATTTCCAGAACTTTTCAGCAAAGATAATAGTTTGTGAAATCATGCATGTTCAAATTGTTTGTGCAATTTCTCCAGAATGGATCACTTTGTCTTGTGGGACATATTGTTATTAATCATTAGTACTTGTTCTTTTCACTTTCACACTCAGTACTATTATTAAGTACACAATATGACCACTTGAAGTTAACTTAACATCAATTGGCTCACCAAACATCATCACCTTATCCTGAGCGAGATCAAGTACTGTTTTTGCTCTTTTTAGCTCACCTGAGACGAAGTCTCCGGTTGAGCTAATGTCATCACTCCTCGTCCATTGTCCATGGAGGGTCCTTGGGTGACTGGGTTTCAGATTTGTTCAAATGGGGTCACTGGGTCAAATAGGGGCAGAGCCAGGGACACAACTGTTAAAAATTTTTTTTTTTTTATTTCAGATTAATTTATTGCTCAATTTAAAAAAAAAAAAGTAACACCATTATAACATCCACCAGGGTGACTCAACCAAATTTGGTTTAAATCAGTTTAAAATCAAGAACATGCAAACAGCAGCTACTCAGAGCTCTATGAGATATGAGGAAGGTGCCTGCAATCACAGAATGTTTACTTAACACCATATAGAAGTCACCTTGATTATAAATAATAAATGAAATGGCAGTGTTAACACAATCTGATTGGAGTGACAGCTCCTTTGATTAATACCCTAAAATATTCTGCCTGTTAGAGAGTTTGTATATAAATGACCTATGGCTTATGATAACAAACTCCCAAGGCCAAGTGTGAATGATGTATCTGACAGTTAGGCCAGTAAAACTAAATACCTGTTTCTCAGGCAATTACATATGGGAAACTGGATGAGAAAGAAGGAGGCATTTTTCTTCGCTTTCCTGATATGAAGAATTGAGACATATTTTATGTGGATGGTCCCTATGTGGCTGGGAATCAGTTCTGTTCAAATGGGGGTCACAGGGTAAAAAAAGTCGCATAGCTAAGGACCGAACTCTTTCCATCCATAGTAGTTCTTAAAACATCTTCTCAAGAATCATCAGGGCTATTTAGCTTATAATTGGTATGGAAGGTCCTTGGGTGACAGGGATACAGATATGTTAAAATGAGGTCACCTGGTCAAATAAGGGCGGAGCCAGGGACATAACTTGTCCATCCATTGTGATTCTTAAAATGTCTTCCTATCAAGAACCATCAGGCCTATTTAGCTTATAATTGGTATGGGTGACTAGGATTCAGTTTGATTCAGAATTGGATCATTGGGTCAAATAGGGTCAGATCCACAGACATAATTCTTTCCCTCATTAGTTATTCTTAAAACATCTTCTCAAGAACCATTTGGCATATTCAGCATACATTTTGGTATAGAGATTCCCTGGGTGACTGGGATTCAGATTTGTTGAAATGGGTTCACCAGGTCAAATAGGGGTGCGACCAGGGACATAACTCTTCCCCCATAGTATTTCTTAAAATGGATCCTCCTCAAGAGCCATTTGGCATTTGGTGTATATGGCCTATGGAGAGTTGGGATCAAAATTTGTTTGAATGAGGTTCACCATTAAAAAAGGGGGGGGATGTCAGGTTGTAACTTTGCCACAGTTAGGAAAGCTTGAGGTATCAGTTGTAAAATTCCAACATGTGCAAAGGAATTTTACGAACTTTGGAGTGTGTTTGCTTCAGTTTGGAGGGAGCAGACTATGGACTATATGGGGTGGGGGGATCTGGACCACATTTCAAGGTGGACACCCACTGCTGAACGGAGACCCTCTAGTCCCTCTTTAGGACTACTTGTTTTTAAGTGAATTTGACAAGTACTAACTCTTATGGTCTTCCGAATCCCAGTCTTTACAGTCTGGTGATCATCTCCACAGTCATTGACTGTCTTGTTCAATGACTCTTTACTTAGTAGAAGAGGTAGGTTACAATGTACAACTTCTGCCTCTATGTTACACACAGTGTTACCAATCTTTAGCCAAATAAATAGTGATGGGTGGTGATTTAGGCTGAAATTAATAATAGTGATGGCAATTTCACTTTGTCTCAATGCCAAATAATAGTGATCGTTCAGGATCGTTGGGCATTTTCCCCAACATTAATAATTGTGCTGACACTATTACTAGGCACCTGAGAGTAACTAGTTCACACACGTGTGTCATTCTATCTATTATTCCAAGTTTTTCTGTATTTCCAAGTTACAGTGAACAAAGATTATAAATAGCCACTATATATTGAGACAAATCAAATTTTGATGTTGTGGGGGGGGGGGGGGGGGTGTGGGGGATGGTTTGCGATGGCAAGTGGGAGAGATTATACCTCCTCTTATATGTATGTTCTTTTCCATCTGTTTGCTGTGTTGTTGCCACATTGCCAATGTATTCATTTAAAAGATACTTCTAATTCACAAATTTGTCATCAAAATATATCATACTACTAGTAAGTTCCACCAGAGTCATTATATTTAATGGAAATCTATTCATACTATATACATTGTATGCCAATTTCAGCTGTATTAATGCTTTGATGGCCACCATGAAATTTTTTATCAAAAGATCTATTATTAGCTCAACTTACTTTGTAAGTTTGAGCTATTGCCATGGGTTGGCGTCCGTCGTGCATGTGTGTGTGTGTCCATCAACAATTTCCTTTGGCGCGGCCTACAGGCCGTATCTTTGGTCTGATCTTTATTAAATTTGTCATGAATGTTGACATTGACATGTAGATGGGAACGAGCAGGGACCAGCCGAGAGGGCGACGTGGGCGACTTCTTCGCCCTAGCGTCGTCCGCTTCGCCTTATTTTTGCAGTCGGGCGAAGTTCAAGTCGCCCTGAAAATTCCAAAGTTGACTGACGAAAATAGGCAAAATTCCCCAAATAATTTATGATAATTTACAACTATCAACAGTGATTGCACACAATACTCCACTATCAGGGTGTTGTAAAACAATTAACACCTGTATTGCTTCAATCTGGAAGCATGTTGACAACGGAGTCTGATTACTGGCAGCTGTGAAAACATCGTCGGGCCTCAAGTGTTAATCTGGTTGTTGTGATTTTTAGATTACCGTGATTACCACACCTTACAATGAAGATTACAACTCACAGCTCTCACAATGTGTCAGTTCATCACTCCCTCTATGGAGTTTGGTTAAAGAAATTTTAAAACAAATTCATTTGTGAAGCATATTAAATTTTCAAACGGGATTACTAATAGAGCGCAGTGAAAGTGTTCATGATTTCGTTTCGATAAATATTGTTGGCATTTTTAAAAACCCGAAAAATATGAAATAAAATCTTGTCATTCTCCCACAATTACGATATAAAATGCTGCTATCCTCTCACAATTATGTTTGGGTATTATTAATAGTTATTAGGGTCATGAAGTGAACATAAAGACTCCATATTTCAACCATTGTTTCATAAGTTTAATTGACATATTACATCTCTCCTATTTTCGTTCTATAGCGACTCCTGTCGTAGTAGTACTAGTACTGTTCAATTTAAGTTTTGTAGACTCACTTCGCCCTATAGAACGGCCACTTCGCCTTATTTTTATAGTAGGGCGATGTCATTTCGCCCTGAAATTATGGTCTAGGCTGGTCCCTGGGAACGAGTCATTTTGGGGTCATTCAGCCAAAAAACATGGCCGCTAGTGGCCATCTTGGATTTCAAAATTAAATCCATTGGCACGGGCTACAGGCCGTACTGTTTGTGTGATCATTATAAAATTTGTAATGAATGTTGACATTTACATGTAGATGGGAACGAGTCATTTTAGGATCATTCGGCCAAAAAACATGGCCGCTGGTGGCCATCTTGGATTTTACTCTTTGCATCACTAAATCCTTTGACACATCCTACAGACCACATCTCTGACCCGATCATCACCAAACTTCATATGGATCATCGGGGCGACCTCTAGATGGGAATGAGTCATTTTGGGGTCATTTTGCCAAAAAACATGGCCGCCGTCAGCCATCTTGGATTTTACTCTTTGCATCACTAAATACTTTCACACACTCTACAGACCACAACCCTGATCCGATCATCACCAAACTTCATATTCATCATTGGGGTGGCCCCTAGTTGGGCACGAATCATTTTGGGGTCATTCGGCCAAAAAACATGGCTGCTGGCGGCCATCTTGGATTTTATTCTTTGCATCACTAAATCCTTTGACACATCCTACAGACCACATCCCTGATCCGATCATCACCAAACTTCATATGGATCATTGGGGTGACCTCTAGATTGGAATGAGTCATTTTGGGGTCATTTGGCCAAAAAACATGGCCGCTGGCAGCCATATTGGATTTTACTCTTTGCATCACTAAATACTTTGACACACCCTACATACCACATCCCTAATCTGATCATCACCAAACTTCATATGGATCATCGGGGTGACCTCTTGATGGGAACGAGTCATTTTGGAGTCATTCGGCTAAAAAATATGGCCACCAATGGCCATTTTGGATTTTACTCTTTGTATGACTAAAATTTCTACAAAATCCATTAGCATGGGTGAAAGACCGATCTGTTTGCTTAATCTTCATGAAATTTGTCATGGATGTTGACATTGACATGTAGATGGGAACGGGTCATTTTGGGGTCATTCGGCAAAAAAACATGGCCGCCGGTGGCCATTTTAGAATTTACTCTTTGCATCACTGAATCCTTTGGCACACCCTACAGACCACATCCCTCATCCGATCATTATGAAACATGTCATGAATGTTGATATTGACATGTAGATGGGAACGAGTCATTTTGGGGGTCACTTAGCCAAAAAACATGGCCACTGGTGGCCATCTTGGATTTCCAAATTGAATCCGTTGACGCGGGCTACAGGCCGTACTGTTTGTCTGATCTTCATAAAAATTATCATGGATGTTGACATTGAGATGAAGTTGGTCTTACTTAGACATTTCAATTAGCACCTTTCCTAATTCCTCCATTTACTGTCAACCATTAAATTATTCCCCTACCTAAGTTGAGCTACAGTGTCATTGACACTTTCATTAGTTATTAACGTGTGCAATCTTTTCACAGGAAAATGGCTGGTTGGGGTAAGCAAGCCACTCAGAAAGTTGACAGGAAACAATTTGAAAATGATGAACTTCTGAAGACTCTTGGCACACAGTTTAATGTTGACTTCTCTGATTATGAGCAATGGAAACGACGACCAACTCACAAGTCACAGAAACTAGATGCAACTACTGCTTTACTTGGAGGTAACAGAGGTAATATTGAGGAAAGTTAACATCAGGGCTTATTTAGAGATCAATATATGTTCTTGCCAAAACTTGAGTTCATATATTTCAGACTGTTTTCCAAGAACTTCAATATTATTACTCCAATTTTTAATATTATTACTCCAATTTTTATTAACATAATTGTCCAACTGATTTTCTTGTAGGCTTCACTTAGTCACAACTCGCAGATTTGTGTGGTCTGCTCTAGACTAAGTACAAGAGAACTCATGTGTTGCAGATAGCCGACAGCTTTATTGGTGACAAGGCACAATTTTGTACATGCAAACAGGCATTCCAACAATGGCTGATGCAGATTCACAATGAAAATACATTTCAGTATCATCATCATGGAGTAATTTCTACATGTTCGAGCCATTGTGCAAAATATATTCATTAGTGTAACTATTAATCATTGTACATTCTGATGTGTTAATATACCCAGTTTGTACATGTTTTCTAAATTCCGAGATTCTCAACAAAACAAACTACTAATTGAACCGACAGCTGTTTGTAGAAGACATTCAGACATTTTTAAAACAGAGATAAAAACACTGTGTGGAAAAAACTCTGGAAGCTTTGAATGCTCATGGCTCAAACATACATTATGTCTTTATGTCTAATATAACATGATCACTTCATAATTCAAGAACTTACTTGTTCAAGTCATACTAATTAAATACGAATGTACCAGTAATGCGCGGCAATTGCCAAGAACAATACAAATATTTCCACAATAATATGAACAATTCGTAATTTGTTGTAATTTGAGAAAATTCGTCACCTAGTATTTATAATAAGAGCCCTGGGCAAGCAAGTATCTTCGACTTTTTCATTGGGATTAGTTCATTATGTATTATGTGTTTCGTCAGCTCTGAAATGTTGCTTTTAATATTCCTTGCAAAATTTCATTATTTACTCAGATTACATGAGGTGAAGTGACCATGACGTGTATGCACATGATTGTCATATTGTGACGGATGTACGAGTAATTTTAGGCACAACTAGGATCAAATATTTCTTATAAGAACGATCCTTGCTCAGGATTTAGATTTCTTTTATTTGGAAAAAGTCACCAACTCCCCAAAATTATTTTGTCGACAAAAAATCAATGCAAATGTGTTCTGTTTTCTTCTAATCTAGAAGAAAATTAAAGAGATGATATATCTATACTATTTTTAAGTTGGTTCCGGAAATTTCTCATGATATGGCTCAAGAACTAAGAATTTTCATGACCAACTTGTCGTGACCCAAAGTACATTGTTTCTGGTGATAACGAGTTTCTGTTACTACTGCTAGAAATAATGTATTTCCATCAGCGAAAAGTGCTAGTCGCTTGCGAAAATAAATAAATATATTTGTCCAGTATTGTGACGGTGTAATTTAGCCCTAGTTTATATACAACTAATACAAGTTAATACTGACAACTAGCAGCTAACATATTCATCCATATCACCGGTATTTACGACATCCCGTTTACCCTCTCAACTTTGCTGTATTCGATCCGTCCCTGTCTTATCACTGTCACTTCAGCCCAATGCTAAACGCTCTAGTACCCGCCAATTCAAATAGTACAGGTAAGCTCGCAGCTGATTGGATGACACATGGTCGCGCGTAAAGTTGTCAAAGGTTAAACAGTTTCGCGGGGTTTTAGATTAGTTGGTCAGAAAGTAAAGTTGTCTTCGGAAAGTTATCGTCTTAAAGTTTTAGTTTATTTTGTCGTCAAGATGTCGTCAAGTTGTTTAGACTATCGTTGTATACAGATCCTGACATAGTGGCCTATGTCTCATTGAACTGGTATGTTCACAGTTTCTATATTTTATCGTTATAACATGTTTTTATTAATACTTTTGTCTTCAAGTAAATCACCATAGAGTTTAATTGTCCATTTTGACATAAAGTATATTTCCTATTTTAATTATATTTTAATGTGATTACTTTTGTGAGGTTATCTCCCGATAACCTGAGATGCCAGTTTGTAGATATCTCAATTAGATAGATTGGATATCTGGCATTTCTTGTATTTTCAGGAACTCCTCAAGTTCCTTTAACATATATTTGTGTATGCACATATGCGTGCTTATCATGCAAATGGTAATATATTTGCATTTGGTTGCAGGGCCTATTCTATGCCTATAGTGATGTATGATAACACTCTCTGTGTTATGTGAACAGACTATGCCAGTCTGTGGATGATGTTTGATTGTATGTGTTGGTGGTGATGATGATAATAATCAAGATGTGTTATTAAGATGAATAAATGCTATTGAAGACTACAAAAGGTAATATGAACTTTCCATAGACCCTGCCCACCAAGACTGAGAATTAATTGACGGAGCCCATACTGCCAAGGCTAACTTTATAAATGTAATGTCAAAGGCTCAAGGACATTTATAAAGTTAGCCTTGGCAGTATGGGCTCCGTCAATTAATTCTCAGTCTTGGTGGGCAGGGTCTATGGAAAGTTCATATTACCTTTTGTAGTCTTCAATAGCATTTATTCATCTTAATAACACATCTTGATTATTATCATCATCACCACCAACACATACAATCAAACATCATCCACAGACTGGCATAGTCTGTTCACATAACACAGAGAGTGTTATCATACATCACTATAGGCATAGAATAGGCCCTGCAACCAAATGCAAATATATTACCATTTGCATGATAAGCACGCATATGTGCATACACAAATATATGTTAAAGGAACTTGAGGAGTTCCTGAAAATACAAGAAATGCCAGATATCCAATCTATCTAATTGAGATATCTACAAACTGGCATCTCAGGTTATCGGGAGATAACCTCACAAAAGTAATCACATTAAAATATAATTAAAATAGGAAATATACTTTATGTCAAAATGGACAAACTCTATGGTGATTTACTTGAAGACAAAAGTATTAATAAAAACATGTTATAACGATAAAATATAGAAACTGTGAACATACCAGTTCAATGAGACATAGGCCACTATGTCAGGATCTGTATACAACGATAGTCTAAACAACTTGACGACATCTTGACGACAAAATAAACTAAAACTTTAAGACGATAACTTTCCGAAGACAACTTTACTTTCTGACCAACTAATCTAAAACCCCGCGAAACTGTTTAACCTTTGACAACTTTACGCGCGACCATGTGTCATCCAATCAGCTGCGAGCTTACCTGTACTATTTGAATTGGCGGTACTAGAGCGTTTAGCATTGGGCTGAAGTGACAGTGATAAGACAGGGACGGATCGAATACAGCAAAGTTGAGAGGGTAAACGGGATGTCGTAAATACCGGTGATATGGATGAATATGTTAGCTGCTAGTTGTCAGTATTAACTTGTATTAGTTGTATATAAACTAGGGCTAAATTACACCGTCACAGTATCAATTCAGAAATGCTAGATATCCTCTATTTCTTTCAGCCAAATAACGTGATGTCGCACTACGAAATTCAAATAAGGTTTTAAAATATAATTTTCAGTACGGTGCTGTTTGCGATTGTTTATTACTATAAACTACATGCAAATATAAAATTTATCAGCAGTAATAATATAGAACAAACACACAATTCAAAAACTAATACCATTATAACTTCCACTCTGTAGGAAAGCTCTTGAACATTTCATCTATGTAATGAGGTTTTTATCATTATTGATAACAACCAGGAAGAATTATGAATGGTGCAATGCTGATCAAACCTTACTTAAATTTGTTGCTTCCTTTGGGAAACATGGTATCCATTGACATGGTTTAACCCTTTCATGACTGGAGCTGCACTGGTGCAGCATTACAGATCCTGTGCCAGTGCATTCTCTTATACGAGTCTCCCTATTTGACCCATAAATTCTAATAATTTGTTTTATTATGTACATTTGTTTAATATAGTATATAACAGTACCGGTACAGTAAAACCTCTACAAACCAAACACCCTTCGGACCGGCAAGTCTGTTAGGTTTAGAGAGGTGTTCGGTTTATAGAAAATCGCACTATGATTGGAATGTATTGACGTCGTTACTAAGAGTTGTCGAATTTAACTTTATTTAATAAAGTACCGAATAAAATATTACTAACATAGATAAAACATGGTATAATAAGAATTAAAACATGGTATATTAATAAGACATAATACATGTAGGCCTACCATTATATAGATAAGACTTTAAATGATAAATTTTACGGTGATTTGAAAATGTCGCTGAAAATATAATGTAGCGCATGTATTTTAGTTTCGTTCTGTTGAATAAGCTTACACTGAGCTGGATTTAATTAGCGTATCTTTGTTCGGCGAACACTTTGAACCGGATTATAACAGCATGCTGACACTATGTTTTTACATCAATCATCGCACTGAGGTGGACTCTTTTTTTATGACCACTGTCCAAACAAAATACTAATGAAGCTCGCTAAAAGTGCATGATGACAGTGTATTGTCACCAATACAGTTTTAATTATGAAGGATCCCCAGTTTTCACCAAAGCCAATGTGGTGAAGGAGAAGATTACTTGATCTATTCGACCATCCACAGCGCGATATCCCAGGCACTTCACACCCAACTACTCTTTCTCTCCCTGAATACAGAGTTTCCAGATAATAGAGGTAATTGTTAGTGAGAATGTACTTGGGTGAATTCGGGACCTGACAAATTGTTCTGTATGGAGAGGGATTCGGTTTATAGAGGGTCCGGTTTGGAGAGGTTTTACTGTATACTCTATAATTCAACTATAATTCAATATCAAAACTCTAAATTATGATTCCGATCATAGTAATTTACTATCACCAAGGGATGGGTTAAACATCTGTAGATTGTGATCGGCCTCTCGTTGTTAACAGCATCAGTTTGCCCTAACAGCATCATAGCAATTCAGCAGGACCCTATCGCATCATAGCACATTAGCAGGACCACTTGACCAGGGGTGGTGTTGACTATTCTTTGGTTCGAAATTCTAAATGAGTCAAATCGTGCAATACACGAAATTTGAAATTATATCATGAAATGCATTGTGTGAACAATTAATACATTTGGTTAGTTGGAATGTTAACTGAGTATATCCATACAGTCGATACACATTACGTTCTCTATGGATGTCCACACACTTTATATCTCATAACAATCCAGTTAATTGTTCGGAACGTTCAAATACAAAGATACTTGAAATGACAACCATCTTATCACAGATGCACATTACATATTTTACATCCAAATACAGTCTCCTTTCTCTCTTTTGAGTTCAGATGAACGCGACATCGATTCTTGCGTCCCATGTGTGTGGAGACTTGCCGGTTTGAGTTTTCTTGTGATATACTGAGAGCACGTAGCTCTGATGCTTTGCGTTTTCTGGTAGAATATCCTGCAATCAGTTGATGAGCCAGTTCAATCCTAAAATCCATATGCGTGAATACCTTCATAGAATTATGTCTCTTTGATGTTTCTTTGAACAAGATGGAACTGTTAACGATTGATAAATTGGCGACAATTTGTACTTGTTGGACATGAATATGCTCATCGGCTGAGAATTGATTTTCCCTGGTGCCAATTAGCTATAATATCTGCTGTTGGATCAGTCATCATGCTAAGGGTGAACACTTGTTTCTTGTCCTGCCATACCGTTGCCTTGAGAAATTCGCCATCTTGCCAAGTTTTATAGTCACCTCGGTTCATTTTCTTCAGTCGCTGTAAATCCTTAGGGAATCCTTTCCTGTTCTGCTTAACGGTGCCACACGAGTAACCTGCATGAGGTGTACACTCGTAAAATAGTTGTCAAGAACAAACAGTATATTTTTGTCACACAAATCTGTAACAATGACGTAACCACGTCATACCCGAGACATTTTCCAGATGGTTTGGAAGTATGCTTTCCGAGGTACACTTCAATGTTTAACAGGTAAGCATTGGTGGCATCGCACATCATCCATATTTTGATCCTTTGTTTGATTGGTTTTGCCAGTTTTTGTAAGAGAGATGTCCCTTCCATTTTGTCATTCCTTCGTCGATAGAGATATATTGCGAAGGCAAGTAATATGATTTCAATGCTGTTAATGATGAGTCAATGATGTGGCACACCTTATATAGTGGATCATATGAATCTGTCCCTTTAGCAGGTTCGCTCTCTCGGACACTGACGTGGAAGTATTTTGTGATCTTTTCAAATCTGCGCCAATTCTTAATTTTGCTGATGCTGGCGTTTCCGATGAATTCATCATGTGACCAGTACTGCTTGTATGAAGGAAGGTCATTCACACCCATCATGATGTTCATACTGATGTACCGGTACGCACTATAAAGTTCTGGTTCCGAAATATCAGTCAAATATTTATCAGTCTCGCCATTTTCTTCCATGTTCCACTTGGCACAGTTTTTTGTATGTCTGGCTATTTTGACATACTTCAATTGCGAGAACATTAAATTGAAATAGTCCAAAGCTTTTGCTGTGTCAGTATCGAATTCATCTGGTATAACTGGTCCTGTCATTTGGGTAAATGACTGTAGTGATACCTTTCAAAGTTTATTTGACCAGCCAATTGGGTTAATACTCATGCTGATTTCGGTGCTGGGCGTCACTTTGTCTTCTGATGATGATGTACTGCAATCTCTGCTAAAATCGCTATCATCTCCCATTAACATGTCGACCACATTAAAAAATGTTGCAGCCATGTTGTTTGCCAATACTTAGAATGGTACCACTGACGTCTAGCCCCAATATAGACCCCAAGTAACACAGCAGGTGTCACGTGCGATGCCCACCGTGCCACGTTTATTGTTATTAGATAGGCAAATAACGAGTTGACATTACCAGGCCATCTCGATTAGAAACTAGCAGGGGCATATGGGTGAACTCATTAGTACAGTCTGGACCGAGCGTGGTGCTCTGGAACACTTGTGGGGAAATCTGGTAATGCGCTCTTATGCGCTTCCAGGGATTTGCAGTGAGGCGTCCACAGACGCTTATGGGGAAATAGTGCAAAGCGTCCAGGGATGCCTATGGGGAGTAAACAGTTAAACAAAGTTTATGTTTTATTTTGCAGGTCAGAAGTTTACAGTAGGCAAATCTGCTGGGGAGTACAGCAAGCCAGCAACATACAGAGAGAAGAAGCAGGCAGCCAAGCAAGAAGAGATAGATAAATACAGAGCTGAGAAAGTCAAGTCACTTGAGGTTAGATACATAATTAAGCTACATAACATTTTGGGAAAGGAATGCTGTTTTTTTTTGCATCTGGCATCTTCAGGTACCCACCACCCCAAAACCTGCAAAAAATATATTTTTTACTCCCAATTTTTTGACACCCACCCCCCCAAATATCACTAATTTTGGTCTAAACCTGAATAAAAAACCCTACTGATATCGCTCATGACTGGGAAATTATCTCCTGTAGTTCAAATGACAGCTTAACCTGTTTCAGAAGCTGTTTTAATTGGAAAAAATGGTTAATACACGTAAATATGAAGATTTTGTTCAAATACTGGCTGATAGGCATTTGTCTACCGCATACATGCACATGCAATGGAGTTTCCAGCTAGGTCAGTGTGTGATGAGATATGTGATGCTATAGGTCTTCCTGGGTGGTCAAATTCCATCCTGCTAAATGGAAATTTTATAATGCATCGATATAGTGGACAAATACAGTAACCCATCAGAAGCTGACAAATGCACATAAAACACTAATATTATAAGGCATATATGCATCAAATTTTACAAAAAACAAATGATACATATCCCAGCATATCCCCTGCATATCCAGTGAAATATAATTTCCCCCTGCAAGCTATTACATGATCCGAACATGTGGTTTGGCTATTTGGCTCTAACACATTTTAAGCTATTAACATCCAGGCCTTAAGTTCGATGAGAATCACCGAATCGATTCTCATAATGATTCTCGCAAAACTTTTTAATTTTCAGTGCTTTATGACTAACTTGATTCAGCATTTGATTCTCACAAAATTAAATGTATTTTGATTCCTGACATCTCAGGACAGTGAACTCAATCTTGACTTTCGAGTCACGGTTGACATTATGTAGACATATCTATGACATACCAGTTGTTAAGCTTCAATTATACTAGAGTTGACATATTTTGAAGATAAGTACATATCTAGAGAGGATATTTGTCAGGCTGCAATTGGAAATATTATTTATTTGAGTTTATTTATTTCAGTTTACATTCCTCGAAGCTTCTTTCGAAGGGTGTTGAGAAGGAAGTTTTTTTCACCTCATCGTCCCGTATGCAACATATCAGCTTAATGTCACCTCCACAAGGCCCAAATAAGGTCCCAGTAAGATACATATGGTATTTTTGCAATTATAATATGTTTTAAACTGTTACAAATGTAAAATATGTGTAAAAAATTTGCATGAGGTTGTAAAAAATGCGTTTTTTTTTGGCCTCTCAGACTACCCACACACCCCAGCATACCTTCCTGAAAATTTGTTATTGGAATCAGCTTATCTCGTCATCCAGTTGCCCTTTGTCTGAAATGTAATTTCTTATTTTGTTGGTCGACTTTTGTCATTTGTTTTGACAAAATTCACCAAGGCTACATGTATATTAAAGACATATTATGGACTTATTTCATTGAATAAAACAATCAGTTAGTATCCAAACACTACCCCCACTGGAAGTATGTAGCAAAGAACCAGTATTGTCGAAAATTCCACGTCGACTGTACCATTGCAAAGAACACAACGGTTGAACTATGCATAGATGTAAATATTTACTACTTTATTCGGGACGCATTATTGGGCATAAATATTACGACAATAATTGCACCGATAATTGTCAGTATGTAAAATTTGTTTATAACAATGGAGCTGTTTTCTGACTATTTGGATATCAAATTTATGAAAATAACTTATTTTGGTATGAGTATTTGTTAATCCTTCTAGGAACACATCAGTGATAACTGTGCAATGCAATTGTGAGATTTGTCACTTTTTTTAACTGAGTTATTGTTATTTTAGACTTTTGTCAAGAAATTTTGCATGCAGTTACCCCATTTATAGCCCAATTTTATTGTTGGGGCATCCTTAGTCCCATTGGGACAGTCACATCCAGTTTCAATTGTTTTATGCTCTGGATGTTTGTTTGTTTTTTTATATATACATAACGTTGCTTTTTTCCTTCAGCTGAAAATATCAGCGGCTCAAAAAACTCTCACAGAATACAAGAATCGTTTCCAAGAGCTGTATCCTTCTTACTTCGCAGACACCAACAAGGCTGTCTGAAGTAATTTTAATGTGCTACGGCCAGTACGAGCAGCGGAGACAACTGTGCAAAGCAAGAATGGGGGGGGGGGGGGGGGTTGCCTGAAATTGTTTTTAAAAAATAGAGGGAAAATTAGCGCATATGCTGCATTTATGGGAGTCATAAAACAAAAAAAGTATACATATTTACTGAAGCCCAGTAGATTTTGTTAAAAGTCGAAAATTTGAGATATAAAGTCGAATATTTTAGATATAAAACTGAATATTCGAGATAAAAAGTAAAAAATTATTGATAATAAGTTGAATATTGAAGATATAAAGTCGAAAATTTGAGATATAAAGTAAAAAATTCAACATATGAAGTAAAAAATTGAGATAATAAGTCTGATTTCTTTGACATATATCACAAAACGGTTGTGATCTAAAAAAAACTCTCAATGAATACAAGAATCGTTTCCAAATTCAAATTCAAATTAGTTTATTCATCAGATAACTATACATAAATAAAAATATAACAATACATATAGAACAAACATAGATATCTGATGGGGAGGGATATGACTATTCAGTCGTCTTCCTGTCCCACCCCTAGGCCACTTCAGCTACACATACATCACTGCTGAGTCACTGTGCTATAAACAAAAGATATATTAATTGGAATTGTAGGTTGTTTTTGTTAGTTTTTTGTTTTCAGTGAAAAGCGTAAGTTTAAGTATAAACTAAAAAATTCTTAAAACTAATTCTTACAGTCAGGACAAAAGGTGTTACTGCATTGAACTGTGTGAGGATACTTCTCTACAATTGAGTCTGCAAGACGTTTTTTGAAAGAATTTCTTAATGAGATAGAGCGTATATTTGACTTTAATAAATTCCATTTATGTGGAATAGCATGAAATGGGAAAAGAGAACTAAATGCGGTTCGGGGTACTTTTTCTTCTACGTCTCTGGAATGTCGCGTTTTCCCTTTCTTTTTCCATACCAAATAAGGAAGAAGAGATTGTGGTATTGTTTTGTTTCTACAATCGAAAGCGAATAGGTTAACTCTTAAAGTATATAGGTCATGGATCTTCAGTATTTTACATTTTGCAAATAGGGGGTCTGTATGGCTCCTGTATCTTCTTGAATTTATAATGCGTAAAGCCTTTTTCTGAATTGTCATTAATCTGTTACAGGATTTAGCATTCCCCCAAATCTCTATGCCATATAATAAATGGCTTTGTATTAGTGTCAAGTAAGGGGTTTTCAGGCATGGATGGGGTAGAATATTTTTGGCTCGGTTTATAAAATACAGCGATTGAGAAATCTTTGATGCTATTGATGCTACATGACTTTTAAAAGTTAGATTATCATCTATGTGGATTCCAAGAAATTTAAATGATTGTTTAGGGCAATCGTTACCAATTCTCTCTATCAATTGACCATCTAAGGTCAACTGGTGATTTCCACATCGATATTCCCCTCCGGTAGGTTGAATCAACATAGATTTGGTTTTCTCAATATTTAACGATAATTTGTTAGCTTTACACCACTGGCTTATATTATTTCCAAGACCTGTGTCCTTCTTACTTCGCAGACACTAACAAGGCTGTCTGAAATAATTTTAATGTTGTATGGCCAGTGCGAGCAGTGGAGACAACTGTGTGAAGCAAGAATGGGGGGGTTCCCCTAAATTGTTTTTCAAAAATAGAGGGCAAATTAGCACATATGCTGCATTTATTGGAGTTATATAGCCCAATTAAAAATTAGCTTTTTACCAGAAAGAGTAACGTTTTATGAATTATTTAATTAATTACAACGTAAAACAAAACAAGTATACATATTTTCTGAAGCACATTACTGCTGGTTAGAATTTGGGGGGGGGGGGGGGGCACTGAATGATCTCTCGCTAACTGCGTTTGTTCAGGCATAACTAAAAGCAATTCCATTAAGATACCTGTTCGCACCGCAGGGGAGGCATTTCTGATCAACTTTATGAGGTCCTTTTAATTTGAATATCAGGTAGTAGACATGATGTTGAAGTGGCTAATTGTCCTCGCAAGTATCCCGAGGGGGAGTCACCATCGTAAAACTCTTCGATGAAAGCTAATTCGGCATCATGCTGTTTACCTCTTGCTGTCTTGAGTAGAAGAGTTTCCAGGTTGCAGAATATCTCATATCCTGGCTGGTCGATCTTTAGGTAATCTGAGGGCTCTCGATATTCAGTCTGTTGAGAAGGATGTGTCAGGTGGTTGCCATTGTAACAGAATCATTGAATGACACCACGTCTGAATTTTCCACATACCTGACGGCGCTCATTTGATATCAATTGAGTCCAGTAAATCCATATACTTAAGTTCCAATCATCACAGAAGAGTTTCTGAGAAAATTTATCAAAGATGTCACAGTGTACACATGTTTCCTTGGCTTCTATTCTTGGCTCTCCAAATGCTGAAGTAATTCCTTCTGAAGTGACCACGGAGTTTTGTCTTTGAGTAAGTATGTATACACCTGGAAAAAAGTCAAGCACCACCCGAGAAATGCATGTACTGATGTGCGACTCAAGCCGTATTTGTTAAAATAATGTGCGCAGTGGCATTAACAATTATCCAGCGATGAAATGACAATATGTGCACTCAACTGTGACGCGCATAGCTCGCGTAAGTCGTGTTCACAGCAAACCAGTCGTGATTTGCCATGAGAGCACTTTCATTTCGGGTCATAACGAGCTTAATCTAAACTCGTACTGACCTCACATATTCATTTTCGTGATACTATGGCTCGGAGAAGGTTGTCTGACGGCGATAGATGGCGTATAACAGGCATGGTTGCAGCCGGAATGTCATCCAGGGCTATAGGTCGACAGCTAGGGTACCACCATTCAGTTATCAGCAGATTGGTACAGAAACACAGGGAAACCAATGTGGTGAAGGACAGGCCAAGATCTGGAAGGCCTCTGGTGACGTCAGACCATGAAGATCGGCGCCTGCTTCGATCGGTACGACGACAACCCTTTGCTACAAGCACTTTTTAGCTCACCTGAGACGAAGTCTCCGGTGGAGCTATAGTCATCACTCCTCGTCCGTCGTCCGTCCATCCGTCCGTCCGTCCGTCCGTCCGTCCGTCCGTCCGTCTGTCCGTCTGTCTGTCCGTCCGTCAACTTAAAAAAAAAACATCTTCTTCTCTGAAACCATCATACCAAATTGGTTCAGATTTGGTGTGGATGTTCCCTAGGTGACTCTCATTCAGATTTGTTCAAATGAGGTCACTGGGTCAAATAGTTGCGAAACCAGGGCCATAATTCTATTCCTCCACAGTAATTCTTACAACAACTTCTTGTCCATAACCATTGTGCCGATTTAGCTAATATTTGGTATGGAGGGTCCTTGGGTGACTGGTGTTCAGATTTGTTCAAATGAGGTCACCCGGTCAATTAGTTGAGAAACCAGGGCCATAACTCATAGTAATTCTTACAATGACTTCTTCTACAAAAATATTGGGCCGAATTAGCTTATATTTGGTACTGAGGGACCTTGGGTGACTGGGAATCAGATTTGTTCAAATTGGGTCACTGGGTCAATTAGGGGCAGAGCCAGGGACATAACTCTAAAAACCAAAAAATTACATTTTTGCATTTTGATCATATTTGGGGTGGATGTTCCCTAGGTGACTGTCATTAATATTTGTTCAAATGAGGTCACTGTGTCAAACAGTTGCGAAACCAGGGCCATAACTATATTCCTCCTTGGTGATTCTTATAACGACTTCTTGTCAATAACCATTAAGCCGATTTAGTTTATATTTGGTATGTGGGGTCATTGAATGACTGGGGTTCAGATTTGTTCAAATGGGGTCACTGGGTCAAATAGTGGTGGAGCCAGGGCCATAATTCACCAAAAAATAATAAAAAATTCAGGAACTCCTTGATCAATTTAACATACAAACAAAAAATATCACCCCCCCCCACATGACCCAGAACCCCACCCCCAACCAACAGCATTCCACCCTATCTCATATCCTAACTCACAGGTAAATAAAGTATATTTATTTAAATTCCCATTACAAGGCAACTCTCCTATGAACTGATAGACATGACACATGGCAAGGCAGATAGAGAGATAAAGAGAGCTTCTGCAGCCTTAGACAGAGTCCCCAGGGAGCGTATTCATGTCATCCATAATTTAAATGAGATTAATGGTGTTATCAATGAAGCACCCTTGTTGTTTATATTATCACTCAGTGGTCATTAAAATCAGATTAATTTCATTTTCTCAAAGAGTGCCTGGCATTTGTAGAATGAGGTTCCCAGAGGGTGAATTTAGTGACGCTATCCTACACAGCAGGCTAGCATAACCAAATACACCCTCTGAGAACCTTATTCCGCTTAGGCCTCATCTTCTGGGAAGTATCTAGAGTCTCAAGATCTCATTCTGCTTAGGCCTCATCTTCTGGGAAGTATCTATAGTATCAAATTTACATTGTTGTTAGTTAAATTTCCCTTCTAGGAAGTTTCTATATCCCCTAATTTGCAGAAGATAAAATTCATAATTGAGGGGCCCAATGGGTGAACATCACCAACTTCAACTGGGGAAATTCAATTTTATTCTAGGTCTTCCATAGCAGTTGAGGACTTCATCAGAATGAGGTCCCCAGAGTCACTAAATTCACCCTCTGGGGACCTCACTCTGCAAATGACAGACACACTAAATTCACCCTCTGGGGACCTCACTCTGCAAATGACAGACACACTATCACACTATTTCAAGGCTTGTTGTATAATACATTGTGTCGCTTGAGGCCAGGCATACACAATGTAGGAACACACGCTTTTTGTGATGCTATCCGGCACAGCAGGCTAGCATCACCAAATTCACCCTCTGACGACCTCATTCTGCTTAGGCCTCATCTTCTGGGAAGTATCTATAGTATCAAATTTACATTGTTGTTAGTTAAATTTCCCTTCTAGGAAGTTTCTATATCCCCTAATTTGCAGAAGATAAAATTCATAAATGAGGTGCCCAATGGGTGAATATCACCAACTTCAACTGGGGAACTTAATTTTTATCCTTATCAGATTTGTGAAAATGGGATCACAAAGTCAAATAAGGGCAGAGCAAGAGACTTAACTATTTCACTACATAGTAATTCTTAAAATATGTTTGCAAGAACTAGTTGGCTTATATAGAATGGAATGTTCTTCCTTGACTGCAATTCAGATTTTTTTAATGGGGTCACCTGGTCAAATAGGGGCCAAGCGAAGGACAGTTTCCCTCTTAATATGCTTCCTTCACAAGGACCATTAGGTCTATTTGACTGATATTTATGATATGTATGAAGGGTTCTTTGGTGTCTGGGATTCAAATTTATTCAGATGGGGTCACCAGGTTAAAAGGGTGGGACCAGGGACATAACTATATGTCTCTATAGTAATTCTTAAAATGTCTTCTCAAGGGATTTTGGACTATTTAGCTTACATATAGTATGGAGGAATCAGGAAGATCCTTTAGTGACTGAGATACAGATTTGTTAAAATGAGGTCAACCTGTCAAGAAATGGCAGTCTATGGGGAGTTAACACTTTTGTGTCCAATAAAATCATAGAAATACCAAATTCATTAAAACATCTACCTTGGAACCACCTGACTGATTGGTCTGACATACATGTATTGTGTTTTGGGTCCATGGATAATTGGGCTTCAAACATGTTTAAATGGTTTTAGAAAAAGGCGCTTGTGAGATTGGAAATTTCCAACAATTGAGAAAGTTTGAGGTGTCGGTTGTGAAATTCTTGGGTTGTGAAATTCTTCGGGTGTGGCGTCGTTCAAACACTGCGTATGCACCTAAGAACATTCAACCCACGGTTCCCTTTGGTGGAGGTTCGATTATGATTTGGGGATGTTTGTCACATGACTGCAAATTGGACATGATAACAGTGCGGGGTAACCTGAACGGAGAGAGGTACAGGCGTGAAATCTTGGATGCGACCGTAATACCACACTTTGATGACCACTCGCTTGCCAGCAGACCTGTTTTCATGGATGACAACATGAGACCACATCGTTCCAGGCACGTGACAGCTTTCCTGCAACAGAATGCCATTACAACCATCCCTTGGCCTGCCTATAGTCCTAACCTTAATCCGATAGAGCACATCTGGGACCAGATAGGGTGCAAATACAGAAGATGGACCCTCCTGTAGCAAACCTACAGGAACTGGAACAAACTCTCCAGCGAGAATGGGACACCATACCTCAACAACGCATAATATGTCTGACAGGGACCATGAGACGGAGAGTTCAGGCAGTCATTCGATCACATGGTTCATATACACGCTATTGAAGTCTGTGTCGCAAAATGTCGTCTGAGATAATTGACTGTCATTTTTAACAACCATGTATCCAACTAAATGTTTCTAGTCGGCCTGGGGCTCCAAACTTATATTGTGCTCAAATTATGTCAGTAATACAAGCAATGTAATATCTCACAATAATACAGATTAAATTATCGAAAATGTGTGGTGTGGTGTAAACTGCACCGTTTTTAAGCCAGCTTACTGGTTTTGTCTGTCATGATCAAATTATCAGGTGGTGCTTAACTTTTTTCCAGGTGTATATCAAACTTACTATTCAGCAACATTGGGGTTAACCCTTTCTATCCTAATACTCATTGACGAGTAGTTCTCTTAGTAAATGTTCATATAACAAGTTGATTAAATGAACATAGTTCAACAAACGACCATAGTTCCTTGTTTGAACTTATTATCTTAACATTTGTATTAACTTTTCGTCTGTCTGTCTGTCTGAACATCACTCCAAATCAATAATAGACCAATCCAATGTATAATTTTAACGCTGATGGGAGAATCCATTTAGTATAGAAAGTGTTAACTGGCCTAATAGTATAGCGTAACAGAAAATGTGTGTATTTTATACACAGGTTCTATTGAAAACGTCCCATTAATAGGCATGAGTACACCTTGCCTGGTCTATTTGAACCTGAATTGAACACATTCAGCACTTTTATAATTCTCATTTATGAAAAATGATCGAACATCACAATTTCCACATCAATATATTGGATCTTTAACAAGAACAGTCTGATAGAGAATATACAACTACAGCAGGACATTGAAGCTGATGAAGAAGCAACTCATGCTGGGGTGAAAGGTCTTCTCAGGCGCTATGAGAAATTCAGGGTAAGCAGTAGATATCTGATCCCTCAACTCATGATTTCACTCGGTTCACTCCAGGGTTTTTACCATGAACATCCTTCAATCGTAAAGGTCCTTACAGATGGTGAGTGATGCGAGTGTCATTATTTCTGCATTAATGGCGTAAAAATTCTAGTGGATATTCTGTCTCATTGGGGGTTCCTCTCGTTTGTTTTGCGTTTTTGCAGCAAGTCATCACATATAGTATATGTGGTAGTTTTTCCCAAGGGCCTGTGGGCTCATTGGTCCAACATGACTCTATATAAACACTTAGTCCTTTGAGTGCCTTCTAATAAAAAGTAAAATGCCAATTTAATTATACCATTAACTTGCAGACCATCCATATTCCATACGTTCTCTTTGGGTGTTTTGTATGATGCAGAGTCTTGTTATTTTCTTGATGCTTTTGCACTGTGATTATAATTTCCGCATGTAGATATTGGATTTGAAGTAGAGTAGCCATTTTGTTTACCTCGAATGAACTTGGCAATGTTGATGGATTCCACATTCAGTGACTTTGTCTATCTCCATTGTTGAAAAAGCCGAAAACACTCAAGTAAACCCTCTGATTAGAATAAATCCTATTCTTGAGATTGATGCTTTGTCACATCGAGTGACGCCATTTGAAAGCCTCAGTGATATTATATTTGTATCACTCGCGTCGCTGTCTGAATAGTCCTTTATAATATTGTGACAGGCCTCAGCCTAGGGGTTCAGAACAGGGAGACTTGAAGTCTCCCTCCAGGAAATTTAGGGAGACTTCAGGAAATTTAGGGAGACTTCAGGGAGAAGTGGGGAGACTACCAAAAATTGACAATTTTCAGATATCGCTTTATTTTATAACATCAATAAAAAATTAAAAAAGTTAAAATAAGAAATAAAACTAAAAAAATTTGACTTTATCTGAAATTAGCGTAATTAATTGTTATTATACATTTAACAGTCTGAATCATGATCATATGTAGTTGGTGGACCCAACTAATCAAATATTCAGCCGTGCTCTGATAATTAACGTCAGATTTGTGGACTAGATCAGATGATGCATGTAACTTTTTAAGTTTAATGTGGTCACGGCTGTAATGTGGGTGTCCGCTAAAATAAACAATAAGGATTAACTAACAAAGGAGTTGCTAAAGCTTTTATTAATTAATGGCCTCCCTTAATTAATGCCAACATCACTGGTATAATCCGATTAAAGCAATAAACTTGACATTTATTTACGGCTACGGAAGCGGTCTCTTCAAAAACAGGGACGCGATCTCTTCAAAAAGTACGACGCGTTACCGAAACGAACTTGCGAACATACTCTGATAATTGTGTAATTGTTTTAAATCTGAAAAGCGGGACGGCGGTCTTTTAAGTTAATTAAAACATTTATTTGTGACACTCACGATGGTCAGTAACAACACAGATGCGAACATATCGTGTTTTCAGCGTGTCAAAACATTCGTGATTAACATTCATTATACCTCAAAGCGAACAAAGGCGACTGAATAACAACACAAAAGATCACAAAACAATAGGTCATATTTTATTTTTTATTTTAAACACTTGGGTCTTTGTCTCTGAATCGTCTGTTTCTTTTTGGGATGGCCGCCACAATTCATCTATATACGGACATGTCTGGGGAAAAAAACTAGAAAAAAAATTAAGAAAAAAAAAAATCCCTTTAAAATTGAAGGCGACTTCGATTTCGCCTTAGAGCGACGATAGGGCGAAGTCAGCGACAGTAAGGCGACAATCTCGCCCGAGTCGCCTTGTGAGCTGAGGCCTGTATTGTGATATATTTCACAAATTATTTAGCTATACAGTGCCTGCAAAATTTTGAGTTTGGGAGCAAATTGTAATTTTGAATTTCAAATGTATTTTTATGTCAATTTCAGTTTGAAATAATGCATGGAATTAACTTGGAATGGGATTTAACAACAAACTTATTCTAAGTTGCCACTTTCAGGACTTGAACTGTCATGAATCAATTTTTAGCTCAGCTTGACAAAGTCAAGTTTGAGCTATTCCCATGGGTTGGCATCCATCGTCCGTCCATGTGTGCATCAGTTCATCTATCAACAATTTTCTTTGGCACACACTACAGGCCACATCCCTCATCCGATTGTCACCAAACTTCATATGGATCCTCGGGGTGACCGCCAGATGGGAGCTTACCATTTTTTCTGAATTTTGTTGAAAAACATGACTACCATTGGCCATCTTGGATTTCAAATTTGAATCCATTGGCACACCCTGCAGCCAGCATTTAATGAAGAATTGTTTTGAAAATTTACACACATTTTTAGGTTTACCTCTAGATGGCAGCTATCAAATTTTAAGAAAAACATGGTCTGTCGACCACCTTTTTGGATTTTACTCTTTGCATGACTAAATCCTTTGGCACATCCTACAGGCCACCTCCCTCATCCGATCATCACCAAACTTCATACGGCTCTTTGGGGTGACAGTTCTTCAGATGGGAGCCATCAAATCTTTCCAAAATTCGTTAATAAACATGGCCACCAGCAGCCATCTTGGATTTCAAATTTTAATCCATTGGCACACCCTGCAACCTAGCATTTATTGCAGATCTGTTTTGAAAATTTATGTAGGCATGTTTAGAATTACATCTAGATGGGAGCTATTGAATTTGAACAGTTTTGTCTGCCGGAAGCCATCTTGGATGTTAATCTTTGCATGACTAAATCCTTTGGCACACCCTACAGACCACATCCCTCATCCAATCATCACCAAACTTTATACGGCTCTTTGGGATGACCTTCAGATGGGAGCCATCAAATCTTTCAGAAATTTGTTAAAAAACATGGACGCCAGCAGCCATCTTGGATATCAAATTTTAATCCATTGGCACACCCTGCCGACAGCCATCTTAGATTTTAGTCTTTGCATGAAAAAATCCTTTGTCACACCCTACAGACCAGATCCCTGATCCATTTGTCACCATACTTTATATGGATATTTTGGGTGACCACTAAATGGGAGTAATTAATTTTTTTCCCCGAATTTCGTTAACAAACATGGCAACCAGCAGCCACATTGGATTTTACTCTTTGCATGACTAAATCCTTTGCCAAACCCTACAGATCACATCCCTCATCCGATCGTCACCAAACTTCATATTGATCTTCAGGGTGACCACTAGATGTGAGCTATCAATTATTTTTATGTGTACCCATACCATGTATGGTACACATAATGCCGACGTCCGGATCAACCATCCGTCGTTCGTCCGTCCGTCCATCTGTCCGTCCGTCTGTCCGTCCGTCTGTCCGTAGACACTTGCTATCCGATTCAATTACTCGAATATTTTCTATCGGATCGTGTTCAAATTTTATGTGCATGTTTATGATAACACACTCCTCACCTGTATAGTTTTTGGTATCGATCGGTTGATCGGTTTAGAAATTATTAACACTTTGCATCGCACATAGGCATGAGCTATCCGATGCTGTAACCAAAGTATTTTTTGTCCGATTGTTTTCATATCTGATATGTAGGTTTATGATGACACACCCCTCACCTGTATAGTTTTTGGTATCGATTAGTTGATCAGTTTAGAAAATAATTAACCCTTCACACACATGCTATCCAATGCAATAAGTTGAACATATTTCTTCTGATCTGCCTCAAATTTCGTTCCTAGGTTTTTCTTAGCATGGTCTTCATCAGTATGGTTTTTGGTATCGTTTAGTTAACCCGTTCTGCTCTTGTTTTTAAATAGAATTAATCCAAGCTGTGTTGACTTAAATATTTTTCATCTGATCAGCACCAAATTTGGTACATATGGTCCTCACCCCAAAATACAGATCAGGTTCAAATTTGAGTTTGATCTGGTATATTTTAACAGAGTTATGGCCATTTAAAATTCAAGTAGCTGATAATCTAATTAATGCCTGCAGGCACTGTGAGCTTAGAAGAGGAGATCTTATTACACAGCCAGTGTCTTATTGGAAATGAGTTTTGTTTAGCTTGACATTAGATAAATACCATGGCTCACAGAGTCAAATCTCTTTAGACACATATCACAGTGATAGGGGTTCTCTCCTGTATGGACCAGAACACCTGATCAAACAAATTTATCTCTCAACACTAATAAAATTTCTGTCCTGACTCTCAGACTCGATCACACACAGTGGGCTAGCATCTCTAAAAAAATGTCAAAACCATGATTGATGACTCTCCGGTCCATTCTGTGTTCTGTTCAAAATTAAGTTAACCCCTTTATTGAAACAGGTTCATGACATTAGAGACTGACTTATTGTATGGGTTTCTAAATCCAATGACATGCTTTTTATAGACTTTTTGTGTTTATCATTTCATTAGTTTGGGTAAGATTAACCCCATTCTATCCGATTTTATGACTCAAATATTTCCATTGATTATGTTTATAGTTCTTGGCATAGTTTATGATAACACACCCCTTAAACCTGCACAGTGAGGGTCATTTGGTTTATTTGCTCAAAAATATTAACATCCTCCACCAATCCTGTTGACACAATGTGATAACTAAATATTTTTCACTTGATCACTATATAAATAATTACATCCATGTTAATGATGAAACATTCTTCACCTGTATAAATTTTGGTATCGATTGAATGATTTTAATAATACATTAACCGTAACTTCAATTATATTTCCGCTGTTTAGATACATTATATATTTCCAATGATCAGCTTAGAAGAAAATTAACCCACCCCATTCCATAGTCATACAGTATGCTATCCAATGTAATGAATCTAATATTTTCAATCTGACCAATCTCATATCCTACCTCTAGCTATCTGAAAATTCTGCATAAAAACATTTTATATCCAATCATTATCAATCATTTTATATCCAGGTCTATACATCCCTCACTTGTATAGTTGTTCAGGTATTGATTAGTTTTTGAATCGGGAACTATTAACTCTTTTGTCCCATCTAAATGATCCCAAGAATTTTTAATATGCAGCTAACACAAAACATAATAAAAAAAATAACAATATTAAAAAAATCATAAAATGTTATGTCTCACATTCCAGTGTAATAAGCAAATAAATAACTATTTTGTCTTTAACTGCTATGGTGCTTCTCTCTGACTATGGATTGAGCTTAATTAGCTTTATCACTCTATAAGACATATCTGTGTTGAAGCAGCCCTCTTAATTCAGATTGTTTGGCTTCGGCAATTCGCTACGGCAATAGTATGTCATGGCCCAGTTTGCTTCAGCAAATTGCTTCGGCAATGCTGATTGCCGTAGCCAATTATGAAGGCTGGTTGAAGTGACTTAATAGGTTGAAATGGAATGCCACATCCGTGTTCCTATTGTGTTTATGTGAGCAAGGTGCCCAATAAGTCTGATTCCACTTGTGACCTTAATAGTAAGGTGTCAATTATTGAAACTTTTGCACTCGTGAAAAGGTTGGTGTAAGGATTTATTAAAATAGCTAATCGGTATCGCCAAGGTATGGGTTAAACATCTGCCGATCGTGATCGGCCTCTCGTTTTATTTCATTGGAAAACATAGCTGCCAGTGGCCATCTTGGATTTTACTTTATACATGTATATATATATATATATATATCTCTTCATGTTAACATCTAGTGTTACTTAGACATTTCAACTTTCCGCATTCCTAATCACTCCATTGACTGTAACATGTGAAATTATCCCCCCTCCAGGGGTGTCTCAGTCGGTTATGGGTACAATTCCAAGCTATCTCGCCCTCCAGTGCTGGTGATGAGGGTTCAAATCCGTATGTTTCCATCATGGACTTTGTAGCTCGAAATGGTTTCCAATTGCTCGCCGGTCGTTTGCCGCACATGGTCGACGAGTTTATCAGCCATTGAAATCACTGTTAGATTAGCTTTAAGCGTGTGGATTTCCTTCATCACTAAAATTGGCAATGTCATGATATGGCCTTAAACATTAAACCCCAATCAATCAATCAATCAATCAATATAATGTTAATGGTCTGTCATAGCATCCATCTGTCCATCCAGCCTTCTGTCCATTCGCATTTTTGGTTTCCGGATGATAACTTTAGTAAGTCTGACCTGAATGGAATGTAATTTGTATGTGGGTTTGCAATCTAGAACAAATTACAGGTCTAATGTGAATTTGGGTTCTGCCCTGTTCTGCCCGCCAATTTTCACTAGAGTTATGGCTCTTTTTTGTCCCCCCGTAAAATTTATTTTTGGGGGACTATTGTAATCAGCTCCGTCCGTCCGTCTGTGCGTCGCACCATCCGTCCGTCCATCTGTCCGTCCGTCCGGAGTTATAACTCCAGTAATGATCATCCGATTTGATTGAAACTTGGTATGTAGGTGTCTCAACCAAGCACACAGGTGCTCTGCAATTCTGGGTTTGATCCGATATTCTTTTATGGAGTTATTTCCCTGTTTTCAACTTTTTTTTTACTTAGAAAATTTCTCACTTTTTCGGTTTCCGGATGATATCTCAAGTTTGGATCCTTTAATTACGTGCGCTCGCGCAACAGTATGGCGATCAGACAGATTCGTAGGTTGGTGTCACCCTACTCCGTTTCACTCCATGACGTCACCAATGAAAGTGTCAATGACACTGTAGCTCAACTTGGAAAGGGAATAATTTAATGTGTTACTGTCGATGGAGTGATTAGGAATGTGGAAAGTTGAATGTCTAATTTACTAGTTTATCAACATGAAGAGGTATATATATACATGTATATAAAAGTAAAATCTAAGATGGTTGCTGGCGGCTATGTTTTCCAACAATTCAAAAACATTTGATAGCTTTAGTCATGCAAAGAGTAGAATCCAAGATGGCTGCTGGCAGCCATGTTTTAATGCCGAATAACACCAAAATGACTCGTTCCCATCTACATGTCAAAAGTCAAGACAAATTTCATAATGATCTGACCAAAGGTACGACCTGTAGCCCATGCCAAAGGATTTAGTCATACAAAGAGTAAAATCCAGGATGGCCGCTGGCGGCCATGCTTTTTGGCCGAATGACCCCAAAATTACTTGTTCCCATCTACATGTCAATATTAACATCCATGACAAATTGTATGATGATCAGATGAACAATACGACCGTAGCCCGTGCTAATGTATTGAATTTGAAATCCAAGATGGTGGCCGCAGGCGGCCATGTTTTTTGTCCAAATGACCCCAAAATGACTCGTTCCCATCTATATTCCAATTTCAACAGCCATGACAAATTTTATGATGATCAGACTAAAGGTACGACCTGTAGCCCGTGCTAAAGGATTTAGTCATACAAAGAGTAAAATCTAAGATGGCTGCCAGCGGCCATGTTTTTTTGTCCGAATGACCCCAAAATTACTCGTTCCCATCTACATGTCAATATTAACATCCATGACAAATTTCATAATGATCAGACGAACAGTATGACCTGTAGTCCGTGCTACTGAATTGCATTTTGAAATCAAAGATGGCCGCTGGCAGCCATGTTTTTCGGCCGAATGACCCCAAAATGACTCGTTCCCATCTACATTCCAATTTCAACAACCATGACAAATTTCATGATGATCAGACTCATGGTACGACCTGTAGTCCGTGCTAAAGGATTTAGTCATACAAAGAGTAAAATCCAAGATGGCTGCTGGTGGCCATGTTTTTTGGCCGAATGACCCCAAAATGACTCGTTCCCATCTACATGTCATTATTAACATTCACGACAAATTTTATGATGATCAGAATAAAGGTACGACCTGTAGCCCGTGCTAAAGGATTTAGTCATACAAAGAGTAAAATCCAAGATAGCTGCTGGCGGCCATGTTTTTTGGCCGAATGACCCCAAAATTACTTGTTCCCATCTGCATGTCAAAATTAACATCCATGACAAATTTCATGATGATCAGGCTAAGAGTACGACCTGTGGCCCGTGCTAATGGATTAAATTTTGAAATCAAAGATGGCCGCTGGCAGCCATGTTTTTTTTCCGAATGACCCCAAAATGACTCGTTCCCATCTACATGTCAATGTCAACATCCATGACAAATTTCATAATAATCGGACCAAATGTACGAACTGTAGCCCGTGCTAAAGGAAATTGTTGACGAATCACGCACACACACACGCACGACGGATACCAAGCCATGGTAAAGTAAAGTTGAGCTAAAAACGACGTAAAACCTCGTGGCGTTCTGACATTTTTACTGTGCCGCGTTTTTGCTATGTTTATTTTATGTGTTGTTTTCGATTATTTGTTTGTCGCCGATATCGCCATTTGTCGGGATTCCCTGTTTCTATATTTAAAACTGGCATGCTCGTAGTGAGCCTCGATTTCGATTTTTTCTCCCAGGTCAAAATACGTCAGAGTTATGGCAAAAATAGATCGACCTACATTTTCTCCTTCAGAACTCTACATCAAAGAGTCTATAGACTCCTTCGAGACCTACATAGACTCCTTCAGTTGGGTATTTTTACTTATAATTGGGAAGTTTTATCATTTTTAGCTCAACTTTGTAAAGTTTGAGCTATTGCCATGGCTTGGTATCCGTCGTCTGTGTGTGTGTGCGTGTGTGCGTGTGTGATTCGTCAACAATTTCCTTTAGCACGGGCTACAGTTCGTACCTTTGGTCCGATTATTATGAAATTTGTCATGGATGTTAACAATGACATGTAGATGGGAACGAGTAATTTTGACTAAATCCTTTGACACGGGCTACAGGTCGTACCTTTGGTCGGATCATCATAAAATTTGTCATGGATGTTAACAATGACATGTAGATGGGAACGAGTAATTTTGGGGTCAATCGGCCAAAAAACATGGCCGCCAGTGGCCATCTTTGATTTTACTCTTTGTATGACTAAATCCTTTAGCACGGGCTACAAGTCGCACCTTTAGTCTGATCATCATGAAATTTGTCATGGCTGTTGAAATTGGAATGTAGATGGGAACGAGTCATTTTGGGGTCATTCAGACAAAATACATGGCCGCCAGCGGCCATCTTGGATTTCAAAATTTAATCCATTAGCATGGGCCACAGGTCGTACTGTTCGTCTGATCATCATGAAATTTGTCATGGATGTTAATATTGACATGTAGATGGGAACGACTAATTTTGGGGTCATTTGGCCAAAAAACATGGTCGCCAGCAGCCATCTTGGATTTTACTCTTTGTATGACTAAATTCTTTAGCATGGGCTACAGGGCGTACCTTTAGTCTGATCGTCATAAAATTTGTCATGGATGTTAACGATGACATGTAGATGGGAACGACTCATTTTGGGGTCATTCGGCGGAAAATATGGCCGCCAGCAGCCATCTTGGATTTTACTTTTCTCTTCATGTCTATAAACTAGTATTAGACATTCAACTTTCCACATTCCTAATCGCTCCATCGACTGTAATACATTAAATTATTCCCTTTCCAAGTTGAGCTACAGTGTCATTGACACTTTCATTGGTTTGTACGAAGACCTCTTTTTATCGTGCGGGAAAAGAGAGACATTCAAAACGCGATTTCGTAATTCGACGCAATAGGCTGAATAGCCTAACCTTCAGCCGATTTCCAGGTCAAATACGACGAATGACGTAACACAAAACAAAACGCATTTGTTGACACAAACACCGTTTGAAGAGTTTATTATTACATAAAATGATCGTTATTGATTAATTATTGATTAATTATTGATATTTATTGTTGCATATTGGCTGCTATCAATATTTACACAAATGGTATTAATTATTTCTTATAATTGCTCCTTTGGTCAACTTTGACTATCGGAAAATGAAAATGAAAATATGCCGCTGAAAAAAATGTAATCGATATTAAAGTCTCATCCTTTCGGCAACATGGAATTGGTTTTAATTACTTAAATGATTAATATAGTAATTTGCCTTTTATCTGTGATGAAATGAGAAATGGTAATTGTCTTTTTTTGCTAACATTAAATTAAATAAAATAAATTAAGTAAAATACAGTGAAATTATTTTTTAAATGATTGTTTATTACATTTTTGCGCACGTTGGCATCTCTCTGAGTGCATTCTAGTTGCAAATACTGTTTTTATGTGGATCAGTCATATCTAGATACAGGTTGAGTTCGAATTTGAGTTTGATCCGATGATTTTCCCTAGAGTTATGGACTTGATTCGACTTAGAAAATTCAATTTTCTTCTTTTTTCTTTGGTTTCTGGAAGATAACTTAAGTTTGGAGTGTTAAATTGAAAATTCGTTTTTTTGTGAGTCATTGATATCAAAATACAGGTCAAGTTCGAATTTGAGTTTGATCCGATGATTTTTCTCAGAGTTATGGGCTTTTCGACTTAGAAAATTCAATTTTTCACCTTTTTTCTTTGGTTTCCGAATGATAACTCAAGTTTGGATTGTTTAATTGGAAATTCTGTTTTTTTGTGGGTCGTTCATATCAAAATACAGGTCAAGTTCGAATTTGAGTTTGATCCAATTATTTTTCCCAGAGTTATGGGCCTTTCGACTTTGAAAAACATTTTTAATAATTTTCTGTATGAGGGTACCTTCATGGTGTAATCAACTCCTCCTACAGTTTTGATCGTAGATATTTGAAACTTCAGAGTATTGTTACCTACATATTGGAGATGTGCAACATGTATATAGATGACAGGAAAATTATTTTTTTACGGAATTATTAACCCTTTCAACTTAGAACATTTCAACATTTTTTTTAATTTCTTTAACAAAGCGGCATCAACTTGCCACGTTGTGGGACACTGTGGTCGGCCGACCTTTTATTTGAATTTGCACTCAATTTTCGTTTCTGGATGATAACTTTAGTAAGTCTAAACTGAATGGAATGAAATTTTGTATGAGTTTATTAGCCAAAAATAGAGGTCAAGTTCAAATTTGGTTTTTGCCCACCATTTATCACCGGAGTTATGGCCCTTTGTTGAAATTACCATGGGCATATTTTGCCAAACCCTAGCGATGCTCTTGTTCAAGGTTGATTTTAGATTTGGTCTGTGTCCAAACACTTTGAACAGATATCAGTTTTTGTTTATGTCAATTACTGTGAGCAAACAATAGGCATGTAATAAGCCACACTCCAGCCATGCACTTATTTTAAATTGTCAAGATGGGTGTCAATTTAGGGGCCAGTGCTGTTGATAAAAATGTAATTCTAGTTGAAGGCATTTTCTCTTTGGCTATGATCAAATGTCTTAGTGGACATGAATCAAGCATCAACTATCTACAGTGGAACTAAGTAATGTCCAAATATACACTTTATGACAGATTTTTGGTGATTAAATACTAGTCCATGACATAGTATACTGCTTGATAACTTAAACACCATTTTTTGTGTATGGCCCACAATCAAGTTGACGTCATGTCATAAAATGTTATTGTGTTACAGGTCAGACGATAAGGTTACATATTTCAGGATTTCTGTGTGTGAACTATTGAATCATGGAGTTTGTTGTGATGAGATGACAAGAACAACTATTGGGGTAGCATTTACTGTTTATATTATATTCCATCAAAAGTACCATTGCTTATTAATGTTCTCGTTCATTTGTTATCTGCTTAAATATACAGGTGGATTTCTTAATTTTAGGGAGGAATATCAAATTTGAATGCAAACTTTGCTAAGGAGTATGAATCTGCTATTGAGGACTTGAAAAACCGACATTCTGTTATAGAAGCTGAGGCTAAAAGTAAGTGTGTGTTACTAATTTTTATTGACCTGTTATTTCTCACATTTTGTACTTCTTCATTAATATTTGATTCTAATCACATAAATAAGACCAGCTGCTGTAGGGTGATTCTCAGCGTCACGTATGTTACACTGAACCCATTTTGAAGAATAAAAGAAGTTACGGTTTGAAAACTGAACACTGATATCAACAAATGTCTAAGTGTCCAGATAGTCAACAGTATATATAATCATAACAAAATAGCAGATCGGTGGATTGGTGGTGTTTTAAAATTTTATGCCAAAACTGAAGTCTGTCACGTACGTTACATGCAAAAACACACTTTTTCGCAAACTATTGGTGTCATTCATTGTTTCTGTGATTTCTGACAACTATATGTCATTTCCAATCAACTACTAGTCACTCAGGCTCACTTTCTTTTGTTTTCAAGAATTAATTTATCTGCAGAGCCTCAAATTGTTTTGCAGTAACTCTCAATCTGTTGTCACGTACGTTACATTGAATTGTCACGTACGTTACATCTTCAAATCATGGACAATGTTTTCATGAAAATAGCTTTATAATGCAGACATTTATTTGTAAAATTATTTTATTACCACATTTACGTTAAATTGTAACACAAAAAATTATTATCCAGAGAATAACAAATCCAAATTCTTTCAAATGGTATAAAAGTAAATAGACACCCTTTTTAATTTAAGAGTGCCTATTTTCCTTTATACCATATGTAAAATAATGTAAGTATAATCAAATGAATCATGTCTGGGGTAAGGGATGTTGTGTGGATAGAAACACACTCCTTCGGCCCCACTGGCTTATGGCAATATATGTACATATTAAGTGTTTCTATGCATTGCATGTAAGTATAGTTTGGATATCATAATAAATCTTAAGATGGAAATTTTCAACCGATTTTCGTGAATATCTTGCTGAAAACATAAATTTTCTAAATCCTAAGCCAATGGTATTGCATATTTTGGTGAAGTATATATTTCTTTTCCTATGTTCATCTGAAAATAATATCAGTAATAAATCTACCACGGGCCGCTTTACAGATAATGTGCTAAGTTATAACAGTATGTAATCTTAGAGATTACACTAATAAAATAATTCCCATATTCACTAAAATTGTGCAGATATCCTATATTTATGCATTCCTTAACCCTTCCATGACATGAGCTGCGCTGGTGAAAAAATTCAACCACATACAACAATGTTATTGATTCCACCACAATGTGAGCCTTTAAACGTATAAATATTAAATAATGGACAACTAATGTCAGAATAGCGCTTTTTGATTTTCACTGTTCTAATAAATAGCACTGGAAATAACAAAAGTAATAGAATTGAAGGGTTAATTAGACATGTATGATCTATATGAAATTGCTAAACTTTCTGCTGAAATATTGCTACATTGTGTATGTGTTATGCTGTAGTACAGCTGCACTGTATGAAATTTAAATTGGGAGATATGCTAACCATCTATTAGGCAGTTTCTGGAACTCTGGGTAACTGAACAATAAGAAGTAACTGGCCTCTGCATTTCAATAAATTATAAAACATGTTTGTTTCGCCATGTCTGGAACAATTTATTTCAAGAGATTGCACAAATCACCTATAACCACTAAAACTAATGTATATTAGCCAATCTGCTGGTAAACAATGGAGATGTAGATGTCAAATCATGTAGATTAAGTGCTTCTGTTAGTAGAAGCATCATAGTATAAAACAGAATGGGCAATTGATGTTTAGTTGCAATAAATTAAAATGTAACGTACGTGACATCACGTGCGTTACATAACTTATAGAGTATTTAAGTGTTTTTACCTACCACAAGCACACTTCTGATTAACCGTCATCATTTTCCAATCCATTTACTTCATACAATAATGCAACTGTTATATTCCTTTACATAGTTTTCGTGTAATAAGAATACTAAACAGTTCATTTTTGTCACGTACGTTACAGTTAAACTCATAAGGTGTATTGTGTCATATCAAAAAATTGATGCACTGTTCTTTGAAGTAGTATGTTTGATTATAGTTTTGACTACTCAAACAATATAAAATGAGATAAAACTATGGCCTGGTGTATATTAGCAACTATTTTTTCATAATACTAATTTGGAATTAGATTTTCACAAGTATTTGAGACTTTTTGTCCCCTGTGTCCCACATGCATAACAAGAAATATTCTGGCAAACTGGAATAAAATTTAAATTTTTCAAACAAATCAGAGTCTTCACAAACAAATTAAAAAAAAATCACAATCTTAGGACAAATTCAAATTTTTACCCTTCTGGTTGACATTTTTTGAGAATCACCCTGTACCAGTTGCAAGCTATTGGTTTATGTATGTTATGTCTCTCCTCATAAAACTCACAGCAATTCATAACAATGCCACAGTTGATAAAAGTGACATAAAACACTGACAATACAATCTTGCTATGGTTGTTGCTAGCTCTGCCATTTTGAATCGACCAACATTTGGCATTCTGTATCTGATCATCATTACTATCTGATATGTATGTGCTTCCCTAATGATTCTTAGAAGCGACCACACTCCAAGGTGGACTTTCCCACCATAAGAATATTTATTGTCTCCCGAATTTTTTTTTTTTGGGGGACTATAGAAATGGGCTTCGTCCGTCCGTCCGTCACACTTTTGAGTACCTTCATGGTGTAATCATTTCCTCCTACAGATTTCATCCCAGAGATTTGAAACTTCAGAATATTGTTGCCCATATATTGAAGATGTGCAACATGTATATAGATGACGGAAAAATTATTTTTTGATGGAGTTATTAACCATTTTCGACTTAGAAAATTTCAACATTTTTTATAATTTTCTGTATGAGGGTACCTTCATGGTGTAATCAACTCCTCCTACAGTTTTCATCCTAGAGATTTGAAACTTCAGAATATTGTTTCCCATATATTTAAGATGTGCAACATGTATATAGATGACGGAAAAAATATTTTATGACAGAGTTACATGTATTAACCCTTTTCAAATTATTTTTCCCAGAGTTATGGGCCTTTCGACTTTGAAAAACATTTTTAATAATCTTCTGTATGAGGGTACCTTCATGGTGTAATCAACTCCTACAGTTTTGATCTTAGATATTTGAAACTTCAGAGTATTGTTACCCACATATTGGAGATGTGCAACATGTATATAGATGACGGAAACATAATTTTTTTACGGAGTTATTAACCCTTTTCGACTTAGAAAATTTCAACATTTTTTTTAATTTCTTCAACAAAGCGGCATCGACTTGCCACATTTTCGGGGGACACTGTGGTCAGCTGACCTTATATTTAATTCAAGTTTAATATCATACATACATTGGTTTCTCATTTCTCAGTGGGTTTATAATTTTGAATTTGAACCTTTCATTTTCAGTGCTGCAGTTACAGGTACAAGAGCTTGATTGCAAGTTGAAGGTGAAACAAGATGAATTGCATATACTTATGAATTATAAGGTTATTTATTATTCATTATTACTAGTTCCAGCTCTTTAAATAATGCAGAAATGCTTGTTTTATTTTGGTACCATATATGCATTAGTCAGATTTAAGGTTCATAAACTTCCTTACATCTAATTTTTAGCTCACCTGAGATGAAGTCTCGGAGCTATAGTCATCACTCCTCTTCCATCGTCTGCCGTACCATCCATCCATGAACATCTGTGTACCAAACAGACTCATATTTGGTGTTGATGATCCTTAGGTGAAATGGATTCATATTTGTTCAAATGGGGTTGCCAGGTCAAATAGGGGCACAGCATCATATACATAGCTCTTTCCCTCCATGGTGATTCTTTAAAACATCTTCATAAGTAACATGAGGCCTGTATAACTTATATCTAGTATGGAGGCTCCTTGGGTTACTGGGATTCAACATTTGTTCAAATGGGATCACCAGGTTAATGAAAGTGTCAATGACACTGTAGCACAACTTGGAAAGGGAATAATTTCATGTGTTACAGTCAATGGAGTGATGGAATGCGGAAAGTTGAAAGGTCTAAGTAATACTAGATTATCAACATGAAGAGATATATAAAGTAAAATTCAAGATGGTTGCTGATGGCTATGTTTTCCAATGAAATTCAAAAACATTTGATAGCTTCCATCTAGTAGATAAATATCAAGATTAATATGAAGTTTGGTGATGATCGGATGAGGGAAGTGGACTGTAGGGTGTGCCAAAGTATTTGGTCATGCAAAGAGTAAAATCCAAGATGGCTGCTGGCGGCCATGTTTTTTGGCCGAATGACCCCAAAATGACTCGTGCCCATCTGTATGTCAATATTAACATAAATCACAAATTTCATGATGATCAGACAAACAGTACGGCCTGTAGCCCATGCTGATGGATTGAATTTTGAAATCCAAGATGGCCACTGGCAGCCATGTTTTTTTGCCGAATGACCCCAAAATGACTATTTTCCATCTACATGTCATTGTCAACATCCGTGAAAAAGTTCATAATGATCCGATTAAAGGTACGAGCTGTAGCCCGTGCCAAAGGATTTAGTCATGCAAAGAGTAAAATCCAAGATGGCTGCTGGCGGCCATGTTTTTCAGCCGAATAACCCCAAAATGACTCGTTCCCATCTACATCTCAATATTAACCCTTTGAGTGCCAGGGGCCGATATTATCGGCCCTAAACCTACACAATAAGTCTGTTAAAGAATATAATAAAATATATTAAAATTGTAAAAAATGTTAAAAAAAAATAAATTGTTAAGCCAATGCATTCTCTTATATATGCGAGGCGACCTATGGTCGACTCGCATATATAAGAGAATGCATTGGCACAGGGTATATGGGTTGATACAAAAATCGGACCTGGCACTCAAAGGGTTAACATCCATGACAAATTTCATGATGATCAGACAAACAGTATGGCCTGTAGCCCGTGCTGATGGATTGAATTTTGAAATCCAAAGATGGCCGCTGGCAGCCATGTTTTTTGGCCAAATGACTCCAAAATAACTCGTTCCTATCTTGATGTCAATGTCAACAGCCATTACAAATTTCATAATGATCCGACCAAAGATACGACCTGTAGCCCGTGTCAAAGGATTTAGTCATGCAAAGAGTAAAATACAAGATGGCTGCTGGCGGCCATGTTTTTTTGGCCGAACGACCCCAAAATTACTCGTTCCCATCTATATGTCAAATTAACTTCCATGACAAATTTCATGATGATCAGACGAACACTCAGGCCTGTAGCCCGTGCTAATGGATTGAATTTTGAAATCCAAGATGGCCGCTGGCCATGTTTTTTTTGCCGAATGACCCCAAAATGACTCATTCCCATCTACATGTCAATGTCAACGCCCATGACAAATTTCATAATGATCCGATCAAAGGTATGACCTGTAGCCTGTGCCAAAGGATTTAGTCATGCAAAGAGTAAAATCCAAGATGGCTGCCCGCGGCCATGTTTTATGGCCGAATGACCCGAAAATGACTCGTTCCCATCTATATGTCATTGTTAACATCCATGACAAATTTCATTATGATCCGACCAAAGGTAGGACCTGTAGCCCGTGCCAAACAATTTAGTCATGCAAAGAGTAAAATCCAAGATGGCTGCTGGCGGACATATTTTTTGGCCGAATGACCCCAAAATGACTTGTTCCCATCTACATGTCAATATTAACATCCATGACAAATTTCATGATAATCAGACGAACTTGTAGCCCGTGCTAATGGATTGAATTTTGAAATCCAAGATGGCCACTGGCAGCCATGTTTTTTTTCCGAATGACCCCCAAAATAACTCGTTCCCATCTGCATGTCAATGTCAACAGCTATGACAAATTTTATAATGATCCGACTAGTTACAACCTGTAGCCCGTGCGAAAGGAAATTGTTGATAAATCATGCACACACGCACACATGGATGACAAAACCATGGCAATAGCTCAAACTTTACAAATTAGGGCTAATTAGGGGTGGAGCCAAGAAAATAACTAGTTCCTTTTATAGTAATTCTTAAAATGTCTTCCTTACAAGAACCATCACATCTATTTAGCTTATATTTGGTATGGAGGGTTGTCAGGTGACTGGGAATTAGGTTTGTTCAAATTGGGTCACCAGGTCAATTAGGGGACAAAAACTTCTTAAAACATCTTCTCCTCAAGAACCATCAGGCCTATTTAGCTTATATTTAGTAAGGAGAGTCTGTGGGTGACTGGGATACAGATTTGTTAAAATACTTTTCTGTCTAATGAAATCACTGATATTGAACTCATTAAAACATCTTCTTCTCTGGAACCATCTGACTGATTAGTTAGACATTTGGTGTGAAACGTTTAATACTACTTACCTCTAACATGTATTTTGTTTGAATGTGCAAAGAACATCATTTATTTATTAGTGATAGTTGGGATTCAAATATGTTTAAATGGAGTCGTCTGTAAAAAGGACCAGAGTTGGACATAACACTCTTCTACTCCCCACTTCTACTCGCCAGTGAAGTCACTGAAACTCTATTGTTACAACATCTTATTAGAGACCATATACATAAGCCCATATTTGCTGAAAAGGGCACCAGTTGGGTTAATTGGGATTTAGATTGTCTTGAATGGGACCAGCTTGTTTTTACCAAACACTCTCTGTATTAATTTTGTATTAATTCTTTGTTTTGGAATTCCCAATTTTCTGATATTAACTTCCTGTCATATGACTTTTGGAATTCCCAATTTTCTGATTAACTTCCTGTCATATGACTATATTATTTGTTTATATCTCCTATGCCAATACCATGTATGTACACAGCAGATAATAGGGCTATCTCAAACATGATGAATCCTCATGTTATAACCGCATAGAATGCACATATGCTTCGTGAAAAACCTGTGGATGATTAGTCAGTCAAATCACTAAGGGCTGAAATGATACACTTGTTCATGATATGATTCGCTGACATTAATGTTCTCGAATGACTTTAATACCACCTAACATGGTCGACAAATATCCGTATATATGTTTACAAATATCTTTCATATATTGTATGCTATATATTTTACGAGGGTGAATCCACATATTTTTTACCTGAAAGTAGCTCAATTCTAAATACAATTCAGTTTAAGAGTTAGCTATATGAGTCCAATAAACATAATTGACATGTAATATTGGGATACCATTGCAGGTTTGAGGGTTTACACATGCTCATCTTCAGAAAGTAACTGATTTCCTCTCATCACGATGCACATTACGCAATTGAATACGCATCCTCATAATCATGAATCTATCCTTGATCAGCCAGTTGGGACGACCACTGAGTTTAATGACATGATTGCCGAATCATTTCAGAAAGAATTATGCGATAACAGCCTTTCATTCTAATAAGTAACAGGCGATTTCCATTGTCAGTACACAAAGTCTTTTGCGTGATCGTGATTGGTTTGCAAAGTTGACTCATCCAATATACATGTACAACACAAGTAAGTCGATAGCCGAGAGTAGAATCTTCAATCACAATCAGACAATTTGTTTCATTTTGGCCCACTGGCGGCAGGCCAACAGGTTGCGTTAGCCTTATGGTGTAGTTCAATACATAATCTTATTGTGTTCTTGAATATATTGATTGTTATCAGGTCAATCCAGTTCCTTGATTGAGGTGCATAGGGATGTTTATCTTTCTTCGTGGCCTTTGCCTGCCAGAAAATTCTATATTATACCATATAGTTAGCCCACTAAACTCTGAGCTACCTCCCGGTGTACAGTACCCATCCCGCTCACGAGGAATGTCCTAATAGGGAAAAAGGAAGAATGACCTGGCCTACCGCAAAAATTTAGATCACATGGTCCATGAAGGATAATATGCCACCTAATGGGATTAATACCATAGAGTCATGGACCATGAATAAACAAATGTACCATATAATTTTCGTACCTTTTTCAACGGTAGGTTTGTTAACCTTTTCTACTGAGAAAAGGAATATACCATATAGTTTAGTGGGCAAAATACTTAGAGGAGATATATATTTTACTTATTTAGAAAAATATTGTTTTTTTTTTTTTTTACCATTTACCAGCCACTGTGTTATTGGGTGATATTTTTGCACTTAATAATCATGCAACCATTTTTGGATGGGATTAGCACAAATTAATTCACTCAAACTTTTATATCAACAGGACAAGGAGTATCCAGTGAAGGCAATGAAGATTACAAATCTACAGCGAGAATTAGAGCAGTTAGGTGTTACACAACAGGTAAGACAATGGCTATAAATGGTGAATAAATACACTGAAATTATTAGCTGAAGTTAACAAATCAACATGAAGTATTTTCATGGCTTTTTCTCTTTCATCCATACATACAATGGTACATCCACTGTTCCTTCTACTTGACATACAGGTCACTTTTCTGGACCAATATTCAGGAAACTTCTCAAGCTTCTTTGGTTTTGGGGTTTACATCTTGAGGATAGTTGGGCTTAAAATAGACCCGGATATCTGGTTTCCTCTGGGCCTGTATGGTCGAGGCAGTTTTCGACCCTCTCGTGGGAGTGCACGAATCGGCAAGACTTCATATTGTTTGAGCCAGCGAACACGGATTATTTGTTTCGCTGATAATTCATTATTTTGGATAACATTTTGCAGCAAGTATGACAAGCATAAATTTCAGACAAATTGTACCACAAACCCATTCCTAGAGTTATACATGTAGAAATTTATGAATGTTTGGTTCTGGGTGCTATAGTTAAACATTCTGACTAGTTTTTGCTGAATAATGGGTCAATCATGGTCACTGAATTCATGTTATAAACGGTCTGATAAACATATAGAATGCGAAACATTTTACTACATTTCCAGCTGTTGGCATTTTGAGGCCTGAAATATCTAATTGTTAAAAACGTTTGCCAACTTTACAGGGTGGTGCTACGGGGGCCACCGGTATGACACCACCGTAGTGTTGAAACAACCAGGGTATTTTGTAGTTGACTAATCAACAGTCAAAAATCGAGTCAACCTCCATTCCCATGGAAAACTTCCATTTTAATATGTGGCTATTGAGTACTATAAAATCACTGCAAGATAACTGCTGTTCCCATTTTTCATGGGTGTTACGACATTGTCGATTGTTAGCGACATTGTTGATTTCTTAACTGGTGTGTGTGTAAGTATTTCTACTAAATAACATGGCTTTTGTAAAATCTTTTAACACTGTCCTTGCTGTTGTTGGTATTTTGTATTGTACCATTGTTCTGTTAGTGTGTGCTCAATTTAATTCAACTAATCAACTTGGGATTCTGGAGTCGACTTTTGGTGAACAATTCATCGTCATCTACAAATCATTTCAACTCTAACCACCTCAAACCAGGGTCGCCACGAACCTGATCAAAGTGACTGGGATAGTTCGGAAATTCTCCGAAATAATTTCCAGAATTCCTTGCAAAATTGTGTACACATGGACTTACCATTCGTTATATTTTGACCACCTTTTTCCATCTCTTTTTTCACTTCTTCGCAGGAGTTTAGGCACTAATCTGGGCATTGTGGTGACTTTTATTATTTTGGATTGTATAAGTGCATGATCATAGTTCTGTACACTCCGAATAAGGTCCTCGACAAACATAACTTCAATTACTTTCCCTTTCAGCATTTTAAGTCTAAAATCAAGTGGATATTTAAGAAAACAAACATGCCTGTACTGTGGGTATACTCCATGAAATGATGTCACAATACTTTCTTGAGAAATGGACCATTTTAAGTTCAGCCAAAAACTGAAAGTGCCAGATGCGTTTTCCGGAGGTGTGTGAAAGACCCAACGATATTATCTATGTGCAAGAAAATGGACAAGTGTGAAAAAGGAGGCAGTTTTCATGAATTTAAAAAAAAATTCAATTTCAAACAATCTATATTTGAAGGGGAAAATCATTATCCTTTATAACCAATGTATGCTATAGTATTATAACAACACGTGTTTACCCTCACAATATGAGAGATATGATCGAATTATGAAAAAATAGGGTTTTAAAAAATTGACAGGAAATATTTTCAATAAACACACTGCATTATCTAGACTATGAACCCAACTAGGGTATATGCTCAGTCTGCCATCTTGAAATATTGACTGTCTGCGAGAAAGTAAATAAAACATTTTTCATTTTATATTTTAGTTTTTTGGCAGCCATTTGCAGGACTATTTTTTTATCGGGTAAAGGACCAAAACAACCTAAAAAAAACAAAAATATTAAGCAACCATGTTTTTCAATAATCTGGCAGACATAATTACTCAATACTGATTCATCTTTTCAGACATTATGTAGTTTTATGGTGATTTTTTCTGAAAAAAATAGTCATGTCATAATGTCAGTGTTTTACCTCCATGAAACATCATGAGATTGTGAACAGATCTGGTTTTGTTATTTATACTTGCAAATGTCATGAATGAGTTTGGATACCAGTCTATAGTCCTTATATATTTTCCGAAGTTATGCCCTCTTATATGTCGTTTCCAGTTCAGTTTGAATTTCCCTCCTTGTCACTTTATATGCCAGTAAGATTACACCCTAACAAATGTGATCCAATATGGATCAAATTTGGCTAATTGACTTCTATTCCTCACATTTCATGAGCTGTCCTCTGAAGTACACTTATTTTCTGGTTTGTTTTTTTCTATGTTTTTAGTATCTTAGTGCAATAACTTGAACAAATATGTCATCAGTCTAGATGTTATTTGTTATGTTAATCCGTTGATAACTCAATACTTACTGATGATCGAGTATATTATACTTAATTCCCTTTAATTAAATTATTTGAACCATTCTGATGTAAACTTTTCATCGGAGAAACCATTCCGTAATAAAAAGGTTAATTGTGCTATATTACATTAACCCTTTGAACCCATAACACTGATATTTTGGTGTGAACAAACGGTGTCTATATTCAGTAACACCAATATTTTGGTGTAGCGACAACATGAGTCGATAGCAAATTTATATACAGTATAGCAAGCATCAGACCCACTGATATATATTTAAATGGTCCCACATATGTCAGCGGTGCCCAGGGTGTGTATGGAATAGTTGACCGCTAGTATCCGGTAGAAATATATGCGCATGTGCATATAATCAACAAATAACATATCATATTTTAAGTGAACTATGGCGCTATATTTTGTACGACATATAGTTGCATGTTGCACATAATTTAGACAAATATTTTCAGTTTAAATTAATCTCGCATAAATTAATCAGTGTTCTGCCACATATGGGGAAGGGTCTATCGCATACAAAGTTGATTTAGCGGGATATATCTTCCCAGTCAATTCCGGGTAGTTGCCATCAGGGTGTTGATTGCTGTGGGGTGTGAGGGTTCAAAGGCAGGATTTCCGCTCGGCTCTAAATGTTGGGTCCATATGACCTATGATAGGATGGGGACCATGTGCTATGCAAATTTTGAAATTTTGTATCTGAAAACTCCCCCATTTCCTTGCACCTGAGAATATATACACAAGTGTCTAGAGAAGTATATTCACTGGATTTTATATTAACAAATTGAAATAATTGAATCCTGTAAGGTCCGCCAAAATTGCTTATCTATATATATATTTTGAGACTTCCGTGTGTATATCCTTTATAGACTCGAAAATGGCTCAGTCCGGCCGCCAGGTCACGGATGCGTGTTTTGGCGTATAAAGTTTTTTTCTTTGCGGATTTTGTAAATTCAGGTATCCGACATCAAGATTTTATCGGCTGGCCATCTGTCAGCCTTGAGCAATTTTTTTTATAGTGCCCTAAAAAGTATACCCCCCCCCCATTTTTTCCCAGACGTAAAACCAGTTACTTGGAATTTGTTGCAAATTCACATGACTAATCTAGTAAAATGTATATATTTTCATGAAGCTAAGACATAATGACACTATTTTGGGCCAAAATTGAAACTCACCACCCAAGATGGCAACCAAAATGGTCACCGGAAGTTGAAAATATGACATTTTTTCACAAATATCTTCTAGATCAGTTCATGCTGTTTGGAACTGGTTGAGTAATATGACTTTATTTTGTATTTTATATATTAACTGACCATTGGAGCAATTAAATATGCAATTATTGGGGTCCTATCCACTTGTGATCCCTCAAAAATTCGATTTTACAGAACGCGGTATAAAATTTCACAAAAAATCATAACTGGGATTCTAGTCATATTTCAAAAAGAAATGAACAGAAGGTTGCAATTAAGTGAGGCATACTATTACCTATGAATATTCCAACTAAGTGAAACAAAAATTCTTACTTTGGCTCAAAATGGCTGCCAAAATGGCCGCCAAAATATGGAAATGGTAAATATTGCCCTAGGGTGTCCTGCAATCGCTTACAAGTTGTGGTTGATGTACAAAATTGGCTATTATGCCTTCTATACATTGAATACTAACATGTTTGCTGCACCATGGTTAATTGTTACTGTTGTCATCACTGACATAGAACAAGCAAGCGGGTGCCAAAAAGTAAATGTTTAACTTAATTGAAGGCCCAATATTTCCTGCCTAATCCTTGACATTTTTGTTATCAATTCATAGATAGTTCTGATATATATTACTGTTGAGTCCACCCACAAATTTCCATTTTAAAAGATTTTTAGAATAAAACCATGCGTTGATCGTGCTGATCATGCCAACATTGGATAATGTCTCGATTATTTATTGTATAACTGTGGTTTTATGACTTGACACCCTTACTGTGTTAATTATTCTAGTTTTAAATTCAGGTTTAATTGGCATTTTGTATCAATTGGTCCCACTATTCCAATGCATTCACTGTAGAAGCTAACAGCAATTTACGGCACCGACCCTCTCAAGCGATAAATGCTTGATTACACACAACGGCATGAGTGTCTCATCCCGTTTACAATATCACTGGTAGTATGAAGTCGGTTGTTTGATGTTTGCTGCGTGTGTGATATTTTGCGGACAGACCAATCATTGAATACACAAAATCAGTTTCAACCTTTGAAGTGGTGTATCTTTGACATTGGTGCAGGTGGTGATTGGAAAATCAAAGACAACCGGACCCATTCAAAACAACTTTAATTCATGCAACCCCCATTTTTTTTTACTTAGTTTTTTTTCTTATTTTATATTGCACCGAAACTGGGTCCGTTTTATGGAGCCCTTGCCGCCCTAGCGGAAACCCTGAAAGGGTTCATTCCTCTCATTTGTCAATTATATTTTAGCTGCCAGAACCAACTGCAATATTTCGAAACTCTCTTTTTTCTAGTTGTGTGTTGCTCAGGAGCTAATTAAGTATAGGATAATGGCTGAAAACTGTACATTATTTCAGGGAATGGATCGATTGAGGCTGTAGGCCGAGATCGTTCCATTCGCTGAAATAATGTACAGTTTGAAGCTATTATCTGACTAAAAACATGGCCAAGTCCATTTGTTTGATGTGTCAACTCTTATCAGAATGGATTAACCTGAAATTGGGTCAAGACACCTGAGTTGTACCGTGTGTTGGGCCCAATCCAATCGCTCATTGGCTGCACGGATGGCATGACATCTTAACCCATTGTCAACTTAATGGACAGGCAGTACCCCATTGCGTTTCTGACCTTTGAATGAACACGACACACCAACAATGAGCTCCTTCTGCGATAAATTTATGAATATCATCGGAAGTTTTGCCCTAACATGTCGGCATTTTTGTATTAGATTATTTATGTGGCATATTTCGGAGAACTTATACATTGAATGGCAAATTGGTGCGAGCGGAATGCATAATTGGAGATTTGGCGATCTTGTAGTTTGAGATTGTGGGTAATACTGAAGATCGAAGGACTACATTTACATGTAAATTACTGTATAATTGTTTAGTTTTTATCGTGAAGGGTGCTACTACATGCCACCCAGGAACGGAAATAGATTCGAGAAATTTTAACAGTTGAGAATTCAATGACTAATCGTGAAACGACATTCCTGGAATTTGAAGTTATACACACTCCCCTCACTCCAACCTGAGTGACGGGGCTCTATATATATAGGTCTATCCCTAATTCTGTCATATTCTAGCAATCAATATTAAAGAGCCGTATTATACATGAAAACCATTGTCTACAGATAGCCACATGCATACATTATGGTATCGTACATGCAAGTCATATAAAATGAAATCGTCCACAGTAAAATAACCGTTCATTAAGTTGGATATTGAGCGTTCGTTATTAAAATAATGGATCATGTTTGTAAAATAATGTATGATCTCGACAATAACCATCCATTATCCTATAAACTGGACTCGATGAACGAAGGAGTGACATCATAGCCATGTTTTAAAACAACAGAAATCGTTCCATGCACTTCACCTAACTTAATCTTTCAGCCCATATTAAGATTGAAATAGGGAGTTCCATTTTAAATTTAACTGTCAATTACAGGGGGAACAAGGAGAACTAAAACACATAATCAACACTGAACTCGGCAAATATGAAAAGGACCAAGTTAGTTCATCAGATAGTATTACCAAAAAGAAAACTGAGGTAGGTAAAATAAATGATGATTTAATTATCAAGCTGAGTAAGAAAGTTGAGAGGCAAGTCTTCTTAAAAGTTTGTAACCAGAAATAATTACCTAGCTAAATTTTGAACAACATGTTGTCTTTAATGGTTTTCTTTGGTTGCTTTTTTTGTTGTAAACTTGGCAAATTCAATACTCTTGTTTCCAAGAAGCCAACACTCCAAAAAAGTGATGGGCATCCATTTTATTTTTATAAAACAAAAGATTTAGCTGTATTTTCCAGTTTAGTCATTAAAATACAGTGTTCTCTCACAGGATGCTATTACCCAGATGCACCCAAGCTGGAAGGATATGGCAATGCAGAATATGGTGATGAGAAAGGTATGTAAATTGACTCAAATAGGTCATAACATGGTTCAGCAAAGAGTCATCAACATCATGCAAAGTTCCAGTATTTATAACACGACTTTCATTCTTTGAATCCATTTATTGATAAATTATGTGAGGCCAGATTTATACAGTTGGACATGTATTTGTAGTTACATCATTTGAGAATTGACTGCGTGTGTAATAACATTTTCCATAAGAATGAGCCATTTATTATACTTCCATATTTTAATATGGAAGTATATTGTTATTCAATTTTTTGTTTTTCCTATTATTATTTATTATTACTTGTGCCAGTCCATGCTGGACGCAAGTAATGTTTTTGGTTCGGATCTTTGTCTGTCTGTCTGTCCTTCCGCGAACATGTTACGTCATACCGGAAATACATAGGCCTACTGTAAATAATGGACACGCAAAAATATGAAATGGTTGCATCAATTGTAATTTAAATCCAGATATATAGTTAATTTGCATCGTCATCTTGTTTTATTTTGGTAATAAATCGTTCATAAATTAACAATTTTGAATGAATTCTTTCTGGAAACCGATCAAGACGCCATGACGTCACGACACACATCAGGCGTCACGAGCTACATGGGCGCGCAAAACACTAGACATGATTGCGTCGATGTCCAGACAGCTGCGACTCGTATTACACGGACTGGCTAAACCATTCCATCTGCCAACAACTTCGTGTTGTATTATTATAAATATATATATATACTGCTTGAAAACAAAGTGGGCAATAGTACTGCCCATTTGAAGCCTATTTTATGTAACTTGAAACTCGAGGAAATGAGTTGAGATCAAGTCTAAAAGATGCGTACGGAATCGTTTTTTTATTCCGCAGAGATAGTGAGGTGCGAACATATTTCTAGAAAGTTAAAAACATTTTCGAAAGATCCTGGTGCATATAAATCATGTCCGGCGAAACAGTCGAGCGTATGGTTGAATAGCGGTGTACCTGTCATACACCCAAGAGTGGTGTACACCGGTCTATACCGCTATTTAGCTATACATGCATGGTCCTGGCGCGATAAAGAGTGGTCTTTCGTTATCACCCGTACTGCACGATCTTTAGTGTCCGGCTATAAAGAGCGGTATAGCCCTCATCGCTAAAGAGCGGTATACCGTTCTGTATCCCTCAGTGCTAAAGAGGGGTATATCACTCTTTAGCCACTCCGTTTATTTAATTGTGTCGGTATTTGTAATTTACTTTGATGGTTTTTGCCACTAGAGTGCAATGGCATACATACTTGATGTCATTCTAGTCAAAATAGTAATTTAACCCAGTTGGTATATATAATATGGCATCATCGGCAACCAATCGTGTTCACTGCCTTTATATGAACGATGTCTATATTGTTCTATAAATATGTCAAACATCTCGTACATATTACTAAGACTAGCATTAGTGTAATAGATCAACTTGAAATAACAGAGATATTCTGTCCGTACACATAACTATTTCAGCGATGGATGAACTGAGATTTGATATCTAGAATTTTGTTATCGATCTCTCTCAAACGAGGGGCCAGCACCCGTGGTTCAAACTGTTGTTGGTAAGACACCGCAACACATGCCAAATGTATGATGGGCGCAAGTATAGGCAGCTCCAGTGAGTGCATTCTAGTTCTTAATATATTTTGTAACCCTTATATCTCAGAAAGTTTAAAAGGTAGAACATTGAAATTTGGTAGGTATATGCACCTTGCCAGGCTACATGGAATCGAAGCATTTAGGTTTATGTCCTAACTTGCTTTCCAGAGTTATGCCCTTACATTTTTTTTTTGGAAAAAGTTTGTGGCCAGATCTTCTATAAGAAGCCAAGCAGCTAAATTAGGTTCTCGTAATCGTGTTAACTAACGAAAGGGCACGAATCGGGGAAACTTTCACCAAGGTCCGAACACAATTTGTTGACCTGGGGAGGGGTGCAAAATTTGTCAATTTTTTTCTTGTTACCGATTCCAGCCATTTTCGCTGTCATGTATCTATATGACAGACTGATGGTACTCGTGAAAGAATTTTGTAAATCGGTTGAGAAATGGCCAAGTTATAACACATTGAAAAATGTACTAATAAAGTCTGTGTGTAGAAAGTGCTTGTGCCCAGATTTTATCCTAGACGAAGTGCAACAGTTGGATTTGGTCTATGTGAGCGTCTTAACCCTTATTCCAACGTATCGTCTTTTGACGTCTTTTGTTGTAGCGTCCGTATCGTCTTTTGACGTCTTTTGTTGTAGCGTCCGTATCGTCTTTTGACGTCTTTAATTTTTGCATTTTCAACACTCGGATTTGAGACTCGAATAAAGAGTAATAATGACGATTTACATTGATTGTGTTTTGTTCTGCTGATGGTTAAGATCATGAAGGGCACATATTAAATCCTTTCTTCCTTTGCTAGGCTTTAGATTTGCAAAATGTTTACTTAGAATGCTGTTTTGGCCGACAAAATGAAAACAAACGAAATAGAAACACGTGGTTTCGACGAAAACGAAAGTTGTTGTCAGAGACGCTTCCTTGTTGATTGCGTTATGCGTGGCCGCGAGGGTAATCTATGTAAAATATGACAACTTGAACTTGATATTTATATTGGATTATGTATTATTTCTTAAGTGGTGATTTTATATTTCCAAATAGTGCAATATGAACATTTTCCCCAGCCGTAATTAAATCGGCCACAGCTAAGCAAAATCTCAGCGTGACAGTTGCGGAACTGGCCATTGGGATGTTTTTCCTGTCGAGTTCCATTATGATTGTCACTTCATCCGTGAACGTGAAAAAAGATTTTTATAATAATATTTTTTTTTAATGGACTAACATCATAACGAAGGCACGTATTTCCAACTTGCCTTCCTAAATATTAAATGTTGACATAGAGTATGTTCTCAGTCTCGTATTGGCTGACAAAATGAAAACAAACGAAACAGAAACACGTGGTTCACTGGTAGCGAATTTTCGACGAAGACGAAATTTGATCAATATTTAATGTAGGTGAACTTCTCCACAAACCAAATGTTGTGAAACATATTCATTAAGTGTCACAATTGTTGTTTAATTTGAGAACTCGAACATTGCAATTCCAAATTGATGACTCAAAGTGGATCTTTCTGCATTTATTGCACAAATTTACTCTGCGAAATCATGTTATGTCGGAGCATCGGAATATTATTTCCGGTTGTAATGTAACTACGGACGCGGCCGTTGTTGTGCTATCGGCGGGATTCTAAACACATAATTAAAACTTTTTTATATATATTATCTACAAATTTAGTATAATAAATTGATGAGATATTACTTTTATATATCCATCTGTTCAAGATTTCAAATATACCGCGCAAAAGACCATGGACCCTGATCGATCGAGAAAGAAATCAATAAAAAAAAATATCTCCTGGTTTGACATCAAGTCAGCCCAATGCGGGTGCTTCTAAATAAAGGCGAGTTTACAGTTGACATGCAGATATCTCAAATTCATCTCGGGAAGCTTCTTTGCGTGTATGCATATCTAATTACCGACTATAAAGTAATAATGTACTTATATCAACACAATTTCGATAAAACAAAGAATATCCCAAGCGACACATTCGAGCACCTGCTGGCGACGTCTTACTAAGTTAGCCCACAGCCATTTCGAACAATTCGCTCTGGTTTTCTGTCATCTAATTAGCATCAATGGGGAAACTCCACCCCTAAACTTGAGCCAATGAAATCAGTTCAAACTTCTAATCATTGATGTCATTGGTTGTCAATGAAAACATTCTTAGAATCAACAAAAAGTGACCTTTGAACATGTGGTTTTTGCACGAAAATTTACAAACTTTCACAAAGCAACGTGACGTAATTGCTAATAATTTGCGCTTTTATCGGAAGTCTTTTTACGACTTTGTCAAATCATGGTTTATATGATTAATGTACATCATATATAAAGACTTTTGGTTTAATTATTTTATTTATAATACGCTTTTTTGTTTTCAAAAATCATGAATTATTTTTTTTCAATCAGGACACGAATCCGTGGGTAAACAAACTTAAAGGACACACTCGCATAGGCATACCGTAAATTTGCATAAAATGTCATTTTTGACTCACATTTGTGATAAAATGAAGATAAACGGTTGTTTATATGCACATATTTAGTTCGTCTATTGGTTTATGTTTCCATTATCGTATTCACAGATGACACTTAACTTAAGTCTTAAGTGAAAGCATGCTTGTTGTTGCATATCGGATGATACACATGGCACATTTACCTGTGGCCAGTGTGGGGAAACACCCAATGATGTTATAACGTCAAATTCCTGTTGGCTAACGTAATTACCTTCATACCTGTTGATGTTGGCTATATGACGTGGTTTAACTACATGTGCTGTTGGGAAAAGGGTTAAACGTAGACAGAAGACGAAACCAGGAAATTTTGACAAAGGTCCGCTCAAATATTTTCGGACTAGGGGAGGGGCAAAATTTGTCTTCTTTTTTTTGTCGCCGATTTGAACCAAAATGGTTGTGAAGTATCTATAAGATGTACTGAGTGTCATTATGAGTGAATTTTATGAATTGGTTGACAAATGTAGAAATTGTAGTCCCTTCCTTTTATCAAGTTTACAGAAAATGCACTATTAATTTAAATTCCTTCAATCAATCATCACGTGTTTGGTGTCATTCGATGGGTAATTTCTTGTACTTCTAAACGATTGCCCACTTGCCGTATTATGTCGATGGAGGTCAGAGATATTCGAAAAGTATGTACTGAACAACATACATATTGGCCTACATAGTAGAATATTGCCACAGTACCTTACCAGAACCCTGCTATATATTAAAGGGGCATCAAATACGAACACAATGACCCAAAAATTAGCTCGATATCTCGAAAATTGGCCGAGATATTGCGACTTTTCTACCCGCGTCAAAAAATTTCAAGGCATGGGTGGGGGTCACACCAGAACGTTCCAACTGAACACAGAAATGTCAATAAACCATACTATCGACATTCCAATCAATTCCGCGCGATTCCCTTATTATACTTCCATATTTTAGTATGGAAGTATATTGTTATTCAATTTTTTATTTTTCCTATTATTATTTATTATTCTTTATATATTTTGTAACCCTTATATCTCAGAAAGTTTAAAAGGTAGAACATTGAAATTTGGTAGGTATATGCACCTTGCCAGGCTACATGGAATCGAAGCATTTAGGTTTATGTCCTAACTTGCTTTCCAGAGTTATGCCCCTTACAATTTTTTTTTGGAAAAAGTTTGTGGCCAGATCTTCTCCTATAAGAAGCCAAGCAGCTGAATTAGGTTCTCGTAATCGTGTTAACTACCGAAAGGGCACGAATCGGGGAAACTTTCACCAAGGTCCGAACACAATTTGTTGACCTGGGGAGGGGTGCAAAATTTGTCAATTTTTTTCTTGTTACCGATTCCAGCCATTTTCGCTGTCGTGTATCTATACGACGGACTGATGGTACTCGTGAAAGAATTTTGTAAATCGGTTGAGAAATGGCCAAGTTATAACACATTGAAAAATGTACTAATAAAGTCTGTGTGTAGAAAGTGCTTGTGCCCAGATCTTCTCCTAGACGAAGCGCAACAGTTGGATTTGGTCTATGTGAGCATTTAAACATAGACAGAAGACGAAACCAAGAACTGCCAATGTCAAAAATTACACCAATGACAACTGGCGATATATTTCAACATCCATTCCTGTTCGGCGCACCGCGTTAATTGTTATGTTGGCTAATGGGTAATCACTCAAAACAATGTCGGCTGTCTGTCTTGTCAACCGGCCGTGATTCTGCTGTTTTATCACGATGCGGTTTAAAAATGACATATTTTGAGTCCAAAAACGGTCAAAATTCATTAGTTTTATAATTGTAGTTACGTTTTGTTTTCACTTTTTTTAAAACGCCCATTTTTTACAAAAAAAATTCTCTACTTTGATATTTGAAAATCAACGAAACTGTTGTGTCAGCCGTATAATGTAATAACAGTTCTACGCATGGCCCAAGTTTTCGTAAAACACAATACATCCTATGTGTGGACTTTCGCTTGCAGCTCTCAATTAATCAAAACTAGTTTATATCTGTTCACGTTCCCGTAAACCATTTTTAGATATTATATTTTTTAATTGAATGAATGGGAGTCAGCGTGTCCCGTCCCATTCCCCAACCTTGCCGCCCCTAAGTCGCTCATTTTGGTATCATAATTTCGTAACGTGACTATCTGCGGTTTGGTATTGGTTTACCATCTGACATATAGCATACGTTTGTTGAATTCAGATCTGACCATTTAAAAACTGTCTCTTTATCATCTGCGTCACGAGTGAAAATGTATGACTTTATTGTCCGATTGTTAAGACCGCTGATTGCATATTTCGCATTAATTGGACGAGACGTAATGTAAAGTCTTATAAATTACGAATAGGCGACAACGTCTTCGTACGTTCGTCCGCTAATCGGAAAATATACCCAAAAATGCCTTAAAGCGCCGACTAATTCACCACCTGGTGTATTCAAGAATATGAATCACACCAAAATTAAGCGAATTGTATATGGAATGTGTAGGTATAAGCTGCCATGTATATATCATTCCCAGAATGCTACCATATCATGACAATCTATTAGTTATAATAAAACACCTCAAACTGTTGGGAACATCGCGATATAGGCAAGCAAGCAAAGAGAGTTTAATGTCATCATACGCTATTTGGCTGTTACGAAATGGGTGATTGTTGATCGCTTCTCGGCCTTTTGGCTCGAGCCCGTGCTGTGAGATACGTCCCCGACGATGGTCACCACATCGGACGGGACTTCCACGGTGTGGGTTCGCAGCCTGAGGAGGACGAGTGGTCCTGACTGACTGACGGACTTCCGCTTCTAGCGGGGACTGACCCCGACAGGCAATTTGACCATCTCGTAAGGGTGGGTCACCTCTTTCGGGGTGCTCCAGCCGATAAGAGTGGTCCGCAATAGCCCCGGGCCAAAAAAAAAATATATAATAATAATTACATTGAACCACATATATAATTATGTTTGTGTGTGAATAACGATTGTTAACTTGGTATTATGAACTTATGCATGTCTGTGAAGACTTGCAATAACATATTGAATGGTAAAATGCGCGCATTCATATCAGTATATTCACAAGAATATCCGACAATTTTACAAGCTCGACATGCTATATTTGTTTTGGTCTTACTACCATTTCAACACATCGGCTATTTATCATTTTGCTGGTGAGAAGGCGTATGTTCACTTTGGTGCTATTTATGTGCACAGAAAAGGCACCATTACTCGGGAAAGCAACATACTGAAATTTCATGCATATAGATGTACGCGAATCATGTTACGTTCTCACACAATGCAGTTATCCCAAATCCGTGCTCTTTAAAATAGAATTGGCTGCATGGCTGGCCTACTTCTGATGGCACAGTGTGTTACGCATCTGTCCGACTAAGTCACTTTGAACCCAAAATGTATACAAAATTCATACAAGCTGTGGAAAGGTTCGCGATCTTGGACAGTCGGCACAATCGGTATAAACGTTTGTAATGACAGCATTACCAGTTTATGCTATATGGATATGTTTCTGAATTATATTTAATGCTTGATTCCTGATACACATATATAGTGACACTTCAGTGATCTTTCTAGAACGTTCCCGAGCATGATAGAACTTCAAATAAAACATATTCGCCTTTGTCCCATTCTGGTGATTTGGGCTCGTTTTTAATATGTTACTAAATTTATAATAAGACGTAATCAAGACATGTGTTATCAGTTGTATGAGTGATTGCCATTCGCGCATAATTATTTCATAGATAAATATATCCGCTGCACATAGAAATAACCGTCACTGATATTACTGGCCGTTGAAATCACTGACCCGACAAACTGATAAACCAACACTTGGCAAATTACAGATCGGCATTGATTCAAAACTTCGCACTTCAGTGTTGGACAGACAATAACTATGCGTATCTTTCAAGAGAATATAACATTCAATTGCAGATATACTTTTTAACATCTCAAGTCTTTTAGTTGGAATATAGGTACAAGAGATAGACACATGCGTGTATAGGGAACCCACGCATGTTCTTTATTCCCGATGCCAATTAAATATATATATTGTACACATGTGTGTATTTATACTAATAAAACCCAATTGTGTGTGTTCATTTGTTTGTCGGTCTGACCTACTATTGGCGACCAACCGGTTGGATCATGACAAACGAAAATTGGTACACATGGTAAATTGTCACGTGGAGTGTCATGGGATAGGTACAGCTGACATCATGTGATTTAAATTGGAGTTCATGAATTATTTAATAACATCTTTACATCTATATCTTTATTTGCGAATGTCTGTCTGTCTGCCTGTCTGCCTATGTTTTATAAAAAATGACAGGGGACCATCTAGTAGGGGTCTATACTAGGGGTATCTTTTTATATAATGGTGGGGGTTAGAATTTTCTAAAGTGACGCCGTTGTTGTCAGGGGCAGGAAATATGGAGAGGCAGATTTTTTGTCGCCGATTACCACAAAACTTACATATAATCACCCCCATAATATGAAGAATCTAAAGGTGTGGTTTAAATATCTCAAAATTGTCGTCGTTCGAGTCAGGGATGCACAGAAGGGGGAGGGGCACCAAAATTGATAAACTAATTTTAGCGCCGATTTCCACCAAATTGATATACATGTATATTCTTCTTCATGAAATCTAGTTGTGCGATTTGAAGAGCCCAACTTGGTGTCGTTTTGATGAGAAATTGGGGTGGGCACTAAATTTGAGAAGAATGGTCGTAGATTGCCACCACAATTATACAAAATCATCCCCATAGTATGAGAAGTCTAATTGTGTGGCTTAATTTTTTTTCAAAAGTTGCCTCATATGCGCCAGTGTGCACTGATGTGGAGAGGGGCACCAACATTGATACACAATATTTTTAGCCCCAATTTCTACCAAATTGATACACGTTCTTATCCATGATATGAGAACTCTAATCGTGTGCTTCAAAGATATCATATTGATGAGAGATTGTGGGGAGGGGTCAAAACCAAATTTGATCATTTGTTTAGACGCCGATTAGCACCAAACTTATAAATAATCATCTTCATAATATCAGGAATGTAATTGTGCGGTTTAAGAATGTCACAAGTGGGTCATTCGACTCAGTGGTGTCTAGAGGTGAGAGGGACACACACAAATGGTGTGCATTATTTTTTTCAAAAGTAGCCTCATTCGTCGTTTTTTTATTTTTGCGAAATAATGTGTTTATGATGTTCATGTATCATAATATAAGGTCTGATGTATACATGGTTGTAACTAAATAAATACTTCAATAGTTGTGGAACGGAACAATCGAGATAAACAAAATTACAATCGAAAAGGTGAGCCACTACTTATATTCCATGAATTTTTAAAGTTATAGATATAGTTAGAATTATGGTGGTTATGGTTACGGCTAGAGCAAGGTTATGCTTGTAGAAAACACTTAGCCCTGAATCATGCTACGGGTTGCCGATAGGTATGGTTATGGTTAAGGTTTGGGTTATGGGAAGGATAATGATTGAGGAGGGGTGTGGGTTAGAATATATGTTAATTATATGGAAGTATCAAACTTCCAATTGGAAGTTTAAAATTTCTAGTTGCTCTTGCTTTGTAAACATGTCCTGTCTTAAAACATGTAAATCACAACATGTGAACTGGGCCTGTTAAGTTCTAAGTTCTGAACACCTCAAAATTTCTTTCAAACTCAACATTTTTCTAACTTGGAATGGCTGCCCCAGGTTGGGGGTTTTTGTTATGCAATTCTTTTGTTGAATTGATCTAATTGTGAAACAAAATTATCCATGCTCATGCCATATGGTGTTTGAGGAACAAATGAAATATAACATTGCATGCCTTCATTCTGTTCAGAATATATATCTGCATGAAAACCGCCCTCTCAATTTGTTTCGGCAATACTGAAGCGATTTTCTGAAGCAAAAGGGGCTACAGCAGTTCATTGTCATAGCAATTTAAATAAAACCCAGTTAACAATATCAACAGCCAATAATATATAGTGTTATACTGTTAAATAGTTCCAACATAACTTAAAATTGAATAATAAACAGTGGAGGAGCTTACCGTTGCTAAGAGACAAGGCATCTGCAGAAATAGTTTAATTAGTTTATCAGTGCTTAATTGTCCTTATGCTGTAATACATCGAAGATCATACATTCTTTTTGCCTTTAATTGTGAAATTTATGACAAGTATCATTCAAAATGAAAAACTGTTATAATCATGGATGAATATCGAATATATATAGCGCAAATAGATATTTCAGTACCATCTGATTTGACAACGATCAAGTTGTTTGAATACAGACAATTTAACACTGAAAGTGCAGATATCAAAATTAGGAGGAACAAAGAATTTTCATTGAAACTTATTGGAATGGTCGGTCCCGATTAGAGTTTAATCCCGGGAACGGGAATTTCACGGTTCCCGGGTCCCATACTCATTCCCGTTTCCCGGGAATATGATTTGTAGGAACCGGGAATAGGGTGCCTAATTGTTAACACTTGGTATAGCACCAACGGCACATAATTTCATTTAAGTTGTCCACAACGGCGCACAGACTGCACAGTACACTATACATGTATATGTTATATATCTGCAGATTCTACATAAAGTGTGAGTAGAATTGACCACGCTATCGTCTAAGGGTTATGCAAGGACTTAAGGTTTGGTCTCGTGGCCTATGCAGCCATGACATCACGAAACGAGCTCACGAGTCACGACATAGTGGCATGCACATTTGTGGAATGAGACTTTTACAATGTATATCAAATTATTAATCGCGGCGATGTTGCTCAGGCTAATCTTAGTGACAAATGCACAGACTGTGCATGCAGTACGCCTAAGCAGTTGTTTGAATGGGCCGTCTGTTCTGTGAATAGACTGCGCTGCACATGCAGTTTCTGCTGATGTTGAATTCTAAATTCCGCGAGAGCAAATCGTTTCATGCAAGTTGTGAGTCTTGTGAATGTCAGTGTAGAGTCCAGTTAGAATATTATACATGTATATTTCAAGCTTCTGATGTAACGTAAGTTACGTAACATAGACCTAATGTATAGTACAATGGCTTCTAGACTGACATGTCACTGATGGACTTGGTGTTGCTCCGAATGTACTTTTCAAGAAAATGTCTGACTCCCAATAAAATAAAGAAACCAGGACACTAAATTGTATTGGAAATTAACACACAAATTTCATGGAGCTATATATGGACATTTCAAGCTTCTGATGTAACACAAGTTACGTAACATAGACCTACTGGAGTACTGTATAGTACAATGGCTTCTAGACTGACAAGTCACTGGTGGACTTGGTGTTGCTCCGAATGTACTTTTCAAGACTATGTCCGACTCCCAATAAAATAAAGAAATCAGGACACTAAATAGTATTGGAAATTAACACACAAATTTCATGGAGTTATATATGGACTGTTTCTTTTGTATTCTCTTGAGTTAACGTACAAAGTTAAGAGATGCCACAACATTTCATTTGAAGTTCGGGAAGTCAGAACGATGGTTTTATGTTTTCCAACTTGTGTTCTGTTACATTGTATACCATAATAGTGTGGTCGTCGGAGGGTTAGACCCAGAAGAAATTGGTAAAGAAGCGGTTTTGGTGTCATTCGACGCGGGAGAATCTGGTGTATAACATATCCAAAATCCGCTAAAATCCGCTTTGGGCAAAATTCAGGATACAAGATGGCGTCCAACATGGCTGCCGTTAGTCAAAAGATACTCTGACTGAGATTAATTCGATAATAGTGAGAACAAATGTTGTCATATGTATACAAATGTATACATTTTTGCAAAGGTAAAATATTGTGCCACCTGTTTATGGCAAAAATGGAACCCCTCGTCCCAGATGGCCGCCAAAATGGCGGCCTAAACTCGAACATTTGAAGTTTTTGCCTAATATCTTAAAGATCAATTCCTGTTGTTTGATAATGGTTCAGCCTGGCGACTTTGATTAGGCTTATTTATGTTAATTCAGCATTGGAGCAATGAAAGATACCATAAATGGGGTCCCAGACTCATCTACACCCTCAAAAATTCGATTTTACAGAACGCGGTATAAAATTCCACAAAACTCGCCATTGTGATTACAGTCATATATCAACAAGAAATGGACAGAACTGTACAATGTAAGTTGGGCATACCAATATCTATGAATACTCCAATTCAATTAAACCATAATTGGCGCTTTGTCTCAAAATGGCGGTCAAAATATGGAAAATGGCAGATATTGATCACAGTGTCATTCAATCCATTATAAGTAGTGGTTGATGAATAAAATTGACTAAATAAATACGAATGTATACCTCTTTATGACGCCATTATGCTAGCTCTATGTAAAAACTTAAAAATCAGTACCAAAAATGGCTGCCAAAATGGCCACCCGATGTGAAAAATACTATTTTCTATCACTTCTGTTTATCACTTGTTGCTGTCTGAACTGGGAAACAATGGGTATATTCTTTCAATGATCGTGTCAACTGATCATTACAGCAATGACATGTCTAATCGATTAGATCAGAGTTTACTCCAGTCCTTCACTAATAAGTTATAACGAATGCGGTATGAAATTTAACCAAAATCGACTTTGGGGTTCTGGTCACATTTGATATTTAGGGATGAGCAGATCTTGTCTATAAAATAATTGATCGTTTCTTTTATTTGTGAACATTCCATCTCAATAGACCAAAAGAAACAATAAATTTTATCTAATATGTCTTCCGAAACGAAAATGGTAGACTCTGCCCAGCTTATCATATAATGGAAGTTGTGAGTGGTGGATGCAGTTGATAGTTGGCTAATATACAAGTATGTGGCTCAAAACTATTTATTTTCAATCTTTTGGTGGCTTCCTGCGGGTTGACAAAATCTCGACGCATCAGTGCTATAATGTCGCAACTCCATTATGGCGGGAAATGAGTTGTTGATACCATTCGAATCGTGAGAAAAAATCCAATCCGATGGGCCAAACTGTCTTTGCATTTGGATGACAAATATTCGCACAAACCAGTGAAGCAAATGTCATATCTCCAGCGATCTTTACAATTATTCGTGCTATGAGGTCGTATGTCCAACAGCAGCCAATCGGACGCTTCAGGTTGTCCACGTGACATCTGTTTTGTGTTTGTGAATTCTAAAATGTGTGCTATATGGTAGTATCTCCATGTTAGTCACGTGATCATTTGGTGATTTAAATTTTGTGATTGTTCCACACATTTCTGTATGATGATGCACATGGGTGAATTTTCATAGTGTAGAATAGGCACTTTTTAGTTCATAGACACATGCGATTGCCACCATATTTAGCTTAATCTTCATTTATTAGCACAACTTCATTATAGCATGGAAACGAATCGTCGCTGGCATACGCAAAATGTCATATCTCCAAACAAGCTATTGCTTTTTAAAAGAAAACAGAAAGAGTAAACAGAAAACAACATGTGGTTCAATGAACAGCTAATATCAGTTTTCATTGGGATAAATACAACAATACGTCATGCTTTGTCAAAATTAGGAGAAATGTTGTCTAAAAACTTCAACCTTCATTTTCTCGGAAAGTTGAAAATGTGGGTTACATTATAGCACTGATGAGACGAAATATTAACTTTTCGGGCTCGGCCATCATTTTCAAGTTTCAAGCTGGAACTAAATGTAGCCCATGGATTCCCCATTTCGACATGTAAGAAAAGTAGTTTTACTCTGATCTCTTCCCAGATATCAACTCTCAGGTAAATGGTGATCTCTTATGTTTTAGAAAATACGTGTGCCAAATACATATATGTATGAAGAAACTATCCCCATACATTGTTTAGACATCGACTCCTTTTCAAACCTCGAAACCGTCCGTACAAACAATAAAAGTTAATAGAAAATGACGTTGGATGTAGGTTAGACCCCGAAGCCACGACAAATAGTTTTCATGGCTGGTTCAACCGATTTTCGTGGCTGGTTAGCTAGCTAAGCCGGCTCAGTCACGACGTTCGTGGCTGACGAAATATGGCGGCTCAGCCGGCTGAGATGTTATCATTCAGCGTATTTCCGTTTCCGAAATGTTCCTAATCCACTGTTATCGGTTAAGATGCCGTTTTTTTAGCGTAAACTTGTGGTGAACCCGTAGAATTCCAGACCACACGTAATATTTTGATGTTGGGCTTTTCCATTACGGCGAAATTCACGAAGGACTGGCATGGATATACTATGTAGTTTCCCATCTAATCGGTATAAGTAGTTACATTGGGACTTCTGTCGACTTCAGACTGCTATCATCACTGCCATCTTGCGATATATGCATGCATCATTGAATGATGAACCGGATAGTAATGATATATACTATTTCAAACTATTTTCAATTCTTATGTGTATATATTGACAAATGCCAGTGATGTCTGAGACTGGGTGTTGTCGATATAAACAATTTATATTTTAACCCTTTCAATACCGAATGGATGCGCCCATTCAGTTATATGAAAGCATGCATTGGGATAGTCTATTCCACATTAAGGGGCCAGGTGTTCTGATAATATAACAACCATGCGAGTATGCCAATATTAGGCAATGCGGTTTAGTTCTTTGCGATTCACAGTACAGTTGTGCTTGACATATAAGCCCATGCACATGGCTCAGCCATTTTACAATTCCGGCGGCGGAGATTTTTAAATGTGGCTGGCGTTAGAAATAATATGGCTGGCGGCGGCTTGTGGCCAATATGGCTGGCGGCGGCGGCGGCTTCGGGCTCTAATGTAGGTCTAGAGTACGTCGTCCGCATGAAATAGTTTTCGTGTAATTAATTTTCACATATTTCGTGCTCTGATGAGCATGGATGAACGCCTTATGTGGCAGTTTGATTGTCTAGCATCTGGAAAATAACATGTTCATTGTTCACATTTCTTAGACAAACATGTTGTTAACTCTTTCAACCCGGCAGCCCGCTAAAGCGGGCACAACGTAATTTACGTTCGTCCCGGCAGCCCGCTTTAGCGGGCAGAGCGAAATTGTCGGGAATAATACAATATTTCCAGAGATATACAAATTATTTTATTGGTTAGCGACTTGTATATCCTTTGGGTGATATTCGGCATCAAATCTAATTTATCTGTGCGCACGAATACCTAGCATGTGCGCGATTAAGAGACATTCCGGGCCTATAAATATAGACAGCAGCTGTATGACGTCACGATTACTATTTTGGGTTTTCCTAAAAATCGATGACGCAATACTACCGACAGGTGTGCATGATGTTTTGAGTCACGTTTCGATTTTGGTTTATTGTTTATCACAAAAACTTACCGATACAATTATTATTATTATGTTTATGAAATAAAGAAGATAATGTTGACCTTTGTACGATGTTTTATTTGTGGTATCCGTCTAATGTCTCCTATTTTCGACGCAATGTTACGGAAATCACAGTGCCGCGCTACTTTAATAATAATAGCTGCACGTGCATATTATAAACAGGAAATCGACATTCATAATCATTTTGGGAATCGAATCAGGACATTGGCAGTTGTTTTATTTGGAATGTTACTCATAATTCCTCAGCATACGGACAAGTAAATCCCTGGGTCTAAAATTGCTAGATGTGGGAGTATATGTCCGTTTCGATCAAATAGCGTCTTTCTGACATACTAACTTGGTTAGTACTGGTCTGCTCGTGCCTTTGATAATGCAATTATGTTCAATGAACCGGTTGGTAAAACATTTGAAACCATGCACGGTGGCATCACAACCAAGTGTATACACCACACTTGCAAAGAATGACACATACATGTATGTATTTGTGGAAAACATTGATATGCTAAGTTGATATCCCAGATACAGGTGATACATGCCCCTATAGCATATGTTGGGATTCAATGTCCCTTCTCGGTTCTCACCTGCACACACCTGATATATCATTTAGATGTGACGCCCCCAATTGGTATATAACACAAATTGAAGGTCACCTGTTAACGATCATAAAACATTCAGTTTGCCATACCCGACATCACTCTAAAGGTAGTGTTGCAGCAATATATCAGGGACACATAATTTTTCTTAGGCAAGCTGATAATCCAGGGTTCTGGGACATCTATATCTGTATATTCAGGGATGAAAGAGTTAATCACCATGTTCATGTGGCATTTCTATCCAATGACAACCTTGAAATACCAGTTCATCAAGCTAAATGGTTGATACCTTTACGCATACGGGTCAGATCCAGCACATTGTATCTACATATCATTGATGAAATTCACTAAATGTGTAGAAGATATCGGTGCGTCTATATATTTACTAGAAGGTTTCTATCCACATGTATATACCCACAATCGCATGGCACGGAATTGTCACATGGAGTGTGAAGGGTATACAATGTACGTGCGAATTTTCATTTTTCCTCTTGATATTGAAGAAAATAATTTTACTTTGAAACTCCCCAGCTCCGATAACCATCTTGCCCACCAATTAAGTAAACCCCAGATTATTCGCTTTTCCCTCCTGTCCTTTTCACTTTCGCCATCACTGGAACACCCATTATAGCCTGATGCTTCCGGACTAGACCACCGATGCCCATATATTTGATGTTCCGAATAGTCGTTATAAGTAGAAATATTGACACTGTGTTTTCAAATAATCCAGATTCGTAGCAATTTAATTTCTTTTTAATTAATTTCCAGATAGTCCCTCGTAATAAGTGGACATCGTGTTGGATCCTGCAGTAAATACTGCTTAGTTGGAACATTACGGGCTGAACTGATTGTGGTAGTAGATTATTGGCAACATGTTTAATAGGTCTGTCATTGTTAGTTCACAACCGAAGTGTTGTTTCGGCTGTCCTCTGAGCAGAACTTAAATTTCGACAATTTTCGGTGGCCATTTTGGTAGCCATCTTAGCATTTTGAATCGTGATTGGCTACTCATACCCACAAAAACATTGATTTCAATCAATGATGTGTATTGGTGCCGAATTGGCGTTTTGTCGAATGGGTTTTCGTGAATAACTACATATTTTCCATTTTCATTATTATTGGCGACCAAGTTGGACGCCATCTTGAATTCTGTATTTTCCCCAAAGCGGATTTTAGCGGATTTTGGATATATTATACATGAGATTCTCCCGCGTCGAATGACAACAAAACCGCTTCTTTACCAATTCCTTCTGGGTCTAACCCTTTGACGACCATTCTAAATATCTGCCATTTTCCATATTTTGACCGCCATTTTGGCAGCCATTTTAAGACAAAGCGCCAATTTGGGTTTCATTGAATTGGATTATTTATAGATAATGGTATGCCCAACTTACATTGTACAGTTCTGTCCATTTCTTGTTGATATATGACTGGAATCCCAATGGCGATTTTTGTGGAATTTTATACCGCGTTCTGTAAAATCAAATTTTTGAGGGTGTAGATGAGTCTGGGACCCCATTTATGGTATCTTTCATTGCTCCAATGCTGAATTAACATGAAAATGACTAATCGATGTCGCCAGTCTGAACTATTATCAAACAACAGGAATTGATCTTTAAGATATTAGGCAAAAACTTCAAATTTTCGAGTTTAGGCCGCCATTTTGGCAGCCATCTTGGGCGAGGGGTTCCATTTTTTCTATAGATATGTGGCATAATACTTTACCTTCGCAAAAATGTATACATTTGTATAAATATGGCAACATTTGTTCTCATTATGTCGAATTAATCTCAGTCAGATTCTCTTTTGACTAAAGGCGGCCATGTTGGACGCCATCTTGGATCCTGGATTTTGCCCAAAGCGGATTTTAGCGGATTTTGGATATGTTGTAGCAGAGATTGTCCCGCGTTGAATGACACCGAGATCGCTTCTTTACCAATTTCTTCTGGGTCAACCCCTTTTTTTTGCGTACCACGACCACACTATAATGTGGCCCAAGGAGGTCAAATATAACAATTTGGAACATCCTTTAGTTAATCAAAATTATCATTATTATGATCCCTGTCACCTAAACTAGCCAAATTGTGCATAACCTGTGTTGTACAACTTGTGCATACATTTTCCGGGAACGTTCCCGGTTCCCGGTTCTGAAGGGGTTTCATTCCCGGTTCCTGTGTTTTCTATTCCCGGGCATACATGTATATTAAACTCTAGTCCCGATAAGCGAGAACCGGCAATCAAAACTTTAACGTTCATATTGATTTTTAATATCGTGGTATTTTAATATTCATTTAAGAAGAATTGACTCAAATATCAACTGAATAATAATGAGTGGGCCATGACAAGCTTTGCTTTGAAGATGCAATTGATCTCTCAGGCGAATGACTTCCGCAGCATATCTCTGGTTGAATGCTCTTCAAGTTGTGTTTTGTCACTTGTATGCACTCTAATCGTTTTTGCACATGTTGTAGTCTGGGAGCTAATAGGGGTACCCTTGCACCCCCCCCCCCCCCCCCCCCCCCCCCCCCCCTGGGACTTAACTTTACCCAACTCATAATCTACCATTTTCCATATTTTGGCGGCCATTTTGAGCCAAAGTAACAATTTTGGTTCCAATGAGTTGGAATATTCATAGGTAATGATATACCTCACATATATTACAAAGTTCTGTTCATTTCTTGTTGAAATAGAAACAAGAATCCCAATTGTGATTTTTTTTTTTGTGCAATTTTATACCGCATTCTGTAAAATCGAATTTTTGAGGAATCGGAAGTGTCTAGGACCCCAATAATTGAACATTTCATTGCTCCAATGATCAATTAATATATAAAATATGCTCTTCAAGTTGTGTTTTGTCACTTGTATGCACTCTAATCGTTTCTGCGCATGTTGGCGATAGTCCAGGAGCTAAACAAAATAAAGTCACATTTCTCAATCAGTTCCAAACAGCATGAACTGATCTAGAAGATATAAGTGAAAAAAGTCATATTTTCAACTTCCGGTGGCCATTTTGGTGGCCATCTTAGATGGGGAGTCTCAATTTTGCCCTATAAAAGTGTCATTATGTCTTGGCTTCACGAAAATATATACATTTGTATACATTTTACTAGAGTATCCCGCCATAATTTGCATCAAACTGACTTAGGGCCTACAGTAGTCTGAAAAATGGCCGCCATGATGGCCGCCATCTTGTCTGGAGTCTATACGGCCACTTTTTTTTCTTGTTAACACTGCTTAAAAGTTGAAGGACATAATAAGGAACAAAATGAGTGGGGTAAAGTTAAGTCCCAGGGGGGTGCATGACTTAGCTCCAGGACTATGTAGGCTGTGACTCAGACCGAGCCCTTGTCAGTCAGTACTACACTGCCTCAATCAAACAGATCTCTCACATACAGCATGATAAACTTATGCATGTTGAATATAAAAGAAAAATAGATAATGTAATGATGTTGAGTACATAACCATAATTTAACCCACACACAGGTTGACACAGCACTTTTTGCATGTGAATACCATGATGGGAGTGTCTTGCAAAAATTGCAACATGCATTTCCTCTACTATTTAAATGTGATGTCAATGATTATTTTGAATTATATGTGACCACTGCATGTGTCGTGTTCAGCCTTTGTTTCCCATAGTTAAAACTTGTAAGTTACTATAGTCCTAAATGAATGGCAATATAATCAACATGTGTGGTCAATTTATGGCAATCAACGGACTTGATTCTGATGACAATGCAAACAAAATTGCATTTCAGGAAAATTTTATTTCTTGATATGCATATTAGTCCAGCCGCCAAGTGCTGATTTTTCTCTAAACCTGGTTTTGGCATATAATTTTTTTTTTTCGCCATTTTTTGGTTTTTGTTGAGTCAGCCCACTGGCTGATTTTTTTTACTGGACGGCTGACAGCATTGATCAATTTGAGATATCTGCACTTTCATGACGGGAGCCCAGCTGGTTCAGCATTAAAGATCTTGAGCCAGTGCATTCTCTTATATATACGAATCTCCCATAGGGAGCCTCACATATATAAGAGAATGCACTGGCTTACAAGGTAAATATTGTAAGGCCAATCTATTGTCTTATAAATGCGAGGGAGACTCACGTCTATAAGGAATGCATTGGCACAGGGTTTTCATAAAATTTCAGGAAGATCTGGTCATAAAAGGGTTAAATTGATGTACTCATCCAAAATGGGGTGAAATCCACTGGGAGTCATAAAACGGAGGATCACTATACCGATCCAACAAATGGAACAATTCAGTCTTTAATGAGTAACTATAGTAAGTTCACTGGAAAATTAAATGGATGTGGAGTAAGAATATCACCCATAAAGAGCCATTAACAACAATCCTGCAATCTCGAGTTGGGACAATTAATTACAAAGATACAGAGCTGTTTTTTATAGGTCAGAAATAATGCTACTTAATAATATTTAGTTAAATCTATGGTATGTCACATATATTCCACAGACTTGATGCATATAAGAATCTAAAGTTCTAAATGACAAAGAAAATATAATAATACAAAACAATACAAAAGAATGAATTGTATAATTTTGTTCGAAATCAGATACGTTTGTTCAATCGGAATCAAACGTACGTTACGGTTTGGAATCTGGCGAACGAAAAGGGGGGGTGGTAGTTAGGCTTATTAAAGGCTGATGAAAATTTGTGGTATTAATCTGCTGATGAAAATTTGTGGTATTAATCTGCTGTTTTCCTTTACAGGAGATAGAATTTCACGAAAAAGAACAGGATGAGCTAGAGGCTGTGATAGAAGATTTAGAAAATGAAGTTAAATGTCTCCTCAAAGACCCCAAAACAAACACCAAACTACAGATGTTCCCTGAGTTCTTCCCACCCAGAGAGAAGTATGTGCCATCCACTAATATGAGGCTAACTTAAGTGCAGATATGCTCCAGTGATTTTCTTTTATTATTGAATTTCATCAAATCCTCATCCTCCTCCAACAATACTGGGCCAATTTGGTTCAACTTAGGTATGGAGATTGCATAGAAAGCTGTTTTTAAAGTGTATCGACATGCTCCACTGGAATGTGTAAGCTTACATAGCTAATAAACTTACTGAGTGCAGGTTATTTTCATATTTTTTATATTTTTTATGAATCTGCCGACAACTTTTTTGACGAAATTTCACCAAATGTTTGTTTTGTTTATTAAATATAAACTCATTAGTGTATACCACACGCAAATTTCGGCCTTCAGTGAAACCTTTGTCAAGTGAAATTACAAATGATTAAAGAAATAGCATAAGAAATTAAATGTTAAAGTCTAGCATGTTTTAAGTCAGTCATAGAATTTATCTGTGAAGGACCGCATAGAAGGCCAAGAAGCCCGGATCTCTTTTCATGCTGGTCTTAATTATGTTTAATTGGCAAACAAATTTCAGTTCGGCAGTTTGTATAAGACTTCTCACAAAACTAGGCCAAATTCAAATATTGGTTCCGTCAAATTATTTTTACATGAGTAATACTGCCCTTTTTGTCCCCTGAATTTTTTTTCGGAAGACTAGTTCAAAATAAAAAAGACCTGTGTTTCTGGTGACCCACCCGCCCCTATTCCGGCGCCCCCGACCGTTTTCATTTTATTGATTTTGCAAAATTAGTACGCATCCAATTTTATTTTCCTTGTAAACTGATTCATTTCCGAAAGAATGGACACATCGCATGTACTGTTAAACCGGAAATTATACCACACTTCAGTTAGGTCACAGCTTAATCAAATTAATTTTTTCATGTTTTATTCAATAAAACAATAAATTACAATACATGTATATTCTATTATTATGTACTTAGTTTTATTATTTTATAGTACACTAGCAGGTTAGCCCGCCACTGGCGGCATTCGTCCCATGGCTTTGTTCGAAAAAGCAATTGCAACAGGTTCCGAGACACTTGTGCTGCATTTGCAGCAAATTTCATTAATTTTTTGTTTTTCAATGAGTTAATTATTTTGTTTTTCAATGAGTTAATTGTGCCTTTTTAATTTTTTAATTGAATTTTTTGTTTTTATGTGATCACTCAGATCCAAGAGACACTACCCCCACCAGTGACAGCCCTGCCACTACTGCACGGAATATTTAAACGACAACACATGAGTGGGGTATGATCTCAGCTTTAATGCAACATTATAAGCTTGTCCTGCAGATAGCCCATACGCATGGAAAACCAATTAAGCAGAGCCTTCGCTCTGACGAGAAGCCGAAGCAGAGAACGCTGAAGAAATACTGCTGTACAGCGCAGGCATGAGCACGGCCCGACGAGCTAAGGTACGATTCGGAGCCGGCGCCCAAGAATTGCTATGAGGCGCCCTAAGCAATAAGCACACACGGCCAACAGGGAGAAGCCCAACGAGTGCGACGCAGGAATGGCAGTAGAGACCACTGGACAGCCCAACTCCCTATGGCTAAGCAACGGCCTGGAATATTACACTCAGGCTACAGTTCGAGAGCACTCTCGAATAAGCATAAGATGACTGCGCAGTCATAAACATATTAAGCTACTATTGATAAGCCACCCATCAAAGTTACCAGACAGGTTATAACGCTATGGCGACACTACCACTACCACCATCTGCAGGACCGCCATAGAGTGCGCAGCACTCCCCCAAACCAGGAGCTCCATGCCCAATTACAGCAATGAAACAGTTAAACCACCGGGAAAACCATAGTGTCAGATGCCAGGAAGGTCACCAGGGCGCCCCGGAGACTATTCAGATAGATATTGTTGCCGACGGGGGAGAGATGGATCCCATCTGAACGAAGCGCAAATGGCTGGGTGCTTGATGCCACGACCCCCGTGATGTAAGACAAAGCCCAACATGCGTTGGATAAAGTCCCGGCGCTGGCGAGCACCAATACTCGGGCGATGGGCGTTGTGCCAATAGCGGCGCGGGAATACTTGTGACCAAATAAGGGTGCAGTCAGGCAACGATTCATGCACCTATGAAAGTTCCCGCTTAACATTGGCATGTAATTCACGGTACCCACCGGCTGTGAGGTCGTTCGAGCCAAGCTGGATGATGCGGGCAGGATGCGGAGACTGCGGACAAGCGACGAGCTCCCGGGCGAACGGGCGTGGAAATCGCCCCACAGCATCCCACGAGTGCAGATCCATCGAACAGAAGCGCCGTGGCTGGACAGCTGGAGATGTTGGCCAACAGGACGCCGCACAGCACGCTGGTGAGCCCAGTAGACGTGGGACGAACCCAAGACCCAGATACTGGCTACTGAAACGAGACTAAGCAGATGTTGAGTGGATGAATCGACGACAAACATCAGACCGCCAACGACCCCGGTGGAGGAAGGCATGGCAAGGGGTGCCCAGATCCGCCAGATAGGTAGCACTACCCGAACGAAATGGTGGAAAAGGTTGAAGCAGAATGCCGGGAGCGATGAAGCCCCGCGATAAACCCGACGATAGCGTGTTTCGGGAGCGGCCAGGAAACGGCCAAGCGATGCCGGTGTGCGAAAAACGAGATAAGCCTGTATGGCGATGCGATACGTGCGGTGAGTATATGGCGCCCGGGAGGACGTCAAAAGCAGCGTTACATGTCGACGCAGGTCCACAGGCACCTGGGAAATGGTGTTGGCGTTCGGGCGGCGGACAGCGCCAGTTGACGGAAACGTTTCATCTGGAAACGAGAGAGGCTGTCAGCGAGAGCATTATCACGAGACGCGATCCATGAAGCACGCAAGGAGATGTTGTGAGACCGGAGCAGCAGGACCAGCTGGCGCAACAGGGCCATGAGCGGCTTGCATTTGGAAGTTTGGTAGTTGATGGCGCGGACCACGGTAATGTTATCACAGTGTAAATGGAGGCGATGATTTCGGAGGCGACGCCCCCAGACGCTGATGCCACTAAGACGGGGAACATCTCGAGGACACCCATATTGCGGGTCAGGCCCAAAGCATGCCAAGGAAGGGGCCACGTGCCAAAAGCCCAAAGGCCGTTGAAATAAGCGCCAAAGCCGCCGGACTGACCACAAGCGTCCATGTGGAAAATGATGTCGGTATCATGGAGCCAGGTCGCAGAAGGGAAAAGGTAGATCCCATTGAATGACGTGAAGAACAGTAACCACGTGGCCAGATCGGCACATGCCAGAAGTAATTCGGATTTTGTGATTCGGCTTAGAAAATCCCTGCAGGGCATCAATCAGGCGACGACAAATTGGGCGGCCCGGACGAACCGCCTTGCACGCAAATGGTAATGAGCGACTGTAGTTCACGACCGAGATTTTACGGCAGCGCAAAGCCAGAGAGATTGTGGACTGAATAGCTGTGAGCTTCTCAGCAGGGAGACGCACCGCGTTAGCCAACGTATCGAGTGCGAGACCAAGGTAGCAGAGCTTCGAGGTGGGCGAGACCGATTTATCATGAGCAATAGGTACGCCAAGACCAGAGCAAACGCGATGAAACATGTCAAGACTGTCCGAGGCCTGGGACGTGGCTGGCGGACCACAGAACAGGAAGTCATCGCAGTAGTACAAGATGTGTGGGTTGCCGGACCGCTGCTTAACAACCCAGTCCAAAAATGTTGAGAATTTTTCAAAAGTTGCGCACGACACGCTGCAGCCGAAAGGTAAGCAGTTGTCGAAATAAAACATGTCGTCCAGTTTAAAACCAAGTTGATCGAAATCGCCCGGGTAGATGCGAAGATTACGATATGCAGCCTCTAAATCCCTGCGCGCGAGCAATGTCCCGGTCCCAAGGGACCGGATGGTGGCAACAGCAGCGTCAAAACTGGTATATGTGACAGTGAATTCGCGCGGAATATGATCATTGAGCGACTGGCCTGCCGGATAGGAGAGGTGATGGATGCGACGGAATGAGTCGGGTTCATGTTTAGGCACCAGTCCAAGCAGTGACACGCGGAGCGATGGAATTGGACGAGCGCAGAAAGGACCAGCAATGCGACCTGCCTTAAGGATCTTTTCCCGGACGACCTCGGGACGGTCACGAGCAGACTTGAGGTTCGGAGCGTCAGTTGCATACGCGGGCCAGTATAATGGAGCGGAAAAACCACGAGTAAAACCGAACCGGAGTTCCCGCGCGGCTTGGTGGTGAGGGTACATCCTAAGCCACCAACACAAATAGACAAGATTAATGGCGGAAGGGGTGAGCTGGTAGACGTGGCTGGCGACCGTCGCGGGCTGAGCGACGAAAGTCTTGTCCATGGGCAGCGGTTGCGGCATGAGGCTCTGAGCAGATGTTGCAGATGTGTCGAAACGACAGTTTGGCCAGGAGCAGAGGCCGGCGTTGAGTTCAAAACAGACGGGACTGGGATGGCCCGGACGCGTGGGAAAAAAATCTACACGCCCGGAGGCACGAACCGGGGGCGGAGTCGGCTGCGGAGGTTGCCGAACCTGGGGCGTCATGACCAGCAGCCAAATGTTAGGGTCGATGGTCTCCCAAGGAGTAGCTGTATTTTCATCCCACTTCAACCGAAATTGGGGATCGTACACCCGCCAGACAGATCCCCCACATTTAGCCGCCGCCCAACGAATGGTGCGCAGGTAACGCAAAAGGGGCTGGGCCGACGATTCAGGGTGAACGTCGAGGTACACCGAAACGAAAGTGAGAAAAGCATCGGTCCACGAGTCAACAGACGTTATTGGAGCAGCATGCCCGCCTGGCGCAACCAAACCTTAAAATAATTTTTATTTGACTATCTGACATTTTGTCAGGCACCAAACAGACATGGTCTGACATTTAGAAATGAGGCCTGACATGTCGATTTTATCACCCATAATAATACCAATTTAAACTAATAATGATGTATAATCCCCCAATGATGTTCCTCTTCTCAATTATCACTTTTTTTTTAATGCAAATCTGCCCCACCTCGACAACATTAAACATACTTGCCGATTTCAATTCTAAGGTTATAGAAGTCTTCAATTGCTCTGAACCCAGTGGTGTTACTGGATCCATAAATTATGCAATCCAATTTCATTTAACAGCATGCTCTATAAATTTTTGCAAAATATCACATTACCAGTGATATTTTCATAAAAATACATCAATTTCTCAACCAGACATTATGTCAGACAGTTTCAAAGCAGAGCCTGACAACCTATAAAAATTTGAATTTGGTGTCTGACAATTGGCCATATCAGACCACTTATTTTAAGCCTTGGGCGCAACACGGATTCGCCCGGAAGCACGACGCCCCCAGAAAATTTTGTCGCGAAGATCGGGAAACGTGAGAGCCAAGGCCATCTGCCGCCGTAGGAATCGGCAAGGGGGCGTCCCAAGGGGAGACCAGCGAGGATGGAAAGCTAAATAAGGCATTACCCGGATCAGTTCTGTCTCTTGCCGGAGCGGTCGGTCGGTGTATCACTGAAGCCACACGCGGCGGCGGAGAGAAGTGGAGCTGTCATCAGAACTGCGGCGGGGGACAGGACGACAAAGGAGACGCTAGTGGTGACCTGGATTCATAGCGCAGAAAACGTCCTGTCGGCGACTAGCCTGGCGACGAGACTGACGACTGGGCTGACAACGAGGCTGACGAACAGGATCGCGGCCACGAGAATGGGAAATCCGGCCACGAGAGGCGTGGCATCCCCGTCCAGAGCCACGAGCAGGCCTGCCACGCGAATGCTGACCACGGCCGCGCACCTGTGAATCAGCCACAGATGACACACTGGCCGAAAACCCGAGAAGAAGGCCTAACACGGCCACTGGAAGCAGGACCAGCAACGAGACGAGCTGGCAGACGCATCCTTGCGACTGCTACGAGACGAACGGTCGCGGGCCCGACCGCGAGATCCTGTACGAACCATAGGAGAAATACGGGAATGCCACCGAACGACAAACACAAACAGGGAAAACACGTGCACGACCCACGAAAATAGGTAACGCCGACGGAACAGGACGCAGACAGAGCGCACAAGGAACAAGATGATAGACGAATAAATGAAGGCTGGTGAAGAAACACGGTGACGGATGGAAACAGATAGGAATTGACGACACAACCGAGCGCGATGCATATAATTCAAGAGTGAATTGCTTTTTTCAGTTACCGGAAGGAGGCAGCATTCCGGGCGGATGTAAAATTGCGGACTTTTAAGTTCGGCCGATACGGAACGGATCGTACCGAAAATCCGGAATGTCTGCCGGATGACAGGATCAAAGAACCACATAAATCACCCGAACCTTATCGGCCCTGGGTGCATTAAATTTTACCCGATTTGTTTTGGTTTTTCAAGGAGTTAATTGTGCCTTTTTAATTTTGTTTTTCAATTTTACCCCGATTTTTTTTTTTTTTTCAATGAACCCGTCCATGACACTTCCCGTATTTAGCAAGTTTGAGCTCAATCGGTTCGAGTCTATAAAGGACACACACATATATATGACACTTCCCGTAGGTAGCAAGTTTGAGCTCAATCGGCATTCCCTGGAATTTCCCAGTCACCAACGCGGCGTAATTTTGGTACATATATAGAGACCAATTGTCCATCGGCTGTCATGTGTAGTAAAGATGTCTTATAAGCCGACATTGCCGTGAGGATGCCCGTTCCTACACGCGTTTTCGATTCTATGAAGTACCCACATATATACACACATACATATATATATATATTTATCCCGCAGGGTCGTAACACAACAAAGACAGGTCTGCCTGATTGACTACCTTTATTTAATGAATTATTAATCAAAAAGGTAGTCGTAAAATTATTGGTAGGATGTTCACTGTCCAGTTATCCATTTCTTGCTTCGCGTCTTCCTTTTTTGGCCCCCAATGCGCCATGGCCACAAGCAAACAAGCGGAGTCCGTGGGAACCCGGACCTGAAACGAGACACTAGACCCCCTGGTTAGTGATGTCTGCTGGTCAGTGCCAAGCGAATGCCGCAGGATCACAAAACAACCAATCAAACAAAAAAGGGGGAGGGTGGGGGAGGTAATTTCAAACAAATACATACTTTCCCCAATTTTCGAATCTTGCGAAAAGACCTTGGCCCTCTCACGACTTGATCACGTGCCTCAGGCGATATAGTTCCGCTCTCCCGATTTACTGAGAACGATCAGCACCCTGGTTATATATTGCCCTGATGCTGCTGAGAGTTTTTGGTAACATTGCGAATAAATTACCAGGCAGATGTTGACTTATTAAATCTTATTAATGATCATATAATACTGCATGTTAATACCACCAATGGAATTTGTGTATCGATCCGCATGATCCATCAAATCTTTATTTAGCAACTGACCCAATCGGGCACGTGATCTTGTTTTGGTTCTATTCTTAGTTTTGGTAAACAACTGCAAACGTGTCTCTCTAGCTGTCATGTTTTAGCGACCCGACGGGATAAATGCGGTCGCTGTGCGACGCTCGTTATATATATATATATAAGTCTCAAATTATATAGTAGATTGGCAGATTCCAGTAGCTTTATAACGGTATATCTGGGGAGAAATCTGATGCTATATTCGTGATTATATGGGATGATTTCGGTATATACCGAAGGTATATACTGTAAAAACAAAGCGCGCCATCCGTGCTCGCAGGGAATAAATTTCGAGCGATAATGTTTGCGTAAATACGAAATTGTGAGTGTTGGTTTGTAACCGGGATTTCTGAGAAGCATTATGCCTATAACTACCCCCCCCCCCCCCCCTAAGCCCTGACCTAAGTGTCATACATACTATAACAATGATGTTGTAAGAGCTCCAATAAATCTCCCCGCATAGGCAAGCACTCAATGTTCCCGTATATAACTCTGCAGATGCTAATAACGTTGAATGGGAAACAGACGCTCTTTATAGAGATGCGTCAAAAACAAACGCTCATTAAATAATCACTTGATTAACCCACGCCGTGCCGTTGCGGTGATTTTGAGAGTGGAGAACGCGTGCTCTGAGCTTCTCCAAAACGCCGCGACGACGATTCCCGTGGGTTTTTACATTTAGATGGGAAGTTTGAACTCAATCGAGCGAACCGTTTTCGATTCTATGAAGTACATATATATATATATACGAAGTCTCAAAATATATAGTACTAGCAGGTTAGCCCGCCACTGGCGGCATTCGTCTCATGGCTTTGTTTCAGAAACATGACATTTTTTTAATTTAACCAAATTTCAAGTCGATAGCTCCACCCGTTTCCGAGATCTGGTCTGCGCATGCGCGACGCTTGCGTCGCACGGGCTCGGCGACCCGATAAAATTCGTACCCGGGGCAAGATACATTCACATACCAAATTTCAAGTCGATAGCTCCACCGGTTTCCGAGATCTCGTCTGCGCGAAGCTGGCGTCGCGCGGACTCGGCGACCCGAAAAAATTTGTATCCGGGGCAAAATACATTCACATAGCAAATTTCAAGTCGATAGCTCCACCCGTTTGCGAGATAACGCATTCTTTGTTTTTCAATGAGTTAATTCATGGTACCCCGTCCTCCCCGTCCTAAACTTCAGAGCGGACAGTCAATTAATCCCGTCGTGAAATCCCTCTGCATAATATTTCGAGCTCTTAGATCAATTCTGCCTTTTTAGTTGCATTTCGTCCGCATCCGTATTTCGGACGCATGGGGTCAGTCGTTTAGCCACGTCCATTGGAATCCGCATCGGACGCATGGGGTATCGTTTAGCCACGTCCATTGCAATAAAGAGCGTTAATTGTTAAAACCTCCGTATAAGGTATAGATAAAGAGCGTTATTGCCTTAACCCCGAAGTGCATTTGCTGTGATTTGGGAGTGGATAAAGGGTGCTCAGAGCTTCTCGAAAACACGACTACGGCGGTGTCGGTGTGATTTTACACTTACATACGAAATTTGATCTCAATCTGTACACGCGTTTTGGATTCTATGAAGTACACACACACACACACATTTATACGAAGTCTCAAAATATATAGTACTAGCAGGTTAGCCCGCCACCGGCGGCTTGTCCGAAACATGACATTTTTATATATATTTTTTTAATTTTTAGCTCCACGCGTTTCAATAAGAAAAATTTGTACCCGGTAGCTCCACCAGTTTTCGAGATCTGGTCTGCGCATGAAAATTTGTACCCGGCGCAAGATACATTCACATGCCAAATTTCAAGTCGATAGCTCCACCCGTTTCCGAGATCTCGTCTGCGCATGCGCTGCACGGGCGTCGCACGGGCATGGCGACCCGATAAAATTTGTACCCGGCGCAAGATACATTCACATAGCAAATTTCAAGTCGATAGCTCCACTCGTTTCCGATATCTCGTCTGCGCATGCGCTGCACGGGCGTCGCACGGGCTCGGCGACCCGATAAAATTTGTACACGGCGCAAGATACATTCACATAGAAAATTTCAAGTCGATAGCTCCACCCGTTTCCGAGATCTCGTCTGCGCATGCGCTGCACGGGCGTCGCACGGGCTCGCCAATACAACAACGACCACCGCCTGGTCAAACTACACACACGTACCAAGTTTCGTCCCGATCGGTCGAGAATCGTAGATTTGTATGAAGTACAACACACACACAAACATAAATATATAAGAGAGATATGTAAATTAGATAGATTGTATCAAAATATATAAGAGAGATATGTAAATGATCTACACACCATTACTGGTGTTTGTCAAAGTTTAGTGGGGTATATCAATACTCATTCACGATCATATCATTGAGGTCCGGAGGGTGTGGGCTATCTCTCGAATACAAGGAGTTCTCAAAATATATAGAAGAGACTAGCAGGTTAGCCCGCCACCGGCGGCTTGTCCGAAACATGACATTTTTTTAATATTTTTTTTTTATTTTTAGCTCCACGCGTTTCAATAAGAAAAATTTGTACCCGGTAGCTCCACCCGTTTCCGAGATCTGGTCTGCGCATGCGCGAAGCTGGCGTCGCACGGACTCGGCGACCCGATAAAATTTGTACCCGGCGCAAGATACATTCACATAGCAAATTTCAAGTCGATAGCTCCACCCGTTTCCGAGATCTCGTCTGCGCATGCGCTGCACGGGCGTCGCACGGGCTCGGCGACCCGATAAAATTTGTACCCGGCGCAAGATACATTCACATACCAAATTTCAATTCGATAGCTCCACCCGTTTCCGATATCTCGTCTGCGCATGCGCTGCACGGGCGTCGCACGGGGTCGCCAATACGACAGCGACGACCACCTGGTCAAACTACACTCACGTACCAAGTTTCGTCCCGATCGGTCGAGGTGTTGGTATCTGATGCAAAAGACGAAATTGTGAGTGTTGGTCAATAGTCCCTGCCGTGAACCTCATCGTCGCAAAGAGCGGACAGTCAATTAACCCCGTTGTGAACCTCAATCACCAACGCGACGTAAACATGTGTTGCGTTCTAAAAATAGGAAAGCACTTTCTCTCTGCATAATTCTGCAGATGCTAATAACGTTGCTCCCTGTAGGTAGCAATATCGTTGTTATTGATATTTACGGCTTGGGGGCTATTTTCTTATTTAGCAAGTTTGAGCTCAATCGGTTCGAGTCTATAAAGGACACACTCATATATATGACACTTCCCGTGGGTAGCAAGTTTGAGCTCAATCGGCATTCCCTGGAATTTCCCGTAGATTCCAGTAGCTTTTTATAACGGTATATCTGGGGAGAAATCTGATGCTATATTCGTGATTATCTGGGATGATTTCGGTATATAACTATATACTGTAAAAACAAAGCGCGCCATCCGTGCTCGCAGGGTTGGTCAGAAACAAATGTTTTTTAAATTTAATGTATGTTCCGTATATCTCTCTGCAGATGCAAATAGCGTTGAATGGCAAACAGACGCTCTTTATAGAGATGCGTCAAAAACAAACGCTCATTAAATAATCACTTGATTAACCCACGCCGTGCCTTTGCTGTGATTTGAGATTGGAGAACGGGTGCTCTGAGCTTTTCTAAACTGCGACCACGGTCGTGTCGGTGGGATTTGACACTTACATAGGAAGTTTGAGCTCAATCTGTACACGCGTTTTGGATTCTATGAAGTACACACACACACACACACATACACACATATATACGAAGTCTCAAAATATATAGTATAGACTAGAAGGTGACCCGACTTCGTCCGGGCTTTGACCTTGAATTGACCATTTTGAAGGTCAAGGTCAGGTGGGGTCAAACACCAACACCCCAAAAATGGTGGAAATCGGCCCAGCGGATACCGGGAAATCGGCCCAGCGGATACCGAGATACCCTATGCATCAAATTTCGTCCGTAAAAATCCGCCAGTTTAACCCGATTTGATTTCCACTCAAGTATATAAATGCGCCTCATATACACACGCTCATTAATTATCAAGTTTCAACGTAAAGATAAATTACCATCGGTGCCCGAGATAACGCCAAGACGTCTGAAACAGTCAAATGCATCGGCCGGTTATTAAAGCGTTAACGTGATCTAACGTTATGACCTCTAACGACGTCATAGAAGTTACGCATTGTTTTTATCCTGATGGAAGATAGTACCACTTCTTCTTGATAATTGAGGAAGTTAACTAAAACAGATACATACGCATTATATATCGCTGGAAAGAGGAAACACGAAAGATTCTCACAGTGTCATTATTATGACTGGCATTTTATTATTCGCGCTGTTTCGAATCGATTTGTAAGCACCGAACTCAAATGAAAGTCCCGTAAAACAGCGTAAAAACAGATTTGACCTCGGCACGTGAAAAGTTGACCTCGGATCTGAAAATTAATAGGCCTATGTTACTCCTGGCCCGAAAATACCCCCACATACCAAGTTTCATCGAAATCGGGTCGGCCGTTTTCGAGTCCATCGATTACAGACACACACACAGACACACACACAGATCTTCCAAAATATATAATAGATAGACTAGCCGATGAGCCCGACGTTGTCCGGGCTATTCAAAAACCAAATTTCAAGTCGATAGCTCCACCCGTTTCCGAGATCTGGTCTGCGCATGCGCGAAGCTGGCATCGCACGGGCTCAGCGACCCGATAAAATTCGTATCCGGGGTAAGATACATTCACATACCAAATTTCAAGTCGATAGCTCCACCCGTTTCCGAGATCTCGTCTGCGAATGCGCGAAGCTGGCGTCGCACAGGCTCGGCGACCCGATAAAATTCGTATCCGGGGCAAGATACATTCACATACCAAATTTCAAGTCGATAGCTCCACCCGTTTCCGAGATCTCGTCTGCGCATGCGCGAAGCTGGCGTCGCACGGGCTCGACGACCCGATAAAATTCGTATCCGGGGCAAGATACATTCACATAGCAAATTTCAAGTCGATAGCTCCACCCGTTTCCGAGATCTGGTCTGTGCATGCGCGAAGCTGGCATCGCACGGGCTCAGCGACCCGATAAAATTTGTATCCGGGGCAAGATACATTCACATAGCAAATTTCAAGTCGATAGCTCCACCCGTTTCCGAGATCTGGTCTGCGCATGCGCGAAGCTGGCATCGCACTGGCTCAGCGACCCGATAAAATTCGTATCCGGGGTAAGATACATTCACATACCAAATTTCAAGTCGATAGCTCCACCCGTTTCCGAGATCTCGTCTGCGAATGCGCGAAGCTGGCGTCGCACAGGCTCGGCGACCCGATAAAATTCGTATCCGGGGCAAGATACATTCACATACCAAATTTCAAGTCGATAGCTCCACCCGTTTCCGAGATCTCGTCTGCGCATGCGCGAAGCTGGCGTCGCACGGGTTCGACGACCCGATAAAATTCGTATCCGGGGCAAGATACATTCACATAGCAAATTTCAAGTCGATAGCTCCACCCGTTTCCGAGATCTCGTCTGCGCATGCGCGAAGCGGGCGCCGCACAGGCTTGCCAATACGACAACGTCGACCGCCTGGTCAAACTACACACACGTACCAAGTTTCGTCCCGATCGGTCGAGAATCGTAGATTTGTATTAATTACAGACAAACAGAGGTCTTCAAAATATATATCAGATTACAAACAAGGAGAATAAGTCTGGGAGGGGGGGGGTATTCATATTTATTTTGAGCAAAATAAAATTAAAAAATAAAATAAAATGAAAAGCCGCCCCTATTTTTTTCTTGCATGTCACCAGGTATACAAAAATTGGCCCTATTATAACCAGCTTGTCTGTGCATGCGTGGGGCATCTGTCCATCAAGGCATGACCGGATGATAACTTGAAATATTTGACAGAACGTTATGAAACTAAGTATGTAGTCTTTATATCAGAAAGTCCCGATGAAGTTAAAATTTTGATCTGGTATTATCAATTCTAACAGAGTTACAACCCCTTTTGACTTAGAGTTTGACCATTATCTCGATGTCCGAAATATGACTTAAGAAATATTTGACAGAATGTTATGAAACTTGTGGTCTTTATATGAGAAAGTCATGATCAAGTTCAAATTTGGGTCCTGTGTGAACTATTCTGATGGAGTTATGTCCCCTTTTGACTTGAGTTTGACGATTATCTCGATGTCCGAATGATAACTTGAGAAATATTTGACAGAACATTATGAAACTTGTGGTCTTTATATGAGAAAGTCATGATCAAGTTCCTTTTGATTTAGAGTTTGGAAATTATTTCATGTCCAAATGATAACTTGAGAAATATTTGACAGAATGTTAAGAAACTTTGTATGTGTTCTTTATATGAGAAAGCCATGATAAAGTTAAAATTTGGATCTAGTACGATTAATTCTGATGGAGTTACGACTTAGAAATCTTAATTTATGGGTTGTCCAGATGATAACGTGAGCAATATTCAACAGAATATCTTGTTATTTGGTATGTGCCTCATATTTGAGAAAACGCAGGTCAAGTTTGAAAATGGTTAAGACCGATGAGTTCTGAAGGAGTTATGTCCCTTTTTCGGCTCAGAAATAATAATGTTTTGGGTTGTCTGGGTGATAACTTGAACAATGTTTGACCTATTTCTTGATATTTGGTAAATGGTTTACAGATCAGAAGACACTGGTCCAATTCCATGTGGTTCACAACTTCACATGCAGGTTATGGTCAAGTTGGAGTAAATTTTTTGCCAGAATTTGACTTCTTTGTTCTTAAAAAAAGCCATCATCCCCCAAAAAGCCAATAACAAGATCCAGTTTAGATTATTTGATATGAACCAAAGTTGGCCAAGTTCAAATATGGGTTCTATCTAATTATTTTGACATCAGTTACGGCCATTTTTCAACTTAGTATTTGCCTGATTTCATAACATTTTGGTTTCAGAGCTGACTTATAACTCCAGTGGATTATTTTATCTCAACCAAAGTTGTTATATGAGTGTTTATCAGTGAAAAATACAGGCCATGTTCGAATATGGGTTCTGTCCAGCTATTTTTACATGAGTTATGGCCCTTTTTCAACTTATAATTTGGCTATTTCGTAACATTTTTGTTTCCGACCAATAATTCCAGTCTCCTTAGCACATGCATAAATGGGATACACCATCAATTTAGAGTTACCAATCCTACACTACAGAGAATAGCCACATTGGAATGAACATTGATTCCTTGATTGGTAGAAAATAAATCTTTCTCTAATAAACACTAATGAATCAACTCCACAAGCTGTAAACATAAACTGCTTGTTTCTACTTGGTTATAAAAGCAGTATGAATATCAATAACTTGTATATTGGCTGCCAGCGAGTGAGAGATTGGATTAAATCATTGAAAATCATCTGGACTTTAAGCGCATTAGGAGTTTTAAAGCCATTGACAGTGGTCTTAAAAGCCAAAAGCTGAATGTGTTCTAACTGCTAACCCCTAAGTTTTGTTTCACAGCGGCCATCAATTTATAGCCACCTCAATACTAAAACTGGCTCAAAGTTTATGTATTCTACAATGCTTATATATGTATATTATTTCTACCTAATTTTATTGAATTTTAAAACCACTTACAATTCATCTAGTCTTGATAGTGTTAAGTATTTAACCCTCTGATTATTGAATGGATTCTCCAACTAAGTTCTGAAAGTATAGATTGGAAAGGCATAATCTTCATTTTATCTCAACTTGATGAGTTTGAGCTATTGCCATGGGTTGGCTTTCATCAGTGCATGTGTCTAGCCGTCCATACATCAACAATTCCCTAAACTTCATATGGAGAATTGTTTATAGCCACCTCAATTGATTATAGCCAACAATTCAACAATTCCCTAAACTTCATATGGGTCTTCGGGGGTGACCTCTAGATGGGAGCCATTGATTTTGCCCTAAATTGTAAACATGGTTGCCAGCAGCCATCTTGGATTTCACATTTGAATTCATCGGCACACCCTGTGGCCACATTTATTGCAGAAGTGTTTTTAAAAATTACTGGCATGTTTAGAATCACAACCTACATGCCACATTTTCCTCAGATTGATCCCATACTTCATACATATACAACATTTTCCATCAGATTGATCCCATACTCCATACTTATCATGCTAGCCTATTATATTGACCAATGAGAATGGAGATTTACTGACAGGAGATGAGAGCATATTGGGTTCACGTTCATTGACACCGACCCCATATTGTAAGCCACAGGGGGTATATGGATTCATAAGGGGTCGATAGATGCCATATTGTTTTTCTTGGAACTCTGTCACCTCGGGGATATTTTCGGTGTATTTTGGCGCCAAGCAAAGGGAGATATGTCAGAAATCATTTTCTACGAATTTAAAGACATAGTACCATGTACCAAAACCTGCATGTGAAATATGTGAGGAATTCTAAAGACTAATAAATTAACAATCAACCTCAATTTGTTGTCCTACTTCTGGTGATTAACCATTGACTCAATGGGTTTACGTTCAGCGACCATGGCGCATCACTGTGACGTTACATAAGTTAATGGCCCTAGACGAAATATTTAACCTACTAGAATCTAATGAACGTCGTACAAGTAATTCAATTTCTCACCTGGAAAGCATGATAAAATCGTTACAGGACTCTTTGTTGCCGGCTATGGTGACATGAGGCTCAGCGAGATTAATATCGGGCGAGGCTAGCACCTCGCCCGATATTAATCCCACTTTGCCTCACATGTCACCGTATCCGGCAACCACTCGCCCTGTAACTTATAATATCTTTCGTGTGACCTTTAGATGAGACCTATAAAATTTGGAATTTTTTTAATAATAAACATGGCCACTGGCAACCTTCTTGGATTTTACTCTTTGCATGACTAAATCCTTTGGCATGCCCTACAGCTAATATTTTTTATCCGATTGATATGACCTCTACAATTATTTTAACATTTCGACTTTCCTCATTCCATATCACTTCATTCACTGTAATATATGACATTATTACGAATTATCCCCTCCCCAAGTTTAGCTACAGTGTCATTGGATGTTCTAATTATATAAGTAGATGGCAGGCATAGAAACTCTGTCAATTCACATTCAGTGATTTGTGGGAATGCTCAGAAAATAAGTTCAACGAGCAGCAACTTATTAGCTGTTCAAAGATCCCTGAAATGAATGATTAAGAATCATGTAACTACCCATCAGTGAGTATCCAAGGGTTAAGGTCAGCTCTGAAATAACTATGGTAATCAAGCAGTATGCGTTAACATTACCAGAAATATTTTAAGGCCAAGGTAAATTCCAGTCGGCTCTAGGGTGACACTCCACAGTTTCAACAGGCAGGGGCCCAGAAATAGGGGGGGCATAGATTCATTGAAATTTATCTGGATTATGATCCCAAACCATATACATTGTAGACAATATATACATGCCTGAAATTAGTACAGAATAGGCATTCAGAATTTGATACCTAATACCCATAATATATGGGCTATCAAGAGTTATGGCCCTTGATCTTTGGATCAAAAATGTGATTTTTATTCAAAAAATGACCAAAATATTGCATTTTCATACCCAAGGGGCACTAATACCAGAATTTTTCGAGCATGGTCACCTGTGTTGGTTCAAAGGCCTCTGGCTTCCAACATCAATATGAACAAATTTCAAACTTTCACCATCTACAATTCCAGAAAATCTATTTTTAATGCAGATGACAACTTTTGGGTGCTAAAACATTGACACAGTATCTAGAGCCACTGTTTCGCAGAAAACGCTACTGCTGTCTATGGGTGGGGTCAAGGTCACTTGCACTTAATTTTTTCATCAGCCTAGAACACCTTCTAAAATTACACAAATTCATATCCCACCTTGTCTCAATATACATACCACATTAATGGTGCCAGAAACCACTAGCACTTTATATCTATAAAATCACCCCTACTGATCGTTGGAAACTGTGGAGTGTTACCTAGGGTGTTTCAAGGCTAACTTTAGTCTTGGCATTTGTGCACTTTGTCACATTCCCACAGTCGAAATAGGCTGATAAGAATATATCATACTCATGTACAGACTTTTATATATATGCCATTGAAAGACTTACCATGGCAATATATATTATTGGCTCAAAATGATTTAACCAGACCTGGTTTCTTCTTCCTGATATGGTAAAATACAAAGAGCATTCATGTCATTTTTGCTTGGAATTTTGAGATCAGGTATTGTTTTGCTCAAAATAAGCAACAATTTTTGTCAAAATATCAATTATGATAATTACAATAATGAGAAAAAAATCTATGTTTGTCCTTGCATGTTAGACCTATATATACTTTCGAAAACTCCCTGGTGAAAGTAGTACATCATATGTGTATGGACATGATTTAGGCTTTAAATGGTTTATCTGATTGGCTCATTTTATCTAATTACAGGTGTGCTCCTGACATGGACGTCATTCTTGATATACCAACCCAGAAGTATCTGCCAATATAGTGCATTTCTCTGTTGGCACAATTCAAATGTCATTACTGATATTCAAGTTCAAGTTCAAGTGTTTATTAGTAATGTAAATATCAACATAACAATGGTAAAAAATAACAAACAAAAAATAGTGATAATACATTACTGGGAGGTGGCATGACCTTCTGGTCGTCTTCCTACCATCTCCCTGGAAAAACTTCCTTTCTGGCTCTGAGCTCCCCTGGTCAGTGGTCATACTTTCAAATTAGACTTATGCTTATTGACATTGCAACTTTTATCAACAAAATAATAATAATGCTACTGCAATATCATTGGATAATAATTATTGCTGTTTTTTCATTTAATGAAAATTATTGAAAATTATTGAATGAAACTTTATGATGAATTAATGATGATGATGAGACAGAACAAGTATCTAAATATTCTTACGGGCTCCGGATTATCTCAGATGTGTCACCAGTCCACTGATTACAGCAATGCATTACAGTGGTTATAGCACATGGTAGTACTGCATGATCCATGATCCTTCTCCTAACAGGAAGGCTGTTCACATGACTTATTGACTGATATGGTCAATTCAAGGAGCATTCCTTGATAGCTGTTTCTCATCAAGGAAATTATGACAGCACGGTTACAATTTCTTAGCAGCCGTCAGGCTATATTAAGCCATTGTGTTCAGATCTTTGGGTAACAATATTCCAATGAACTGTTTACCTGAGACATCTGTTCATAAGCTAGCCATTCTCCTTCTCTTTTGTCTGTGATATTGTTTACCTATTTTAATGGAATATGACTTCATAAATGTTGAATTATGTTTTGAATGTGTTTTTGTTGGATGATCACTCATGTAATTATTTTTAAAAATCATGGCAATATACACAATACAATTCCTTTACTGAAACTTTTGACTTCTTGATCATTCTATTGACTGCTCAGCATAACATTATTAACACGTACCTCCCCATGTTAAGCTACAGTGTCATTGGCACTTTCATTTCGCTCACCTTGACAAAGTCAAGTTTGAGCTATTGCCATTGGTTGATGTTGATCCTTCATTCATGCGTGCACCTGTCAACAATTTCCTTTGGCACACCCTACAAGTCACATCTCTCATCCGATAGTCACCAAATCTCATATGGATCTTTAGGGTGACCTCTAGATGGGAGCTATCAATTTGATCCGAAATTTGTTTTTAAAAATAGCCCTACAGTCCACATCTCTAATCCAATCATCACCAAACTTCATGTGCATCTTCAGGGTGACCTCTAAATACGTTAAAAACATGGCCATCAGCAGCCATCTTGGATTCCAAATTTGAATACATCGGCACAACCTTCAGCCCGCATTTATTTGAAAACTGTTTTGAAAATTAATAGGCATGTTTAGGGTCACCTCTAGATGGCAGTTGATGAAAAACGTGATGGCTGACAGCCATCTTGGATTTTACTCTTTGCATCACTAAATCCTTTGGCACACCCTACATAGTCTGGGAGTTGATACCCCCCCCCCCCCCATGATTTAACTTCACCCCACTAATTTTCTTCCTTATTATGTCCCTCAACTTTTAAGCTATGATTAAACGAACAAAAAGTGGCTGTGCAGACACCAGATAAGATGCATCCATCATGGCTGGCACTTTCAGACGAGGCACTATTAAAGTCAGTTTGATGCAAATTATATAAAGAAAATCTTGTCAAATGTATATATTTTTATGAAGCTAAGATATAATGCCACCTTTTTAGGCCAAAATTGGAACTCCCTGTCCAAGATTTCCACCAAAATGGCCACCGGTCGGCCAGAAGTGAAATACATGACATATTTTCACTAATATCTTCTAGATCAGTTTCTGCTGTTTGGAACTGGTTGAGATTGTGTCTTTATTATGTATTTTTCATGTTAACTCATCATTGGAGCACTGAAATATGTCATTATTGGGGTCTCCCCCACTTACAATGCCTAAAATAATTGATTTTACAGAACGCGGTTTAATATTCCACAAAATATATCACCATTGCATGGACCAGCCTAGGCCTTATTTTCACGGCGAAGTGACTTCTCCCTGTCACAAAAATAGGGCAAAGTCGGCGTTTTCCAGTGCGAAATGCGTTGGCAAAATTGAAATCGGCCCGCACTGTAGTCGCCTATATAAAGAAAATAGGAGATATGTAATATTTAAATTAAAATGATGAAACAATGGTTCAAATGTGAAAACTTTATGTTCCAATCATCACACTAATAACTATGAATAATGTCCAAACATAATTGTAAGAGAATGGTAGCATTTTATAAGAATATATTTTGGAAGAACGGCATTTTTACAACTGCTTATGAATACAAAAAGAAATAAAAATTACAAAATGCTTATGAATACAAAAAAAATATGCTAATAAAAAAAAAAAATATGCTCCCAAATCGGATTAATACAGATGTTAATAGTAACTATGGTGTTATCTACGACAATGTCAATGGATAACTGGGTTAAATCAATGTTGGCAGTAAATTAGGGTGAATATTTTGCCGATTTTCGTTGGTCAACTTCGGAAATTTCAGGGCGAAGTGAGCAAGAATAGGGAGACTTCTTCGTCCACGTCGCCCCCCTCGGCTGGTCCCTGCACCATTGGTCACCATTCTAGTCACATTTCAACAACAAATTAGCAGAACTGTGTTATGCCAGCATGGCCGCCAGCATACAATTACCTTTGAATATTCCATCAAAATGGCCACCAAAATTGCAGCCAAAATATGTAAAATGGTAGATATTGCCCAAGCATGCCCTGCAATCGCTTACAGGTTGTGGTTGTTGAATACAATTGTCTTATCTGCTTTATATACATTGAATACTAACATTGTTATGCTATTTGGGCCAGAGTAGCCACAGATTATGGTCCCTCTCAGTTCCATTTCAAAGTTTGGCCCATTTCCTTTAAAATTCCATACTGCATTTTTAGCTCAACTTTACTTTGTAAAGTTTGAGCTATTGCCATGGCTTTGTCGTCCGTGTGTGCGTGTGTGTGTGTGCGTAAGGCGTCAACAATACAGGCTACAGGTCGTACCTTTGCTCGGATCATTATGAAATTTGTCATAGCTGTTGACATCAACATTTGTACCGGAATTATTCATTTTGGGGTCATTCGGAGAAAAAAACATGGCCGCCAGCGGCCATCTTAGATTTCAAAATTCAATCCATTAGCACGGGCTACTGTTCGTCTGATCGTCATGAAATTTGTCATGGATGTTAATATTGACATGTAGATGGGAAACGAGTAATTTTGGGGTCATTCGGCCAAAAAACATGGCCGCCAGCAGCCATCTTCGATTTTACTCTTTGCATGACTAAATCCTTTAGCACGGGCTACTGGTCGTACATTTGGTCAGATCATCATAAAATTTGTCATGGATGTTAACAATGACATGTAGATGGGAACGAGTCATTTTTGGGTTATTAGGGCAAAAAACATGGCCGCCAGCAGCCATCTTGGATTTTACTCTTTGTATGACTAAATCCTTTAGCACGGGCTACAGGTCGTACCTTTAGTCTGATAATCATGAAATTTGTCATGGCTGTTCAAATTGGAATGTAGATGGGAACGAGTCATTTTGGGGTCATTTGGACAAAAAACATGGCCGCCAGTGGCCATCTTTGTTTTCAAAATTCAATCCATTAGCACGGGCCACAGGTCGTACTGTTTGTCTGATCATCATGAAATTTGTCATGGATGTTAATATTGACATGTAGATGGGAATGAGTCATTTTGGGGTCATTCGGCCCAAAAAACATGGCCGTCAGCAGCCATCTTGGATTTTACTCTTTGTATGACTAAATCCTTTAGCACGGGCTACAGGTCGTACCTTTAGTCTGATCATCATAAAATTTGTCATGGATGTTAACAATGACATGTAGTATGGAACGAGTCATTTTGGGGTCATTCGGCCAAAAAACATGGCCGCCAGCAGCCGTCTTGGATTTTACTCTTTGCATGACTAAATCCTTTAGCACGGGCTACAGGTCCTACTTTTAGTCTGATCATCATAAAATTTGTCATGAATGTTAATAATCACATGTAGATGGGAACGAGTCATTTGGCCAAAAAACATGGCCGCCAGCAGCCATCTTGGATTTTACTCTTTGTATGACTAAATCCTTTAGCACGGGCTACAGGTCGTACCTTTAGTCTGATCATCATAAAATTTGTCATGGCTGTTGATAGTGGAATGTAGATGGGAACGAGTCATTTTGGGGTCATTCGGACAAAAAACATGGCCGCCAGCAGCCATCTTGGATTTCAAAATTTAATCCATTAGCCAGGGCCACAGGTCGTACTGATTGTCTGATCATCATGAAATTTATCATGGATGATAATATTGACATGTAGATGGGAACGAGTAATTTTGGGGTCATTCGGCCAAAAAACATGGTCGCCAGCAGCCATCTTGGATTTTACTCTTTGTATGACTAAATCCTTTAGCACGGGCTACAGGTCGTACATTTAGTCTGATCATCATAAAATTTGTCATGGCTGTTGAAATTGGAATGTAGATGGGAACGAGTCATTTTGGGGTCATTCGGACAAAAAACATGGCCGCCAGCAGCCATCTTGCATTTAAAAATTTAATCCATTAGCACGGGCCACAGTTAGTACTGTTCGTCTGATCATCATGAAATTTGTCATGGATGTTAATATTGACATGTAGATGGGAACGAGTACTTTTGGGGTCATTTGGCCGAAAAACATGGCCGCCAGCAGCCATCTTGGATATTACTCTTTGCATGACTAAATCCTTTGGCGCAGGCTACAGGTCGTAGCTTTGGTCGGATCTTCATGAAATTTGTCATGGATGTTAACAATGATATGTAGATGGGAACGAGTAATTTTGGGGTCAATCGGCCAAAAAACATGGCCGCCAGCAGCCATCTTGGATTTTACTCTTTGTATGACTAAATCCTTTAGCACGGGCTACAGGTCGTACCTTTAGTCTGATCATCATCAAATTTTTCATGGCTGTTGAAATTGGAATGTAAATGGGAACGAGTCATTTTGGGGTCATTCGGACAAAAAACATGGCCACCAGCAGCCATCTTGGATTTCAAAATTTAATCCATTAGCACGGGCCACAGGTCGTACTGTTCGTCTGATCATCATGAAATTTGACATGGATGTTAATATTGACATGTAGATGGGAACGAGTAATTTTGGGGTCATTTGGCGAAAAAACGTGGCAGCCAGCAGCCATCTTGGATTTTACTCTTTGTATGACTAAATTCTTTAGCATGGGCTACAGGTCGTACCTTTAGTCTGATCATAATAAAATTTGTCATGAATGTTAATAATGATATGTAGATGGGAACGAGTCATTTTGGGGTCATTCGGCCAAAAAAACATGGCCGCCAGCAGCCATCTTGGATTTTACTCTTTGTATGACTAAATCCTTTAGCACGGGCTACAGGTCGTACCTTTAGTCTGATCATCATAAAAATTTTCATGGCTGTTGAAATTGGAATGCAAATGGGAACGAGTCATTTTGGGGTCATTCGGACAAAAAACATGGCCGCCAGTGGCCATCTTGGATTTCAAAATTTAATCCATTAGCACGGCCACAGGTCGTACTGTTCGTCTGATCATCATGAAATTTGTCATGGATGTTAATATTGACATGTATATGGGAACGAGTAATTTTGGGGTCATTTGGCATAAAAACATGGCCGCCAGCAGCCATTTTGGATTTTACTCTTTGTATGACTAAATTCTTTAGCATGGGCTACAGGTCGTACCTTTAGTCTGATCGTCATAAAATTTGTCATTGATGTTAATGATGACATGTAGATGGGAACGACTCATTTTGGGGTCATTCGGCCGAAAACATGGCCGCCAGCAACCATCTTGGATTTTACTTTTCTCTTCATGTCTATAAACTAGTATTAGACATTCAACTTTCCACATTCCTAATCGCTCCATTGACTGTAATATATTAAATTATTCCCTTTCCAAGTTGAGCTACAGTGTCATTGACACTTTCATTTTAAATGAATATGGCATGCATCATAAGGTACTAGCATCAGGTTGTCAGTTGATTAACTAACATGTTTAATAACCAAGTGAGTCACAATTTTCTACCTCTTCAGAACAGCAGAGCATAATGTTTGGGAAATATGTGAAAAATAAACTTTCTACCAAATGTGGTTGCTATTTTTAGGGCCCTGCGAATCAGAAATTCGGCAGCCGAATCAAATCTCGAATCGAATCGGCTATCCGATGTCGACATTGACATCAAATCCGAATCGAATCGGGACAAGCACTGGATGGAAAAAAATCATAGCTGACCATTGGATATCCTTTTAAATACTGTTCACTTATTTGTCATAAAAGCTGAGACTTTTTAGCTCAACTTTACTTTGTAAAGTTTGAGCTATTGCCATGGCTTGGTATCCGTCGTGTGTGTGTGCGTGTGTGATGCATTAACAATTTCCTTTAGCACAGGCTACAGTTCGTACCTTTGGTCCAATTATTATGAAATTTATCATGGATGTTGACATTGTCATGTAGATGGGAACGAGTCATTTTGGGGTCATTCGGAAAAAAAACATGGCCACCAGCGGCCATCTGGGATTTCAAAATTCAATCAATTAGCACGGGCTACAGGCCGTACTGTTCATCTTATTGTCATGAAATTTGTCATGGATATTAATATTGACATGTAGATGGGAACGAGTAATTTTGGGGTCATTCGGCCAAAAAAGATGGCCGCCGGCAGCCATGTTAGATTTTACTCTTTGCATGACTAAATCCTTTGAAACGGGCTACAGGTCGTACCTTTGGTCAGATCATCATAATATGTGTCATGGATGTTAACAATGACATGTAGATGGGAACGAGTTATTTTTGGGTCATTCGGGCAAATAACATGGCCGCCAGCAGCATCTTGGATTTAACTCTTTGTATCACTAAATCCTTTAGCACGTGCTACAGGTCGTTCCTTTAGTCTGATCATCATGAAATTTGTCATGGCTGTTGAAATTGGAATGTAGATGGGAACGAGTCATTTTGGGGTCATTTGGACAAGAAACATGGCCGCCAGCTGCCATCTTTGATTTCAAAATTTAATCCATTAGCACGGACCACAGGTCGTGCTGTTCGTCTGATCATCATGAAATTTGTCATGGATGTTAATATTGACATGTAGATGGGAACGAGTAATTTTGGAGTCATTCGGCAGAAAAACATGGCCGCCAGCAGCCATCTTGGATTTTACTCTTTGTATGACTAAATCTTTTAGCATGGGCTACAGGTCGTACCTTTAGTCTGATCATCATAAAATTTGTCATGAATGTTAATAATGACATGTAGATGGGAACAAGTCATTTTGGGGTCATTCGGCCAAAAAACATGGCCATCTTTGATTTTACTCTTTGTATGACTAAATCCTTTAGCACGGGTTACAGGTCGTACCTTTAGTCTGATCATCATAAAATTTGTCATGGCTGTTGAAATTGGAATGTAGATGGGAACGAGTCATTTTGGGGTCATTCGGACAAAAAACATGGCCGCCAGCGGCCATCTTGGATTTCAAAATTTAATGCATTAGCACAGGTCACAGGTCGTACTGTTCGTCTGATCATCATGAAATTTGTCATGAATGTTAATAATGACATGTAGATGGGAACGAGTCATTTTGGGGTCATTCGGCCAAAAAACATGGCCGTCAACAGCCATCTTGGATTTTACTCTTTGTATGACTAAATTCTTTAGCATGCTCTACAGGTCGTACCTTTAGTCTGATCGTCATAAAATTTGTCATGGATGTTAACGATGACATGTAGATGGGAACGACTCATTTTGGGGTCATTCGGCCGAAAACATGGCCGCCAGCAGCCATCTTGGATTTTACTTTTCTCTTCATGTCTATAAACTAGTATTAGACATTCAACTTTCCACATTCCTAATCACTCCATTGACTGTAATACATTAAATTATTCCCTTTCCAAGTTGAGCTACAGTGTCATTGACACTTTCATTTCAAATATGAAAGAAAGAGCCAAGACAGAGTTCACAGCCAAACTTTTTGCGACTGACATCGTTTACAACTTTATTTTTTAATGAAAATCGAAACTATGCATCACTTAATATAACATGTGAAATATACTTACATATAATCATCCCCATGATATGAAGAATCTAATGGTGTGGTTTAAATATGTCAAAATCGGCGTTCGAGTCAGGGATGCACATAAGGGGAGAGGGGCACCAAAATTGATAAAACTAATTTTAGCGCCGATTTCCACCAAATTGATATATATTCTTCTTCATGATACAAGGAATCTAATTGTGCGATTTAAAGATGCCAAATTGGTGTTGTTTGGATGAGAGATTGGGGGGGGGGCAGTTGGGCACTAAATTTGATAAGAATGGGTTTAGTCGCCGATTGCCACCACACATATACAAAATCACCCCCATGGTACGAGGAGTCTAATGGTGTGGCTTAAATCTGTCAAAACTGATCTCATTCGAGTCAGGGGTGCACTGAAAGGGAGAGGGGCACCAAAATTAATACACCATATTTTTTAGCGCCAATGTCCACCAAATTGGTACACGTTCTTATCCATGATACGATGAATCTAATCGTGTGATTTAAAGACGCCATATTGGTGCTGTTTGGGTGAGAGATGGGGAGGGGAGGGGTGGGCACCAAATTGATAAAGATTTGTTTAGTTGCCGATTAGCACCAAACTTATAATTAATCATCTCCATGATATCAGGAGTGTAATTGTGTGGTCTAAGGATGTCATAAATGGGGCCATTCATGTCAGTGGTGGATAGAGGTGAGAGGGACACACAAAATTATAACAATGTTTAGCGCCGATTTCCACCAGATTGATATATATACTTCTCCGTGATACGAGGAAGCCAATCTTGTGGTTGAGATAGACCAAATTGGTGCCGTTTGGGTGAGAGATATGGGGACCTAAACTTGATACCAATTTGTAGACTCGCCAATTTTCACCAATTTTATTTATATGAATCTCCATAATGAGTCTAAGCGTGTGGTTTAATGGTGACAAAAGTGGTGCCCCTCGAGTCCGAAATAGGGGCGGGAGGGTCACCAAAACTGATAAAAAATATTTTTAGTACCAGTTACCATCAAATGCATACACGTTCTTCTCAAATGATACGAGGAATCAAATCCTGATGTCTGTCTGTATGTGTTCTATATATAATTTCACGGGGTACAGTCGAGGTGGCACCAAGGCGGTCTAAGAGGGGTAACTTTTTACATGGAAGATAATGGTGCAGGTTAAAAGTTTCTAAAGTGACGTTGGTGTCAGGGGAAGAAAAGGGGGAAGGGCGGAATTTTTTTTTAAATATAGTGAATTAGCCAATTTCCACTAAACGCATACATAATTACCTCCACGATATTAGAGGAGCAGCCAAATCCAAAAAGGGCCTTAGTTTTCGAGATACCCCTACCCTCGGTAGAACAAGTTGAAACCAACTTTTTCTGGAAGGTAAATATATGTCATTTATTAAAATGATTCTTAGCCTTACCGGAATTGGTGGCAGCTATGTATGGTAAGACTATTTGTGAAGGTGCCCTACCGAAAAAATAGCCTGTTTTCAGCGGTTGACCAGCTATACACAATTGGTTAAAAGTTAAGCACATCACCAAAAACAGAAAGTTCTATTTGTTATTATGTGGTACATGGTGATACTAGATCGGAATGTTTTTATTATACCCCCTTTTTAAATAAAAGGGGGGTATACTGTTTTGCACCTGTCCGTCCGTCCGTCCGTTCGTCCGTCCGTCCGTCCGTCAGTCCATCCGTCCGTCCGTGCGTGAGTCCGTACGTCCGTCCGATGTCTGTTCGTGTCATAACATGAACAGTAGTGCTCGGATCTCAATGAAATTAGGTATGGATGTTCACTATTATGAGGACATTAAATAGAGGGTTCCATCGTTTTGTTTGGATTTTCCATTCTAGAGTTATTCATCTTTGTTTATCTGGAAATAGTGGCTTTTTGGTCCGTCTGGTGTCTGTTCATGTCGTAACTTCAACAGTTGTGCTGGGATTTCAACCAAATTTGGTGTGGATGTTCACAACTATGAGGACATTAAAAAGAGGGTTCCATCGTTTTGTTCGGATTTTCCATTCTAGAGTTATTCATCTTTGTTTATCTCGAAATGTTGGATTTTTGGTCCATCTGGTGTCTGTTCATGTCATAACCTGAACAGTAATGCTCGGATCTCAATGAAATTTTGTATGGATGTTCACTACTATGAGGGCATTCAATAGAGGGTTCCATCGTTTTGTTCGGATTTTCCATTCTAGAGTTATACATCTTTGTTCATCTGGAAATGTTGGCTTTTTGGTTCGTCTGGTGTCTGTTCATGTCGTAACTTCGACAGTTGTACTGGGATCTCAATGGGATTTGGTATGGATGTTCACTACTATGAGGACATTAAAAAGAGGGTTCCATCGTTTTGTTCCGCTTTTCCATTCTAGAGTTATTCATATTTGTTCATCTGGAAATGTTGGCTTTTTGGTCCGTCTGGTGTCTGTTCATGTCGTAACTTCAACAGTTGTCCTGGGATCTCAATGGAATTTGGTATAGATGTTCACTGCTATGAGGACATTCAATAGGGGGTTCCATTGTTCTGTTCTGCTTTTCCATTCTAGAGTAATTCATCTTTGTTTATCTGGAAATGTTGGCTGTTTGATCCATCCGATGTCTGTTCAGCTCATACCTTGAACAGTAATGCTCGGATCTCAATAAAATTTTGTATGGATGTTCATTTGGAGGACATTTAATGGCACATTCAAATGTTTGTTTTGGTTTTTTGTTCTATAGTTATTCATCTTTGTCTAGCCATCATAAGTTATAGATGTGCCCACACTAGGCGGTATGCCATGAGGGGGTATGCACCGGACGACAGTCCATCTCTTGTTTGTTCTGGTTTGTTTGAGATTTCATTACGTCATGGTGGAGAATGTAACGTTCTGCGTCAAAACATCATGACGATTCAGAGAAACTGTCGCCCGTCAACTCTGTACAAAACTAGCATGCTGGATTGAGCTTATCTTGACATATATGTTTGGAAAGACTGGAGTATTTCCTACCGGGAGGTATTAACACTATTTTCCTGGTCCTACAAATGTTGCAATAATAGGCAAAAACTTAACCCTCCCCCAATGTCATAAAATGCTAAGTATAGCCATCGGCGGGGATTGGATCCCAGAATGATAGAATAGTGCGTAGTATTTCCTTTTATTTGGTGTAGAACACATATAACAAATGTAAAATGCAAATTTCCAACCATATTCACTATTAGATGAATATCAAACGCCAAGATGGCGTCCAATATGGCATTCAGTTTTTATGTGTACCCATACCATAGTATGGTACACATAGTGTCAACGTGTAATGCGATAACTCAAACATTTTTTACCTGATCAAAACCAAAATTTGTATATGGGGTTTTCAGCCCAATATACAGATCGAGTTCGAATATGGGTTTGATCCGACTTTTTTTTACAGAGTTGTGGCCCTTTTTTTACTTAGAATTCACACATTCTGCCATAACTCAAACATTTTTTATCTAATCGGAACCAAACTTGGTATGTGTGTTTCTTGGCACAAAATACAGATCGAGTTCGAATATGGGTTTGATCTGACTTTTTTTTACGGAGTTATGGCACTTTTTCGACTTATAATTCATGAATTCTGCCATAACTCAAACTTTTTTTATCTGATCGGAACCAAATTTGGTATGTGAGTTTCTCGGCCCAAAATACAGATTGAGTTCGAATATGGGTTTGATCCGAGTTTTTTTTACGGAGTTATGGCCCTTTTTCGAATTAGAATTCATTAATTCTGCCATAACTCTAACATTTTTTATCTGATTGGAACCAAATTTGGTATGTGAGTTTCTCAACTCAAAATACAGAACGAGTTTGAATATGGGTTAGATCCAATTTGTTATACCAGAGATATGGCCCTTTTTAAACTAAGAATTATCCAGATTATAACCCAAGTAACTTACAATTAATGAATACCTGCTTCTCTGTGAGCAAGATAAAAGACAATATAGTTTATTGCTTTGAGAGTTATTTATAGCCCTCATATGTTAGCTCTGTATAAGACAGAGATAGGTGATTTAACCCCTTTTAACCATTCCATGTCTTTTAACCTTTTCCATTAAATAAATAATTATATTATTTTCATATCTCACATGGCAATTTGCAACAACATGAATAGAACTGCTTACACTATGATAGTGGTGACAGGCTCTAGAGTTTAGATGTTATATTAACCCTTCTATATTGACTCATACATTCCAATAATTTGTGTTATTACTGGTTATTATGTACATTTGTCATATACTACTTTAGATCATAACAGTATACTCTATAATTCAACATTAAACGATTATGATTCTGATCATAACAATTTATTATCGCCAAGGGATGGGTTAAACATCTGCCGATCGTGATCGGCCTCTCGTTATTTTAAGACTTAGTGAAGTGATAATACGAAAAATCCAGAATAGGAACGTCCCCAGTGGTAACATGTATATTATTTTAATGACCATATAGAATAGCATTTCATATGAAACATTAGTTTCACCAATAATACATCTTATCAATTGGTAAAATAATAGTCACAAATTTAATCCGCCGTTCAATGTCATAAAATTCGAACTAAAGTTGTTGCCTGGGATTGGAACCATGAATGCTCGCATAATGCGCAGTATTTTGTTTTATTTAATGTCGAATACACATGTAAATTGGCCAGAGAAAATTGCCATCCAGATTTGTTATTAGAAGAGTATCATAATAAGATGGGACACACTATAAAGTGTATGCCGAGGCCGGCTCCAAATAAAAGGTGTAAACGGGGTGTTATGTGGCGTTTGGTCCGTTGTTTCTCAAAGGATATTAATAAAATTTGGTGTATATGTCCGGACTGGGACATGGAATACAATAACGTTTGAATTGTTTTTAAATTCACAAATTTGTTGATTTTATTCAACTTTTTCGTTCTGAAACACACTATAAAGTGTAAACGGCCGGCTCCAATTAAAGGTACTCAACCCGATAAAACTCCTCTCAATTACTATTTCAATGGCTTCGGGGGTCAAAAATATTTGATTCGAGTCGAGGAAGTCACCCATCAAAGCTCAGATTTGTTAGATATCGATTTTAGAAATCTATTATTTTTCATTATCGGGAATTCTTCCTGGCCCAGTACGTAGTCAATTATTACCACTTGATTATAGAGTTATCCATCCTTGTCTGTTTGAATAGAATTTTGGCGTAAAATCTCGAGCATGTTACCAAATTGACGGCAGTTATAAGTACTCATCTCGAGAACATAAGAATTTTCAAAAATCAATATCTAATAACTCTGAGCTTTGTTTGATGGGTTCCTCGACTCGAATCAAATATTTTTTACCCCCAAAGCCAAAGAAATAGTAATATAGGACCCTCTGATCGGATTGTTGTTGTTGGAATCTGTTGAGATGGGGACCCTCTTTACGGGTTGAGTACCTTTAAAAGGTGTAAGCGGACTTGATGTCGCATTATCTTCTTTGTTTATAAATGGATATGACTGAAATTTAGTACATATGTCCGGGTTATGGCATGGAATACATTGACGTTTGAATCGTTTTTAAAATCACAAAATTGTTGATTTTATTAAATTTTTCGTTCTTTCGTTCTGTAAAGTGTAAGCGGCCGGCTCCAATTAAAAGGTGTAAGCGGCTCATGTGCTTAGCGTTATAGGTAATCGGATTAACTCATTGGCGACTCTAGACTATTGTGTTTTGGTTCATTTGAGGTTTTGGCGAAATAATAATTTAAATACATTTATTTTAAATGATAACTTTATTTAATCATAATGCATATATAATGAACACATAAAATATAATAACAAACATGAGACATATGTGTATATGTTAACAAAAGATATCAAACCCAATGAAGTTTATGAAGTGCACATTGATATTCAAATAGTGGTCTCGGTATCAAGGCTCAAGTTCCGACCACGTCACCATCGTCTCCGTATATAAGATACGTGCCAATAACGTGGACAAAGCAATTGCGACAATATGGAGGGTACTGCGTTATGCAGTAGGTCCCTAGATTTGCGTAGGTCTCCTTTACCGAGACCACTATCTGAATGTTAATGCGCAGATTAATACAAATGCAAAAACAACAATTACAAACATTTGCTACAAACATAATCTATTGTTGACACGTTACTGTTGGAAATATTTACGCATCTATAGTGTGCCCATGTATCACATCTCTCCTTGCTACACTCAATCATATCATCAAAAATATTTGGCAATCAACATTCATTTGTGAATGACCCGAAACAAGGTTTCTAAATTATTATTTCCCCAAAAACCTCAAATGATATAAAACACCCAAGACTAATAAATCAAGAGTCGTCAGTTTGTTAATCCGATTACCTATACCGCTAAGCACATAAGCCGCTTACACCTTTTAATTGGAGCCGGCCGTTTACACTTTATAGTGTGTTTCAGAACGAAAAAGTTGAATAAAATCAACAAATTTATGAATTTAAAAACAATTCAAACCTTATTGTATTCCATGTCCCAGTCCGGACATATACACCAAATTTCATTAATATCCATTGAGAAACAACGGACCAAACACCACATAACACCCAGTTTACACCTTTTATTTGGAGCCGGGCTCGGCCTCGGCATACACTTTATAGTGTGTCCCAATAAGATGTCTCTCAATATGGCGGCCAATTTTAATTTCAAGACTTAGTGAACGGGCATATGACACATTCAGAAAAGGAACGTCCCCAGTGGTATATTATATATCATTGTACAGACTACATAGACTATTTCATATCAAACATTAGATTCAGCATTGATCCATATTATCAATTGATGAAATAATTAGACAAAAAACTTAACCACCCCTACAGTCACAAACTTCCACACAAATAGGCCACTGGGGATTGTAGTACAGGCCAAAAGAAATGAGCATACATTTTGGATTTCATTTGTGCTAAATACGATAAAGATACAAAAAGTTTGAAGTCACACCCACTATTGTGCCATAATGGCGGCCAACATGGCAGTTAAGTTTAATGTCAACACTTTGTGAACAACTAATACGATATGCGGGCAAAGAACGTCTCATATGGTATTACTTATGCGATGTATTAGCTAGAATGTGTGTTTCCATTATTAAATGGCAATTTATTGTTTGCGTGATGACGGAGACCAAAATAGGGTGGTCAAGTATATAAACAAAAAATCAGATGAGCTTAGTCATGTCTCGAATTTATAACACGTCGTGAAAACAAATATGGGAAAACAGGACAAATGACGTCTCCAGTGGTATCTATATATTGTGGCAATTCATTACATTCATTTCATTGCATTAGTCATATGGAATAGTAGTTCTGTCATTAACATATCTTTTAATTTGCGAAATAATAAACACAAAACTCAACATTCCTCATCTCTAAAGTTATAATATTGCGCACAAAGGTACTTCTGAGAGTCGTAACCAAGAATAAAACAACACGCGCGCAATTGTAGATGTCAACATAATGTGAGAACCACACTCACTATCAGATAGATCTCAAACTACAAGATGGCATCCAATAATATGGATGTCACTTCAATTTTGCGAAGAAGTACAAAAGCCAGAGAAGAGACGTCCTTTTGTGATGCTTTGCTCTGAATTTTTTGTTGAAGTGCCAGATGTTTTCAACAACCGTTCAAATGGTCTGTTTGTTCGCTCTAGTGCCGGTAGTCGATAAGTTAACTTTTTCAATAATAATATTTTGGAATGGAATAACATTAACATATATGTTATCTTCATAAAGATGAGCAACATTTGCTTGTATCAATCATAAAAACTACATGGCTCTGATAGCGAACAATTCAATTAACTTACTTACTTACTTCTTCTTTACACTCACATTTGAGTAACCTCCGTTTGGAGTAACCAGGTACATGTAGTTAAAATATAGTCCGATATGATAGATATGATATCCGCCGGAGATATAGAAGATTCAATTTCATTAGTCTAGCCCGGAAACTCTATCTTCTGTTTGTAACATATATGAATCCGATTGACATTCACAACAGTTTAACTCACATATTAGTCGAGACTAAAATATCAATGTACGGAAAAACATGCACATCAAGCAACATATGGCGAGAACAACTTATATGCATGGGTATGCGGTGTTGTTCTCTTGTTTGACGCTGAGTTGAAACTCGGACGATTATACAAAGCAGTAACCTCTCGGTCACCATAACGCCTATTTATAACCTATTTTTTACGCTGATTGCATTATATGGACGTTGTGGTCACGTGTTATGTCATTAAAGAGCATTTTGTGTGTGTGCGATGATGAATTTCGTGTTACGTTAATAGGTAGTTACAATGATGTGTAAACTTTGATTGCTCGTGGACTCATATCCCACTTTGCCAAAACCAGAGACCAACGCCATTGACCATCACTAAGGCAACGCCCATCAAGAAAACACCGTCCAAATCCAAGAAACGTCTGAAGTATGAGTTGCCAAGCATCGAAGAAGAAAGCACCGAGTTGCCACACATTCCTGACATTGATCTGCCAAGCATCGAAGAAGAAACCATCGACCAGACATCAAGACCAGCAGATGATTTCGTGGAAGAAGATATAGACCCAATCTGGATAGAAAACGGCCAACATCGACTAAGACAATCACACCACGACAAAATAACAAACAACGAGGAGTTATGCAGCGACATAATAAACTACTCAATGCAGATCATAAAAGAACAGTTCGAAGATATCAACGGCCTGCAACATACATATTCATCATGTATAGCAATAAACCTAATTTATAATTTTGATCAAACTGAACAACTGTTGCTGATTCCAACTACAACTTTTATTGTGCTGGAGAACGAAAAAAGTCGATAAAAGTTGAAATATAAGACTATTGGAATTATATTAACGACAATAAACGAAATTGAAAATCCCAACTACACATTTTACTGGACTCGGTCTCGGGCTCGGACTACAACTATTAGTGTGTCCCCTTATTTGCTGGATTTCAAAATGTATGTCATTTTTTTTTTTGCGTTACTGCATATATCAACAGATAGTGATTCTGTTATTTTATGTTTCATTTGGCCAAAACTGTTGCAAGGCTCTCTGAATATGTTGGTGGAAATTCAAAAGGACATGTTAAGGAGGACTGCACATCCAAGACTATCACAATATATCAATGATAGTCATATGATAGTATTGAAAATTACAACATCACTTCGTACCGCATCGAGTGCATGATTATTTGTAACGGTTAATGACCATCCCCTATTATTACCAGTTGTCTACATATTGTTAATGCTTTACTTACCTAACGCCTCAAAATGTGTCAAACAATAGTAAAATGCACATTGGAGATCAATACACGATTCAGCAAATTAAACTATTTAAGTCATTCTCGGAATTTCGCTAAGTGTTTTTTTATTCTGGTTGTTTTGTCTTTCTCCAAATATAAGCTCCTGATAATTGCTAAACAAAACAACCTAAACATTCAACAAATATAAATTTCCATCCACTATTAATCCTGGCGTCACACCTGCGTCATAGCTAAGGGTGTGACATTTGGAACCTGATGTAAGATACTATACCAAACCAATGGCAACATGAAAGACATGGCTTATCCACCCGTACAGAGCTGATCGACAGTTTATGGAAGTTAATTTGAGACAGTCATATCAAAGCTTTATCTGAAAAACATGTTGTCTTACCACCATCACTCAAACACAACACATCGACGTCTAATATAAACACACAATCTAAAACAATATATCGCTTCAAACTGCCGCATGGTACATTTTCACCGGCTTTCGTATTCATTGTTCGCAGCGTGTTGACATTGAATTAGCCGTCATGTTGGGCGTCATCTTGGATTTCGGTTGTCTCCTAGGACCAGATGTGGATGCAAATTTTACATTTTAGGTTTCTTCGTTGTAGTCAACAGAAAGTAATTCCGAACGATTTGCTTGATTCTTTGCATTCTGGACTATAGTCACAAGTGCCGCCATTATGTGGGCGTTTGTGACTGGGTGATTTTAAGTTTTTGTTTACTAATTCTCCAACTGATAAGATGGACTAATGGTGAAACTACTGTACCATATGAAATATCGTCTATGTAGTCACTTCAATGATATACAATATGCCACAGGGGACGTCCCCTTTATAGTTCGTTCGTATGTCCGTTCGCTAAGTGGTACAATTAAAATTGGACGCTATCTTGTTGTTTCATACTCTTCTAATAGTGAATATGGATGGAAATTCATACCTGTCACTTCGTTTGTGTGTTGTACATTAAATAAAACAAAATACTGCGCATAATGCTATCACTCGTGGTTCCAATCCCAGGCGATAACTTTATTTGGAAGTTTATGACATTGGATGGAGGGATACATATTTACCTATTAGTTTACCAATTGAAAATATGTGTCAAATTAATGTTTGATATGAAATTTTACAATACTATAGATTTTACCACTGGGGACGTTCCTGTTCGTATGTCGCTTCACAAAGTCTTAAAATAAAAACTGACCGCCATATTGGACGCCATCTTGGATTTTGATACTCTTCTAATGGTGAATATGGTTGGAAATTAGCATTTTGCACTTGTTATGTGTGTTCTACACTAAATAAAAGCAAATACTACGCACTATTCTATCATTCTGGGATCCAAACCCCGGTGATGGCTATACTTAGCATTGTATGACATTGGGGGAGGGTTAAGTTTTTGCCTATTATTGCAACATTTGTAGGATCGGGAAAATAGTGTTAATACCTCCCGGTAGGAAATACTCCAGTCTTTCCAAACATATATGACAAGATAAGCTTGATCCAGCGTGCTAGTTTTGTACAGAGTTGACGGGCGACAGTTTCTCTGAATCGTCATGATGTTTTGACGCAGAACGTTACATTCTCCACCATGACGTAGTGAAATCTCAAACAAACCAGAACAAAAATAAGAACATTCCGATCTAGTATCACCATGTACCACATAATATTTTTTATAGCTGGTTAACTGCTGAAAACAGGCTAAGTTTTCGGTAGGGTACCTTCACAAATAGTCTTACCATACATAGCTGCCACCAATTCCGGTAAGGCTAAGAATCATTTTCATAATTGACATATATTTACCTTCCAGTAAAAGTTGGTTTCAACTTGTTCTACCGAGGGTAGGGGTATCCGACCACTTTTGGCGTTTGGCCACTCCTCTATATGGCACTGTTCGAGTCAGCATTGCAGGGGGGCATCAACAATTGATTTAATAAACTATATTCCACCAAATTGATATATTATTCTTCTCCATGATACGAGGAATATAATCGTGTGATATAAAGACGCCAAATTGCTGCCGTTTGGGTGAGAGATGGGGGGGGGGGTCATAAAACTATGATAAGAATTTGTTTAGTTGCTGATTACCACCAAACCTATATATAATCATCTCCAGTATATCATGCATCCATGAGTCTAATGGACGTGGTTTAAATATGTCAAAAGTGGCGCCGTTAAAGTTATGCATGAGGATGGCAGTTGCACCAAAGCGGATACAAATATATTTAGCACTAATTTCCACAAATTCATACACCTTCTCTAATGATACGATTAATTAAATCACATTTGGTGTCATTTGGGTCACGGATGTCGAGAGGATATGCACTATCATTGATAAGATCGCTATTCGCCGATATCCACCTATAAGTTATATATAGTCACCCAGGCCATCTTTAAGGAGTTTTTGGCATTCAAATTTCACAATCTCGACAAATGCATGGTGACCCAATTCAGTCACTTAATATATCTTCATAATATATGTCATATTTATATGGGGATGGGAATCAGGGTATTCACATAATGAGCTAGCAAAAACAGATACATAGAAGAAGCATTAAAAGTAAACTTATTATTATATTTAAAGATACATATAATTATTCTTACAAACTGAGAAACCTCGAACCGTCAGAGGATTGCATATTAGAATGGCTCATGTATATATTATAACACAATTGAGTCTGTTCCATTCAATATAGTTTCCTCGAAATAAGTTACAATTTGTCAAGAGATATGGAAATGTATCGAAGGCCTGTTCAAAAATAGTGGTCACAGTGTGCAGTCAAATATATTTTCTTCTAATATAAAAGAAAAACGCAGTCAATAGCACATGACTTTTCAGGATCCTCCAATACTGACATCTGACAGGTATATCTGCTGGATACAGCGGATTTTTTAGAACAGACTCATCGACTAACAAAAACAACTCAAAATCTTGCTCTGCGTCGATCACATGTAGCTGATATACATGCGTAGCAACATTTCTTTTAAACTGAGAATATTTAACAAATAGATAGCACCATGAACAGAGGAGCACCTTGACATTTCTTAAAAACATTTGTACTTCATGGAGATATGATAGCTAGGTGTCCTCAAGATCTAAGTCCAACCCACTAGATTGATTTATACATCTCTATATGTAAAACCCAATTGTCGTCTTTTATTTTTGCGAACTAATGTGTTTATGATGTTCATGTGTCATGGTATAACGTCTGAAGTATACACAGTTGTAAATAAATAAATGCTTCTTTATTGGTGGAACGGATTAATCGCGATAAACAAAATGACAATTGACAATTGACAAAGTGAGCCACTACTTATATTCCATGACTGTGTAAGAATCATGTTCTGTGATGCTATATATTTGAATATACAATTGATGAGAATACGTGTAACACTTTGAGCAAGAGTATTCTCTATTCCCAACAAATATCACAGGGTTTCACATCACTTAAACCTGGGCAGCGCTGGGTAACCCTGCTAGTTGTATATATATGTATAATAGTGTTTATTAATTAATTTGTTAGTCATCAATGACTATCATGGATTCTAAGGATTTCTGAACTGATGTATGCTGTATTATAACAATGACATGAAAAATATCAATGCGTATGGCCCCCTCCATCAGTACACGGATGGGCTACTTGTAATAATGCACTCCGTTTGACGGGAGGTAACTCTATATAATCAACATGTGCGTTTCATCCCTGATTTATAATAAAAGATGGCATTATCCGACTGTCTTTTCCATCGGAATGCATTTATGTGAGGGACCATCTTAACATGTTAAATATATAGGTGGATCATTGGATATTGTAAAATTAACGGGGGAATTAAAATGTATTAATATGCAACTAGCATAATTATGACACAAAACACACTTGGCAAGTAAATATAGGTATGAATGCACATTTAGATCAAAACTATTGCTAACACTACATAAAAGTATATAGACCGCCTTGACCTGTGTAGTGATTATAGTCACGTATACACTATATTTTACCTCAACATTGTCCACGAACCACAGTGTTACAAGTACATGTTACATGTATTAAATGACATCCGCGGATGGGTGACCGGCTGCGATTGATACAGTAGTACAAACTCTAATACAGTAGTACAAACTCTAAATTAAATCATACACGGAACCGGTGAGATCTCCAGACGGGGAAAACGTCCCGTAACTGTCCGGTCAATTGAAGTCCATAAATAACAAATTTAGTTGTTTGTTCCCACAAACTGGAAAGAATGGGCCGATTCGAATATATACAAATCAGAGAGCCGATTCAGTATTGATCCCGAATCTGGTCGCCGATGTCGACACCGATTCGAATCGGTCCTACTAAACAACGAACACAAACGAACATAAACGAACACAGGTCTAAAAAGCGGAATAGAAGGGTGAAATTTGGTTTGTGGGTGCGTGTGGGTCCAATATATGTGTATGTGGTGTTATTTCCAACTTTGATGACTTATTTTTCGAGTTATAAGCATTATTTGAATGCAAAGCTACTAAACAACGAACACAAACGAACATGAGATTAGCCGTATTGCAAAGGTGTTAATAAAGGTGTTAATTAACTACCGCCTTCTCTATGGCTTATACTCTGTCTCTTTGTCACTGAGTTGTTTTGACTTAGTTAGTTTGTCTTATTATTACTTCGTTTAACTTCCCTGGCATCACACTGCTCTTTCAGTAGAACTTCAGGTACTAGAATCAAAGTTTGTTTTATGTATACAATCGAATATTTATATATTATTTTACAACTCAGCCCCGGCGGAACGATGGGCAGAGTTTGTTCTCCTTGAAATCAGTGCATGGATGAAAATGGCTCCAGCAAAATGTTGCATTATTTAAATCATTAAAATCAAGTAATGCACTTATTTGATATGAATCCAAGAAGTCTATATGTTATTTTATCACATGATTAGCACTATTTTCCTATGTAATATTCGAGCGTAATAGACACGTGTAATATCGTTGCGTGCAATGACGTCACGCTGCTCTTTGGGACAAAGTTATCTGTCTGTTAATTATTGTTGTTTTCGATAAAAATTTAAGCGATTATATGATCATGTGATAAAAAGTATCTCAAACTCGTTCTATTTTATACGTAATTTATCAACCTCGTCCACTAAATTCTATTTGAGCCTCGGTAAACCACGGCTCAAATCGAATTTAGTGAACTCGGTTGATAAATTCCGTATAAAATAGAAACTCATGTGAGATCTTCTATTTATATTTGCATACTATATGCTAACTTTCTGTCGTTTATTGGTGAAGGTCTTGGTTTTTGATGCCTTCACTCTTTCCTTTTTTTTGTCCAGGTTTTTTTGCGAGAGCGGTAGCTAGTTTTGGGTATAGTTAATTGTCGTCAGTTGAAGTTTGGAATTTGGAATTGTCACTCACAAAATTAAGAAGTCTTCGCATTAGTCTGTTTATGCGATATTTCTTATTTGTATACGGACAAAGTCTGTCTACATTTTACTTTTTGTGTCGGTTGTTGACCGTTGGAAATATTTTCACAGCATATACCCACTGCCAAGGACTCCCGCACCTTTAATGCTTTCATAATTGTTATTTGTCCAACATTTCGGAATTGTTGAATTGTTTTTTCTAGCATTGAAAACTTTCGTCTTTAGTCTTTCCATAAATGTAAGGTATCGTCTGTTGTCACATATATTTGTCAATTATGTCTGTCTGTATTTCGTCATAAATGATTTTGTTTTCTATTGTTACCAAGCCGCTCTCGCTATTGAATACTTTTCCATCTTATTGACAGTTTGATCACTGTCTGTTTTACTTAAATTACGATGCGTGTATCAGGAAAGCAAGCAGAAATAGCATTTACCAGAGTGATCTCCGAGACTGAGAAAAAATATATAGTCATCTCAGAGACTGACAACAATGACTCGATCACTCACATTCACTCAAATGTTTTGTTAGCTATGCATTAAAACGCCGACCTATGATGTTTCCCCGTGTTTTTATTGCCATCAGTGATAAAATTGACAATCATCTTGCAGTAAAAACAAGGAGACAGAGTAAGCCGTAGTTAATTAACACCTGCATGCATGGTAGCCTCTGCACTGCCGCTAATCTTATGTTCGATTGTGTTCGTTGTTTAGTAGTTTTGTATTCAAATAATGCTAATAACTCAAAAAATAAATCATCAAAGTTGGAAATAACACCACATACACATAGAATGGACACACGCGCACACACAAACCAAATTTCACCCTTCTACTCCGCTTTTTGGACCTGTGTTCGTTTATGTTCGTTTGTGTTCGTTGTTTAGTAGGACCCATTCGAATCTTCAAAGCTTCGCAGGGCCCTCGCTATTTTGCAAGCCATCTTGATTAATTTGGTCTATAAATACATCAGTGTGAAATATTTAAGATAGATCAAAACAACAAACACCTTTCGTACCAAAGATAGTTCCATTTTACTTGAAAAAATGGTCCAAACCTGAAATTTTGCTGATTTTTATGTCAAGTTTGTGTGAGAAAATTCAAATAATTCTGGTCATGTCAGTGGTTACAATAGTAGCGAGTTTGCGATACCCGTCGGACGGGTACGGGTACCGGTAGATCCAGGTAGATCGGTGAAAATCGTCACGGTCATTTGCGTACTTTGAATGCAGCACATAAAGCGATAGGGATTTGGAACGGGTAGATGTATCCCATTGACTGGTAGTCTTTCGCTAAAGTTTTCTCACTCAAAAGTACATTAGTTCTACGAAATAACAGTCAGCTATGCATTAATCTATTTATTGCACGATTTCATTGCCAAATCTCATTGATACATTTGTCATTTAAGCCATGTTTTATGTTCAAAGTATCGAGGCGGCTTATAACACTAAGATAACTATGGAACGCCGATTTGTTTACTGACAACTGTCTTCACTCAAGTAATGACATGTTATGATTAAGAGAGTGAGTTGGTGGTGCTATACGCAGTCTCGACACAGGGACGTAATTATAGGGGGTCTCCGCGTTGAGAAGGTGTGTCCACCTTCAAATTCCCAACTATACACCCCCATAAACCACGCCAAACAGAGGTTTGTGCGTAATTCAAATTGTGCACGCCGTTGGGCTCTGATTCCCCCCAACTGATCCTTCAGTTTCGACTGTTCTAAATGGATCAGTAGTCTTGTTGCAGAAGTCCTGTGATGGGGGGGGGGGGTCCACCTTGCCGACCATGCAATACGAGAACAGTTTTGTAGATATGAACCTGGAAATTGCAAAATCATAACATCTAGTGGTCTAACACCAGGCAAATTCACGCCCTGGTTTGTTTTTCACAAATTAATGATCAGTATTGACGAGCCACTGAATGTGGTTAGACCAGGGCATACCGGGTCGACCATGGTTCGGTCTGGTGTGAGAACGTTTTGAAATCTGAACATGAAAATTTGATAAATTATTGACTTTCCTCAAGCTTTACATTTGTTGGATATTTCCAACCTGCTGTTGACCATATAGCCCGAATGTTTTTCTACCAAAAGTAGGAATATTTGCAAATGTTGGTCTAAAACTATAAAAAAAATCCCCACTAATACATTTTTGGAAAATCAAACTGAATGACAGAATAATTTCAACGTATGTTTTGGTGCTCTTTAAAATTGGACGCAAACAAAAGATCGCACCTCACAAGTACCCTGTGGTGCGTCTGGGCGTCCGTCCGTTAACCTGGTTTCCGGATGATAACTTTAGTTAGAGTGAACCAAATTCAATAAAATTTGGTATGTGGGTTTATTAGCCGAAAAGTAAGTTGAAGTTCGAATTTGGGTTCCACCCGCCAATATTCACCGGAGTTATGCCCCTTATTTGACGTTTTTTGACTTAGAAAATCCTTGAAATTTGTTGTCCGGATGATAACTTTATTATAATTTATCGGAATGAATCCAAATTTGGTATATTACTTTCTCCCACCAAAACACAAGTCAAGTTCGAACTTGGGTTCTGTCCGACAATTTTTGGCAGAGTTATGCCCCTTTTTCGACTCAGAAAATTATGTTTTTCTTATGTTTTTTGGTTTCCGGATGATAACTCGATTTTGGAATGTTTATACGCAAAACCCGTTTTTTTGTGGATTACATATATCGAAATACAGCTAAAGTCCGAATTTAGTTTTAATCCGATAATTTTTGCGAGAGTTATGGCCCCTTTTTTGACGTAATTTGACTTAGAAAATCCCTGAAATTTGTTGTCCGGATGATAACTTTAGTTAGAGTGAACCGATTTCAATCAAATTTGGTATGTGGGTTTATTAGGAGAAAAGACAGCTCAAGTTCGAAGTTGGGTTCCGTCCACCAAATTTCACCGGAGTTATGCCCCTTATTTGACGTAATTTGACTTAGAAAATCCCTGAAATTTGTTGTCCGGATGATAACTTTACTAGAGCTTATCGGATTCAATGATAATTTGGTATATTACTTTCTCCCACCAAAACACAGGTCAAGTTCAAATTTGAGTACCGTCCGCCAATTTTTACCAGAGTTATGCCCTTTTTTTACCAGTTTCCGCCCACCCAAGAGAGGGCGTATTTTGCACGCCCAGCGTAGCTCTTGTTCTACCTACATCCGGGTTTAGACCCAGACAAATATCCAAGTTCTTGGGATGAATATTCCCTTGCCCGACCCTTCGAAAGATTCCAACCCATTACCAGTTATATGACTAAATATTTCCCAACTAATATAAGGGGCAATTTCGGTCTTATATCTGACTAAAAGTGCATGCATGTAGGACATTCTTGGACCCTGGGTCTAAACCAACACATTTTACACCGAATAATGGTTGGATTATTAAATTAGCGTTATTGTATATTTGTGCTATCATAATATATTTTCTCAGTCAGAAAATTCCATCTGTTCTAGACGACACTCGAACGGTCTGGGAAATTACTTATGAAAGCTAATTATTGAAAATGTTACCAAAATGAGTCAAAGAAAGACGCCAACCCCTTCCACTTTCGCCTCGTCCCTGGTTAATGCAATCCATTATCCACGCAGATGTCCATCATATAACCATAACAGCAAGTATAACGTCGGCCAATAAAGCGAATGCGGATAACAATTTCTCTATATCATATCTATTGTGCTGCAATTGGCTCACCATACACTACCCGTCGATATGCTTAATTCTACCCGTAAAACAGTTTGCGATTTCAAAACGTGTACCGGTACGGGTAGCTACCAGTACCCGTACCCGTTTGAAATCGCAAACTCGCTAATAACAATTAAGCAAGGTTCATCAGAAATATTTGCATTCAATGTATAGAAGGCAGAATAGCAAATTTTATTCATCAGCCACAACTTGTGGTTGATGATTAAAATTGGCTATTGCGTGATTCAGAAATAATTAACTGACAGTTGGATAGACAGTTGGAAGAAAAGTTTGATTCAATGGTTGTCCCCAGAATAATTTTTTTCATTTTCATATCTAAAAAAGCCACCGATCAAATAAAGCCACCTTATTTTGGGGGGGGGGGGGGTGGGCATGTAGCCTAGCAGTCTATCTCCTTGTAATTTCACAAAACAAGCATCAGCTCTCATCTTAAAGGTACATAATTCTATTCAATGGTCCCCATATCATCCAGTTACAATAACAACGGAATTTCACCAAAAGTTTTAGTTATCCAAATTAGTTTATTGCAAATTAATTCTTACAGCAATATCAATCACATATTGGCTGTAGAAGTCCTGCAATGATGTTTTTTCTTGGCAGTTTGGAGGTCGAGCGAGTGTGGTTTACAACTTCCATATATGGTGATTCCTTATTCAATTTGTAATTCCCCAACAAGTGTTATCATGAATGTAAACACATAGTATTTGCATGTGTAACCAGCATGGTGCCATATAACATATCTATTTGCATAGATAAAACATGATTACTGATTCGTAAATAACTATCCACACATGAACTATCACAACATACTGTATTCTTGTTGATGATGATACTTTTCATCAACTTCTATTCCAAAATTAATTGGTTGCCACTGATCGCACATGGACCCGCGACCTTGCATGACCTCTCATAACGGCGTAGGCTTATGTCTACTATTTTTGTAATATGTCTGCTGATTTTAGCCAGGCCGCCAAATATTCCAAATGGTGAAAAATAACAGATTTAAAAATTCGAAATCTGTCTGAGCTTTGATGGGTGGTGAGGTCCTCAACTAAATTCAAATATTTTTTTACCCCCCGAAGCCAAAGAAGTCATAGTTTAGAGGCATTTAATCGGAATTATGTATCTTTAATGTTCTATTGTTTGATTACAAACTTTGTCAGTTATGCCATCACAAATACTATTATGTGAGTATTGTTCACTAGCCAGATTAGTGGTGATGACAAATTCAGTGATCAATCAGTTCAATGGGATCTTTCGTTATCTGTGTGCATGCAGCTGATCAATGCATGCTACCATTCTGATTGCCGATGAACCTCCTTGGGATAACAAGCGATAATTCTATATGATATCACAAAATCAAATTATTGATATCAATAAATGCTTTCTATTTTGTGATATCATATATTAAATTTTATGATATCTTAAATTCATTTTATGATATCACTAATTCGAATTAGTGATATCATATATTCATTTTGTGATATCAATAAGTACTAGTTATTTGATGATATCACTTATTTTATTTGATGATATCACTAATTCACAGACTCACAGGCACCGTTCTTCTATTTATTGCCTATTATGTGATATCAATAATTCATTTTGTGATACCACTAAATTAATATACGATATCACAAAATCGAATTTATAATATCATTAATTATTTATGATATCACAAATAATTTTAAGATATCATTAATTCCAACTTTTGATATAATGAACTCATTTTTGGATATCATAAAATTGAATTATAGATATAACAAAATAGTAAGTATTTAGTTATATCAATAATTCGATTTTGTAGATTAGTAATATTACAAACTGATTTTAAGATATCACAAAATGTAATTAGTTATATCATAAGTTCATTTTGTGATATCACAGAATTGAATATATGATATCACAAAATAAGTAAGCATTTAGTGATATCAATAATTAGATTTTATGATATCATAAAATGATTTAATAATATCACAAAAGTTGAAGGAATAGTAGACCAGCTATGCTATATTCTATTTATTGTTATCACAAATTTAATTTTATGATGTCACAAAATGAATTCATGATATAACAAAAATGCTTACTATTTTGAGATATCAATAATTCGATTTTGTGATATCCAAAAATGAATTTATGATATCACAAATCAGAATTGGTGATATCTTAAAATCATTTTGTGATATCATAAAATATTTAAAGATATCATATATTCGATGTTGTGATATATACTGATTTTGTTATATCACAAAATGAATTATTGATATCACAAAAGAGGTAATACATAGAAGAATGGCTCCCAATAACAATCTGCTGAACTGTATAGCTGCTGAACTTGCTTAACAGGTTTTTGAACTGTGGTGGCGGATGGTCAAATGCTGTTCCCTCGTTGTATTTGGTTGTGGCCCATTGATTACAAGTCATTTGCATAACCTAAACCCTTTTATTTAAAAATTGGTTAATCTGTGGAGTGAGAGCTTTCCGATGAATGGCAACAAGCCATATTTCCGACTAAATCCTGAAAAATTACCCATAATTCTCGGGTCAAATGGTGTCTCCTCACTGTATTTTCTTATGGCACATCGATTACAAGTCATTTACATAACATATACCCGAATATCTTCGTTACAAATCTGTTAAACTGCGCTTGGGATAATCTGTGCAATGAAGCGCTGAACAGGTTCTGAACTGTTGACCTGACATGGTGGTCGGTCAAAGGGTATTCCCTCACTGGATTTGGTTATGTTATATCGATTACAAGTCATTTGCATAACCTATACCCGAATATCGTCGTTAAAATCGGTTAAAATGCATTCCCTCATTGTATCTGGTTATGGCCCATCAATTACAAGTCGTTTGCATATCTTGACTATCTTTGTTAACTCTTTCGCTGCCACCCGCCACCACAGACGCATCCTGTACATATATCCATGTATTTCAGGTATATATGGGTAATACATTATATCTCAAGCAGTTTATAATATAATTAGTTGAAACTTCACATGTATATAGACATAGGTATACCCCGTCGAATGCCGCCGTGGACACGCCCACCAAGGTCACGTGACATTGGCGGCCATCTTGGATTAGTGGCTATTTGCCTGTATACATGTATGTACAGTTTGTGTGGGTATGAATGGGTGTGTTGTTTGTTTTCTAATTTTCAACCCAATTATACGATGTCCAACAGTAAGGTACACGGGAGTAACCTATTTGAACCCACTTTGGACATAAAATAGGTCATGTGACCTTGGTGTCCATCTTGGATTTATGCAAGTTGCCACCTATTTGTAGCAAAATGAGATACAATGCCGCACTTTGTTGAGTTCGTGCTTTTGTTGCATGAATATTCCCTGATAGGTACAATTCCAAATATACATGTAGATATATATATATAATATAACCATACCCATATGTATATATACATGCAGGGGGACGTGTGATCCTGCTCCGCCCCTTATAAGTCACGTGATCTTGACGGCCATCTTGAATTTCAGGAAAATTGGGTTTTACGATGATTTATGTGAATTATATGGGTCACGCGGGCGTACGCTTGGTCAACTCACCAGCATTATTAATTTAGTTGCCTGCTATCACCACTGGAAAACGACACAATAGACGAGGGTTGTTCAAAATCAGTAAAGGTGTATTATAAATAATATGTATAAGTATCTTATGCGCCGCAGCCGCCCCTCGATCATTAGAGTATAGAGGTTAGTTATCCACCCACCACCCCATCCCGCCACCCATAGTATATTATGCGCCGCAGGCGCCCCTATAGAGGCTACTGCCCACATACATAATAGGTATAAGTATCTTATGCGCCGCAGGCGCCCCTCGATCATTATAGTATAGAGGTTAGTTACCCATCCACCACCCCATCCCGCCACCCATAGTATCTTATGCGCCGCAGGCGCCCCTATAATAGAGGCTACTGCCCACACAAATAATAGGTATAAGTAACTTATGCGCCACAGGCGCCCCTCGATCATTAGAGTATAGAGGTAATAACAATAACTTCTTCAGTCCTGAGTCTTTTGCGAGCAGCCATTTTCGACTGATAACCACGTGCTAATAACAATGACGCAATATTCCGGCTCTGACTGTACCTCCATAACTTACCACATTTATTGACAAAGAAACTGCATATAATGACTAACTAACCGAATATAGTGACTAATTTGCTACATATATTGACTAACTAACCAAATTAATGGACAAAGTATTGACCAACTAACCACATATATTGGAAACATAGCTGCATATATTTGCAAAGTAGCTGCATATATTGACTTAACTAACCACATATATTGACAAATTATCTGCAAAAATTGACTAACTAACCTCCAATATTGACAAAAGTAGCCAAATATAATTGCAAAGAGGCTGCGTCTATTGACTAACTAACCACATATATTGATATATTAACCGGATATATTGCCTGAGCTTGACATAAGGCAGCTATGGCGTACCATATCACCGCATTTGCATAGCAATCCTCACTATTATCACACTACATGACCCATTTTAATCATGCAGGTCTACATTTGACCCAAAGGGGTTCGGATGTGATATATTCCAGGAACTTGTTATGCCGTTATTCTGAGTAAGTACAGGTAATTACTATTTAGGGATGTAGCTTATAATCATCAACTATTTGCTTTCAAATCAGTTTCATAATTCCCAGACAGCGAATCTTTTAAAATCCTATCATGGCATTTTCCAGATACGTGGTGTTGGTTTTTAAACATACCCGTAATTTTTCACACAATTTCCAATAATAAAAAAAATTGTGCAAAACACATCACTATTTTAATAGACAATTTTCGTCTAGATCCACAGAAACAGCTGAGAAATTGGGAATAAAATGATCAAAACACGTGGACTCTGAGTCTGTTGATTACCATGTCAGGGTGCGTTCACATAATGGTAAATTTGTCTGGCAAACCTGCAGGAAAGTCGTCTTAGGGGTGCTCTTATCCCCTATTGTATTATATATATGAGTTGAAGATTTTGAGATACCTATAACAGGTTGTTACAATATGTTTTGCTTTATAAAATTCACAATTTAAATGTCCAGTTTATAGGGGAAAACATCATTATTCATTATTCAAAAAGTTAATTTGTGTCGCAATGGTTATAGAACTTCATTTCTTTCCAATAATGAAATTTTGTGTATTTTTTAATATCGTTTCCATGGTGATAGGTATTTCTCAGGGTATTGGGCTTTTTCTGCAGTTTTATCAAAACTATATTGAAGCACACGTAAGAAGCCATCATAATATGTATAAATTATTACTGTAACCAATGTAGTATCAAATAAATGTTTCAATTCCAAAATTATCGAATTTTTTGCAAAAATTAACAGTGTTTACCCCAAAATGGCAATAAAACCTTCATATCCTATATGTTCATCCTAGCTACTACTGGGATAATTGGGAAATGGTAATCTTTGAAAAAGGTTTTGAGACATCTATATCGGGTTGTCATAATACGCTTTGCTTCATAAAATTACATGCTTTAAATGTCAGCTCTATGGGGGAAAAAACATCATTATTTGGCGACATTTGGTCCGTTTCCATGGCAACAGCTGAATAAACCGCATCAATTACCCAACACAGAAGTCCGGATTAAAAGTGCATGTCATAAAAAACAAATTTCCAAAAGTTATATTGTGTCGCAAGGGTTATAGGTCTTCATTTCTTTCCAATAACGGCATTTTTTGTATTTTTAAATATCGTTTCCATGGTAACAGGTATTTATCTTGGTATTGGGCCTTTTCGGCAGTTTTATCCAAATTAATTTTAAGTACACGTATGATGCCATCATAATAATGCATAAATTATTACTGTAACCAATGTAGTATTCAATAAATGTTCCAATTCCAAAATTATCGCATTTTTTGCAAAAATCACCATTTTTCACCCCAAAATGGCAATAAAGACCCGTATAACCTATATGTGCATCCTATTTAATACTGGAATCGTTGGAACATAGTTATAGTGGACAAATCATCAATAAATGATCTTCAACGTCTGTTCCTGTCCTAGAATGGGCTTAAATTAGTTTTTACCATTTGCGGAAATGGTTTAATATCAAACTGTGTCTACATTGTTTACATTCTGTTTCCATGGCAACGGCACCACTTTCACATTTTACAGCAGGGCGGAACATGAAGCCTACATCTTCTACTTTCATATGATATATAATGTTTCCGTGTGTAAAAGAAAAAATAAAAAAATAAAAATTCTGGTCAAGACCGCTCCTCTAATCATCGCTGTCTCCGTTGTAGTCATCATCATCGCTGTCATCGTCGTAGTCATCACCATCATCGTTGTCATCGTCTTGGTCATCATTATCATCGCTGTCATCATCGTGGTCATCATCATCATTGCTGTCATCGTTGTGATGCGCATGATGATAACGACGACGATGATTATGATTATAATGACTACGACGACAACGTCCATGATTATGATGACTACGACAAAAACGATGATAATGATGATGACTTAAGACGATGACAGCGATGATGAGTTAGACGATGACAGCGATGATGATGGTGACTTCGACGATGAAAGCACTGATGATGATGACTACGTCGACGACAGCGATGATGACTACGACGACAGCGATGATGATGATGATGACAACGGCAGTGATGATGATCGTGATGATGACGACGAAGACGACATCAATGATGATGACGGTGACTACGACGAAGATAGAGATGGTGATGGTCATAATGGTGATGACTATGGTGACGACAGTGCGGCGGCGTTGACGATGATGATTGCGATGGTGTTCATAATGAAGATGCTTATGATGACGACGATAATAATGACGACGACGAAAACGACGACGATGATTGAAGTTTAGTTGTAAATAATCCGTATGTCCACTTTTGGTTCTTCAATTCTCAAAACAGCAGTAATTGCACTGTGGGAGATATGCTCCTCGAAATCTCATTCCGGCCGAGCAAAATTCCCATTCCGAGCGGTATGAGATCCGATTCCGTGAAAGTTTTGCTCGATTTTCCACGACCATGTTTACTAATTGATGTATATCTAGGGAGCAACTCATGGGATGACACATTCAAATGATAGGACTTGTTTCTAAGATATTTTACTTTTCACTTACTTATTCTTTAGTCCGATATTATAGCACGCTGAACCAAAATTACAACAGTTTGCTCACTCAAATTCACATACACAGAAGAAAAGTATTGTGTACAAATGTAATTTCGAAGCGAAAGAGATAATGTTTTGCAGAACAAATTGCTTATGTGTATTCGCAAACAACCCATTGTTACTTTAAAAATACAGTTGATCAAAATACGCGATTTTAGCTTGACATATTGCCTTCAAACAAACACTACCATACGTTCCGATTCTGTGTTCAGAGTGTTCCGATTCACGACACGCACATTTTCAGCGTTCCGAATCCTGTCATGGATAAATGTTTATGGTAATCCAGTTAATTGTTTCATTTTCCTGGCTCCACGGCCTTTCTACATGACCGGAAATTGTCCTGTAATGATTGACTAAGTATAGCAAAGGTTTTTTATTTTCCTATAACATCTTGAGGTACTTCATTGAAAAGACCAAACATGCATTACATGTATCTGGGAAGCAAAATTGACATTTAATAAATAATTGCACTTAAAGGTACTCAATCCGATTCGATGGTCCCCATATCATCAGATTCTAACAACGTTTTTTTTCAAATGCTGCTCCGGTTATCAGAATCGATTAAATAATGGTAACCAGTCAACTATAGTACAAAATTGACCAATATTTTTGCCGGTTTGTCAATTATATGACACAAAAAGCAAAACAAAAAGAGAAGATTTTAGAGTTATCCATCTTCCGCAATTTGGTCCGAGACCGTCTTCTCGCCGACCTTTTACTGGGCCACTATTAATTATCGGTGGTGAAAAAAAATAGATTAAAAAAAATCGATATCTGATCACTTTGAACTTTGATGGGTGGGTTCCTCAACTCGAATAAAATATTTTTGACCACCGAAGCCAAGGAAATAGATATTTACGAGCGTTAATTCGGATTTAGCATCTTTAAGCGCAACAAGGAATCTCTAATTGCACTTAAACGCCATAAGGTAAGATCTATTTGTGCTTAAGTGCAATAAGTAATATTTTATTTTAAAAGCGCAATAAGGAATATTCTTATTGTGCTTAAGTGCAATAAGAGCTAATTGAGCTCCAGTGGAATTAAAAATCTACCTTATTGCGCTTAAGTACAATTAGCCACATTACATAAAATACCCTGCAATTCAAATGGTGTGGTCCAAAGTGCAATGGGTGGAGTATATTGGTGACCTGGTTACTGTCCACACGTAGGCCTATTCTGATTATATTATTTGCACAGAGGGGTGATCTCATGAGGGAGATATTAATTGCTCTTAAGCGCAATAAGGGTGAAGAGCCAGAGAGCAATATAAGAATGTCTTATTTCACTTAAGCGAAATAAGAAATATCTAATTGCGCTTAAGCACACTACGGGGGAAATCTAATTGAGCTTAATTACAGCAAGAGAAGATATTATTGTGCTTAAGCGCAATAATGAATATATAATTGCACTTAAGCGCAATAAGAGAAGATCTTATTGCACTGAAGATCAATAAGGAATCTCTGATATAGCAATACCCATCTGAATGATAATGTTTGGGGAAAAAATATGTTTATGAAAAAGAGATTTTTCAGCAAAAAATAAATGTTTCGGCTCCAAATGGCAGGAAAATGTAAATTAACCAACACTTTGTTCATATCAAGTAGAGGTATGATATGATATAGTATATTGACCCAAACAATGTTGGCAAATAGGTTAGGACATAGGCCACCGCCAATTCCGTTATTTTTCACTATCATTTTCGTGAACAATATATATTTCTTCTTCAACAAAAGTTGGTTTCAACTTGTTCTACCGTGGTTAGGGGTATCTCGAAAACTAGAGCTCTTTTTCGATTTGGCCGCTGCACTATCATGGCCAGCTCTACGTTGGGTGCTCGAGGGTTGGATCATCACAAAACCTATTCATCCACGCAGAAGCATCACTACCACCACCATCACCCCCATCATCGTACCACCATAATCGTCATCAGCATCACCATCATCGTCATCGTAATCATCATCATCATCATGGTCATCAAACCCATCATTGTACATACGTGTAAATACGTCTTGCTCCTCATATTAATTTATATTCCTCTTCTGTAAAATCTATGATATTATCATTCTCTTCATTTTGATGTGCGCAGCAATGTTTTATTCTTTATGAGATCTTCAATGATTGGAGGAAATAAAGATAAAGTAATAATAAAATTTCCATTTTCAATAATAAATATGCCCATAACGCACGACGCAGAGTACCTGTCGATGATCTATTATGTGCCAGTCGATGTCCATGTGTTGTTAATGAACATAATTTAAAATATTCCGTAAAAGTTCACGTCTTTTTAGCTCACCTGAGACGAAGTCTCCGGTGGAGCTATAGTCATCACTCTCGTCCGTCCATCCGTCATACCGTCCGTCCATCCGTCAACAATTCTTTGAACATCTTCTCCTCTGATTCCATTGGACGAAATGGGTTCATATTTGGTGTGGATGTTCCCTGGGTGACTCCCATTCAGATTTGTTCAAATGAGGTCACTGGGTCAAATATTTGCGAAGCCAGGGCCATAACTCTTTCCCTCCATAGCATTTCTTAAAACAACTTCTTGTCTAGAACCATTGGTCCGATTTAGCTTATATTTGGTATGAAGGTTTCTTGAATGACTAGGGCTCAGATTTGTTCAAATGAGGTCACCAGGTTGATTAGTTGAGAAACCAGGGTCATAACTCTATTCCTCCATAGTAATTCTTAGAATGACATCTTCTCAAGAAAGATTGGGGCAATTTAGCTTTTATTTGGTACGGAGGGATCTAATGGGTGACTGGAGTTCAGATTTTTTTTTCAAATTGGGTCACTGGGTCAAATAGGGGCAGAGCCAGGGACATAACTCTAAATACAAAAAATTACATTTTTGCATTTTGATCTTTGATTTTGTTTTAGACACATCACAGTTACCTACCCCACCCCATCCCACCTCCTGTCCCTGCCACACCATGCTGTACCATACCATATTATCTCTGCCTACTTCACCCCATTAAAATCCTTGTTTTGATCACAGCTGTAGGAGTAACACAATACATTGGTATTGCTCTGCAAAATGTTTGTGCCATCATTAATTATATCCATGTCAACAGCTCTCCAGGACATACTGGTAGCTGATAGTGGCTTTATGAATGGAATTTTATCCCATGTTTATCTCAGATACGAATTACCTGTTTCACAGGTAAAGTTTATTTTAATACTATTAATATTAAACATTTCATGACCAGATTTGTGCTGGTGAGAGCAATGAAGACCCTGTGCCTGTGCATTCTCTTATATATGCTCCATGGGGAGCCTCGCATATAAAAGAGAAGGAACTTGCTTTCAAGGTCATGGAAATTTTGTTAAGCCAATATAGTCAGGCATTCAAATAAATCATGTATGTCATATTCTTGCAGGGGTGTCCCTACTGTGTGTGTGTGTGTGTGTGTGGGGGGGGGGTGATTTACAGATTTGTTCAATGAAATGTAATTTTTGAGCTCACATCTTCTCTAGGTCATAAGACTGAAGGGGTTCATATTTGGTGTGGATGTTCCCTAGGTGACTCACATTCAGATTTGTTCAAATGAGGTCACTCTGTCAAATGGTTATGAAGCCAGGTCCATAACTCGTGCCCTCCATAGTAATTATTAAAAGCGACTTCTTCTCATGTACCATCAGGTTGAATGGGTTCATATTTGGTATGAAGGGTCCTTGGGTGACCGGAGTTCAGATTTTTTCAAATGGGGTCACCGGAGTTCCGATTTTTTCAAATGGGGTCACCTGGTCAACTAGGGGCCAAGCAAAGGACAGTTTTCCTCTTAATATGCTTCCTTCATACGGACCATCAAGTCTATTTTACTGATATTTAGTATGAAGGGTTCTTTGGTGTCTGTGATTCAAATTTATTCAGATGGGGTCACCAGATTAAATAGGGTGGGACCAGGGACATAACTGTATGTCTCTATAGTAATATTTAAAATGTATTCTCAAGAGAGGTTGGACTATTTAGCTTACATATAGTATGGAGGATCCTTTAGTGACTGAAATTCAGATTTGTTAACATGAGGTCAACCTGTTAAGAAATGACGGGCTATGGGGACTTAACACTTTTGTGTCTAATAAAATCATTAAAATACAAAATTCATTAAAACATCTACCTTGGAACTACCTGACATATTAATCTGACATATATATATGGTGTTTTTGGGTTCATGGATAATTGGGCTTCAAACATGTCTAAATAGTTTTATAAAAAGGTGCTTGTGAGATTGGAAATTTCCAACAATTGAGAAAGTTTGAGACGTCGGTTGTGAAATTCTAACCTAAGACTTGGGAGTCTGGAGCCTGGTCAGGGGGGAATATGTTGAGCTGGAGGGGGGGGGGGTGATCAGTAGTGTGAGATTGGTAATTTAAAGGTAGATATATTTACCGATCGACATGAAGCCTCTCTAGCCACATATCCTGTTTAGATCTACTTCTTTTATAGTGATTATGAAAAGTTCTGACTGTTATGGTCTCCAGAGTCCCAGTCTTTGCAGTCTGGTGAGCGATCCCACAGTCTTTGACTGTCTTGTTATTTTTTACCATGCAAGCCTGAAAAGCCCGTCGCGGCACTGTATACAGTTTGATTCTTCAGACTCTACATGCATGGCGGGCGGTCAAATGATGTCCCCTTCCTGTTTTTTTTTGTTTTTTTTTTGATAAAACACATACTATACATATACACAACCTACGACGGAATATCTTCGATATCAATGAGTTAAACTAAAATCGGGAAATTTGTTGATCAGCGTTTTTAGGTTGTATCCTGCTGATCATGCATGCAGCAGCTGAATCAGCTTTTTATTTACACCGAAGTACTGTGTGTGAATACAATTAAACATGCCTGTATGCTGTTCGGACTAACGAACAACTAATATATACAGGCCCCAAAACGCCAGGCGTCGCCGATCCTAAAATGGTCGAATCCTTCATTCGAACGCGCTCTTTGATATTCCATGCGATAAGCCAACAACGATTTTTGAGAAAAACTCTGTGTTGATAACACGAGATATCATCACTATTAGAACAACTCCCAAATTGGGGATCAGGAAAACGTCGTTTATCATCGTAAAAAAGTGATAATTCAGCAGCCAATAAAAGCGTTGTCGTCGTGTGGGAGAAAATCCAGTCTCATTACTGGGAGCTTCAGAAATCCCCCGATTAAGGTTGTGGTCGACGTGGAAATGATCCAGTTTGCATATTAAAAGCTTTATAAAGTGACAACCGGGACAGCCGTGTCATTCGCGAAATCCTGTCGCCTGCCCATTCGGGCTCCATTGTATAATTTGGATGTCTGATTTCTGGAAATCTGTTATCATCTCTCGCGATAAAATTAACCGCTAAAACCGCATGTAATGATTACCGTATTTAGATTTTTTTTTAATTTTACCTAATTTCATTTGATTCGATTTCTGTTTTGGAAACAAATCGGACTCTGATTTTTTTTAAAGTTCTTGTGTTCATGCATTGATCGCGAACGGTTGGTTATCAAAACCTATTCATTCACGAAACTGGAAGTCCGAATAACAACCTGCGATACTGTTCTCGCACACAAGCATGCACTGTTGAAAAAAAAGTTGAGTTTGAAACATGCCAGAAAGCTATAATTGTCCCCAGACTATAGTACTGACCCTCGTCCGTGTGTCCGTCCGTTCGTGTGCGTGATGCCTTGCGGAACTTTGTCCGAGCCTGCACATGTATTCTGTCATTTTCTGGTCATTTTTTTTTAAACTTGGCACATATATCAACCAGCATTGGAACCTGCGCACCTGCGATTTTGAGTTCGGTTCGACTTATTTTGGCGGAGTTATTGCCTTTATTCGACATAGAACATTAAGTGGGTTTCTTCCGTATATGTAGATAAAAATAATTTGTCAGAGTTATAGGACTTGGAAGGAGAAGCTATTTTTCCAAATTGACAAGGAAGAGTTTAATCCCCTAGTACGCTGGTCTGATCACTGCCACCACGTAATCAGAATGTGAGGAGATAACTCATTTTCGTACAACTTGACAAACTGCGATAGATTGGCGTCCGTCCGTCAATAATTTCCGTTAGCACACCCTACACATGTCACATCAGTCATCCGATTGTCACCAAACTTCATATAGATCTTCCGCGTGATGGGAGCCATCGATTGTTTTTATCCAAAACTCGTTAAAACATGGCAACCAGCAACCATCTTGGATTTAAAATTTGAAACCATCGGCACATCTTGCAGCCCGCACTTATTGGAGAATTATTTAGAAATTTACAGGCATGTCTAGGATCAGCTCTATAGATGGTAGCTATCGAATTTGAAGAAAAAAACATTCGACGAAATACATGACCGCCTGCAGCCATCTTGGATTTTACTCTTTGCAATGCTAAATGCATTTGGCACACCCTACATGTCACATTCCTCATCCGATCGTAACTAAACTAGATGGGAGCCATCAATTTTTTTTCTTCAAATTTCGTTTAAAAAAAACAATGCCGCTAGCGGGCATCTTGGATTTCACATTTATATCAAGCGAAACACACTGCAGCCGACATTTGTTAGAGACATGTTTTTAAAATTTACAAACATTTTTAAGGATCACTTCTAGATGGGAGCAATGGAATTTTAACGATTTTTTGTCAAAAACATTGTTGCCAATAGCCATCCTGGATTTTACTCTTTGAATCAGTAAATACTTCGGCATGCCCTACACACAACATTTTTATCGAATTGACCCCAAACTTCACGAGGCTTCATGAGGCTAATCCTTGTCGCTCTTTTGACTGGAATGTATGACAGTATTCCCTCGTCCAAGTTGATCGAGCTACAGTGCCATTGACAATTTCATTTTATTTAAGATATTTGTCGGTTATAATTTATTTTGTATTTTTCTGAAAACCCGAAATGTCCATATCCATTTTAAATTGGCTAGATCAAACCAAAATTAATTATAACTGACAAAACACTAAATAAAAAATGTAAGATTTAATTACGAAAATATACATGATGGCAGCGGTCAGACCAGCGCTTCGAGAGACTGAACACTGCCTTGCAGCTTGGCTATTTTCCACAAACAGTTTGATTTGAATCTGAATCTGAAACAATGTTCAACGCAAGGCCTAAAATTACGGCATTTCAGTGTTGGTTACGGTATTTCAACGTTGAATATATTATGGTGGGCAAGTGGTAGACCAATATAAGTGAAAGTATAGACTCACACGATGATTTCATCGATTGATGTTCAACATACTTAGAGATTAAACAGCATAATTTGTTCTTCATATACGAACAATAACATTACCCTCTCTCTGAACTGAACGTTGGGGTATGCGTATATATGCCACGCTTGGTGTTGCACTTGTTCACAGGGATGTGGCTAGAGGGGGGGGGGGTGTGGGGGGGTGTCTCACCCCCCAGCAGAGAGCTATATTTTCAATAGTTGGAAATTTCATACCTGCCACAACGAAATTTCACACCAACAATAGGTTGAAAATGTTCTTGTAGTTTGATTATAAAACAATTTATTGGGGGAATTTATTGTTTTTCGACCAATATTTGCATATGTTCTTATTTTTGGTCAAAAATTTTGACAGAAATGGTCATCAGTTGGAAATTTTCCAACCTTAGGGGGGTGACAGGTTGGAAATTTCAAACACTTGGAAAGCTTGTGTCCTGGTCTCTCCCCCGTGGCCAGTCAAAAACTTCTAGTTAATTTAAGAAAACAATATTGTCATACAATTGGTCAACATTGTCATTGGAATTGTCATCAGTTGGAAAATTTCCAACCTAAGTGGGGGTGTAGGGTTTGAAATTTCGAACAGTAGGAAGGCTTGAGGCTAGTCTAGATGTTAGGATTTTGCGATTTTCTTGTTCAGATTTCAAAATTTTCGCACACCGGGCCGAACCATGGTCGGCCCGGTGTGTCATTGCCCCATTCACATGGCCAATACAAAACTGCTAATTAGTTTAGCAAAACAATATTTTACTACATTTGGTCAAACTTGTAGACATAAATGGTCATCAGTTGAAGAATTTTCCAACCTGAGGGGGAATATGAGGTTTGAAATATCCAACACTAGGAAAGCTTCAGTTGAGGCCAGTCTTGATGCTAGGATTTGCGATTTTCTTGATTAGGTTTTCAAAATTTTCTCACACCGGGCCGAACAACCATGGTCGGCCCGGTGTTTCCTGGTCTGTTAACGGTAGCTGTGTGCATTTGTCTGGAATTAGATCACTAGTTGTTTTTTGGGGGGCAATTTTCAGGTTAAAATATCTTAATGTTCTCATACTGGGAAAATAGAAGCATGGCTTATGAATATATAGGAAATTAGGCCTGAGCATGAGTGTGTTGGTACGATTCCGACTCAAGGGGGGGGGTGCAAATGGAATTATGCAAAAAGTTGTGTCGGTGTGATTCCGACTCAAGGGGGGGGGGGTGCAAATGGAATTATGCAAAAAGTTGTGTTGGTTTGATTGCGACTCAATGGGGGGGGGGGGGGTGCAGTTGGAAATTCCCAAGGTGGACACCCCCCCCAGCGGAGACCCTCTAGCCACATCCCTGCTTGTTCATAACATATTTAACTGTAACACCCACGATATCAATACATAATGACAACCGTGACCGTGCTGAACACTTGAGACGTGATGGCCAGTGTTTTGTTTTCAACAGCAAGAAGAGTAATGAGACAAAAGAAAAACCCGAAGAGAAAACTTAAAACTCATAATTAAACGAAATAAGATGCTGTTAAAAACGACATCGCTTCCCTACAATTAAGAATTAAAAGCCAATCAGGAAACGATTCTTCTGTCGTCTTTAAGGAAGTGTTCCCTTAACGAACTGTGATTAATTTCATTAATGTGGCTATCGGCCAGTGTCGTATCACATAAAACACACATTATACGGCTTTTGATCCGTTTCGCGGTAAACCTCTGTGGTAATTTTTGATAACTCTTGGTATTTTATCGACATTAATTTCTCTCGCTTTTATCAGATTTACTGGATAAATCACAATTTGTGATCCTTGTCCCATCTGTGACTGGGAAGTTTTTCTGGTGATCTTGTTATCTCGTAAATGTGAGATTTTTCTTTCCGAATTAGACCTTGGTCTACCTCGTTAATGATTCCTTGTTCGTTTCAAAATCCATTGTGCTGTTGGATTTCATGGAATGCGTTTTAAATCTTCATCCGACAAAAATGACACATGGCTCGCCGGCTGGTATCCCAAAACTAAGTGAAGGCGTGGTCCGAGAGAACAGTATAGGCTAGTAATACACCCTTGAATGTTTTGGAGATATATTTGCCGAATTTAGAGTATAAATTTATTTCGAGACATATATATTTTTAAAAAACGCGCATATATAAGACATATAACTGACGTTCTACTTCACAGTTGGAAGAATATATATATAATTGTTTATTGCCCCTGGGAATCGGCGATATGGTCCATGGACATGTATGGCGACAATGGGAATATTTTCAGTGGCGACATTGTCCTGGGATTATTGCATGCATTCATATACGCACATAACTCGCGCAATACTATATACGATTATGAAAACTATATATTAGTAATAGGGACGATCGAATATACGGGCGGTTGTAGATATGAAACTAATATAAACGACCGGGTCGACAATTCTGGTATTAAACAGAGAAGGACAATTTTTGGTTGAGAGAAGAAAATTATAGGTTGCGTAGCGACACCTTTCGGTCGATTATAGGTTGATCTGACTAAGCCCATCTATTTGCACACAGTGCGAGGCACATGTGATGAATATTAATGAGCTCGTTCGATTGATTATCTCCAAATTGAGATAATCACTAACCAATGGTGATTTATTGTCGCCCATGAACCAGTCATAAGTGTTCATTCGTCAGTCATATAGAGCATCATAAAGTGCCGTAATTGACTCTTTGTCTTTCTGTGAGATCTCACGCGATTTGGTAATTGTCGATTGTTCCATTCTGAGTTTGACAATTCGATGAAGTTAGTCTCAGCACGCGAAGATGATGCTAACCAGACGCCCGTCAAAGACACACATTCCCATATTAAATAGCTGTTGTGGCCTATATATGCACAATCACACCAGAGATAGAGATCGTCTTTGACCCGTGAAGACTTGTGTTATCTGCCGGTCGCAACTGAGGAATTTTGGTGTGTGAGGGTGTGTGTGTGTGTGGCATATAAAGAGAAAACTTCAATGTAAATGTAGTCGTCGTCCATATGCATTATCATTTCTTGTGTAAAATAAAATATCAGTTAAGAGCTCGTTTGCACACTTAGAATGTCTATATATATATATATATATATATATATAATAGAGTGGGATATGTTGATCGTCCGTCTGTCTGTCTGTGCGCATTTTCTCCCAGACTGCTGGTCCGAATTCAACCAAATTTGGTGTGGCGACTCGGGGTAGCCTGGCAGAGGTTACAACGGCGTTAGTTTTTTTTTTAAATTGTGAGTGAAAAAAAATTAAAATACAAATGTTTATTAATTTGAGCAAATAGCTCAATCTAAATTTATTTTATATATTTTGTTTTAAATCAAACTGTTTAAACGATCGAAATGTGCGCGAAGCGCATACAGGGGCCACAGGCTTCTAACGCAAAAAAGGAGCATGTTTCAGCTAATGGGGATAACAAGGGTTTTAATTATAATAAAGTATTTCAATTCTTAATTTTATATTTTATTTTCAATTCAATATTTTAATATTTATCTTGCAAATTTTATCCTTATGCAGTTTACCTTTAAATTTGTTAATTATAAATCAATATTTTATGTTTCGTTTGGTATTTTATTCTTATACATTTCACTTTTTATATAACTCAATATTCTAATTTTGTTCCGGCTTATTTGATAAATCGTGGTTTGTAAATTTCAAACCACATGCACTTCTTAGGGTGGATACACACATGCATGTAATTTCTGTATGTAAAATAGATGTATTTTACATGGCCACACCAATAATTGACAACATTAATCACCTGCTCGCGAGAGGTTCACTGTTAACAGACCAGACAAGTGAGTAGTGATAAGCGAAGTCAAACTGTCTGCTATCAGGACATTTAAGGCCAGTCCAAAACATATCTTCTCTTACGGGTGCGGAAATTAGTCAAGTCTGTGTTATATCTGGCATTTTATTAATGCACGAACGCCAGAAGCGACACGTCTGGCATATATACAGGCTTGATATAGAACATTTTCGACCATGATGCTTGTTTGGCGTGGGGTCCCGAAAGCTTCAAATCGCTAAGGGACTTAGTTGAATGTGTCGGTCGGAATAATCTGGACAAGAAGGTACAATATAATATGTTTTACTTAAATAACTCAGAGTTAGCCACCCCGCCTGGTAGCTTTCGGGATCATATATAGCCCCAAGTCGGGGATCATCTATAGCCCCTGCATCGGGGAAATCCTGATCAACCACTGCTATAGATATCAAGAGAGCACTGGTAATTATTTAAATAGAAAGTCCATCACATGGGTTATCACACGAACAATTATTTTAAGTGGCCTGGCGACTCGGACCAAGATAGCGGATTCTCTTCATTCTGACTAAATTGGAACTAGAACTCAGTGCGGTCAACACGTCGACAATGATTGGGTGTCAGTGGACACATATTACAGTGTCTGTATGATCCATATAAAACGCCAAATACACGATAATTACAGAGATTACATGCACGTGTGTATCCACCCTTAACAAACCTAATTATATATCTACCATAAAAAAAAACAATTAAAAGTAACATTTTAAAAATAATTATGAATTTTTGAGAATTAACACAGTTGAAACAAGAGCTAGAAATTATAAACTATAAACCTAAATAGAAATAAAAAAGAAAATAAGAATTAAAACGTGGTATAAGGGTGGACAAAACACATGCATGTAATCTCTGTAAATGTCGAGTATTTGTCGTTTTACATGGATCATACAGATCATGTAATATCACAGTGTATTTATAAACCGTACAAACATTAAATCGGAAGTTGTTTTCGAAAAGACGAAAAATGCTATTTTTAGAACGTAAATGTGACAGAAATATCACAACAACACCACAAAATCCAGGTTTCAGACGGACACACGGTTGCACCACATCTACTAACGTAATTATAAATTGTACATACACATTTGTCGATCGTAAGCGGTGGCCATTTGAGCGAAGAACTCTGTTTAATAGATAAAAACGGCCTTTGATCACTTCAGAAAATAATTTTCTCGCAAAAATTCCCTCTTCAAATGTCATTTTAACACATATCCAACATCTGTCGGAAATCCCACTATATTGCAACGGAAAGGCCGTTATGTGTGTAACATATATGGACATGTCCTTGGCTCGAGTGTATTCACAATTTGAACGTAGATAGTATTGATTTGGGCACCCCGCTCTGAGTCTATGTACGCCTAGTTGTTTAAGTTGATGATCACTAGTTGCCAAAAATATGTACGCCAAGTTGTGATGATGGGATATATGTGAAAAGACGAACGCATGAATTATGTTTCCATATTAGAGATACTCGGCCTCCCGATGGTCATTATTAACCTTCAATCACAAGAGAAAGGCACTGTTCCGCTCCACATCCGTTTTCCGAATCTGGGATAGGGACCCAGTCCGACCCACCCCATCCAAACTGCTTCAAATGACTATTTTACTCAGTTTTCCTGATCTACCTTTTCTTATCAATGTACCGTATCATGATTATAGAAGCATTCCCACTTTTATATACCAACAGCACTGTAAAGTTTCAAAACAATTCTCCAATAAATGTGGGTTGTACGGTATGCTGATGGATTGACATTTTAAATCCAATATGGCTGCAGGTGCTCATGTTTGTTTTAAACAAATTTTGCGGAACCATAGAGGCTCCCATCTAGAGGCCACGCCGAAGATCCATATGGCAGCCATTTATTTTACAAAATTTGGGAAAAAATCGAAGGCACCCACCGAGAGGTCAGAACGAAGATCCATATACAGATTGGTGATGATCGGATAAGGGATAAGCTCTGCATTTTGTGTTAAAGGATTTAGTGATGCAAAGAGTAAAATCCAAGATGGCTGCCAGTGGCCATATTTTTCATAAAAAATCATTCAAATTTTACAGCTCACATCTATAGGTGATCCTCGACCCATATACCGAATAACGTTGAAATCGGTCAAAGTTTGTTTTAACACATTTGTTTTATTTTATTACAGTTGTTTAATAGTCTATTTTTATTTGAAGAATTAAAATTAATCAATCCGAAATGTCGCTCGCAAATCTGCGCAAATTACCATTTCATTGGCATCGGCGGTAAAAGATATTTGATTCGAGTCGCGGAACCGACCCATCAAAGCTCAGAGTGATCACATCTCGATGTTTGAATTCTATTATTTTAATTTTAAGTGGCCCAGTAAATTGTCGACGAGAAGACTTATCTGAACAAATTGCGGATGAAGATGGATAACGCTAAAAACAAGTGACATTTTTGTGTCAGATAGTTGACAATAGCATGTTTTGGGCAATTTTATACTATAGTTGACCGTGATTAACATTATTTTTGGGCAATTCCTGGATTCTTATAACTGACGCGGCATTTAAAAAAAAAAATGTTGTTGTTGGAATCTGATCATATGGGAACCATCGAATCGGATTGAGTACCTTTACTTGAAGAGTTTACATTTATTTGAAGAATCTATTGTGTTATGCTTTCATTTACACCAGGTTGAATAAATGATTTTTAATAGAACTAGTTAAATATCAGCCTTTCCATGCCAATGCGCATTGATAGATCCTTGAGCATTTAGCAAGCTGACATTTTATTACCCCTTGGTGTCATTCCCCATTATTAACTGCTGGTGAACTTAAACCCCCTACCAATGGTTAAGTGGATACATATTACATAATAGAAGCATTCTTAAAACCTTCTGTCCCATTATTTTGAAGAAAAATTACTCTAGGAACAAAATTACAGGGCCAGGAAAAATGTGTAAGCAGGGCTGCAGAAGTAACCACCGCCCCACCTAGTGTTCGGAAACACAATTGCAGACCCCACCCCTGACCTATACACAATTTCATCACAGAATACAACATATTTCCTCAACCCCCAAATACAGCTTTGTTACATGCGGAGTCGAATAAAAGTAACTAAATAGTTTAGGAATACATTGTTTGATTCAGGCAGATGTGGTCAATCAAAGGTCAAATCGGGTAAAACGGATGGATTTCGACGAAATTTGATACCTACGAATACTTTTGTCGGGGGAGTGTTTTGGACGGGTCAAATCATGACTCCAACCTTACCTTGACCTTCAAAATTGTTAATTAAAGGTCAAGTGGGGTAAAACGGACGGATTTCGACGAAATTTGATACCTAGGGGTATTTTTCTCCGGGGTGGGGGTGTTTTGGACGGGTCAAATCATGACCCTGACATGACCTTGACTTTCGAAATAATCAATTCAAGGTCAAATCGCGCCTTTCTCCGAAAATCAGATGGGAAACAGCCCGGACGAAGTCGGGCCCATCAGCTTGTGTAATAAAGAAGACAGTTTGAAGAATGTAATGTATAACACGAGAAACGGGAAAACTTGAAATATGGAAGTATGCAAATTTCCCACATAAAATTTGAAAGCTAGTTTATAGTATAATTATATTATAAATTATATTTATGGCTAATAATATGATCTTGGTGGCGTTACCATTTCTGACTATGGTTTTCTTGTATATATATGAACGGGGGATATACTATCGGAATCATAGTTATGAACTGGACCATGCAGTCGTGCACTCGGTCCACATAGGGGTGTGAACCAAACCAGTAATATATATTGTAATGCTGTCGGTCAGAACCAGTCTCTGGGACCACACAGCGGTGAGCGCCAGACCTGTAATGTAATACTGTCGGTCAGAACCAGTCTCTGGGCCCACACAGCAGTCAGGGCCGTAACTTATGCGGGCGGGGGTGTCGGGGTGTGACATATCACCAATATTCCAAGTATTTAAAAATACGCTCTTTAAAAAATCGTCAGTTGTGGGTTGCACCCCACAATTTACTCAAACAAAAGATCGCACCCCACAAGTATTCATGGGTATGTGCAGTCACCCCACAAGTATACTTTAACCAGTACGTTATTTCTTCCGTCCGTCCGGGGGGTCCAAGTTTTAGAGGTTTTTTTCATGTTGTTTTTAAATGAATTAGTACACTTTGAAGACTGCATTTTTTGGCATTTGACAAAATATCTTAGGGGCTTAAGCTCATAAGCCGAAATAGCCCCTAACCCGGTTTGCATGGATCAACGTCCATAGCTCATAAACCGGTTTCGTTGGCGCTTAGTGTCCATTTTGTCCAAATGGTGTCCATCCTTTAGGGCTTGGGTTGCTCATCTCCTAAACCTTGGTCCACAGTGATGACCCTTTAACGTGGACACAAAATACTTCATAATTCCATCAAGTTAACGACTTAAATTTTCAACTGGCTATGGGAATTAGTTGCTAATTGTGGCTCTTTGTGCGAGTTTCCAGATATTTTTAATTTCACGATTAACTTCGATTTTATAGGCACTTTGTTTTTGCATGTGCGTGCCACATAAGGATGGACAATTCAGTAGCCCCAAAGGATGGACATATTTCTAAGCCCTTAAACTTTTTAAGCCCTTTAATCTGTCTTAGACTAAGCACCTAAACCCTGGCGCCCCTAAACCTGTTCCGTTGGTACGTCCGTCCGTCCGCCCGTCACACTTTTGAGTACCTTCATGGTGTAATCATCTCCTCCTACAGATTTCATTCCAGAGAACTTCCGATTTAATGTTTGTACGGTTTATACACTGTGATAATGTAATCTGTCGGTCACAACCAGTCTCTGACCACACATCGGTGAGCGCCAAACATGTAATACAAGAAAACCATAGTCAGAAATGGTAACGCCACCAAGATTATAGTATTACATATAAATAGAAATTATAAAAAATACATAAAATATTTTGATAACAATTGCGTTTAAACAAGTAATCCTTCAAATTATTACTAACAAAGCAAGTAAACGACTGTGGGGTCACTCAACAGATTATAAAGACTTGGACTTAGTATACTGTAAATCCTAAAATTTAAATGAAATAATTAAAAGATAAAATTTAGCAAGTAGTAAAAGTTAATTTTCTCATTTAATTTTTTGTTTGGGTTAAATAAAGCAATAATTTAAATGTAACATTTGGTTTAAAAAAAATGATTGACCGTGGCTCTTCCAATAATTGTGCGACTGACCTGGTCAATTGTTCTTAAGAAGTTGTTTTGAGAATAACTATGGAGGGAAATAGTTACGGCTGTGGCTTCGCAAGTAATTAACTTGGTGACGTGATGTTAACAAATCTGAACTCCAGTAAACCAAGGATGCTCCATACCAAATATAAGGTAAATTAATAATTCTTTAGAAGTTGTTTTAAGATTTACTATGGAGGGAAAGAAATGTGGTGCTGGCTTCGCAACTATTTGACCTCATTGTAACAAATATAAATATTAGTCACTCAGGCAATAGATGTATCTATTCTGTATATTAAGTTATTGGGTCTTACGTGTCTTGAGATGTCTAAATAGTTTTCGATGGACAGATCGCACAAGGGACCCACGCCAATCTTCTCTGTTGGGATTCCAATTGTTGGCTTATTAAATATACACATATGCTTAAGATACAGTCGCGCGCGAAGCACGCCCCCGTAAGTCGGGTTTTGGATCCCAGTTAATGAAAATATCATTGAAATAATCGGTTTCCCCCAATAAACATCCATATATTCAATATACATGTTTTGGAGCAGAATTAGGCAGTCCATATTGGACGCCATCATGGAATTTATTTTGTTTTGTTTTAATTTTCACACATATTTATTAGTTATGTGGATGGAGTTCTCATTAAACCTCACATCCTTATATTGGTTACAGTAATGCCCAAAGTAATTGACCACTTAACCACATCAGACTTATTGGTAATTTTTCAGGATTTAAAATCCTGAAAAATTACAAATAATTCTGCTCTGGTTAAGTGGTCAATTACTTTGAACAATACTGTATGAGGATTGAGCTATCATTAAACCTCAAATCCTTATATTGGTTACAGTAATGCCCAAAGTAATTGACCATTTAACCACAGCAGAATTATGGGTATTTTTTCAGCATTTAAAATCCTGATAAATTACCCATTATTCTGCTGTGCTTAAGTGGTCAATTACTTTGAACATTACTGTATGAGGATTGAGTTATCATTAAACCTCAAATCCTTATATTGGTTACAGTAATGCCCAAAGTAATTGACCACTTAACCACAGCATAATTATGGGTAATTTTTCAGGATTTAAAATCATGAAAAAATACCCATAATTTTGCTGTGGTTAAGTTATCAATTACTTTGGACATTACTGTATGTAGATGGAGTTAAACCTCACAACTGTGTGTTGGGGATTTGGACCTTGACTTGGGACCTTTGGTTTTTAATGCAACAAATGCGCGTACACCTTATACACAAATTTCCTATGTAACCAGAGTTTTTCTTGGATAAGATGAGTTTGAAGCCTGCTAACATTTCAAAATGTTGTCAGTTTTGTATTCTCTGCAGCGGAACTCGACGCATTGAAGCAAAAGTTACAAGAGATAAAATGTGTACGTAACGAGACTATAATACAAATGAAAAAATAAATTCAGGGAGGGGTGGGCGATACAGGGAACTAAGTGTTGAACCGATATAAATTTATAGAGCGATAATGACCAATGTTGACATATTATGCATCTCAACTCTACTGAACATTGCAACAAGGCTATAAAATAGGGGGTGTCAGAATCTTAGTCATCTCTATATAGTGCCAGAATAGTCATTTATGGACTTCTATAAGATGTTGGGTTGGTACGTTATATGAACTTGGAGAAAAAGGGGTTTGTACCGATGAACTGACATAAATTAGTGGAGCGATGTTGCCATGTAATGTATCGCGACTGTACTAAAGCAGCAATGACATAAAATGGGGGGGGGGGGGGGTATGAAATTATATCTATCTCTATAGATGGCACCAGGATTATATAGAAAGGAATAGCAATTGATATACGTATACGGTATACTATAGTAATACCATAGACATATAAGTACAAGTATCATGCGATAAAATATTAAGTAACGTGACTATAGCGATGAAAAAATTAAATAAATTGGACGGGGATTAGAGGTTGGGTTGGTTATATGTGGATAATTGGATATGGAATTCATACCGATGAAACGATACAAATTAGTGGAGCGATAAAGACCAATGTTGACACTTAGTCAGGCTACGCGGGAGAAAATAGGGGTTGATACGATAGGCCGAAATAAATTTGTCGGGTGATAATGACCAATGTTGACGTATAAAGTAACAAGACTGTACTGTCGCACAATTATCAGATATAATGGTCAAATATGGACTCTAGTGCCCAATATGGAACAGCTCAGAAAACATTTGCATGGCCCTAAAATTTATTTAACAAGGCAATTGGCATCTGCCATATACAAATCGATTTATGTCGATATATCTCTTAGTTTAGCTCACACTTGGTGTGTGTGAGTGGGATACTTATATATTCTTAAAATGACAGGGTACAGCACGTAATTATTTTTTAGATCGAAGAAATGATTTTTTTTCGATGACAAAATTTAAAAGTAGAATAACACAGGATTTCCCATTAAAATCGATTTATGTCTATAAAACTGTCATTTTTCAAAATTTTGAGCTGAAATTTGGTGTGTATGTGTGTAATACTTATATATTCTTAAAATGACAGAGTTCAGCGCGTAATTATGTTTTAGATGGAAGAAATTGAATTTGTTTTCGATAATAAATTTACACTACAGCGTGGACCGTGGACGGGTCATCGAGTAAACGCATTTTATAAACAGGTTTTTGTCAATTGCCATTTTGGTCAAACTAAACCCTTTTCAACCGGGACAGCAGATCCGAATAGTAGCTAAGATGTATTTAGATAGAATTATCAAAAGAATTTGACCGATTCGGGTGCAGTTTAAGAGAATCGAGTGGAGAAATCTTGGTGATAATTCCAGAAAATAAAGATGGCGGAGAATCACAATGAACTACCCACAATTCACTACACCAGGGCAGGGGTTCGCAATGGGTTACACATTATTTTCAGTCTATCAAATTATTAATATTTTCAACAACAAGTGACTTTAAGTTTACAATTTCAGCCTATCCTGACTCTATTGATACGATTTATCATATTTTCATAAACATATTATACACCGGTGGCGTTAACTTTACAATTTCGGCATCTACGTGATTCTATCGGTACGATTGAGTAATGGTACAAAACAAAATGTCCAAGAATACACCAGGGGGGCTCCCAATGGGTTATATATTATTTTCAGTCTATCAAATTATTTATATTTTCAACAACATATTATTACACCGGTGACTTTAAGTTTACAATTTCAGCCTGTCCTGACTCTATCGATACGATTTATCATATTTTCATAAACATATTATACACCGGTGGCGTTAACTTTACAATTTCGGCATCTACGTGATTCTATCGGTACGATTGAGTAAGGTACAAAAAAATCTCCAAGAATACATTCGCCCTGTCCACCACACAATATCAAAATCACAGAAACTAGATACACCACATGTGGCGTAATAATACTGTCGGTCAGAACCAGTCTCTGGATCCACATATAGCGACGAGAGCAAAACCAGTATAATATAATATTGTCCTGCTGTTTTTCTTTGATGCTGTAAGTACAGTGATGCTGGTGACCGTGTGCTCGATCTGCCTAGTGTTTACATCGAAACTACGCAGGTAGCACACGACGTAAACATTCTGATGACCATATATTAATCCACTGAAGCCTCTGTTATACATATATTCTGCAACTCCATGGATGACTTAAGAATGGAGTTCTTTTGTGAGTATTAAGCTATTATTGTTCCACCCCCCCCCCCAAGTGTTGTCGCTTTACATGGCAAAACTCATCCCAGATGAATGGAATTATGAATTCCCTAACAAAGACAAACATTCATTCAAATGGTATAGCGTACCCTTCAAACAAGCCTAATTAGGTATTCTATAGGGTCCACACTGATGTTGGTGCGGGGCCATGTTGCAGGGACGTGGCTAGAGGGTCTCCGTTGGGGGGGGGGGGGTGTCCACCTTGGGAAATTTCAACTGCACGGCCCCCCTTGATTCAGAATCAGACCAAACACAAATAAATTTTGCATAATTCCATTTGCACCCCCCCCCCCCATTGTACCTCAATGCTCAGGCCTAATTTCCTATATATTCATAAGCCATGGTTCTATATTCCCGGTATGAGAACATTCAGATAATTTAACCTGAAAATTGCACCAAAAAAAAAAACACCTAGTGGTCTAATTCCAGAAAAATGCACACGGCTACGGAAAAGAGACCAGGACACACCGGGCCGACCATGGTTGTTCGGCCCGGTGTGAGAAAATTTTTAGAACTATACAAGAAAATCGCAAATCCTAGCATCTAGACTGGCCTCAACTGAAGCTTTCCTGGTGTTGGAAATTTCAAACCTCATACTCCCCCTCAGGTTGGAAAATCGCCCCAAATAATACTATTAAAACTGAAAAACGCACCCTCTAGCGTGTGGTTGCCACCGGAGGTGGCAAAATGGCATTCTTTGTCGATTAGGTATTTATGGACCGATTGTGCCCAAATAAGGAGTGTAGTAGGGCGACCCACCTCAATTTATGTTAGAAAACCAGAAAACCGCACCCTTCTAGCCCATTTGGTTGCCATAGATACCGTAACGGCAAGGGGTGTCCTTTTACCACCTCTTGTGGTAACCGTTCTGGCTAGAGGAGTGCGGTTTTAGGTTTTTATAGTATAACTTGGGGTGTGCCATCTTGCCGTACCGTTTATTTGGTCAAAATAATTCCATAAATACCGAAACGGAGATGGGTGCCGTGGCAACCGCACGGGCTAGATGGATGCGGTTTTCCGTTTTTATAGTATAATTTTGGGTGGGTCATCCTATTGCACCGTTTATTTGGTCACAATTGGCCCATAAATACAGAAACGGCAATGGGTACCCTTTTTGCCACACTCTTATGATTAATGTGTAGGTTTTCTGCACAAAATATGTAGCCCTTCTACACAATCATTGTTCAGTTTTTATCTTAAACATATTTGTGTAGTATATGTGTAGTTTCATGTACGTACACAAATTGTGTAACAATGTTTTACACAATTAAGTGGGTCAGTTTCTACACATTTATACACAACGGTGTGCATAAAGTCAACATATCCCTTACACATTTGTGTAGATTCTTACAAACACAGATTGTATAGACAATAGTGTAAGTTCAGTATTCCGACTGTGCACATGGGTATATAGTATTGATGATATATAGAGATTTTTATGTTAAAACTTTCATGGCGTACAATGGTTGCATAATATTAGTATTACCGTTTTACGCACAGAAATCATACAAAAGAGTCTAAGGGCAGTATTAGCCATGAAAGTTTTAATAAATAAATCCTCATATGTCATTAATGCTATACCCACAAGTCGGAATTCTGAACTTACATTCCTTGTCTACGATCTCTGCATAGATTGTATTCCGAAAAAAAGATTCTCAAACAATATGGCCGTCATGCAGCAGACTATATCAAACTGAAGGCACAGCAAGGGGCATGCTCTGAGTTCTTACACATTGTGTGTAACAAAATATATACAATATGTGTAGAACGGCTCTTGATCCGTATTTATATGTAAAACTACACATTGCTGTGTGTATTAACCGAGTTTACACATTTGATGTGTAATCGTTTCTATCCATTATAGTTATAAGGGTGCAACTCCTGTGGCAACCGCGCGACTAGAAGTGTTTTCGGTTTTTATAATATAACTTGGGTGGGCCACCCTACCATACCGTTAATTGATCAAGTTTGAATATTTCCGAATAAGAAATAAGGAACTGGGAATAAGTAACCAATATCACCGTTATTGGGTGAAAAATCTGCATGCACGAATAATATATACTCGGAGTTTGGACTATATATCATACTTTGGCTTGAACTTTAGAGTGTAGTTTCATTTTTGTGTCACGGGACCATGCAGACTTAAAACCTTAAACAAAACTGTAAAAAATTTAAGCCGTTCCTTTTGTACAAATTATTATAGACCATAAACTCCTAACATCAAACTGAAAGTACTCAAAAGTCAAGACTGTTGATTGTACATGGGTATTTTACTTCAATTAACCATTAAATTATTGAAGCTGTTTGCGCAATCAGATTGAGATGCGTACTATACGAAGAGGCTTGTCGATTTCTTCATGTTCATTTCATTCATGAAATGTCATCATGTCGATTTCAACGAAATTCGACGAACGTCATCATGTAGCTTTCCGCATCGACTGAATTCGCGATAACCTGAATGTATCTTCTGCTTTGTTTATAATTATGTGTTTCTTGTCGATTCATGAAAATAGAAGGATATCCAAGGATTATCTGATCCATGTATGTACTATTAGGATAATTTAAACGCGATATAATATCGTTTGCATGAATCACGAATTTCGATTTCGATTCCAGTATTGTCTCCAGTATGATTTTCCCATAGCACGCGCGATTTATATTTTAGGCCATTCCAATGCAAATATTTGACAGTGCTGTCGTTAATGTAATGTGTTCTCAATAAAATGTAAACGACCGCTACGAATGAAGTTCACTGTGCATTATTCCGATAGTAAATCCCCTCATTTTGGAACGCCGGCAATTGAAAGACACACACAATTATTTCCTATTACGACATTAATGCTTTAATACCACCGATATACTGGGCGACAAAAGTGGTCGCAAATATTCAAAACAGCAGTGTCGAATTAGATAATAATTGGTGACTTCACAAAATCAGATATAGTCTATATACGACCCAAAGCGTCCGGCTTTGGTTCGTTAATATGAGCATACGCTATCGTAATTAACGAACCAAAGCAAAACCACTCACATGAGGGTAGCTGTTGCTTTTTAAAAAATATATATATTTTTTTTTTTATCAAAATCAGTTTATAGATTCTCTGGTATACACTCCAAATAAGATTAACATAAGGCTATATTTCCTGGGTTCGTCAAATGAATGGACCCCAATCGTAATTTTGAGTATAAATTAGGCAATTCGTTCTTCCGGATAGTCTTGATCAACAGCTAGACTATTCATGGTTATAAACTACTAGTACCAACATCAAAGTGAAAATAGTTATACCTTTTCGAGAGGGGAACGTGATCATCTTTAATTAATTTAACCAATTTATTTATCTTCTTGACGCTGTGTGAGCACTGCTGCGGATAAACTATACCGAGAAGCGTGTCCATTTCATAGCTGTTCATTTCATTCAAAGGTGTCACCTTGTCGAGTTCAACGAAAATCGACGAACAACGTCATCGTGTAACTTTCCCCATTGACCGAGTTCGCCTGAATGTATCTTCTGCTTTGTTCATAATTATGTGTTCCTTTCGATTCCAGAAAAGAGTATATTTATGGATTATCACATGTATGTATACTATATAGTCTTATGATAACACTTAATTCCTTATTAAATATATGTTATTTCGTTTCGTACAGTACCGCACCGTACCAAGAATAGTGCTGTACATTACGGTAAATTCGTGATGACATTCTTATTATATTTCACGTCAGGAATTTCGATCACTCTTTACTCGCCCCGATGTGTGTATAGACTGTAGTTACTATAGTATCGTTATTTATTGTGTCTTATTTTTATCAATAAAAGGTAAACTAACGCTACGAATGAACTTACATTTTTATTCAATGTTCATAATTCTCATTTGCAATACCAGTAATCGAACGACACAGTAACAAGATTTTCCGATTACGACATTAATGCTTTAATCCCACCGATCTATACTGTGCGACACAAGTGGTCGCGAAATTCAAAACAGCTGCGTCGTATTAGATAATGATTGGTGACGTCACAAAATCAGATATAGTCTATATACGACCCAAAGCGTCCGGCTTTGGTTCGTTATAATTTCGCCCTAGTTTGGCGTACTTACATCATAGTAGGGCGTACTTACGGCCTATATATAGTACGGCATACACACGCTGGTCATCATATTATCCCCACTGCGGCCTATATATAGTACGGCATACACATGTGTATATACGCTGCGATTATGCCAATTTCCGACGTGCTTACGTCTTGCTATATATATGGCGTATATTCTCCATAATACGGCGTAATTACGTCCATGTACGGCGTATATTCTCCGTAATACGACGTAATTAATGTACGTCCCAGTGCGGCGTGTATTCGCCATAATACGGCGTAATTACGTCTCAATACGATGTCTTAGTACGCTGCATGTTTGACGTATATTCGCCGTAATACGGTTATACGTATATGCCCGTTATAGCCTATATCGTTGTTCTCATATTCGACCCATATGTTTGCCACATATATTACCAACACAACATGTCGAACCCCAATGCATTGATATCAGGGATGCATGATGAACATGCAGGTTGTGTGATGGACACTGTTTTAATTCGTAGTCTCGTATTTCTAGATGTTCTAAGACAGAAATTATATTCTATGATTGGTTTAGCTGCTGGCGCGGCTAAAAATTACAGCGAATATACATGCACACCGTAGAATAATATTGTTCATGCATGCTCCGTACTGAACAGTGTTACGTATAGTTTGTTGTTTATATTCCACAAAACAATAGCAACGGATCGCCTGTAAATAGTATACTGCATGCATGAGTTCAGTAATTGAACGTATGCGCTACCCTAATATATTTCGAATCCGGAGGATATGTGTTATATGTGTTATACATGTTAAACTTACCCCAATATACCTACATATACATAAATAAATATATTTAGGGGATACCATTTCCAAGCAACACGCGAAAACGACAATTCGTCTGTTTCCGCGACCAAGGCACTTGAGCGCGAAGAAGGACATTCGACTAGTATATAGTTGAATATTTGTCACACGACCTTGAAATGGGCATAATTAACCTAAATCGCGACCGAAATTATGCCATGCTGTTTCACATCCAACATAATTTTGTACCCCCACCAACACCGGTTTGTACATTGAACAGCTTCAGCGCGGATATCCATCAACATCGCTTTGGATCTTTCAATTTATTTGTCACATGGCTGTGCCGAATATATGCCATGACCAAACGCTATATTCCTATGAGATTGATACAAAAACATGATACAAATCCAAAATATATTGTTATATTTATGTTTCATGCATGATCTGTAGGGAGCGGAGGTCCATCTAAGTTTCAAAGAACTTGTCCTCCAATCCCTTATATGTTATGTATTATTTATGCATTATACTAATAAAATATGTTTAAATCAAATACAAATGGCGAAAAAACAGGAATGTCACCAATTTGATTAAAATGGCCGCGTATGTCTTCTAATTCCTATTTAAGCTAGCAAAAACTCGTTAGCGTTATTGCATAAGCATTCCAGCAGACGATTGCGCTAATTGAATAAAAAAACACGCCATTTGTAATCACTCAAATTACGTGTAAACTCTCGAGGTGAGTTTTGAAATATCACGCGGTCACCAGCATCGCGTTGTACTAACAGCATCATAGAAAAACAGCAGGACCAACCAGCATCATAGCAAAATTGCAGGACCACTTGACCAGGGGCGGAACCAGTCTCTGGGTCCACAGTGGCGAGAGCAAAACCATTATTTCACCCAAACCTTGGGTGTTTATTTCACAGTTGTTTCTGGGATGATCTGTGTGTCGACTGAGAACACATGGAGGATTTGTGTAAATGTTATCCCAAACTACATTTCGAAGTAACGACGGCTTTGTTGTTTATTTCGAGGAATAATACCGCATCAGATGAATTCAGCCCAAATATATTGACAGGTGTCGATGGTCTAACTCTATACTGAGCAATAAAAAAGTAATATAATAAATACCGAGTATATTTAATTTAACGCCAATGGGTCGTTTCTGTGCGTTTAAGAGTGTATTTATGCCTAAAGCAAAGTAAAATAACGATCTTAAAATGAATTGGCCGGTTTATTTTATTAGTTATCAGGGTTACCAGGGTCGTAGTTGCATAAATTACAATATATCTTATTTTTATGCTAAGATAATTGCGTGGTTATTTGTTATGGCTTGATCGGTATTGAGGTTAACACAAATCCCATATATGGAAATTCCAAATATGGAAAGTGATTTGCGCATGCGCAAAACAGATACAATGGTCTTACTAAAAACGAAGCAATAAACGATTGATAACAACAAACACCGACCCAGTTAAATAACGACATTAGTTGGCGGTGTATTGCGTCTTTAAGAGTTTGTTGATGTCTATATCATGTGATTAACTAATTAAAAATTATTTCGCCTACATATTTCGATAATTATCAGGTCCGCAGTTCGATCATGAAAAAATATTTCTGACTTTTATGTTAAGATTATTGCTTGGTATTTGTTTCCAATCAGATAGCTGCATCTCGGTAATCTTGATCGCCTTGAGCAGATATATTTATAGCGTCGGTTCTGCGAACGAAGCGAAGAAATGTTGTCAAATTCCACGTCTAAATACGCGTCTTATTCTCACTTATACCGTGTTTATATCAGTTTTATTCTATGTGTTGTTGTGTATTGTATTACTTTGATCAAGGTTGCGCTTTTGTTATTCTCACAAAAGGTAAATTTGATGCGTGTTTGATGCGTGTTTACATTTCAGAATTCCGTCTGCCATGTACAGTCTGCGACGGAATTCCACATGTCCGAGCGCCATTGATTCCTTAATTACGAGACTAATTAATCGAATGAGGTCAAATTTTCGCATATAACAAGACTCGTATGTTATTCTGCACCATTCTGACGAGTGCCGACTTTCATTTCGCATTATTTTCGTTTTTATCGAAAAATAATCGTTCTCTATGGAGATTCCCATGTAAATATTTTCAACCAAAAAAAATTCATTGTTTTGCCAATTTCAAGCTAGTTTATAGCATGGTCATGGTATAATTTGGCCTAGCGAGTGACGGTAGACGTTCCTTGAGTGTGCACAACAAATTTTGGTCCCAACGAAGCAGGCTAAAATCCTGAAATTTGTCAATTATACTTTGCGTGTGAAGAAAATATTCATTTAAACTTCCAAAATTGGTTGAAATATGCTCAACAACATTCAGTTGAATGGTGACATTATTTATAGTCACCGACTAACTTCCACGATGAATCAAATTTGTTTTTATTGGTGACAATTATGTCGCGAGAGATAAAAATGTAATTTTTTTAAAGAAAATGTTAAATTTTAGCTACTTTTAAGACTTTAATTGCTTGGTAATTATTGAGATTGCAGTTTCCTTATATGGCAACTCCTTATTTGGAAGTTTCTTGCGCATGCGCAGAAATGATAGAATTCCATGAAGACGTCGCCATTTTTTTATTAGTCCAGGCAGAGAAATTTTTGTTTCATTTATTTAATTTATTATGGCGATGTTATTTGATCAATAATAGTCAATTTTGTGTTGATAACACGATGGTAAGATCAGTTCTGCAAATATCCACCGCACCTGCGAAGTTGATTTGTATAATCGCAGATTTCAATGATCCTTTGTTCTTGTACTAATAATAATACCATTACGCGCTGGGCGGATCTACTGGTTATCCGTAACTTTTTGATTATCTCCCCTGATCTCGTTAGGTGATCACGTGACCCAATACAAATGGCAGCTACCATGAAAATTAGAAGATTCATCGTTTGCGATACAAAACATAACTAAAATGGCAATTTTATTGGAGGAAAAATATAATTTATTTTGCGAATGCAATGTAAACCTCACCGCGAGGATATGCAATATATAAAAGTGTTTATGGGTGGCTAAATCAAGCAGATATCGCCATTATTGTTGCCTGCATTGTCTCTGTTTAGTTTTTTGCCTTCTGGAAGTTCTGCCAAGTTCTGGCAGTTATGCAACTTAGTGTACTTTAAAACCTGATATGTTTGCTCTGATTCTTTCCATGGTGGCTAACAGAGAAGCAGGATACCAACATGAGATTATCAATAAGGCCAAAAAAAAAAAGATTGTATGTTTCCGATAACGGAACGAAAAAATTATGGTAGGGAAATTTTTATTTTATTTTTTTAGTTTGATATTTTCTATCCAGCTTCAGAATTATTGAACTACCTCGACCGAAATGACATAAAATGCCAACTCGGGTTGAGGGGAAAGTATTACTTGATCAACACGGTGGAAATATACATTAAGATTGATAAAAGATCAAACTTACTTCATGCTTATAAAGTATGTTTTTTATTATTCACATACCATATTTTCATAAATTTGGCTATAAACTTGGTACGAAATTCATGTCGCTAACTTTTTATAAGAATTTTACACATAATACCGCTATTATACCGTATTTGTATTGTGACGACTACATCCCATTGTCTGGAGGTAGTCATGAGTACACCCAACCTAGCATGCCTGGTTTTTGGAAACAGTAGCTATACATGTACACCTAACATGTGGTGATAACCTCTATACATGTACATGTATATATACAGATAAACACCCACCATGTATGTTGATAGTGTTCCTATATTATAACTGAATGGGAAAATTCATTAGGGTTAAATTCTGAGTGGTTTTTTTTGTTGCTTCATGAAATAATTTAGAGCATGTTAGATAGATATTAGATAGCCTTTATGCATCTGTGTATTGAGTTATACCTACCTATCAATGAAGTGTCAAACTTTGACATAAACATCACATTTTTATTTCTTCTCAATATATGTTCCATAAGTATGATAAGACCCAACCAAACAAGGCATAAAGCAGGCATAATATCCACTCTCAGGAAATTAAAATTGAAAAATGCATGCCCCATCAGTCAACAACCCATCACACACCTGGGGGCGTTTGAGACAGCAGTCACTTCATGGTCACTTTTCACAGGGATATGGTAAAAACCATATGTTTTGAACAATAATGACCATCAATATTTATGTGCATTAGTGGTAAAAACAGTTACAAAAAAAAAAATATATATATATATTTTGTTTTTTATAGAATATTTTGACTTTTTCTCAAAATATCAATAAAAAGATTAAGGTCGGCGGGTTATTTTTAGGGTAGGTCGATGTTCGGAAACACAGCATCTTTTGTTTTTGGCCTAATCAGATAATAGCAGCCAAAAGACTGTCAATTACCTTAAGGTATTTGGCTACTGCCACTACTGGTACGTACTTCTCGTAGATCGGTGTTAATTATCTTCGTCAATGATGTCATGTCACGCTTGTTAATAATTCATTTGTTCGGAAATACTTATTGGGGGTCGAAACGTATAAAATTGAACTACGACCACTTCCAAAAACAACACCGATAAACAATAACGCTCTTTTCTGTTCCATGCAATGGAAATGGCTATTTATTGTCCTGATATCAGTGATATAAATGAATGCATATTAGTATTATCCTGAAATAAATTTATGCCACTTTGGCGAACATGGGAACCACGGTACAATTTATGCCATTTAGGCACACTTCAGAGTGAAATCAGGGCTTATATTTCGGCGAGAATCCAAACATAGATTCTCGTAAATATTCTCGCAAATTACCCTGGATTCTCGTGAAAAAGTATATATGGATTCTTGCAAAATCAGATGAAATATATGCCATGGAAATATAGCAAATCGTTTAATGCTTTAGAATTTTTGTTTTCGGAGATTTATATATATGCTTAAAGACATATTATGGACTTGTTATGGACTTTTTCGGGTGCGAGAAATTGATAAGTTAGTGCACAGGCACTTTGCCAACCTGGGGAATGTTATCATTCTACTAACATCACTGAAAATTTCCAAAAAAAATCTACCACACCACTTCATAGAGAACATCGTCTGAACTACTCCAAATTGTAAATATTTACATCTCGATTCGGGGCGCAACTATCGGCTATAATTAAGCAAAAATGATTTCGCCATCAAGAGTCATTGCATTTAACTAATATATAAGAATGACGTTGTGTATCATCCATTTGGATTAATATTCGTAACAAATAACTACTTTGAGAAAGATTATTCTTAATTTCTATTTGATCACTCTGCCCGGTGTCTGCCGGAGTGTTTCACATCACTTTAATCAAGGAAGACTGTTCAGAAAAACTGCATTTCAAGAAATCGTTTAATGCTTTAGAATTTTTGTTTTCTGAGATTTATATATATATGCTTAAAGACATATTATGGACTTGTTATGGACTTTTTCGGGTGCGAGAAATTGATAAGTTAGTGCTCAGGCACTTTGCCGACCTGGGGAATGTTATCATTCTACTAACATCACTGAACATTTCCAAAACAATCTACCACACCACTTCATAGAGAACATCGTCTGAACTACTCCAAATTGTAAATATTTACATCACGATTCGGGGCGCAACTATCGGCTATAATTAAACAAAATGATTTCGCCATCGAGAGTCATTGCAGTTAACTAATATATAAGAATGACGTTGTGTATCATCCATTTGGATTAATATTCGTAACAAATAACTACTTTGAGAAAGATTATTCTTAATTTCGATTTGATCACTCTGCCCGGTGTCTGCCGGAGTGTTTCACATCACTTTAATCAAGGAAAACTGTTCAGAAAAACTGCATTTCAAGAAATCGTTTAATGCTTTAGAATTTTTGTTTCGGAGATTTCTATATATGCTTAAAGACATATTATGGACTTGTTATGGACTTTTTCGGGTGCGAGAAATTGATAAGTTAGTGCTCAGGCACTTTGCCAACCTGGGGAATGTTATCATTCTACTAACATCACTGAAAATTTCCAAAAAAATCTACCACACCACTTCATAGAGAACATCGTCTGAACTACTCCAAATTGTAAATATTTACATCTCGATTCGGGGCGCAACTATCGGCTATAATTAAACAAAAATGATTTTGCCATCGAGAATCATTGCATTTAACTAATATATAAGAATGACGTTGTGTATCATCCATTTGGATTAATATTCGTAACAAATAACTACTTTGAGAAAGATTATTCACTCTGCCCGGTGTCTGTGGGAGTGTTTCACATCACTTTAATCAAGGAAGACTGTTAAGAAAAACTGCATTTCAAGATCACCAAACAACTTTCCTTTTTAGGGCCACCTAGTCCGGGAGCTAATAGGGGTACCCTTGCACCCCCCTGGGATTTAACTTCACCCCACTCATTTTGTTCCTTATTATGTCCTTCAACTTTTAAGCAATGTTAACAAGAAAAAAAAGTGGCCGTGTAGACTCCAGACAATATGGCGTCCATCGTGGCCGCCGTTTTTCAGACCATACCCTAAGTCAGTTTTATGCAAATTATAGCGAGAAAATCTAGTAAAATGTATACAAATGTATATATTTTCGTGAAGCTAAGACATAATGACACTTTATTGGGCCAAAATTGAAACTCCCCATCCAAGGTGGCCGCCAAAATGGCCGCCGGAAGTTGAAAATAAGACATTTTTTCACAAATATCTTCTAGATCAATTCATGCTGTTTGGAACTGGTTGAGTAATATGACATTATTTTGTATTTTGTATATCAACTAATCATTGGAGCAATTAAATATGCAATTAATGGGGCCCTAGCCCCTTCCGATCCCTCAAAAATTCGATTTTACAGAACGCGGTACAAAATTTTACAAAAAAATCACAATTGGGATTCTAGTCACATTTCAACAAGAAATGAAAAGAACATTGTAATGTAAGTGAGGCATATCATTACCTATGAATATTCCAACTCTCTGGAACCAAAAATCTTACCTTGGCTCAAAATGGCTGCGAAAATGGCCGCCAAAATATGGAAAATGGTAAATATTGCCCCAGGGTGTCCTGTAATCGCTTACAAGTTGTGGTTGATATATACAATTGGCTAATCTGTATTCTATACATTGCATACTAACGTGTCTGATGCACCACGGATCATTTTTACAATTGTCACCACTGACATCACCAGAAATATTGTATTTTTCTCACAATCTTGACATAAATATCGGCAAAAATTAACTTTTCAGGGTTCGACCATTTGTTCAAGTAAAATGCAACTATCTTTGGTATCAAAGGTGTTTATTGTTTTGGTCTATCTTAAATGTGGCACATTACGGTGTGTATAGACTAAATTGCTCAAGATGGCTTCCAAAATGGCAACCAAATTTGTTAAAAGTTAACATATCCCGAACATTATTATCTGCGTTATCCGAAAAAGGTAGGAAATTGTGACTCACTTGGTTATTGTACGTGTTAGTTAATTAACTGACAACTACGTTCTATTATGTTTGTCCCAGTTCCGTGTGGGGCATGACAAATTCATTTTAAAGTTGCAGTATGGAATTTTGCGGAGAACCTGTTTTATGATTCTGGCCATATTATTGAAAGGAAATGGGCAGAACTTCGAGACGGAACTGAGATGAACCATGACATGTGGGTATTCTGGTCCATTATGGTAAAACTTTATCAACTGGATACAGGGTGGGAGCCAAGATGGCAGCCAGGGAGTTACTCTATTATCATAGATGAGGATAATTGGTATACATGGAGTTATTGTATGGCCATGAATTATGTGTGGGTATATAGGGTGTGCCCTGTTGGTAACGGTGGGACGTATATTTATATATGTTGTGGATGTGTTATCATTGGTGGTGTATGGGGAGTAGATGTATGATCATGGATGGCTTGTATGAGTATGGCAAGTATGGAACTTATGAGTGGTCGTATGTGCGGGTATTAGTATATCTGGAAGGGCTCAACATTGGTGATGTGCATATGTATATCTGGATTGACTCTATGGTCATGGGTATGGCGAATAGGTATACATGCAGTGGCTGTATGGTCCATGGTGATGTGAATATGTATACAATGAGTGACTTTATGGTCGTGAATGTAGTGAATATGTATACATAGAGTGACTATATGGTCATGTGCCGGGTGTAGGTGTATACCTGGTGTTCATGCATGGTGACTCGTGGCTGTATCGTCAGGTGTACGTGTATAAAGTGGGTAACAATGTTGTCATTTGTGTGGTGTTTATGTACATATGGAGTGACTGGGGTAATGGGTGTGTTGTACATGTGTACCTTGGGTGGCTATCGCTTTCCACAATAACTCAAGGATATGTTAATCAATAGAGAGGTCATGTCAGAGAGTCATATCACGGAAAGCGATAGCCACCCATTATCACAAAGTCATTACATATATACATAAACACCACATACATACCAATATAGTGACCCATTGTATACATGTACACCTGACCCATGACCACGGATGACCATACAGCCACGCACCACAATGCAGGCACACTGGGTATACTCCTAAACATGACCCATAACCATATAGTCACTCCTTGTATACCCATTCATCTCACCATTGGCCATAAGGTCATCCCCTGTATACCTATTCTCCAAACGCATGTTCAAATAGACAATCAATATATATATATCAACACCACAACAATGACCATAAAGTCACTCCGGTATACATATGCACCTCACCAATTGCCATATAGCCACTCGCTTCATACACATACCCTCACCCATGTCACCTGGTATACTCCTTCACCTGACTTATGGCCATATAGCCACCCCGTGTGTACCTATTCAAAACATTCATACATGATCATGGTCAATCCATACATATTCACCTCAACATTGGCCATGTCACTCCCTGTATCCATATTTGTCACACCATAGCCGAATAGCCACTCGATATATACCAATACACCCCAGCCATGTCAATATAGTCACTCCATGTATGCATATGCACCTCATCCATGGCCATATAGCCACTCTCTATATACACATATCCCTCGCTCATGACAATAAAGCAACACATGTGTATACTGGTATAACCTACACATGACCATATCGCCACGAGTCACCAAAGAGAAACATCAGGTATACTCATATGCCTGACACATGACCATGTAGTCACCCCTGTATAGGTGTTCATTACATTTATGATCATACAGTTACTACTTGTATACATACAAGTACTCATCTCACCATTAACCATACAGTCACTACCTGTATACATATTCGACACACATAGTCATATAACCATTCAATATACATATGCAGCCCACCCTAGACCATAGATTCACTCCAGGTATACATGTAAACCTCACTAATGGCCATTCAGCCCTTCCAGATATAAAAAACCCGCACACACGACCACTCAAACAATCCATACTTGCATATACACCTCACACATGATAATTCAGCAATTCACTGTATAATCATACACGCCATCCATGATAATACAGCTAAGCCCTATACACCCACCAGTGGTAATACATACACGAGATATATAAATATACATCCCACCCGTTACCACAAGGGCACTCCCTATATACCCACACGCTCAATAATGTCCACCCAGCTTACTCCAGGTATTCATATTCAATCATGACCGTACAGTCACTCCACGTATACCTATACACATTACCCGTAACCATAAAATCACTCCCTATTTATCCACACACCCCATCCATGATCATAAAGACAACACATGTACATCCCACCATGACCTTACAGTCACTCCATATATACATAATCAACACATAGATGACCATGTAGCTATATCCATACACTACACCAATGGCCATACAGGCACACCGGGTGCACCCGTACTGGATATACACAATCATACACCATACAGTCACTCCATGCATACCGATTCACCTCACACCTGACCATGACCTCTCCCTGTATACCTAGATGCATCTTACCATGGACAACCCACTCATAACCATATACTCACTCATTGTATACCTACTCACATCAGTCATGACATACAATAACTCCCTGTATACCTATTCACCTCACACATGATCATAGAGTAACTCCTTGGCTACGATCTTGGCATCCACACTGTATTTCAAAGCCAATTTAGGGATTATAGACCCAATAATAAAACCACCCTCTTATTTTTATACAGGAAAAAGGAAAATTAATACAATACACTGTAAAATTCGGAATCAGTGTAGTGATCTCCGTTCGGATATGTTTGATAATCACATATCAGATTCGCCTATATGCCCCTGTAACTTAGACATTGAAGACGCTAATCACTATTTTCATGTTTGCCCTTTATTTGTAGATCAGAGAATTGACTTTTACCGAAATTTAAGTATTAATGGCTTTCAATCATTAGAAGCAAATCATTTCTTATATGGGGTAAAAGGTATATCAAATCAAAAGAACACTACTCTTTTCCGCATTACTCAATCTTTTATAGCTAAAACAGAGCGTTTTGAACAAACCCATGTATGGTAAATTTCGCTATTCATCTTTCAACTCACTGAGTTCTAGCGTTTTCTTCATAACCGAGATTGGAATACAGATGGAAACCCGACATAAGCAGCACACACACTCTGCACTCTTCTTTATAAACAGGTTGCTATTTCTGCTATGTATTTTTATGTATGTTCCATGATTGTATTAGGAGAGGGGCAAGTTTGTAAGTTTTGTAACTTGTGCCCTGATCCCTATGTATATTTTTTCTAAATACATTAAAATATGTTTAAAGTAAATCCACACTGTATCCTGTTAACATTTATTTTATCATAATGGACCAGAATAGCCAAAGATTATGGTCCATCTCAGTTCTGTCTCAAAGTTCTGCCCATTTCCTTTCGATAAATATGGCCAAAATCACAAAAGAGGTTCTCGGCAAAATTACATACTTTAAAATGAATTTGTCATGCCCCATACGGAACTGGGACAACCAGAATAGAACATGTAGTTGTCAGTTAATTAACTAACACGTATAATAACCAAGTGAGTCACAATTTGCTACCTTTTCGGATAACTGAATGCAGCGAATGTTCGGGATATATGTAAAAAATTAACATTTTACAAATTTGGTTGCCATATTGGAAGCCATCTTGAGCAATTTGGTCTATAAAGACCGTAGTGTGACAAATTTAAAATAGACCAAAACAATAAACACCTTTCAATCCAAAGATAGTTATATTTTACCTGAAAAAATGGTCCAAGTTTTTGAGAGAAAAGTCCAATATTTTTGACGATGTCAGTGGTGACATTAGTAACAATTAACCATGGTGCATCAGATATGTTAGTATTCAATGTATAGAATGCAGAATATCCAATTTTATACATCAACCACAACTTGTAAGCGATTGCAGGACACGCTGGTGTAATATTTACCATTTTCCATATTATGGCGGCCATATTGGCAGCCATTTTGAGCCAAAGTAAGAATTTTGGTTCCAGTGATTTGGAATATTCATAGGTAATGATATGCCTCACTTATATTACAAAGTTCTGTTCATTTCTTGTTGAAATATGACTAGAATCCCAATTGTGTTTTTTGTTGTGAAATTTTATACCGCATATTGTAAAATCTATTTTTTGAGGGATCGGAATGGGTTAGGACCCCAATAATTGCATATTTAATTGCTCCAATGATCAGTTAATATACAAAAACACAAAATAAAGTTGCATTGCTCAACTAGTTCCAAACAGCATGAATTGATCCAGTCTATGTAAACATACACTCAGATTCATACTGATACTGAGTCTATTGCATTCCCATCAACTTTTCATTTCTGAAAGGTTGTGGGCTTCTCCCAAAATACGTCACATCGCATTAAATATAAATCTGAAATTAGTTGATTGACAGGCGTAAACATGGTCACGTGCCAGTGCCGTCATGGCCGCTTCAACCATGTGAAGCCGATTCTAAGAATCGGAATTAATAGTTGCAGGGTTTGTGACTTTTCGTTCGGCGGTTGTTTTACTGACAATAAAGGGCTAGCTTCCGGGACCCAAAATAATATGTACAGTAACTAAGACAGATCTTCTTGAAATTATAAAAAATGTCTGTGGATCTCTTGCCAGTCTTGGACCCAGAACGAATTATTTTTTAGATCGGCCAGGCGATTTGTCTCCCATGTTGTCAAGAAAAAAAACAAAAAAATCAACGGCCACGAATCAAAAATACATGAATGTCGGGACTATCTGCTAAAACAACTACAGAACTAAAAAAAAAGTTAAATGACACTGATAACAAAACGATCTATCAGTTCCCCAGTACCGGCAGTTCTTAGTACCACCGCAGCCAAAACGAGCGTAGGGCAACACAATTCTACCACCAACCCCACCGAAACCCTCCCGACCTTACACAGCCATATTATTAGCTCCATAGATTGGCCAGTTGTACCCTAATTACAGTTGCCTGCAATCCAAATTCCGGTGATTCTTGATTTTAAACTTTCGACCGCTCGTCAACAATCTACTTTATTTGTCGATTTGTGAATTTCTCTTCCGGTATAAATGACGTCATGGATACTATTTTAACAACATATAGCCACACCTTCGGAATTTCCACACCGAGAGCACGTGACATGTTACTAGTTTTTTATTGGGGCACACATTTCTTGGAGCTAAGTTTTGATTGGCGGTAATTACAAGGAATCCCGGGTTTGGGAAATGAAAACTGAACGAAAGGTCGTCAGACCCACTATTTTTTATATGTGGGTATGTAGTTTACTCCAGACTGGAATTGATCTAGAAGATATTTGTGAAAAAATGTCATATTTTCAACTTCCGGCGGCCATTTTGGCGGCCATCTTGGATGGTGAATTTCAATTTCGGCCCAAAAAAGTGTCATTATGTCTTAGCTTCACGAAAATATATACATTTGTATACATTTTACTAGATTTTCCCGCTATAATTTGCATAAAACTGACTTATATAGGGTCTGGTCTGAAACACGGCGGCCATGATGGACGCCATATTGTCTGGAGTCTACACGGACACTTTTTTTTCTTGTTAACATTGCTTAAAAGTTGAAGGACATAATAAGGAACAAAATGAGTGGGGTGAAGTTAAGTCCCAGGGGGGTGCAAGGGTACCCCTATTAGCTTTCGAAAGATGTACTTCTTCCATTTTGCTATCAAAGACCGAAAAATGTCGTTAAACTAGAGATCCAAATACCAACTAAGGGCCCCTATATCTTGAGATATTAAAGACCGAAAATGTCGTTAAACTATAAAGACCGAAAAATGTCGTTAAACTAGAGATCCAAATACCCCCGATATCTTGAGATATTATAAAGACCGAAAAATGTCATTAAACTATTAAAGACCGAAAAATGTCGTTAGACTACAAAGACCGAAAAATGTCGTTAAACTAGAGATCCAAACATCCCCATCCCCTATTTTTTAGACAATAAAGAACGAAATATGTCGTTACACCATTAATACATAATTTGTGTTTATGAAAGTCTGGCACCCATTAGCAGTTTGTTTTTAGTACATTTTAATATTCATTGGAACGTAAACAATTATTCGCTGACAGAAATCATGTTAATATCGCCTTTCGTTACTGGTTTCCTCGACTCAAATATTTCTCACTGCTCAATACTTACAATTAAAAAAAATGTTCTGTGTTTTATGTCACTTCTTAATAGCATTCTGTATTCTGCTATTGAAAAGAAAAAAAGTTGCAGTATACCTTAAAGGTACGGAAGGCCTTGGTGGGTATCCTGTGAACATATTTCCACCTGTCAAAAACCGCTACAAACGAAAATAATATTCAAATATAGACATACTTTGTTAATATACAAATGAGAAATATCTCACAAACAGTATGTTATTGTCGTAAATTTGACGATTGTTATGTAAACAAAGCATAAAAAGTTACTTTCTTGGTGTTTCTTTATATTATGATGGTAAACATAAAGAGCGTTCTTTGTTGCTCAATTCCTTATTTGGAAATAATAAAGAGCATTTATACCATTTGTGTGTGATTAGCCAGTAGCATTGTGCTGCCTTCTATAACACAACCAGACTCTTGTTTAGGTAAAATTTTGTAGGTCTTTATGTAAGCATGATGTTTACGCGATAGTGATCGTATATTTGAACCAAAAATGTATGCGTTTTAATATTTTTGTGTTTACGGTGTTTGGAACAAATATGAATATTTTCGACAACTAAGCCCTCTCGCCCCTTTAATATAATTAATATAACATCCCTCATCCAATAATCTCCAAATTGCATATATAATTTCAATCCTAGTTACACGTCACACCGCCCCTCATCATTTGCCAATTGTACACCCTTTTTTTTGCAACTGCTCAATTTCTTTAAAAATTATTGAAAAAATGACCCTCCCGCCCGCCGACATTTACCTCTGATTTTTGTTTTTGATCATCGGTCCGCACCAAAATTGAGCACACGTCCCTATATAAACCGAGTATACACGGTGGTCTAATAGATCAACCGTTAATTTAACCGTTTAGGTAGCATATTTCCACGTATACGTTATCACGACAAATCCCTGCTGGTCTGTTATTAATGAACCAAACAATTAACATGTCAACACACTTTGGCCCGCCAATGCTACAGTGTATAAACGTAACGGGACAAATATGCACATTATATTGGCAGCTAACGAGAACATTCATCACCAGCAATCTGCTCACCCCTTTCAGCCGATACGATAGAAACTAAACGATTTGTTACTTCTAATTACCCGTACTTAATTACACTACTTGCGTGTTAATAAAGTACGACCCCATTACCACTAAAGGTGAAACATGGGATTTAGAATATTAATATTCACTCTTACATAGTTCCACATTCAAGGTTCGTCTTGTGTAATCGTATGTCAGTTGTAACGTTGTGAAACTGCAACCGAACTGAATTATTCTATGCGGTGACCTGGTGCATGCATCTTAGTTTTCTTGTAAAGTAATACTGTCAGTCAGAACCAGCTTCTGGGCCCACACAGCGACGAGTGCAAAACCAGTATAATTTAATGCTGTCGGTCAGAACCAGTCTATATATGTGTCCACACAGCGTCGAGAGCAAAACAAGTATAATGTAAAACTGGCGGTCAGAACCAGTCTCGAGTTTAGTTGAATTTCGTTTTCCGCGTCACTCAATGTCGGTCTCATCAATAATATTGATATTCATCCAGGGGTTGTAACTGTTTGTTGGTATCAAATGTTCACGGAAATTGTTTCTGGCATAATCTAATCAACCGCTATGAAAGCTACCAAATTAAACAATAAGCCAGTGCGCCGGTCTCTTACGGTTCCTCCGGGACTGCCAATGAATTTACACAGTATCGCTTTTAAGTAGTTTGATCTTTTCCGACCCGACGAACCCAAGAGAGTTTCATGATTTTGTTAGCACAGGGAGGCGCGTAAGTGAAAAACCAAATTCGCGAGCTCACATCTCGTCTGCTGGTCTTAACGCAATCATTTCGTCTTGGGTTAAGGATGGCTTTGACGGAATTCCGTAATTTCATTACGCGCATTTACGAGATTGCCACCAAAATTGGTTACTATTACATAGTTCCTTGATATATCCCACAAATATAAACCGACAAGACGAAACCCATAGTGATTACTATTCTTTCATCCCCATATAATAAAATTGAATGGTCTCAAACTACTTTGCATCGAGCGAACATCAATCCCATGCATTGAGGACCTCAATGATTAGAATGTGAAAGCTCGCAATGTTGCTAAACAAATCAACATACCCAAATAATTTGACGTGTAGCCTGTCCAACTCAACTTATAACCACGAGTTATTAGTGTGTTTTGGTCATTGATGTCGCCTGTAACGACACACTTAGTTGACAAATACTGTAAAATGATAATAAACAAACGCGGAATCGGTGTGTATATATGTTGCTGTCATTACTCGCGCCAACTTGCCGCCAAAAGATATGATGACGGTCTTCCTTGGAGGACACCTTCCTTCGCTCTCCGTGGAAATATGTGAGAGCTTAGACTTGGTCACTATATACACAACTGTAATTTTACTACGTATATGCAATATGATCATCAACTCCGGCTCCGAGTCTCCGACCATGTTCTTCAGTACGTTACACAAATTTCACGGAATCTGAAGTTCCCGAATTCATCCGGGCTATTTAGAAAGTTATTTGTGATCTGGGTAGAGTATACGGCGTCTGGACAAACTATTGTTCGATCGGTCCAGAAACATGCCTACATGAGCGTATATGAGCGAGGTCAAGGTTAAGGACACGGTCACACGTGAAATTGGACCCGCCCATATTGTTCCCGGGATCAAAGTAAACATACATACCAAATTTGAGTCGGATCGGTCGAGGTCCAGAAACATGCCTATATGAGTGTATATGAGCGAGGTCAAGGTCAAGGACACGGTCGCACGTGAAATTGGACCCGTCCATATTGTACCCGGGATCAAAGTAGGCCTACATATAAAATTTGAGTAGGATCGGTCGAGCAGTTTTCGAGTCTATAAGACACACACACACAAAAAGAGAAGTCAAAAATATATATAATAGAATATGCATGCTGACAAAATCCATCGAATCCCGCCGAATATACTTGTTTAGGGTCAACGCTCGAGTCTTCGACTCCCCGTGTCGTGTGGGGTAGCTTATAATTGCTGAAGACTTCCAACGCATTGTTTGGTGGACGTAATTCGAACGCATTGTGTCTTCACATCATACATGCATGACGTTACAAGCCGAGCACTCTATATATAACCATAGACTAAAAATAGGATAGACTCGTGGTTATCAATCTGTAACGCTACTGGACGTCGCCATTGCTTTGGCCCTCAAGCGTTAAGGTAGTTCAGAAAAGTAGGGGGAGATAATTTTACGTTATATTTACATAGGGTTCGTGTACGGTTGTGATGAAATACTCGCAATAAAGTACTTTATATTAACTTTTAATCATAATGCTTTCAATGTGACATTGAATTAATGCCACTAAATACGATTTGGTCCGTGATATGCATTTTCTGGAATGGAAAGTGTCCGTAATTCGACGTCAATTACTGCGCTAAATCAAACTCTCTTGTGGCAAGTTGTGCGTATTTTGCGTCCAGGTTTATTTACTCTGATTTTTTACGTGTTGTGGGGATTTAGTTTTGTAATTTTCCTCGATCAGCTAGTGCAAGTATTGGATGATCTGATTTCTTACGTGTAGTTGGGATTTAGTTTTGTAGTTTTCCCAGATCAGCTGGAGCACATATAAGTATTGAGGTATACAGTATACTGAAGCACATAATTCAGAGTGATTTTTCTCATAAACGTACACACGTACGTTGATGAAATTAATCAATGGATATATACGAGTCTCATGTCCTCCACAGTTGAACCACTAGCCCGATTCAACCGGGAACTTTTTAACTTTTATATATGCCTTTATATATATAAAAATAAAATAATTTCCCGTAAAATTAAATAAATGTCACAGGACCACTGCACCTCATTCTATCTTGTATTCTAACATATACGAGTATTATAAACATGTCCTTTAATATCTCATAGTAATTAATTTCATCTTATAAAAACAGACATATATATCATGTTTATATACATAAATGAATAACCAATGATTATTTATTTGAGTTCCATGATTCTTTTGTATATTTTGGTCACAGTAGAGTGTTTCAACAAACAGGTGTGTATGTGGTCTTGTTATATGAATTAACCTAAACATGAATATAAAGGGTATCTCTGTCCACCATGATATTAAAATAGATATCAACGAAGAACAGTTAATTGTATAGGCTACAGGTACTTTGAAACTGAGCGAGATAATCCATACAGTAATAAAATAGTTAATGATTATGGTACAATTTGTAAAATATACTAGTAAGATAACATACTTATAGTCCATTTACATTGGAGAATTACAGTTACTAAAGCTGAATGGGATCATGCATGTTATTGGGGGCTACTAGCCTAGAGGATACTTTTTTTTCAGACTGGAGGGACACACAATCTGCAAATGAACCTGGGTGTTGCCTTAGTATGGATAAGTACCATGTGATGGAGAGACAATGTTTGAAATCTATAATTAATTTAATGATGAACTTATAAATATGTATCATTTGTGGCTCTTTCCTTGACAGTCAATGAGACATCAGCTACTTTTTATCCAGGATTTTCGCACAAGTATAGTTCAATTCCTTCTTTATCTTGAACACATCCTTGCATTCTGCATCTCATTTTGTCTCATCTGGATTATTTTCGGCTCATGCATGTTGCACACATCACTGTGTGACCCACCAATATCATTAAGGTGTTGCCATTGGCATACGGTATAGATCTGTCCACTTCCTGAAATAATACAGAATTTGAAGCATTTAATTTTAATTATAAATTAATTTACAGGTTACAGGTATGAAATATGTTATATTGGGATATTTTCCATGCAGTACACACCACTCACCAGTGCCTACATTGGCAAACCATGTAATATTCAGTTGTTCATACCTCTTTATGATAGCAGTATAACTTATACAAAAATAATATTATTGCTAATATAATAATAAATAAGGCTAATGATATTATGTTTCAACATAGCTGACCAGTACTTGTATACATTATAATTAATTCCCACGCAGTCTCAATGTCATTTATTAACATTATGAATGTGAGTATACTATGCGAGTCTAATGATCAAAAGACACATGAATTATGATTATCATTATGAAAAATATGTTTATCAACAAATGTTATATATTACAAAAAGTGGACATGAAAACAAGTCAAACTATGAATAGTATGATCATTACAATTAGAATCTAGGAGTAGGACATGTAAACTGCCAAATTGGTAAATTGTTTTGACTGTTCATTTCTAAATTATTGCACACCTGGCAGTCACATGGCATTCTTGAAATATGACAGCTGTCATTGAAATATTTCTTCCGTAAAACACGTTTGGGTCGGTACCCGGTATACATGATATTCAAATTACCAATGCAACCATGAATGGTGAGATCTATTAAATTAATTTCATTTTGAAAGTCGTTACTAACATAACTTCAGTCTTCATCCAGGTGAAAATGACAAAAATAGAATCCAGAATGTCGTGTTGTTTATTACAAAAATGGTCTCAAACGGCATAAAAACTCACCTTTCTGACTCCCCAACGGACACCCTTGGAAACGTGAGATTCTGATAATTCATGACAGTTGGTGTACAATTAATTCAGCTGCAATAGACGCCAGAGTTTTCTCTTTTTATTGCGATGAGAAAGCACTGTTTTGATTAGAACAATCCGAGTTGAACTACCTTTAGCAATGGCGGACAGAATCGGAGTGCGTTACCGATTGGCCCATCAAATGACGTCGAGTGACGTATCTATCCTTCCTTCATCTATGATATAACCACCGGATCTCAGTTATATTGAATTAAATTTATTTCTGATCGTCATAATATCGACTTTACAAAATAATGGATTGTAAAGGGGATACCTTTATACATGTGCAGTACAATACGACTATTATAGTGTATAAACTGAAAATGGAATACGTGCATGTGGTTGGCTACATAATATTTGATGGTAACTACTTTTAAACAGCGGAGGGTTGGTGATCGGTATACTAACTATGTATATATCCTTTGCATACTGTCTTGGCTAAACTTTAATCCTCAGGGTACCTTATAATATATCCAGGACCTTTTTATTGAACATGCAGAGAAAGGTTCATAACGGTCCTGTGATTTCGGAAGCTGAAGAGCGCGGCTAGTTTGTGAGTATTATGTCTCTTATAATAGCACGCTTTGATATCTGTTTCCCTTAACTCACGGAGATCTGTATATACATTTCAGTACCATGTGATATTCATCACCGATTTCTCGATTACAAATGGCGCAATCTCGTCACTAGATTTCTAGATTTGGCGGTACAAGATTTTCGCAAAAATAATATCAGAGCAATACACAATTAGCATGCAAGGGAAATCAAACCACAACAATAAGATGATCCATCAGCACTGCTCCGCGGGATGAACGCGCATTTCACGAGATTATTCGCCATAACACCGCGTTCTCCGTGTTATTCACTTTCTCACGTTTCTGAGCCGCCATTTTGTCACGCGATATCGGCGATTATAGTCGTAATCCACCGAACGCTTACAGAATAGGCGGCGTCTGGTGAATTGAATCCAGATGGAGATTTAAGGAGATCGGGGACATGATGGTTACAACTTGGAATATAGTAGTTCTCGATTGTTTTGTCTGAAGACGTTCATGGATAAGGCTTGGACCGGGACCTTCTCGTCCTTGTTTAAGCTCGTCTGCTGATATTCCCGTTCATTACTCTGAATAATTGGATCTAGTCGCTTAATGTTTATTTTCTAATCATCCACAGTTTTCACTCGACCAATCACTTAGCTAGCACAATCAATAGTTAGAAATCGCGATTTTCCACTCTAAGTGAGAGAGCAAACAAATTTGCCTTTATCGTGATGGGATAACAGGTCATCTGTCATTTCACGTTTGTTCCATGTCCATAATCATCGAACGAGTTAGCACATATAGAAAATACGAAGTGTCAAATTCATATAGAACGCGCGGTTGTCCGGTTGTCCGTGCATGCGTGCCCTTTTTTTCAACGTTATTTGTTTTGGTCTTATTTTGCGGAAAAAATATATAACGCGTTCGCTTCATCGAACAGCAGTCTGAGTCTTGCTCCTCACCGTTGTAGAATCGTCCAAAGACGACTTTTGGCACTCACGATAACTCTATTAATAAGGCACGTACAATTACAACTATTTCACTTATTCAGCCCAATAAGTTAAGGAAGACTACAGTAGGCGATACGATTTCATGGACTATGGTCGTTGACCATTGTAAAAGAATTTATAACTGTAGACGGGGATCCATCTAAAACGCCACACAGATCAGGGGCTTCCGCCACGCAAGACAGAGTTATAGTGTGCTGCATATAGTTACGCAACTGTCACTACATGCACTATATGCACTCGATTGCATAAACGATACATAATTTTCTGCTAACAAATATAAAACAAACAAACAAACAAACAAACAAAAACCAAAAAATTCACTCAAGTATACATGTTAATTAAAAAGTTCCCAAAAACCTCACTCGCATTATTCCTACTCGGTTCCACTCACACGTGAAAATTCATAGTATTCGTTCATTATATCGACCAAGAATAGGTGCCTATAAATATGAACCACTTTTCATACCATATCGCCCTAAAAAGGCCTATTAAGATAACCCAGTCTGCACACGATGAACGTAACCCCCCAAAAAACAATCAAATTAATTCGGCCATTTTCATCATATAGTCTGTCACCACATCCAGGGGTGATATGAAGACAGTCAGTCATGACTATATCACCCCTAAACATGAATAGTTTATTAATATTATATTTATTTGTAATTGTACTCACCATGTGTGTATATTGTAAATAAAATTATCCTATCCTATCCTATCCTATCCTCGATCAAACAATATCCTGGTGACAAGAATATATGTTTTGGACGTTTTTAGCATGCGTATTTATTGGTCTTTAGATCAGTATACAGCCATACACAAAACCGGCAGCCGTTGAACAATTAAGAGTTTTTCGACAAACCGACTCAATAAATTAAGAAAACCTCTTTAAAAAACATACTTACTCATGTCATACACATTTCGGTAATGACCAATCTAAACTCTGATATAACATAGACAAAAATAACCCAGCGGTTCCCGGCTAACACAATTCTACACTTAACAAACTGCGTTAAACCAGAGATAAAAACCCTTTGGAAAAAGGGCTCTGGAAGCATTGAATGTCAAGTGCTATATTATATACATCCTAATTTTCCAAATTCTAATATAACGTTTCGACTTGTCATCTTAAATAGATTTAATCTTTTAATAATTTATATGTACAGTTTTCATATAAAATGTGCTTGGAAATTTGGCGAAATACACCATTTCGATCTGGAAGACGATGCTAAAGTGATTCAGTTTACTGATCTCCTATATATAACTCACTCATTGTACTACGTCAAAATAGACTGTCTTTAATTGAATTATATATATACCGCTTTAGACAAAAATTTTGTTAGGTAAAAAAATAAATAAAAAGATTGTATGTTTCCGCTAACGGAGTGAAAAAAATAGGGTTGGTATAGGTAGGGAACTTTTTAATTTTTTGAGATTTTTTATGAAATGCCAACTTCTGTTTGGGGAAAGTATTACTTGAACGACACAGTGGAAATATACATTAAGATTGATAAACTATCAAACTTACTTCATACTTAAGTGAGTGTTTTATTATTCACATATACCACATTTTCATGATTTTGGCTATAAACTTGGTACGAAACTGATGTCACTAACTTTTATAAGAATTTTACCCATAATACCGCCATTATACCGGTACTTGTATTGTGACGACTACATCCCATTGTCTGGAGGTAGCCAGTACACACAACCTAGCATGCCTGGTTTTTGGAAACAGTAGCTATACATGTATATCACCTTCCTCTGTATGGTACATGTATATCACCTGGCTCTACATGGTACATGTATAGCACATGCCTCTATATGGTACATGTATATCACCTGGCTCTATATGGTTATCGAAATGTAAATGTTAAGAACAGGAGCGCATGGCTAGATGGTCATTGTTGGGAGAGCGGTCGGGTGTCCAACTACGAATTTCCAACCTGAAGCCCAAAATTCCAAGTCTGTGAAACTCCATTTGCACCCCACGGAGTTAGAATTTTCCAACTGACATGTTCCAACTATCGGAAATTTCGAAAATGAACGTCCCCGTGTCATTATACAATTTTGATCGGAAGTGCATGTTAAAATGCTCGAATCTATGTATGACAACAAAATATTTTGCCTGACCGCACCACACTCTAAGTACACCGTGCATGGGCACATACAGGAACATTCTCCGCACCAAAGACCATGTTTACTGAAATAGTATACTATAAGTTTTGAAAAATAAACCCTATACACAGTGAATAACCCAAAGTCGACTGTTTTTATTATCATTGATTATTGTCGCTGGATATCAGTTTGGCGCTGCAGATAATTCGATTCAACCAGACGGAACCATGCTATACAGATAATTCGTTAGGTCGTGAAGTCTAGAATCAGGGCTTGTCCTGAACTGAGATGATATACTGGCCCTGTGCTATCAAAAAGACAGCATGCCAGGAGTAATGTAATGAAACGGATTACCAAATACGCGAAACGACGTTTCCACACAGTAATATATGTTATGTTAAAAAGGCTCTATTTGTTTCGTGTATATTACTGTCAGAAGCGGATGTTATGTTCTAGAGAATATTCAAATATGCTTCCATAATGATGGCAAATCTATGTGGTGTGATTTAGATTCCCATTTTTGATACATACCAAACTAACTGGAAAGTGTCGAATCTGGCGCCTCACATCTCGCTCTGTCACGCAGTATCTTGTGCGATCTTTTATTATTTCGTAATATCGATAGCGAAATTTCAATTCTTGATTCTGATCTCCAAAAAAGGATTATGGTTTGTGTCGATGTAATATAGATAGGCAGCTCGATGTAATATCTCCTTAAACACATTATACTGGATGCGACCATTAACGATAGCGGAACGGCACCAAACGGAGGAAGGATGTCATGTTTGGAGCTATGTTCTTCGCGATCAGATAAGGATAAAAGACAACAAGACATTTTGATGAATCGTAATATTTGGTGAAATAATTCCCTAAAAGATCATATCGGGATTCACTCACGGATTCATCATTTACATTTTGGTCAATACGCTTAATCTCATCCACAACCGCTCCAGACAGAAACATTTCGAATGAACTTGTAGAAGCCACTCGCAGTTTGACTGTTAACTTAATGGCCAGATACTTACTTAACTTACTATACAAGAACAATCACACAACATAATATAAAAACATCGTATCCATACGCTACAAGACATAGATATAGGAGTTCCGTGTGCACACGGCATTCTCTGCTTTTGATTTGAGAAGACCGTGCCTCCACTCGTTCTGATATAATATAATGTATGACGTATTCATTGTTTCATAATTGTGTGAACAAACTACCATTATTTATTGAAAAGGAAGTCCGCTTCACCGAGTCGACTTCCGAAATTGCATATATATACTGCACGTACATGACCATGCAGTAGATTAGTAATTGCTTGTATACAACCGGGGGGACAAATTGAGAGGTCCCTATAAATTTAGATCAGACTTTAAAGTCGGTCCCTCGGTCCCGATTATCGCTCATGTCGGACTCTATAGTGCACCATTTCCTTGGACAAATTTTCATATTATGTCAGCCTGAGTGAACCCATACTATTTAAAAGCTATACGCGTTCATTCATGTATGCAGACTCCTATTATGCGTGTATTTGAGGCATCGTGCATGTGGTGTTGAAAACCACAATTGGCGCCTTCTTGAAATATACAATACGCCCCCCCCCCCCCTTGAAGCGGATAGTTTGGATATCTTCTTCACATTGGACTGTTACGCCACAAACCACAAACAATTATCTCCCTTGATGATTCAATAAGATCGCTGCCACCGGCGACATTTTACCCTCATGTTGTGGAGTTCCGCGATATTAATATCACACATTAAAATCTAACAAAGTTTGTGTAACTTCGTTCGTTATGTCTGGAAAGTCACACTAGAACCAAAGAACTATTTCGCGCAATGTGGTGCTTTGGTTCTCCGGTTATATTAACAACACAATGTCTGATTGCACAACTAGACGCATGACAAAACTCAAATCAAGCACAAGACCTTCCGCTCTATATCTCCGTTCTGACAATAAGTTTTTCGTAAGTGAATTCTTCTCAAAGCAAATAGGACATTTTAATTTTGATTTGGGGGGGGGGGGGGGGGGGGTCGAGTTCGCCATGTTTAAAAAAAAAATCCGCGCTAAATATAGGAAACCACAGATGCATGCAGCTGGTGACAGTCAGAAATGAAGTATGACTGCTGCGCATGATTATCGTCTCATTCTATTGGATGAGGCCTTGTCACACGGGGGCCACTAATCGCAATGTCGCCTGCGCGAGTAACATTCCGAAACAGTATATATATATATAACTGGAAATAGTCTTCGCTGAAGAATGGTCGTGGCACGCGAAATGATGGGTTAACCCGGAATAAATTGGTAAAGAAGCGATGTTGGTGTCCAATATGGTTGTCTATATGACATCAGTTCTCGAAATACGTCATTATACGATATATATAGTGTGGTATAAGAATGACGCAATACTAGCAGTGTGTGTGTGTGTGTGAGGGAGGGTGTGTGTGTGTGTGTGTGTGTGTGTGTGTGTGTGTGTGTGTGTGTGCGCAATTAGAGTATGGAAGTGAATAGCGTGACACGGACAGACAATAATACAATCGCGGACATAAAATGGCTGTCTCAATGGCGCAACTCCAAGCCATGCCACGACGAAAGCAACACATTGGATAACCACATATAGGAGTTAAAATACGCATTAGTAATATACAATTGTGTCGTTGAATATCTTCAAAGTTTCACAGATCATTAAAACAGATCCATCTGAAGGATTTATTGGTCACTGTAACGCAATTCAAAAGCATGATTTACGTCATTAAAGTTCGGGTTTTCTGCTCAGGCAGAATACATCCAACAATCGGGACAAAAATAATTATTTCGGGCATGCAACACACGAAGTTGTGTGGTAGTTTCATTAGGCATGTTAACTAATTATTATATTTAACGCAGAAACTGAAGTGCATACCCTTGCGGTATAGATATAAGTTATATTTCCCATTTGTTCAACTCGCTCCGTGATGATAAACCACACACGTATGTCGCAATCATTATTATACTGCAAAGAAACACTCATCTCTTCGCTAGATCAGCACCCATCTGACCAGATCAAAGAGAGGGCACATCGTACATTTTGTTTAGGAATGATTTTCATGTTGCTACCAAACCGGTTTCTAAGGAGACAATTTTGTTCAAATTATTTCAGCCGACACTTTGCAACTGGAATAAGCTATCACGCAATGCATAATATTATTTTTTATTATCTTGTGAAACGTTAAAGCTGTTATTTCATCGTTAATCGTTCACTCAATGTTGCTATACATGGTTTTGTGTGCAGCAGATATGTGTACCATTACGGAGAAGGGGTAAAGGCGGTGACGCGGTTTCAGTAAACATAGTAAGATTCCCGTATATGTTGTCTTGGTGAATATAACCGAATATAATTTCCAGGTATAAACAGTATAAAATAGTCTCTGCCATTGAGTATGTAGGCAATATTGGTCAAGTTTAGAATTTATTGAATATATTATATATGGTACTCCTTTGTGTTTTGATAAATTGCGTTCATAGTTTACCCACCATGCATTCTTGTGAAACAAGCGAAATATTCGTGTTTCGTCAATTGATCGGAGGCAACTATATATGACTACTATTTTGAGACACGGACATTGTGATCTTCACATTTACCCAGTACTCTATATGAATATCTCTGTGTGTTAGATATCAAAATAAATAATGGTCGGTCACATTCATTATAGACACTGCTCTGGGTGCATACATCTCTTCTTCTATAGAATGTGTCAAAGAATCAATACATCCCTATTAAATCCCACTTAATTGTTTAATTGCACATATATATCACACGATTCAAGATAAATAGAACAGATAAAACTGCGTTATTATTTCGTTTCGGATTGTACCATTGTAAGATACCCTGCTTTCGCTTGCTCTCTCGTGAGATACATTAGAGAGAACTCGTCCATCTCGGATCAAAAGTTTCTCTTACACTCTGCAATCATTCTTCCTTGCATAACTGGAGAGTTTGTTCACTCTTATATTGGACTAGCTATTCAACTTTTCACAAAATGTAAATTTTATTGGATTTTGTCCATTTTGGCGGCCATTTTGGGACAGATGCAGATATGTTTTACGACTATGCATTGCTATTGTATATTTCAATTTATTAAAAATTTGGCATTAATTAGTGCACCACTTACCGCAGAAATTCAGCATTTTCCTAAAGCGGATTTTAGCGGATTTTGTGTATGTTTTCAGCAAATAAGTCCCCACATTTTGAGATATAAAACGGCATATTTACCAATTTATTCCGGATCTAAAAGCCTACATGCGATTCCCACATGCACTGAGGTTCAGATTTTATGAAATAGCAAGAAATGCAATCATAAATTATAACAGACATGTGACAAACATATTCAAGTCAGTCAGGCACAAAAAATCAATTGCACAACCTTATAGTATGGATACACTGTCTTGGAGTAACCTAAAGAACTGCATATGAAGGCACAATGCATAATTTATAGATAGAGAAGATCATTGAAGCTATTTAAGAGAAAATACAACTACTTATTAATTAAAATCAAATTTTACTCCAGCTGTTACATGTTTCCAACGAAACTTGTTCAAATTACATAAACCTAATATGATGTTGCACTGGTACAGAAGTATATGCATGTTTCTTAAAATATTTAGAACTCTTGCCATCAACTGAAATTTCAACAAGAATCCATATATGGTGGAGTATATTACTGTCAGTTAATATAGATATCCATGCAGGGTTTCTTCGAGAACCGCGAATTGATTCGGTTTTTAATCAATGGCTTGGACATGTACGTATATGTGTTCAATCAGATCGTAATATTCGGTAACATTTAGCACAAGGAAAAAAAAGATGCATGCATCAGATCGCCCATAGATTATTTTAAAGAATTAGTCACATATATTGGGGGAAATATTATAAATTTAATATTGGAACTTCAAAAACACGCATCTACATATGATTATACTTGAGGTAATCTAAATATCTGACATATATATCATGACAATGTTTCATTCCGTTATGTCTAGTAACGGACAAATTCGTCAACCGTATAACTGAAACATGACGCCATATAAAATTTAACAGTGGTGTAATTTCCACCCAGCCCATGATATTTACGTGGGATATATATAATAGAGCTATTTATTACATGCTCCTACCTTTATTCCATTCAATAAACCCATTCTATAAATTGTGATATTAAACGTTCGTTTAATAACAGGAAATAGTGCCAGGTGACCTTTGACTTCCAGTTTGTGGTTTCTTTACATTCCGTACGCTACGTCTCAAAATAATATGGCTTCCAATATAATTTCAACAAACTATAATGAATGAAGAGTTTGAAAAGTTATGTCATTAAATATACGCCATTAAATACGCCAAAGAGTCTTTATTTATCTGGGACTATTTCTTTGCGCGGGTAAACAACGCAGAGTTCTGTGAAACGTCATCGCATGCCTTATAGAAGTGGATTTTAGTTTCACGTCCCATTTGTTGATTTAAGTATGTTTTGTCGAGGTTTTGGATCATGTAATAAATAGAATCTACAACTCGTCCCAAGTTTACAGCGGAATTTACAAATCTCGTCCAGTAAATTAGGTCTGGACCTCGCCAAAGGCTCGGTCCAGACCTAATTTACTGGACGAGTTTTGTAAATTCCGCTATAAACTGGGGAGGTGCAAGATCGGTGTAGCATACGGTGTAGCAAATGGTGTAGATATACACAAGATGGTGAATAGAAATAATACGGATGGGTATTTGCTCTGTAAATCGTAACGCTTCTGAGATATTCAAGTCGTGAGGAATATCGTCAATAAGCTAACTATTATATCGTTTGTTAAGTGGGTACCATATTCTTTGTGGATTGTATGGATATTATTGTCAAAAACAGGTATGAAACCAACGTTTCTGACGATTGTAAACAACGAGGCGAGTAAACTGTTGGATTTTGCACTATTTTCTCGTTACCGATATTGCCTTTATTATAAAACTTTGTCAGGATATTGTTATCATAATTGTATATGGTATGGCATTTTGGTTCCTTGTGTGGAGTTTTGTAAAATTTATTTAATCGACAATAATTAAAACAAAAATTTTCCGGTGTATAGAATATTTTAATGACGGTGCAAAATGTTGCTTGGATACCAAAGTAACAACAATATATGACAGTGTAGATGCAAAACTTAATATCGGCGTAGATTAGATATTGTCAAACAATTCAATATATGTAGGATATTCATGCGAATTGGTTAAAACTCATTATACCGTCCAATCAAATTGTGAAGAATATGACTAATTTTAACAGAATAGAATAGTCATTTTTGTTAAATTATATAACTCTAATGCGTTCTAGTGAATTGACCTTCTGACAAACGCAAGGTAAAAGTGTTACAATTACTCGGCAGTGTACGAAGATCTGCAGACAGGATTGGATAACGGAGCAACATCACACAAGAATGAAATTTTGAAAATTAGTACCATGGAGGTTGATTCGGCCTCCAGTAAAACAGGATACCGCAATCAGAACTCAGAAAGTCCCGAAGACGGCAAATACTCTGTTCGGATCGAACGTAATACTTCATGTTCTCCAATGAGCGACCAACAGGATTTTGGACTCATCGATCTATCATTGTGCGATGTAAATGATATTTTGAGTCCGATACCAAAGCGACTCAGATCTTCAACGACGTTGAAAACTTGTGTCATTTTGACACCGACATCTGAACATGGGAATCTCACACGCAAAGAGGCAGCTATCTTGGAGGATATGACCACCATCTCCCAAATGTAGTAAAAGAGTTCAGCAAAGTTTGGCATTTATAAAATTAGGCTGCATTCAATTTATTAGTGAGTAGTAGCAGATTTCCAATGCAAAATATCGCTTTCCGTTTGTTTATGGATGTATGCCGTTTTGTCTCATCAGACAATACTGTACGAATGCGTTACACTGAAGTTGTAAAAAAAATTTGGAGAGTATGACATAGGCTTTTCTATGGAAAATTTATAAGATTCTATATATAATGCATGCCTATAAGCCGTTTCGCATTATCAATAACCATGGAAACGCCACCATCTTAGATCTAATGTAATTGTTAGATTTTAAAACTATTTTTTTTACTGTCTTATTTCATATAACAAGACACGTCGTGTTATAGACTTATAGACTCAACTTTTCTCAAACTATCGAGTTCTAGATATATACTAACACATTATAAAATATAGTTTAAAAAATGTAAACGATTAGGCTTACATTTAACCTAAGATGTTAGGGGATGAAAACAAATCATCACAAGAAAACCCAACCTTGATATTACAGTCACTTGGATATCAAACAACGACTAAGATTATATTTGTGTGAAGTATAGGAAACATACAATACTACAACTTCGTCTGTTAACACGAACATAAACAAATAGAATGCTATTTTAAGAATGGATTTGATTTATTTATATACGTGTATATGCTGTGGGAAGGAAATGGTGTGTCATTGCACTGCGACCACGCAATGGTTCGTGCAAACGAATTTATACTACACCGTGACAAAAAACACATCTACACCGTTAGTATTATTGTCCAAAAGATCATTATCTACACCGTCATAACAGCGCTCACCTCACCTCGATATGCGAAGAAAGCCGAGTGATTAGTTAGTTTATTTGGTGATAATTAACTAAAATAGAGTCGCGTCGCCACCTCGTCGAATAGGCAGAACAAACCAGCCAAGTTTGATTGCGCTAATTAAACAAATAATCTAATTTTATGATCGAACGATTCAGGGATATCTGTTGTCCAAGTATAACAAGAGCTCGTGCTAAAAACACTGGTTAACAAACAGAATAAATAAAAAATTATAACCAGCATACCTTTTGTGACCTTGGTCCCCATATATTGGATATCCTACACCGATCTTGCACCACTGTGAAATTACCCCCAGATATGAAGCTTCATCATGCATGTACAATTTGAAATTTACCTGCTCATAAATGTGGACTATATGGTTTGTCGATAGATAGAGATGATGACATCCAATATGCAAATCGAAAGATGCGGGCTATATATGACGTATTCCAAAGGATTTAGTGATGCAAAGAATAAAACCGAAGATGGACGCTGGGGTCCACGTTTTCGGAATTCGGTAAACAAACGATATCTAGATATCTAGATATAGATGACATTCATATGAAATATATCAAAGATGATGCCTATATAATTAAATGCAAGATGCTGACTATAAAGGGCGTAAAAAGTTCAAGAAGGCTGTCTCCGGCCATCTTTTTCATCGACAATAGCTCAAATTCGATAGTCCAGAGATGATCACGATAATGACATCATCATGTATGTGTTATTTACAAATTATGCACTATTAACTGAGGGTGTATGTGTTGCAGATACATTGAAATGTGAAACCCAAGATGGCTGCTGCTGTAGGCATGTTTTAATCAAAGATATGCGGGAAAATCGACACTTCCCATTTCATCTCATCCCGATCATGCATATGACATTTGGGAACGATCGGATAAAATTTGCAGACTGTAGTGAGTACCAAAGCATTTAGTGATGCAAAGTGAAACCTCTAAGATGGCCGCTGGCATCCATTATTTTCAACTGAATTCCGAAAATGTGAAAAATCTAATATAGATGAAATAACAAACATGGATATACAATTTGGGATCTCTCGATAGAAAGATTTTGTTTGTAAAGCATGCGAAAGGAATTAGTTATGCAATGAGCGATATCAAAGATGGCTGGCGGTGGTCATGCTTTTTAACAAAATCAAAATTGATGCCAACCAATCACACATACGGGATTAATCGGTGACAGGTGTGATATGAAGAGCGTGTTGTTAATTTGGGAGTATATATGTTGGAACATATCAACCCAAGAGAGAGGGGTGAAAATGGATATAGGAAATTTCAGTCTGGTTCAATGGGCGGACAGTATAGAGATTCCAAGTTTGACATCCTCGCACTAGCGTAGACCGACTAGCCACGTCCCTGTTAATCAAATACATAAATTGATTGTTCTCGGTATATACAGGTGTACCATTGACACCTGTCAATATTTATTGGGCTGGTTTGATGCGATCTGGAGCTGGTTTAATAAGATTACATATGATAACAAAGAAAAGCAATGGTAATTTCGAGCTAATATCTACTCATATTGATAAACAATTAAAAGCGAATTATGTTGGCATACTGACTCTAGACTACAGTCACCCGTTGGGCGAAATGAATCTATACTATATATGGACTGACATTTTGATTACAAGACCGATTTTGTTCTCAATCGGCAACTATAGTTGTAATATCTTTCCTATATATGCTTCCCTGCGGAAACTATGGACCGTCTCCTTGTAATGCCTTGTCAAGGAGGATTTGGGAAAGTTATCTCCGATGCTAATCCATCTCAAATTCCGGGAACAGGCAATTAACGGAACAAATTGAAAATGTCAATAGCTTTGTATCGTCTGCTACGGGGGTGTGAACACGTGACCGACAGGTCGGAGAAATGTGCACCACGCCGGAAAATGACCAATCAATGAGATATTGGATGACAGTCAAACATCCCGAATACCTTCACACCGTTTCCACACATAGTTTTTGTATGATATGCACCCATCACACCACGTATTTTATATATCGACATAATGTCGGTGGTCTCTACGTATACGCATGCGACCACACCCCATTAGCATTTGGGCTGGATATTAACCCTCTTCGAATAAATGTTTAGGTAATGGATGCATAATACATATCACCCCCGTATACCTGGTATCACCATTCCTTGTATCAATAGAAACATATATGTTCGAGTAACCTTAAAATGTTTTACCCTATACAATGCGGTTCACAAACAAACTATCCGCGATCAAGTGTGGGTACCCACCAGAATATCGGGTGTCAAAGCCGCGGATCGATGCTGCAATGAGATGTCACCAAACCGGAGTTAGGATGTCAAAGATGCGGATTATATATTTATTTCCCATTTTGACTGTTTCCGTCGGTGAAATAGAAATATGCCATGCAAATCATCGCGGCGCTGCATCAGATGAATTATCAGAATATTTAATATATATTGGTGTAAACATTATTTAATCCATATAATTCATAAAGTATTATCACAATATAATAAAAAGTTATGGTATGAATGGGAGTCGACAGCAAGCTGGTAGCTTATGTGTGTTTTCTCCGGTTATGGTGTTACCGAGCACATAGCGTGAGTGCCACGGTGCTTGATCAGCTAAGTAAGTAAGTAATGCTTTATTCTCAGCCAGTATACATGGTACACGAGAATACGTATATACACTGTATACAAATTAGAACTTTCCAGGGTTTGTTCCGAATATTGGAACGTATTGTAATTACAAGTAGACATAAATAAAATACAATGCAGAAAATAATCAGTTACGATCCAATTTTGCATTATCATGCATGTCCGGAATAGAAAAATCAAATTTCGACAGACCAATCTAAAGATTCTAATCGAACCAAAAAAAGAAATCACATGAGGTATACATCATGATCAATATATAGTGCTGTTTTGTCATTGTTTTTGAAACCAAGATGTTATGAATAACGATTTACCAATATCACGCACATGATTATTATCTGTAATGAAATTGAGTTATATAATATATATATACACACTTGCATATACACACTTACATATATATACCACACACATACATACATATCATCACATACATATAAACACACATGCATACATATACATGCTCATACATACACACATATACATTCATAAATATCAATATACATGTATATATATGTACATATATACACATATACACACATATACGCATACACATATATTGGCACATAAGTTATTCCTTATGAAAACTTGCTTGTCTAAAACACGTAGAAACCATAAAAATAGTAACATAATATGCATGGTTGTACTATGAATATATATATATATAAAGATATATATAAAACGAAAATATTATCTAGTGTTGAACGACCCTTTCTAACACCCGTTTGGTTATCCTTGAGCAAATTGTTGCTCTCGACATAAGTTCCAAGACGCCGATTCAAGATTCCAGTTAATATCTTACCAATACAGCTCAATAAGGTGATCCCTCGGTATGAATTAGGGTCGGTTTTACATCCTTTATTTGTATATAGTGGCATGATTATGCCGATAGCCCAACCATCTGGGAATAGTCCCGTATCTAATACCAAGTTGAATAATCTTGAATAAAATGGTAAAAGTACATTAATTGTAGATTTGATATAACGATTACTTACCTGATCAACGCCAGAAGCTTTATTTATTTTCAAAGAATTAACATCAATGGTATCATTGTTTTCAATAGGTGAATTGAGCTCGTCATCGGGGTTATTGAGGACATACATAATGTCCACAATTGTGTCTCAGATAAATTCAACTATCGATGAGAGCAGTCAGTTCAGTATCATTTGTTGCCTCATTCAATGCCTTAAAATGATCGAATAAACTATCAAGGCTAATATGTTCAATTGTTACCCGTGCACTATCGTTTGTAAATTTTTTCAGAGTTTTCCAAAAGCAGTCCGATGACTTTTTCGGGATTTCCCTCAGTTCCCGATTACAATTTTCAAGCATCTCTGCGCGTTTTTTATCCATCGTTCGCTTTTATTGCTTGCTCGAATTCCTCAATTTAGTTCTAAAGTCCAAAGACTTGCATAAATAGTACTGCTTTCTGGCCTTATTAAATGACTCTCTTTTACGGCGACATTCTGAATCAAACCACTTTTTACATATTTTTGTTCGTCGTGATTTACATTCTCGGTTGTGAGTGCCAAATGTTTGAACGGCTTGTTCTGACAGAATGTTTCCTAAACAGTTTGCCGCGTTATCAATACCAAACTGCGACGGAGCGTATTCAACTGCTTTAAGTGTAGATTCTATTTCAGCTAAACGTTCTTTAACTCCCGCTACAAAATTTTGCGCTTTCATATCATTCCATGGTTTGATTATCGTTTCATTGACTGACAATTCGGCTCGCATATTGGCCTGTTATGTAAAGGCTCGCACACCCGGAGCTGCATTTTAAGTTCCAAACGTATGCCACAGTGCACATCTGAATTCAAACATGAGAATTCCAATACTTCAAACTCCAATACACGCGCAAATACATCTTTTGAAGCGATTGCATAGTCAACAAGGCTTGCGTCTCTACATGTGCACTTACCAATCCCTTTATCACGTAGTGGGCTCGTTCGATAGGTGTGTCGATATTAAGTTTTTTGGAATATATTAAACGGTTTAAGTGAGACTTAGAGTTGGTATTAGTAATACAGTTGGTATTAGACAAATTATTATGGGATCAGTGGGAGAAAATTGGAGAATTAGAGTGTAATGTTTGAGATGGAAGAACATTTAAAGATATGTGGATAATCTGATGACAGATTTTGAAAAGCTGACCTATGAGCCGACGTCGCATAACGGTGACAGTTCATAATGAATTCGAACGCGGATGTTTTTCTTATGTGATCTGAAAATGGTTATATTATCGTCATGTGTGGTTCAGTGGAACCACGGAGTATAGCACCTCGGTGGTAATGTTACAAAGACCAGACAATGTGGTTAGAAATAAAACTCTTTGTGAGTCGTATCTTTCGCATTCGAGTAAATACTGTTCAGCATCCTTAGCTCACAATTCAAATTCAATTTTATTTACTCATCATCATTAGATATACAGAGATCATATCATGAGTATACATAAATATAATAAATAAATTATAACCGCAAGCACACATGGGTTGGTCAGCAAGCTAAACAAAATGATATTCGGCGTTGTGCGAATTATTGATATTTTAAATGCATAAAGGTGAAACATTCGACAATGTGCATGGCCACAATTACCACAAAGACAACTCAATACGAAAAAATTATGATGCTCGGAAAGCCTCGATTCGTATATATATTGGATTATCGAGCGATTTTACCAAATACAAAACAATAACAATTTTACCGTAGTAATATCATGGCCACGTGTCAGACAATCCTCCAAATTGTCACTATAAATCGTAAGTTATGATCATATCCGCGTCAGTTTTTTTTCTTTTCTTTTTTCTCACAAATAATGTAATATGTTCTTGTGTAAATGTAAGAAATTTACAATAAATATGTCACGTATAAGACGAAAGTATAGCATATTTTGTGAGAAGACATTGTGTGTTATGTGCTAATCTATAAACAGCCGGTCGTTGTTTTGATTGCTTGTGCCTACCAGCAGCAAACACACGTGGTCGCTGTGACGTCATTGTTTGTATACACAAATATCGCCTATAGGCGTGGCAACAAAAGACAAAGTTCGACAGTTATAGGACAATAACGCTACTGCCAGTATTATGCACGCTCCTGGAGAAAGTTGTTCTTGCTTGCATTGAACGAAATTGTCCACATTTGATCTAAACACATCCACTGCAACATGGGTTTCAAAAGAACATTAGTTGCCTGATGTCATCTTACATTGTCCAAGAAGGCTTCTCATATGCTTAATAACAAAACTCTCAATTATTCGCATATTTCCTGGACGTCCACAAAGCGTTCGACACTGTTTGGACTGATGGTCTACTATTCACACTTTTCGAGCGTGGTTTCACTGGGAAAACCTGCAAACTTTGTCACAATTTTCTAAAAGGTGTAACATGTTCTGTTAGACACGAGGGCCGGAACTAGATATATCACAATTAACCAAGGCATGAAAGTACCTTATCGCCGATAATTTACGCAATTTAATCGACGAGTTGTTACGCGAGCTACAGCTGTCAAACTTTGGTCTTAAACTTCTTGGAATAAACCTCGCATCTCCCACACAAGCTGACGATATGACATTGTTATCTTTTACGGCACACGGTCTTCAACGCCTATGTGACATATGCAGTGCGTACAGTAGAAGATGGAGATTCCTATATAATGAATACAAATGTAAGGTTATTGTCTTTGATGCGAAAACAGCATAGACATCAACCAACCGCTCTTGGCTCATTAATTGTGGTTTGATCACAGAGACTGATACCATTACCCATCTTGGGATTACATTATATAAAACAAACTTCCAAAACGAACTTACCGAGTCGATATGCACGAAAATTCACTCAACGTACCTCATGCTTAGCAATGCTGGCCTGTACGCCGGTGGGATAACCCCACATAGTTGCACAAGAAAACTAAGATGCATGCATCAGGTCAGCCGTGAACTATCTACCATATAATTGTTGTAGCTATCGATTATACATTTTGGAACACCTGTCTGTATGTATGTGTGTATGCATGAATGCATGTGTGTATGTGTTATAGACTCTAACACTGCTCGACTGATCCGACTCGGATTTGGTATTTAACGTGTCAACTTGACCTCGCTCATAGGCATGTTTCTGGACCTTGACCGATCCGACTAAAAAATTGTGTGTAGGACTACTTCGATCCCGGGAGCAATATGGACGGGTCCAATTTCACGTGGGACCATGTTCTCGAACGTGCTGGTGTAGGCATGTTTCTGGACTATTTGGACGGGTCAAATCTTCATCCCGACCTGACTTTGACATTCAAAAAGATCAATTCAAGGTCAAATCTGGTAAAACGGAAGTATTTCAACGAAATATAATACCTACTGTTACTTTTGTCCCAGGAGTGTTTCGGGTGGGTCAAATTATGACCCTGACCTGATCTTGACATTCAAAATTGTCAATTCAAGGTCAAATCGGGTAAAGCCGGGCGGATTTCGACGGGTATTTTTGTCGTGACTTTTGTCCGGGGAGTGTTTTGGACGGGTCAAATCGTGACCCGACATGACGTTCACCTTTAAAATGGTCAATTCAAGGTTAAATCGCGCAATTCTCCGAAAATCAGAGGGGAACATCCCGGTCGAAGTAGGGTCCACCAGCTACTATTATATATTTCTAGATTTAGTTACAAACTAAATACCTGTATATTGTACAAAGAAATGTTTGACAAATATATCTGTATCAATATTACCATACGGGTCATTAAAATAGATACGACGAAACAGGGTGAAGGGTGCATGGTATCAGGTAAATTTTTATATTTCAAATGATGACAGGAATGCGGAAAGTTGAAGTACCTACGTAATACTGACTATCCGAATGAAGAGATATACATGTATATAAAAACCAAAATAGAAGATGACTGCTGGCGACAATGTTTTCCAAAAAAATTCAAAGCATTCGATAGCTCCCATCTAGTTGTCAGCCCGAAGATCAATATAAAGTGTGGTGACTATCAGATGAGGGATATGACTGTACAGTTGCTAAACAATTCAGTCACGCAAAAGAGGATCAAACAGTAAGATACCAAATTGCTGCCTGTGGTAATGTTTTTTAACGAAATTCGGGAAAATTAGATTACTCTCACCCTGGTTATCCAGAAGATCATTGTGGAATCTGGTGACGATCGGACAAGGGGTTTTCTCTGTAGGATCAACCAAATTATTTAGCCATAAAAATAGTAAAATTCCAGATCACCGCTGGCAGTGATGTCTTCACAAGGACAGCTTGAGAACAAAACATGGCTCACATCTAGCGGTGACCCAAACTATCCACGTGAGAAAAAGTTCTCCAATAAAAGCTGGCTGCAGGGTGCGCCAATTGATTCAAATTCGAAATTTAACAGGGTGTACTGCTTGTGGCCATGTTTCCCCCGCATATTTGATAGACTTATGGACAAAACCACTGAATCCGTTGAATCAATATACATGTATACATGGATTAATTTATATGCATTGTTATACACAGTACTGGTATATAAAGGTACTGAAAATAACAATATTACTAGTATACACAAAATAAACCATATATCATGGCTATGGGTTCTAATATCCGAATATGACAGCTGATAACTTGGTGTGAATTGAAGAGTGGTGGTGTCTCAAGCATATCTAACCCTCCACGTTAGAAACATGCCATTAAATGTCATAAGTATAATCTAGCTTGAGGACAGAAGTTATCCATAAAACCCCCCTTAATTCAACCAGGTCCTCGCGCGATGTATGGTCGATCACATGATGATCTAAGGGGGATTAGAATTGTTGTATAAAAACAGCACTGCATGTAAATATAAAATAAAATAGTGCTACATCTTATTACAGATTATTGCCATATATAATCAGTGACTATACAGACAGTCTGACAAAATAAAGTTTCAGTGACACTCTATCCGAAGAGGGGAATAATTCCATCTGTTACAGTCAATGGAGCAATTATGAATCTGGAAAGGTGAAATTTCTAACTAATACTAGATATCGACATGACGCGATAACATATAACGTAAATGCAATATGGCCGCTGGCGACCATTTTTTCCTATAAAATTAAAAAAATATTTGATAGCTCTCATCTGATAGATCAATATCAAGATAAATATGAAGTTTAGTGATGATCGGATGAGTGAAGTGGACTGTGCTAAACGGTTTAGTAATGCTTAAAAAGATTTTTACCTTAATATTTTTATGTTCACTTTATAAACTTCACTGAGTCATCTTTGTCATGTATTGAGTTTGATATCTTTTGTTAACAGTTTATAAATCATGTATGTCTCATGTTTGTTATTTTAATTTATGTGTTTATTATCATTAAATAAAGTTGCATTCCTTAAAAAGATTCTTACCTCAATGTTTTTATGTTCACTTTATAAACTCCACTGAGTCATCTTTGTCATGTATTGAATTTGATATCTTTTGTTAACAGTTTATAAATTATGTATGTCTCGTGTTCGTTATTATATTATATACACTTTATAGTGTGTTTCAGAACGAAAACAAAATGAATAAAATCAACAAATTTGTAAATTTAAAAACAATTCAAACGTTGTTGTATTCCATGTCCCAGCCCGGACATATACACCAAATTTCAATAATATTCATTGAGAAACAACGGACCAAACGCCATATAACACCCCGTATGCATCTTTTATTCCGAGTTGGCCTTTTATTCCGAGTTGGCACTCGCCGATTGGGGCGAGTTAGCCATGAGGCGAGTACGCCGATTTCGACACCTTTTCTATTTGCAGCAGGTTAAGTTTACGCGTAATTTAATTCACAAAGTTCCCCAATTGGTATCGTAAATAGAGCGACCTTATTTGACAGAGAATGCCTCTGTTATTGATTATAAAGTTGCTATACATTAAAAACGACAATTCACATGCTCGTTCAAGCGCAGTAGTCTATTTTCCCCATGTTAAAGGACATCCACAAATACTAAATAACGCTAACTTACTGCCGAATGTTTTACACGACAACTGTTAACATATTTGGGCTGAATTCATCTGACGCGGTATTATTCCTCAAAATAAACAACAAAACCATCGTTACTTGGAAATGTAGTTTGGGCTAACATTTACATAAATCCTCCATATCATTATTCCGACACACACGTCAGATGAAAAACTCACATGAAGTAACCGGCCAAATTGGCCAAAATGACTATGTATCAATCGATTGTTCTTTCTCGGGGCCTGTACAGGGGGGGGGGGGGGGGTGAAAAAATTTCTTCCGGCACATATGCCGGGGTGGGTGGGTGGGTGGGTGGTCAAAGCCACCAACAAGCAATTTTTTCCGCAACTAAAAAAAAAAATTCCTGCTTGTTTTTAGTGTTTTGGCAATGAGTTGGGCTTCAAAACCACTTTGAATCAGTTTGAATGAGAGAAATAATGTAATTCTAACTGGTAAACTGACTGCAGGCAGTTATCGTGTTGTATTTTGTTGCAAATTTTGAAATCCAAGATGGCCACTGGCAGCCATGTTTTTTTGGCCGAATGACCTCAAAATTACTCATTCCTATTTACATGTCCATGTTAACATCCATGATAAATAGTATGCACAGAAATTCATATACAGCTGTTTACAGTGAATTTCCCCCCCGCAAATATCTGTTTTAGTGTTAAAAGGGGGGGTGGGTGTCAAAAAATGGTCGGAAAAAACTGCCGAAAACGGAACAAAATTTGGCGTGGGGGTGGGTGGGTACAAAAAATGATCGAAAGGGAAAAAATGCCATACGTGCCTGAAATTTTGTTCCGACCCCCCCCCCTGGCCTGTATGGATAAGAATTTTTATGTAACACTACATGTTAATTCAAATGCGACCAAACTAGAAATAATACATCGCTTTTGTCTTATTTGGTGATCAAAGAATACGAGCCATACATAAATATTGGATCGAGTAACTCGTCAAATAACACCACGCGTAAACAGACTATGTTATCATGCGGAACGACGGATATAGAGTAGTGACATAATTATTTCTTCCAGATCTGGAAATAATCATCCGCGAAAAATTACTACTAATTGCACCAGCGGTCATAGATCGAGGAGTCCAGAATGACACCAGCGCTATAATTGTTTTTATAGTATATTCCGCATTTGAAGAGTGATCTGACTCGAATGTACCGCTTAAATGTTTATTCTCCCAGGCCTTTACGCTATACCTGGAACGGAAAAATTGCACATATTTTGCCCGCCAAATCCAAACGGGTTAATGAAAGAGCAATGTAATGCCGTAGCAGGTACTTTGGCCTACTGTATACATGTATACGCTCCCAAAGTTAGACAGCTATACTCTGAAAGCAACCTGCCCAACGGAGAGTGCGAGTCGGAGTTAGTTGAGACTTTTGGAAAATTCCACCGAAAATCGTAAAGGGGCAAAATTCAAACATCGAGATACAATTATTTTGACTATAGTGCATCTGATGGGTAGTGTTCACGCGCATCTAGAGTGCGATTTTCTAATTTTTTAGAGGGAACGGTATACTCGTGACAACGCTATATAACATAAATACGTATATTTAACCCTTTGAACCCGACTGGCCGCAAAAGCGGCCAGCCAGAAAACGTTCATACACCCGACTGGCCGCAAAAGCGGCCAGCAGCATTCAGTGACATCATAAACCTATGTAGCTGTGTATACATATTATAACCATTGGTATATCCACTTATATCTATGTAAATGATCCCAAGGAACTTCAGCAGTGCCATGTGTGCATGTGTATGAGTTTGTTGCCGACTAGTTGGGGGTAGAAAAACATGCGCATGCGCACAGCGCAGAATTCAACAAACGTACATTATTTGAAGCGATTCGGGTAAAGCTCTACAGTGTTGCGCGGTTCGCAGGATTGTATAAAGACACCATTTCGATCACTCTTTTTGGTTTAATTTAGTATTGCATACATAATCAGTGTTCTGTCATATGCGAGGAAGGCGCACGCAGTTTCTTATTTGAGTCGATTTGTTTCGCGCATGCGCATAGGATAAAATGATAAATGTATGGATTTTTGTGAAATGATAGAATCACATCAAGGATCTCCATAGTACATAAATTTGCGTTATACAGCTGCACGTTTTGACATTGCACCAGAGTAGTACTGTGGAAATGGGTTGCATGGTCACAATACCATCTAGTCCGATCTACTTGCGCGTGCACATTACAAACAATTGGTCAAATAGTGCATTATTGAGCAATTATGTAAAGTTTAAGACGAACATGACCATCACCGTGCTCTATAGGCGATGTCTAAAACGGGACGTAATGCCATTGAATGCACAGGGAAGTGGTGTCATTCGATCACTTGGGCTATATGCTTAGCAACCATTGATACCGTTAAATACAAACTACATGTAGGTTCAATTTTCTGACCTGATGTATCTCCAGTTTCACAATAGGGTATTGACTGCATAGAAAATGCCGTTTCTTAGCGCGGAATTATACGACGCTATAAGATATAATTGCATTATACTTTCAGTTCCGGGTAGTTGCTTAGAAACCGTTACCAGGGAGTGATCGTGTGGCAAAGTATACCGTTCTAAAAAAAATACACAGTGGCCCATGGGAACATACCTGTATAATTTCAGACATGTAGCACCATTTGAACATAACCATCAGCATGTGCATGCCAAGAATGTCTAAATTGGGGCATAATACAATTGGATTCACAGGGCAATGGTGTCAATCGATCATTTGGGGTATTTGCTTAGCAACCGTTGCTACCATTAAATACAAGTTAGGATCAGACTTCTGGTCAGATATATCTCAAATTTCACAATAGGGTGTTGACTGCATCAAAAACGCCATTTCCTTGGGCTGAATTACGACCGTAAAAGCTATAATTGTATTTTACTTTCAATATCGGGTAGATGCATAGCAACCGTTACCAGGGAGTGACCACGTGGCAATGTAACCAGATCGTAAAATAATCAGTGGTCCATGGGGAACATACATCTAAAGTTTCAGAAATGTTACACCACTTGAACATAAACAACACCATACATCTAAACACTGGCCACAATATAAAAAATACCACAGGGAGCCCAGGGTCAGGGTGTCGATCGTTGTGGGGAGCCAGGGTTCAAAGGGTTAAGTAGTCTATTACTAACCTATTTTTAGCCCCAAATCCAAACGGGCTAACGAAGGAGCGAGTTCGGTATACTGTTAGGTATATGTCTCCAAAATTTTACCGCTCTTCTATAAATGCAACCTGTTCAAAGTAAAACTTGTGTCGGGGTGGGTTCAGACTTGGCAAATTCCACCGAAAATCAAATGGTGAAAATTACTACAAAAATCAAACATTCAGATAAAAAAAATTTGACGAGTGGACGTGGTTAGCAGCATCCACGCGCAGCGATTTTCTAAGTTTTAGAGCGGACGATTTACTCCTGGTAGCGTGTGACGTTGTTAACGGGTGATATATATTACACTAATTCAAAAACACTCTTCTTGGCGTCAAATTAAAACGGGCAAATGAAGGAGCAAAGCTAATGCATGGACAGGTACATAGGTATATTATTGGTATTCCCCAAAGTTTCACCGTGCTGCTATGAATGCAACTTGCACAACGGAGAGCGCGCGTACGTCACGGGGTGGGTCGAGACTTTTGTCAAATTACACCGAAACTCGTAAAGGGAAAACAAATGAAAAATCGCGAATTTAGAGTTTTATATTTTGAACACTGCATGTGTTTAGTAGTATATACGGACAACATTAGTGCGATTTTCCAAGTTTTAGAGCGGACGGGTAAGCACTCAACTAGCGTTATCGATTGTGATAGAGTTATCTCTCGATTACAGTTAACTCTCCATTACAGAGACGCTTACAGTACTGTGTAGCGATGGCGCACCAAAATACATATAGTATTAATTAACTAAGCGGTCTTTCTTCTGCAATTAAAACTTCTAAAAGCTACTGTATCAGAGACTGAAAGAATTTTCCACACAAAAAAATGCGAAATAACAGAGTTTGATCTACATGTAGATTGCGATATAATCAGACACGCCAAATGCCGTGACCGTTGAGCAGGATATGGGTGTCATGGGGAGGGGTTGTAATTAGCCATAAAACTGAATGCTTGACTGGGGTCAGCGGTGGCACAGTTGGTCAGGACTATGATGCATTATTAACCATCCACGCTGGGTCGAACCATGCAAATGACATAGACCCTTGGAATATATATCTCATTTGGAAATGTCAATTTAAGTCTACCATCAGATCACGAAGCAACAATATGCATTCGCAGGAAGAGGAACACACAAACACACACATGGGATGCCATGGAATACCATGGAAGTTTACCTGATTACATGTAATACGACCTCTAGTTATTTATGGTTTTTTAATAGTCTATTTTTATTTGAAGGGTCTATTATTGTGTTATGTTTTCATTTATCTCAGGTTGAATAAATGATTTTTAATAGATCTATATTTAAATCTGAGCCTTTCCATGTCAATGTGCATTGATAGATCCTTGATGAAAACATTTAGCAAGCTGACCTTTTTATTACCCATTGTTGTCATCCCTCTGTATTAACTGACGGTGAACTCAAACTCCCCTATATACAAAGAGTTAAGTGCATACCTATTACATACCAGACGCATTCTTAAAACCTTTTGCCCCATTATTTTAAAGAAAAAACGTGTAAGCCGGGCTGCTGAACCACCTATCCATCCACCCCGCCTAGTGTTCGGAAATTTTTTTTGCAGACCTCCCCCCGATGCAGACCCCAAAAAAAGACGAGAAATTTTTCACTATCGTGAAGAATCACATGATACACGGACCATGTGGATTGCTGAACAGAACCCCCCTTGCATGGATAACGGCAAACACACAAAGAAATAACCCAGAAATTTCATACGAGATATGGATATCCACAATATCGACTCGGTGAAGTCGATCAAATATATTTGTAAATATTTGCACAAGGGATCTGATATGGCAGTTTTGAGACACCAAAAATGATGAAATTACGTGCTACCAAATGGCTAGATATATAATCTTCAACGAGGCAGCATGGAGGTTGTTTAAGTTCCCAATACACGATATATATATGACTATATTGCACCTTGATGTACATCTGGAGAACTTACAGAGAGTGTATTTCACTGAGGTAACCGCTGAATCTAGAGTGGTTGCACCAAAAGAAACAAAACTAACAGCCTGTTTCAAACTTACCACAACAGCTAATTTCGCACGAACACTACTTTAGTCATCATTATTCACGTTTGCTCTGTAAGTGATCCCATGGCATAATGGATGGCACACATATATGAGCGAGGATATTCTCAAGGTCTAAGCGTCAACATCCAAATACAACATTCAGTGGCACACTATTTATTTAGACATTAATAAGCATAGAGGACAAGGTTCTTGCATTAGGTGAACATACGTTGGATACTTATGGGCTACCAATGGCTTCAAAACGACTGGTGATCCGTTGACTCGAGATTACATTACTGAAACGTCTTATGACAGAGAAGAACTTGCACGAATGTAAACAACTATACACCGAAATTAAACCCACAATATAAAGCAGTGTTTATGGAAGTGCTCGGTTGCATTACAACATGCTCGGTTGTTTCATATGTTTGGATGCTCCAGGTGGAACAGGAAAAATGTTTTTGGTAAACCGGCTACTCGCTCAAGATAGACACGATGGTGACATAGCGCTAGCAGTTGTATCATCTGGAAAGACTGGAATAGCTGCAACCACATTGGTCGGCGGGAGAACAGCTCACTCGGCATTTAAACTCAGTCTGAGTAAAGTAAACCCTAAGTGCAACATTTTAATGGTGACCGTGAGATAATATCTGCTATGCCAATGCAAGCTTATTGTCTGGGGTGAATGTACTATGTCGCACAAGACAGACTTCGAATCACTTGACAAACTTCTTCAAGGCTTAAAGGAAAACGATAAGCTCATGTGGGAATAACTCTGTTCATTGTCGGTGTTTTAGGCAAATTCTGCGGTCATTCCTAGAGGAACAAACGCTGACGAACTAAATGCAAGCGTGAAATCGTCCTATCGTTGGCCAGGCGTTAAAACACTCCGATTGGTAACAAACACGAGAGTCCATCTCCATCAAGATACAAATGCTGCACAGTTCCCCAACAAGCTCCTGCATATTGGCGATGGCAACATTGCAGAGGATTCTAAAGGCTTGATAACCCTGCATTGTGGACAAAACACGAACAGCCTCCAATCACTGCAAGAAAAAGTATTCCCCAATGTTGAAGAGAACTATCGCCACGAAGAATGGTTGAGCCAACGAGCAATTCTTTCTCCAAAAATGTGGATTTCAAACAAGTAAATGCAAACATACTTGACCTGGTTCCCGGAGATGTCCATATATATATACATCTATCGACACCACGCCAGAAATAACAGAATTAGTGTATTATCCTGTGTGATTTTAAACTCATTTTAGCCGTCTGGTTTCCTTCCACATAGTTTGACTCCCAAGGTTGGGAATCCTATTATTCTGCTCAGAAACATGGACCCACCGAAGCTTTGCAATGGTACGCGTCTTACTGTAAAAACGGTACACAGTTCTAACTTGACCCAATGATGGGATAGGTGGCTGTTATCTCAAATATCAAAAGGGGCAATAATAATATTCGATTAAATTTATTAATAGGCGTCCACAAATTCTAATTTTGCCACACTTTACCCGTAATTACTTTACCCCAGTAATATAGCTACAGCTATGGCAAATTAGAGAAGGTAGCACAATATCACCATAGTGATAGCACTATATGTACCATGTTATTTGATAACTGTAGCATGGTAGAATGCCGTGGTACAATATACAATGCAACCATGGTGCTATTACGACAAAAGACATTACATAATTGATATTACCATGGTATTATCAACTGCAACATAATTATATAGTAGACAAAATCTTCTTGGTCCACAACATCTTGGGATATATATAGGTTGGGTTGATGCTGTTTTGGACCGGTCCCGTCCCTTTACCCTTATATAACAGACTTTACGCAACTAATCGTGGGCGGGGGGTTATCCTGATTGTAAGTCTTCGGGTTAGGTCAAATGGACGGTTTGCGCATATGAACATATTATTATTATTATTTAATACATTTATAACGCGAAAATTCCATATACATGTTCACATGCGCAACAAAGTTATAGTTTACACGAGTCTGAAAAAAATTGTCGAGAAATACAAATTACGATACCAGTAACTGCATGTTAGTCAGTTTCAAAAGCTAATTTAAAGAAATGAGTCTTTAACAGATGACGAAACTCCATTATGTCCCAACAGCCTCGAATTTCACCAGGCAGAGAGTTCCACAATGATGGAGCGCAAACACCGAAAGCACGATCTCCGGAGTGACTGTAACGTCTGCGCTCTTCTAATAAGTTCATCCCATTCGAGCGCAGTTCCCTATCATCAGTTGTTTTCTCTATAACAAGTTCCTGCATGTATACGGGGGCAAAATTGTATTTCGCCTTGAAACTCAACACCAAGATTTTGAAATTAGTGTACTTAAAATCTGAACCCTACTTGAAGTTGGAGAAGAAGACATAGAGACAGTCACAACAGATAAACATTCATAGATGTACTATAGTGCACCCAAAAACAAATACCAGGAGGGAATTCTACAAGCAGTAGAACAGTTTTGTTTTGTCTCAAAATATTATTATTTGTTATAATATGAATATATAAATATGTTGAATATGTTTCACACACCCTGTGCTCAACCAGCCAGTCTGATGCAGGCTTTTATTTTGCTAATCAAGAGTCAATTTATATCTTCTAGATTTCTGTGGCACTGGTCTGACTATAACAAATGATGCAATCTTTCAATTAAATAATGGCAACATCACAGATCACCGTACAATCCATCAAGGGAAAATTTATCATATTCTTTCATTTTTAAATGGACACCAGGCATGTAAATTGGAAAAACAAGACTCTAGGTTCAATGTATACCAGCACTTACTATTAATGATTTTAAATATATAATTACTACTAGTAGTAATTGGCCCAAAATAGACCATACACGCAATCTTGACATGGGGCAATGAAGAGCTTGGCAAGCTTTAATGGGTCAACAATATATAGAAGTTAATTGTTTAAATTGCTGATTTTGTTGGTATAGGTTGAATTCGGGAAGTGTGTGACTTGTTGACACAGTGATGCCCAAAGTAATTGACCACTTGGCCGCGGCGGAGTTGTGGGTGTTTTTTTTCGGAATTTGGTCGGGGGTGTGGCTTTTGGTCATTTTTCGGAGGGCTCTCGCCGGGAGCTTTCTGATGAGTGGCGGTCGGCCATATTTCCGACTGGGTATTGGGGGGTCGCCCTTGATTCTGCTGTGGGTGGTCGATTGCTTTGGTCATTACTGTATGATTAAAAAAATGTGACAAACTGAATGATATGGTTTCTCACAGTCAGATCAATAGTATCTTCTATTACAGTTATCTTTCAGTTATTATAAGGAAAATCTAAAAAGCATGGTTATTCAATGTTAACAGTATGATAGTATTTCACAAGGTACTCAGTTTAAAATATATAACTAAGCTTATACAACATTTTTCAAAGAGTTCTGGACTTCACTTGAATATAAATAGAAAAGAGGATGGAATGTGAAATACGCTGGTACTTTCTACTAGCGTATTTGACATTGCATGTGCTTTTCTATAAATACAAAAACTCACATGCAGAGAGCAAAGCAGTTCATTTCGAAGTCCATTGTTATTGTTATAAAAAATATCATAGATCAACATATATACTTATCTCTAAATGTACATGTTAAAATTGTTTATCAACATTGGGTTTTTTTAGTCAACACTATCAGATATTTATATATTAATGACTAATATCACCATAGGAGCCATGAATTGTAGGGGATTAGCATCTGACCAGGTTAAGAGACGAGACCTTTTCAATAAATGTAGGGACAACTTTGACATTACCTTTCTCACCGATACTCATTCATCAAAATAAGTCGAAGGAAATTGGAAAACAGAGTGGGGATATCAAGTGGAATTTTGCTCATACACTAGTTCAAGTAGAGGTGTGGCTATCTTATTTAGAAGTACTATTGACTATAAAATTTACAAATCAATTATTGACCCGAAAGGCAATTACATTATATTGGATATTTCTATTCAGAATCAAAGAATGACCCTAACTGTAATTTATGGTCCAAATGACGACAACCCACTCTTTTTTGAAAATTTATTTTCAAACATTGAAGAATTAGAAAACGGAACTGTTATAATAGGTGGTGATTGGAATGTCCCAATGAACTATACTCTTGACACAATTAATTACAAACGCAACAATAACACAAAATCAAATGAAGAAATTCATAAAGCGATGCAAAGTTTAGATCTGCATGATGTTTGGCGATTAAATAATGTCGATAGAAAAAGATACACATGGAAGGGTCCGGGACATAAGCTAGCTAGGCTAGATTATTTTCTGGTTTCTTCTGACCTCCAGCCATTTATCTCAAATGTTGATATAGGGACAAGATACCGGTCAGATCATAACCCAATTTCATTGAGCTTAAAATTTGTTGATCATCCTAGAGGAAGAGGTTTCTGGAAATTTAATGATAGTCTTTTAAGAGAACAGGAATATACCAATATTGTTAAAAAGGTAATTAGAGACGCTCTTCAGCAATACTCATTGAATGATAAAGAAAAATTAGGGCCATCCCTTGAAAAACCCTCACTCAAAATTAATGACCAACTTTTCTGGGAGACACTAAAAATAATGATAAGAGGAGAAACAATTGCTTATTCTTCTAAACTAAAAAAATCCAGGAATAAAAGAGAAGTGGAAATAGAGAACAAACTAACCGAATTAAATTTGAAGAATGACAATGGTGACCTTACAGTAGAAAAAGATATAGATGATTTACATACTGAACTTGAGTCAATCAGAAGCCAAAGGGTAAAGGGCATAATTCTTAGAACTAAAGCCAAATGGAGAATAGAAGGTGAAAAGAGTACAAAATATTTTTGTAACTTGGGAAAAAGACATTATACAGAAAAAAATATTCCAAAAATAATACGATCCGATGAATCAGAAACCGAGGACTTTTATCAAATTTTACAAGAACAAGAAAACTTCTATAGAGATTTATATAAATCTAAAGTTAAAAATAAGGAACAAATAACATCACAAGATGATTTTTGGGACCAAGATAACCCCTTTTTGAATACCCTAGATCAAAATGAGTCAGAATCTTTGGAGGGACCATTAATAAATTTAGAATGTGTAAATGTTTTGAAAAATATGAAAAATGACCGTTCACCAGGAAGTGATGGCTTCACTGCCAGTTTTTATAAATTATTTTGGAAAGACCTAGGACAATTCGTGACTAATTCTCTTAATTGTGGTTACAGCCAACTTGAACTCTCTATAACACAGACATGTGGAATAATAACATGTATCCCAAAACCAAATAAAGATAAAGCGCATTTGAAAAATTGGAGACCTATCTCACTTCTCAATATAGACATGAAAATGTGAAAAAAAATGATATTTCAGGGATATTAGCAATCTTGGATTTTGAAAAAGCATTTGACTCATTAGAGTGGTCTTACATAGAGAAGTGCTTAGACTTTTTCAAATTTGGAACTTCAATTAAAAGATGGGTGAAAACCTTCTACACAGATATCTATAGCTATGTAATCAATAATGGTAATCTTTAAAATAAAATACAAATTTGCAGAGGAGTAAGGCAAGGTGACCCTCTATCGCCATATCTTTTTATTCTCGCTGTAGAAATCTTAAGTGCAAATCTAAAATTTAACCCGGACATAAAAGGTATTGAGTTAAATGGATCAGAATACTTACTCTCACAATACGCAGACGACCTCACGCTCTTCCTTCAGGATGATCAAAAATCTCTCAATGTTGCACTTAATACATTTGATAAATTTAGTGCCATATCAGGTTTAAAAGTTAACTTTGACAAAACAGAAACAGTCTGGATTGGGGCAAACAGGGGTTGTGGTGAAGAAAAGGTGACTGACCAAAGAATATCCTGGAATCACAAAAAATCATTCAAAATTCTTGGCATTGAAATAGATTTGTACAGTGAAAATTACATACAAAATAACTACAAGAATAAACTAATGAAAATTGAAAAACTACTAAATGACTGGTCTTTTAGAAACCTCAGTCTCTATGGTAAGACTACAGTGGTTAAAACATTGGCGTTGCCAATGCCACTGTCTTAGAGTATTACCATCACCTTCGATTGAAATGCAAAACCAAATTCAAACAGTATTTTCAAATTTCTTTGGTCAGGTAAACCAGACAAAATTAAGAGAAATATTATTATTAATGAATTAAAAGCAGGTGGCCTTAAATTTCCTCATTTGGAATCTTTTAATAAAGCATTGAAACTGACATGGATAAAACAAATGTTGAACCCAAATATTGAAACTAGTTGGAAATCGATACTTATTGATGAGTTAGAACAACTTGGGGGTGAAAAAATTTGGAAATTAAACAAAGAAGGGCTGAACTTAATTGGTAAAAAATTTAATACTTTCTGTAAAGATGTACTTAAATCATGATCTTGCTTGCAAACTACATCTATCACCACAACCCCAGAAGATATCCAAAGTGAACTGCTCTTTTACAACAAGAATATCAGAATAAACCGAAAAATGGTCTTTAATAAGACTTGGGTAGAAAAGGGCATTTACTTTTTAAATGATTTAATCAATGATGAAACCTCTGGCATAATGAAATATGAGGAATTTTGTAGCAAGTATGAGTAACAAACTCCCTTCACCACCTATATAGGCCTGATTACAGCCTTACCAAAGGCATGGAAAGACTGTTTATCGACATCAATTCACCTTAACAGTGTGACATCTGACTATATAATTAAATTAAAAAACTGTGAACAAGCTTGCAGAGAGTTTTACCCCATTTTCTTGAATGAAATTATCCTGTCACCCCAAACATCTCAGAAAAAATGGCAAGACCGCCTTGGGAAAATATTTTCAGCTGAGCAGTGGAAATCAATATACAATAACACGGCCAGAATAACAAATGACACTGGGCTTTTATCTTTCCAATTCAAAATGAATCATGATATCTTATACACAAATTCAAAGCTTTTTAAATGCAACTTATCAGAAACTGAGTTGTGCTGCTTCTGTCAAGAACAAAAGGAAACACTGCTTCACTTTTTCTATGAATGCCCAGTTTCTAAATCAGTACTATTGTCATTACATGAAAAAATAGCGGAAAAATGTAATATAAACTTTGACATTTCACCAGAATGGGTAACCTTGGGTTGCAATATAATTGAGACTGAAATAGATAATATAATTAGTCTTTGTATTTTACTATATGAAAGGTATATATATTCCTGTAAATTCAGGAATAGTGAACCTTCAGTGAAGGGCTTAATAGAAACAATACAGCATTATAAAAACATAGATGAGGTACCATTGAAACGCTTCTCCACTAGGAAGGAAAAAACTTTCTTTGAAAGATGGAAACTTTTAAATTCTCTATTCACAACAAGTCACACTGTTAGGGTGGTTAGCCGTAGTAGAGACTCTATACCTGTTTAGATGCTTCCCTAAATCAAACTTATATGAAGTTCTCATTTCTATTTTTTATATCATTGAAATGTGGAGAATAATTGAAACTGAATATCTAATTGTAATCCTCTTTAATTTCTGCAATTTTTGCAAAATGTCTGTATTTTTTGTATGACAAGTCTGAATGAGTATGTATTTTTGATCTCAATAAAAATTATTTTAAAAAAAAATATGATCGTGCTTGGATGTACGAGTAACAATTCTGGCCGCTGTGTTTTGGATTCTCTGCAATTTGTACATGAGTGAATCAGCAATGTCGAATAAACATGCGTTCATAAAGTCCAGCTTAGAACTTACAAGGGCCTGAACTAATGTCCTAGTAGCTGATATGGTCAGGTACTTACGAATCCTTCCGATATTTCTCAGGTGAAAGTTGCACGCCCGGCACACATTATTCACATGCGCGTCCATGTTCATGCTTGAATCAAAAACAGCACCCAAATCTCTGACAACATCACTTGAAGCGATAGTACTGGAATCAATTTTTAAAACCAATGGAGATTTCAGGAGATTGAGCTGCTGTCGAGTTCCAATCACAATCATTTCTGTCTTACCCTCATTCAATTTGAGTTTGTTGGAAAACATCCATTTTCGAATATCAGCGATGGATGACTCCAAAACATTAGTTGTATCGTCCACGCTGGCTGTATCAGATGACGAGAAAGTTGCATAAATCTGGCAATCATCTGCATAGAGGCTGCCTTTCCCAAAAATGCGTATATCAGAGGTCCGTTGAATGTCAACGCAACGAGATTTATAAGTAAACAAAGCCTTGATTTTCAGAGAATTTCGATTTGTCGCGATATAAGAAAAATGTACGTAAACAATATATTAAACGACATTATCATCACTTTATCTTTTTCTATCAAAGTAAGTGAAATATCGCGGAGATGACGATGCACGATTAATCACATTTAGGATTTCATGTGAATGCCAGGACTCCACTATGTAAATGTAGTACGCATTTTTAATTAAAATCTTTTATAGAAGAGAGCCGGGACGGGACTCTGTCCAAAACAACATCAACCCATCCGATACCACATGTTGACAAAGAGGACTTGGTGTACATATATGGTAGAATATCTAGTCTAATATGACAAAAGACACTCAAACTTACCATGGTAAATGTGTATTTACCATGGTATTATGATAGTTTAACATGGCGCGTAATAGTTAAATAAGAAGAGAGCATTGTAAAGTACCTTATAGATTACATCATAATATATAACATACCGTGATAGCCAACATTTTACCATTATCTTATCATGGTAAACGATGGTCTTACCGTGGTAAACGTTAATTTACCATGGGAAAGCGGTGGTACATTTTTTTAACATGGCAAATGTCTATTTTCCTTTCCATTATGGTAGATTACCATGGAATGCAATAGTGCGAGCATAATAAAGTACATTGGTTTACGTAGTAATACATAATTTACCGTGGTAACCAGCATTTTACTATGCTCTTACCATGGTAAACGCTAATTTACCATGATGGTAAAACCGTGGTACTTTTTATATGGGTCTTTTCCTTTAGCAAACATGTCGCCTTGACATTTTGAAGAGAAGTTACGTACGGAGCCCGGGAGGTGACAGTGAACTATATTTTATATCTCGTTATAATTATTTCGTTTTAACGAAATCTAATTGTCACAAACTGACACGCCATGGCTCTGTTCCACCGTCAGATGATATGTATATAGGGCAAACCAATGTGAAAATACTCAGTTTTAATGGACAAGTGACTAGATATTCGGACCTAGAAGATCGAAGACATTGACATTGACTTCCGTTTGTCCCAGTCGAGGGTGCATTAACTGACCTAAACAGTTTTTTTTTAAATATATAAGGACGAATTAAATATAAACACATGAAAACGAACGTTTTTCTGTATAAAAAAAAATTGTCCTTGATTGACAACAAAACCACGCCTCTTGACACGGTTCATGTCACTGGAGCTTGTGTACTTTGTCGTTAAGATGTGACAGTAATCGTAGGTGTATATTATACGACTCTGTTCAAAACCAAACGTCGACGTTAGTTTTAAATATTAGTTTTGCTATCGTTTCATTTGAATATTTATATATACGCCGTATATACCGTTGACGCATTTATCTGTGTTTTGGACACGTTCATGAATATAATAATATTTTTTACTCAAACTTCATATTCGTCACGTTATACCAGCAGAAGAAAGTACTTAACTCTATTACTGATCGCTCTCACATTGGTGTGTTCTGATACACTCTGGTATTAAATTCGGTTGGGGTCATAAGCTCTATGCAAATATTGTTTGTGTGTAGAGTGTATAGATTCGTGATAAGTGCACTTCAGTTCTCTGCAAGAGTTCTCAATGGGGGCTCGTTATGCATAACTTATGGAGTCATGAACATTCAGATTACGAATGGCGACATGTATAGTATAATGCACATTAATAGGAGAAATGACTTGGTAGGTAGAACAAAGCGGCTGCATGAGTTTGAATTGGTAATACGATCTTCTGATGATTATATATGTTCCATCCAGCTGGCATGGTGTCTGTCTCGAATAACCTTTAAACTTTACATATAAGCCCAAATATCTCACACATTCTGAAATATTTCGTTATATCGAAATAAGATTATGTCAATAAAATTATATTATATTTCGTGGAAATACTAGAAATAATAATTCGTTAGAAATAATAACGAAATAAAAAAAAAACGATTATGTTTTAACTCTCGAGCTCCGTATAGAAGTTATAAATTCAGATACAACGTGAAATTAACCGGCGAACAATATATAAGTAACAACGTTGATATTCAACTTTTGATTACTAAGGAAGGTTATGACTTGCGAAGATGTAAAACCAATTACAGCCAGCTATTCCCCATGAGGGACTAGGTCATGACGTGTGTATATTTCACATAATGCCAAGTTACCGTTTAATAGTTCAAATCAAATTAACGAGTTTGCTGTGAAACTCTGCAGCTATGTGCACACTGTAAGGAGATTTCCTGAGGGGAGGCAATTTGTCAAGAATAATAGCCAAGCATCTGTTTGACAAAACGAATTAACAAGTCGCTGGACTAATCTCTGGAGGCGGATTTCCATTATATGCTGATATCTGTTGACCTCTGGGATCACTGCATTATGCTGATATGACTTGACCTCTAGCAGCACCAATATACTGATACATATCGTGAATTGCGATATTAACCACAGCACAGCCATTTATCACTACCATATGTATGTTGTTATTAGCTCACACACACCCAAACCGTAGCATCTCATTTATACACGTCATATCAGCTCACATATATCCACGAATAAGTCCATGTATCCACGACATATGCGGTCACGTGATCAGCTTACACACACACACACACACACACCCTCACACACACACACGCACCCTCACACACACACACACCCTCACCCTCCCTCACACACACCTTCCTCACCTACCAAATCCACATCAAGTCACGTCCTATCAGCCCAGTGATATATACAATTCGTGTCAGCTCACGTATATAGAGACTTATCACATCACCAATATATATATGCATACCATATCATCCAACCTTTGGATGTCGTGTGAGCTTCCGTCAGGTATACCATATATCATGTCACGTACGTGTGTATACCCTGCTATCAGCTCACATATAACTATGTCTACACATATCTGGTCATATCATCATAATCATCATCACCATCAACATCATCATAATAATCAAATAAATGCTGAAATATCACGACCACAAGTACCTCTTTCATCTATTATCTGGAGGATAACTATACCAGAATTTTCCTCACGGCAAACACACAAGAGAAGAAAAAAATTCCATTGTAACACGATAGATAAGATAAGATAAGATTTATTGCATAAAACACCACATTCTGGCAGTATGCTAACATATTAGATCACATTTCGGTTCAACAGTAGGATATAAATATATATAGATATACAGAACAACATATCATATATAACAAGTGAATGGATGTCCCGTTGATTTAAGTCCATGTGCTATATGAAGATGAACTTATTTGAAATTTATCGTATATATATGATTTAGCAGTCTCGCGCTGCAAATATTTCGCCAATAACTTTGCCTATTATTCTACATGCATCAACATCGTCATTGCACATACTATGGCTGAATTGTTCGTCTCCTTTCCATTCGCTGAAATTTGGGAAATATGAATCCAAGTTTTGGAATAATACCTTTCTCAGGTTGGAGTATTTATTGCACTCCATTACAAAATGGCGTTCGTCTTCTAATGTGTTTCCAGAACACTGTGTGTATGTGCGCTCGTTAAGAGGCGTTGACGGTTGAGTATGCCTGCCCTTTTCTATATGTAAGTTGTGTGAACTTATTCTCAGTCGACAAAAAAGTTCTCTCCGTTTTGAGCATTTCATATGGATTAGATATGGTTCCATACGGAAAACATCTTTGTACAGTTTATAGGTTAGGAGTTTACTATTCGGTTCAGTTACACTTTCGACATATTTATTTATATAGTCATTTTGCAGTCCTTCTATGATTAGTTTGATATATAATTAGCATCATTCAGACAAGTTTCTGATGTATGCATTCGCGTTCCTATTGAATCCAAAAGTCTCTTCCCCGTGATAGGTAGGGAGTTTCGAGTAAAGTTGTTCATTGATGATTTGTATGCTTCGTTGACGAGATAATTTCGATGTCCATCTTATAATTTATTGAGGAATTTAAAAGATTGTCCCATTGCATCAATATAAATTGGATATTCCCCCAATTCTAGCCGTACAGCGTGATTTACTGCTTTGGAATCTACCATAAGTGCCATTTTACAGAATGAGAGGTGTGCGTTTTCACAAGGTGCTGTGTCGTTGAACGTTACACCCGGCCCCCATATCTGACTTCCATACAAGATAATTGGTTTTACTAGTACGCGAAATAGTTTGAGAAGTAGTGTGACTGGTAGGTCATTCTGTTGATATTCATGTTTGATTGTATATATTACCTTTTGTGCTTTGATTTCTAGATTCTCCTGTGCTGATTTGAAATTTCCATTACTGTTAAAAGTTAGCCCCAGATAAGAGAACTTTTCACATCGTTTAAGTTCTATATTGTCAAGAGAGACGCGACTTATTTGGTCACCTGTTTGTCTATCTGCTACCATTACTTCCGTTTTCTGAATGTTAATGGGTAGTATGTTATTTTCGGAATAAAATGATACACGATCCAGACAATTTTGAAGACCAATTGCCGTTTCGGATATGAGCAGCAGATCGTCCGCAAACATAATATGATTAAGGTCGATCTGTCCGATTTGACACGGGTCGCACGATCTGTGGAAGCAATCTTGTATATCGTCGATAAATATTTTAAATAGGGTAGGAGACAATGTATACCCCTGTCTTACTCCTTTTGCTGAGAGAAATGGTGATGAGAGTCCGTCTGAAGTTTTGACTATGTAATTACTGGATGCGTAAATGGATTTCAGGATCGTCAGGATTTCGCCATTTATTTGTTTATCCTCCATCTTTTTGAATAAGAGCGTTCTATTGACAGAGTCAAATGCTTTCTTAAAGTCTACAAATGCTAAATATAGTGGTTTACGTCCTTTGCGATACCTGTCCATGACTGATTTTAGAACATACATACAATCTTGCGTGCCATGGTGTTTCCTGAATCCAAATTGGTTATCGCTTATAATATGGTTGTCTTCAAGGTACGTATTTATCATGTTGTCGATTATTTTATTAAATAGCTTCCCAAGTGTATTACTTTACTGCTATTGCTCGGTAGTTATTAGGATCCTTCTTGTCGCCTTTTTTATGTATAGCTGATAGGGTGGCTTGGCTCCAGCTAGTTGGATAGTGCCCAGAAGTAAGTACTTGATTATACAATTTGCTTGTTTCGTTTAATGTGAATGGAATAATCGTATTAAGGAATTCATTGGTTAAGTTATGCAATCCTGGTGATTTATTATTTTTCAGTCTGGTTATACCATGGAGAATTTCATCTTGTGTAATCGGTTGGTTATTGAGTTCAGCTGTTAAGGGGCCCCAATCATTTGGTATGAAGTTGACTGTTTGTGTATCTGGACCCGTATACAATGTTTTGAAAAAGTTAATGAGATCGTCCGAGGCTGGTTCATTTAAAGATTTTGTGTTCCTTCCACTTAGCATGTTGACAACTTTCCAATATTCTCGAGGATCGGTATTTTCAAGATCTGATAGTTTGTCAACAATGGACGATTTATACATTCGATGTTTGTGTTTCAATAGCTTCTTATATTTCTTTTTGGCTACGAAAAAGCGGAGTATGCATTCTCTGTTGCTCGGTTTATCACGGAATTCGGCGCATGCGCGTATCATAGATTTTTTTGCCTGTTTACAGTCCTCGTCAAACCACTTACATTTCTTTTTCGACTTTCTATTGGCGTTCACTCTTTTCCGAATTAATGAGGAATTAGAGTTAATTATGTCATGTATACTGGCTATGTCACCCAAGCATTGTGAGGTGCCCGCGGGTGAAAGTTCGTATTGTTTAATTCGAAAGTCCGCCAATTTTTGTCGGATTGTTTCGTCATTGAGACTCTTGATGGCATGAAACTTGCTGTCTTTTACCCACACCCTTGCTGGCTGTGTGTGGATTAATGTGTGCTTTTTTTTGGGACTTGCATCTTTTTGCGGTTAACTCTGAAATGCATTGACAACGGGCAATGATCTGATAACTCATTAGGATGTTTTACACAGAAGTAGCGCACAAGCCTTAGATGCTTTTCTTTAACTAGCATGTAATCAACCACGCTTGTCCCATTGTATTGGAGACTTGTAAACATGCATGAGCTATCCCCTGTGGTGCGGCCGTTGAGGATGCGCATTGCCGATGAGCGGCATAAGGTAATTAGTTTTCGACCGAATGTGTCTGCTTTAAGATCCATACTTGTTCGCGGTGGGCAAGAGTCGCTTACGTAATCGGCAGGCAACGGCACGTGGCCGTTGTCCTCTTCGGTGAGATAATCTGGGATGCTTGCGGTGCGGGAATTGAAATCCCCGCCCATAATGATAGTATCATCCGGTCGTGCCTTACTCAACACATTTTCAAGTTTCCCAAATATATCTATTTTTTGTCGATTGTCAGCCCAGTACGAAGAATTTGATGGAATTTTTTTTGCCTGTTTACAGTCCTCGTCAAACCACTTACGTTTCTTTTTCGACTTTCTATTGGCGTTCACTCTTTTCCGAATTAATGAGGAATTAGAGTTAATTATGTCATGTATACTGGCTATGTCACCCAAGCATTGTGAGGTGCCCGCGGGTGAAAGATCGTATTGTTTAATTCGAAAGTCACAAACTTTGTTATTGAAAGGCCGATAAGCTTATTGCCAACATTTTCAAAAAATATAAGAGAAAACTATGTCAAGCAGATTATAAATGTATTTGAAAAAAACAATGTTCTTTACAAATACCAATATGACTTTATATCTGGTTACTCAACAAATCACTCAATCCTTCATCTTTTGAATAACATAGCTACTGAAAACACTACAAAATCAACGAATTGCACTTTGGCAACATTAGTTGACTTGTCTAAAGCATTTGATAGGATTAATCAGGCAATTCTTTTACGAAAACTCCATCATTACGGAATCAGAGGTATGGCAAATGTATGGTTCCAAAATTATTTATCCAATAGACTGGAATACGTCGACTTAAAGGGCTACATATCCAGAACTATGCACATCTCAGATATACACAAGGCATCAAAATTTAATTTACTATTTTTTGCAGAAATACAACGCTATATGCTTGCAAATATGACAGTATATCGATTACAAAAAGTTAAATGTGTGTTGTGCAAACCGTCTCCCACGTAATGCAAAGAAGTAAAAATATATGATTTTGAACCCTCAAACAGAGATGAAATACTTGGTACCGGTGTGACTAATTACGGGCCCGTGGACACTATATCGACGTTATGACGTAGCGACATACCACCTGAGGGCAACATAGAAATTTTTACTCGCTCGCTCGTCTCCGGCCGGTGATATTAACCCCACAAATGCCGATATTGGCTAAGAGAGCCAGGGTGATTACGGGTGTCTTCGTGTGTTTTCAGACAGTATATTTTGGTGATGCCTATTAGTGCAATACACCTGAGTGTGAATTCCATATATTGACTCGTTGGGGCATCCACGGCCGATGTTATTAACCCCTCAAAATCCTGTAAAATACTGTATAATAAAAAGATCCCGGGACCGCCCGGGACCGCCCGGGCGGCCCCATGGGCCCGTGGACACTATATTTCGACGTTATTACGTAGCGACATACCCCACAAGGTCAATCTAGAACATTTTACTCGTTCGCTCGTCTCCGGCCGGTGATATTAACCCCACAAATGCCGATATTGGCTAAGAGAGCCCGGGTGATTACGGGTGTCTTCGTGTGTTTCAGACAGTACATTTTGGTGATGCGTGCTAGTACAATACACCTGAGTGTGAATTACATATATTGACTCGTTGACGCATCCACGGCCGATTTTTTTTTCGCAATTCCACCTCAAATTCCGATCACAGAAGTTTGTCCGAAATTTACTTCTAAACAAAGAGAATGAGCTCTTGCGATGCAATGAGGCCTAATATAATTCATAAAAACGAGAAACTATATTATTAATATCGAAATGTAGGGGGAAACGTTATTTGCCCCCTCCCTTCAACCAATTCATTCACATATATTTGTTCGCCGCTCTACCTCCACTTATAGAAATTGAAAATTCACGATTTAAGAATCGAGTAATCTAATCTAACGGACCAATTTATAAGAGTTATTCACCCTAACGCCTCCCACTTGAAAGGCTGACGCAATTGGCTTTTTGTCTACAGGCGGTCTTAAAAGGGAACTAATTATTAATAAAATGAATTTATTAATTATATAATCATTACGGTTGCAATAGGTGAAAATTTAAACATGGGGTAAATAGAATGACCCATAGAGTAACTATTCGTATGTACGGGAATTACTCTTCGAAGTTACAAATTGTAGGTTGTTTTTGTCTCAAAAACTTATAAAAATTGCACAAATAAAATGTCGACCGGTGAAGATAAATGCAACAATAACAAAATGTGTTTTGAGATGTGTGCATGTTATATCAACTCGTTAGAAGAATGGTTTATTATTAAATGCCGATATCTAAACAATAAGCTATGCATGTGTATTAAGGCATGTATCATCTAACTCTACTCGCATTCAAAACGATCTACACGATTGGTCAAGCATTCGCGTCGCTGACATGCGTATATGCCTAATATAGATATGCATACAATTTAATGACTATTTGCACGATCCTTCGCATTGTCCACCTTCTTACTATTATGCCGGGGGCGTTGTACATGCCTGCATGGCATATTATCATATCATGACCAATAAAGAGCGTTTATTGTAAAACCAGCCCACAATTGCTCGTATTTGCCCCTTTAAGTCGTCTGAAGTAAACAGCACCTATAACTCTTGACACACTATGGGACAATTTTACCCACACGTTTCAATGTTCACCGATCAGATTGCAACAATTTTGGTTATAAAATTAATGATTTTATTTTATCAATAATTTGTGCCCTTTTCTCCTGACACGCTATGGGCTAATTTTACCCACATGTTTCAATTTTCACCGATCAGATTAAAACAATTTTGGTTATATAATTAATGATTTTATTTTATTAATAATTAATGCCCTTTTAAGACATCTGATGTCAACTGGACCTGTCTAATAGGATTTTCCTGGTCAAACGATACCTCCCCACATTGCAACCCAATTACCCACGACCTTTTGGGCAAGGACTGAAAACATTATTCCCGATGACGTCATAATACTGTCCGCATGTGGAGCAAATAAAGAAAGTATATAATATGTAAAATGGTCATTCGCCCCCCCCCCCCATATAAAATAAATTAACTCACATTCAGCTTCAGCAGTTGCTGTCGAAATCAACATAATTACACCCGCTCGTGTCAAAATATAAAAAATGATAGGTGTAAAGTTATTAATTTTTATTGGAAACTTTCAACAAAATTGCGATATTTACGATCAGAGACGAATATTTATGATGATACGGTATTTTGCGGAATTTTGTGTGGGTTAATAACATCGGCCGTGGACGCGTTAGCGAGTCAATATTTGGAAGTCACTATCAGGTGGTATTGCACTACCATGCATCACCAAAATATACTGTCCGAAATCACAAGAAGACACCGGGCTCCCCGTGACTGTTAGCCAATATCGGCATTTGCGGGGTTAATAACACCGATCGGAGTCGAGCGAACGAATAAATTTTTCGAGGTTGACCTCTTGGGGTATATGTCGCTACGTTATGACGTCGAGATATAGTGTCTACGGACCCGTTGGGCCACCCGGGTTGTCCCGGGCTCTTTTTGTTTATATGGTATTTTACCGGATTTTGAGGGGTCAATAAAATCGGCCGTGGACGCGTCAACGAGTCAATATATAGAATTTACACTCAGATGTATTGTACTACCACGCATCACCAAAATATACTGTCCGAAAATACACGAAGACACCCGGGATCACCCGTGCTCTCTTATCCAATATCGGCATTTGTGGTGTTAATAACACCAACCGGAGACGAGCGAGCGAGTAAAATGTTCTATGTTGCCCTCAGGTGGTATGTCGCTACCTTATAACGTTGAGACACAGTGTCCACGGGCCCGTGGGGCGCCCGGGCGGTCTCGGGCTCTTTTTGTTTATATGATATTTTACCGGATTTTGAGGGGTTAATAACACCGGCCGGAGTCGAGCGAGCAACATTTTCTAGGTTGACCTCGTAGGGTATGTCGCTACGTTATAACGTCCAGATATAGTGTCCACGGGCCCATGGGGTGGCCCGGGCGGTCCCGGCTCTTTGTTTATATAGTGTTTTTACCGGATTTTGAGGGGTTAATAACATCGGTCGTGGACGCTTCAACGAGTCAATATATGGAATTCACACTCAGGTGTATTGCACTACCACGCATCACCAAAATGTACTGTCTGAAACACACGAAGACACCCGTAATCACCCTGGCTCTCTTAGCCAATATCGGCATTTGTGGGGTTAATATCACCGGCCGGAGACGAGCGAACGAGTAAAATTTTCTAGGTTTACCTTGTGGGGTATGTCGCTACGTTATAACGTCGAAATATAGTGTCCACGGGCCCATGGGGCCGCCCGGGCTGTCCCGGGCTCTTTTTTTATATATAGTATTTTACCGGATTTTGAGGGGTTAATAACATCGGCCTTGCATGGATGCGTCAACGAGCCAATATATGGAATTCACACTCAGGTGTATTGCACTACCACGCATCACCGAAATATACTGTCTGAAAACACACGAAGACACCCGTAATCACACTGGCTCTCTTAGCCAATATCGGCATTTGTGGGGTTAATATCACCGGCCTAGACGAGCGAGCGAGTAAAAATGTCTAAGTTGCCCTCAGATGGTATGTCGCTACGTTATAACGTCGAGATATAGTGTCCACGGGCTCGTGGGAGCGCCCGGGCTGTCCCGGGCGGTCCCGGGTGGTCACCGGGCGGTCCCGGGCGGTCCCGGGCAGTAATTAGTCACACCCTTGGTACCGACTTAATAATCAATGGCGATGTAATATAGAACGTGTATAGGCAACAACGAAACGAATAAATTCTTAGGCATATACATTGATGAAAATCTCTCCTTTAAACCACATATATTGAGTCCACATGCACTCATGTGCTAAAAAATAGCACATTCCAACTTTTCATTAAACAAGGCACAAAAAAAAAAAAACTCCCATTATATTTTTCGCTGGTCCACAGTCATCTACTTTACATAGTAAGAATGCACACGGGCTCTCCTTGGTGCAAACACAAAGTATCAGGCTCATTAATAATAAACTATATAGTAGTCATACCGAACCACTATTCCAAAAAACAAAATCATCTATGTATACCTGGTCTGTACGCGGCTTATCATATATAGCCATCTCATATTTATTACTCGCACTTCACATCAGAGGGGATGACAGGAAGACAGTCTGTTGGACTAAGCCGTTGCCTCTCATTATAATACAGAAATGTGTAACTGTGTCCATGTGTCTTGTTTTTTCTATGTTATTTATGTAGATGTCTATATTGGAAATAAATTTTACTATCCTATCACGTCCGGGGGTTTTACTGACCACAACTATTATATATATATATATATATATATATATATATATATATATATATATATATATATATATATATATCTCTCTCTCTCTCTCTCTCTCTCTCTCTCTCTCTCTCTCTCTCTCTCTCTCTCTCTCTCTCTCTCTCTCTCTCTCTGATGTCCGCATGTTTACATCGTGTTTTTATCATATTTATACCCCCCGCAACGAGTTGCACCTGCGATTATGACGTCTCTCCGACATTTTTTGGTGGAGTTATCCCCCTTTTTCGACTTACAAAATCTTCTCAAAATGCATAATTTTGTCCGAGCTTTTATTCCTACATTTTCTGGTTAATTGTTTTGAAACTTGGCACAGATAATTAGTACCATGGGAACCTGTGCACATGCGGTTATGAAGTCTATCCGACATTTTTTTTGTGAAATTAGCCCCATTTTGCAACTTAGAAAATCTTCTCAAAATGCATAATTTTGTCCGAGCTTTTATTCCTACATTTTTCAGTCAATAGGTTTTGGGATTAGGATTAAGGGTTAAGAGGTTCAAGATTAGTGTTAGGGCTTAGGGCATTTAGGGTTACCTGTTCATATAATTTCAGTGCCCAATATACAGTAATGGCTACTACATTCAAATAACAACACAGGCCCATCTCTAGTTTCGTCATGTTTTCATCATGTTTTCATCATGCTTTCGTCATGTTTTCATTGTGTTTTCATCATGTTTCTCTATTCTATATGCATTGAACACTTTCTTTTAATGATTGATTTACTCCAATCATGTTTCCAGTTCATATTTAAAATATCCAGAATATAAGTAAATTTGTGAGATGCCGCTATCCGTATTGTTTGTTGAGTTGGAGACCAGTTGCTTCCATATCTCGGTTTCAAACCACCGTCTGAAATATGACGTGTGAATGGAATAAATATAGGGCAGCAATATGTATCTTCGACTCAGCAAAACGACTTTTCACTATAACTTAAACAGATTGCAGACCTAATAATATAAACGAATTGACATTTTATGTTTCACCGTTTCACCGAAACACACCCTGATCCATATATACCCTTCATACCAACTAGAGCTCGATGGATTTTGTACCCCCATTACCAAAGACCAAGATTCAAATGGTAGCGGAATATCTGTAATGTTCGCTGATCACTTAAAATTTAATCTTCAACCCGAATTAGAATTTGACTCTTTGAGTCTCTTGTTCGAAATACACTCAAAGAGAACTCGAATTGTTCTTGGAGTATCGTACAGATCATCTGAACGATTTTGCTCTCAAAATTATTGGAAACTCCTGGAATCCTCAATTGCAGACGCAATTAACAATTTCCGAATATGAGTTACAAGAGATTTGAACTTAAATTTCGTGAATAGCTCATCGAAGTTGAAAAAACATAACGGATGGTTCCAGCATGAAAAATTCCACTGTGGTCCTCGCGAGAGTGACCAGTATATATAACTCGATATTCTCGAGTATACATATCTTGGCCCCATTTATATATCTCAAACGCTCTTCGTGTAATAGACGCCGATGTTATACATATCTCGGAGTTTCAGACCATATATGCTACAATATCATTTGATCGCAACGTCATTTCTAAGACAATTTAAGAACTACAGAAACGGTAACATTTCCCATGCAACTTGCCAATGTCGACTGGGATGACCTCATAATCTATGCACCTGATGTGAACACAGCTGTCAATAACTTTCAACTAGAAATTTTATCCATAATGGCGGGAACAATCCCACAATCAACGTTACATTAAGAACCACTGATAAAATGTGGTTCAATTCGGACATCCGTTTCGAGAGTGACACGACATAAAGAATCTCGCGAACATCAAATTTGAAGAAAGTGTGGAAGAACGAATACGAGAAGCATCTAAACCCCGAGAGTTTTGGCGAATAATCCATTGCATGCTAAACAAGAAATGAGCAAAAAATATCCCCCCACTATACAGCTCCTCTGATATATATAGCTCTGCCAACATTATTTAAGACACAATCGATGATATTGAAAAAGCTAAACTTTCAAACTACATCGTCATTACGAACTCTACCAAACAACGATGCAACTCATAACATGCCTAATTTTTAGAAACGCAGTTCAGACACAATGCCAGATTTGGTTTTCATATAATCCGAGTTTGAAACATGTAGCTATCAAATCTTTTAAACTTAAACAATCCCTTGGACACGACGGAATTAGTGTTAGAATGCTCAGCGAGACAGCAAAATTAATAGCTCACTCACTCGTCCTTCTATTCAGGAAATCTATCAATACAGCGAAATTCCCAGAGTCCTGGAAATCCGCAAACGTCATCCTGATTTTCCAAAGATGACCCCGCTGACGCCAAAAATTACCGACTAATTTCCCATCTACCGTGGTTCTGAAACAGATTAGTAACTTTTTCATCGAAAACGAACTCTTGTATTTCCATCAATCCGGTTTTCTCACTGGTCACACAGTGCAACATACCAACTATTAGACCTATATCACAGGTGCCAAACCTTTGATGAAGGAATATTTACATGTTCTGTATTATGTGATACATATCCAAAGCTTTTGAAAGAGTTTGCCAGGGGACTGACACTGCGATACAATAATTGAATAATTATGGATTAGAAGAAAAGATCTGACATTGGATAGAAGATTATATCTAGACAACGCAAGGAGTCCTAGACCATGATACGTTTTCAAAATATGAAATATTCCACGCTCTGTTCTGGTATATATGTGATCAATAGCTGAGCAAGGTACTTCAAGGTTTCTGAAGATACTAATGGTTGTTTCCTTTGCTCTGCAGTCGGATGTATACCACAGATGACTGAATTCAATAATTGAGTTCAGTCAATGTAGCCATTCTGATGCGACACCAGGCTGGTCGCATGGACTAATGGTTCAACGCTGCTACCGGTATGCGAGAATCCTGTCCTGTTATGTGGTTAGAAAATATATGGCTCAAATGAAACGGCCTATATCTGCTGTTATTGACTGAGTTCTTGAGATAGGCAGCACAATCTATACAAGAGATATAGAGCCATCAATCTGTAGAATTGGACTTGTCGAAACGTTTATGGAGCGATCCTTGGGCCAGGCAGAGAGACCCATTCCTCAATCACAAGCTGCCTGACAATGCGATGAACTCGCGACAGATTCAATATCACGCGAGAAGCAGCGAGATAATTCGAGAGATATGGTTGACTGAAAGTTATTGAAAATTTTATTTATGTGTCGGCTCTAGACGGTTGGGGCCGCGAGATGGCGGCCCTGTCTGCAAGTCGCGTGCGCTGACTGATTCATCACACAGAATCGGAGATGAGTGTAGAGATGTAGAACCAATTTGTCCGCTTCTTTGATTAACAGCCTTCGCTGATAAGGCGGGGATTGTATTGGAATTATGTTGAGATTGTCAATAACTCCGTATTCAATGTTCATGCGTATCTCTCGCCTGTCATACCGACCAAGATCACACAAATCAACGTCAATTGCCGAATTAAATGCATGGCTTTCTAAGAAAGAACGACAATGGGTGCATTTTTATAAACCAAGATCAAAAGTCGCGGCGGATCAAACTTTTGTGGCACAAAACCTATGAGAATATAGCTACAATACCGAAGAAAAGCGAAAGCTTGCATTTTAACGCCTTCATGATAAGGAACCAAAGCATTGGTTCGTATACATTTCCTAATATGATTTTGTGACGTCACATTATTTTTAACAATTACCGACAAAGTGAAAACTCGTTGAGGAGTAGAAACGAGAAATGTCGCACAGTAGAACGTAATCGGTCGACGTGCAACTTTTCCTCACACCAGCAACAACCATCATCGCCACGCCGATCTACCCAACATTATGTGTTACCGAAGGCGCCGGCTGAGTGCTGGAAAAACCATTGAGTCCTTGGGGAATTAAACATACTTTAATTTTACAAAACACAACCAAAACAAAAAATAATCTAAGTGATGTACATACATTTTGTAACACAATCAGTATAAACAAAACAGTTCAAACGCATATATTCTGGGACATAAACATCGAGCTTCTGTCGACCTTACTGTAGTCTCGTTTCAATGAACCGATGAGAATACACCATGTAATCTTATGGGGAAAAATATTTACCCCCCCCCCCCCTTAACGAGACCGGTGGAAAATCTGTAATAACTTTAATAAACTGGGATATATTACTTAACAAAATGACATGTGTGTATTGATTTCAGCTACACACATATCCCATGTGCTTATTTGGTAATTGAATAATTAGTGCTCATTATCTTGACTATTTATTTTTTTGTACAATAGCAAGCGCTATCCAGTCTATTTACAAAACAGCGAGAGTGCGCGGCGCGTTGTTTATTAGCTGGCCCGGGAGCTGATAGGGGTACGCTTGCACCCCCTCGCGATTTAACTTTATCCCACTCATTTTGTTCCTTATGTTCTTCAACATTTAAGCAATGTTAAGGGGAAAATAGGGGAACAAATATTTACCCGACCCCTTATCGAGACAGATGGAATATCTTTATTAACTTTAATAACTGGGTTACTACTTAACAAAATGACATGTGTGTATTGATTTCAGCTACACACATATCCCCTGTGCTTATTTGGTTATTGATTAATTAGTGCTCATTATCTAGACTATATTTGTGTTATCGTTGAGGTCACTCCAATTTGGATTTAATGCGATGTAAAAATTAGCACGACCAGGTAAGATGCGTATATCTTAAAAATTGTAAACGGAAAAAATGAGAATGTCATGCCCCTTGGTATGCCGTTAAAGTCCATAACACATATTGGACACTATCCCAGAACACAAAATAATAATAAGTGGGGTATGTTTTGTTGAGCTAACTGATCGCCCTATAATATGATTGTAAAAATAGTTATATAAACACCTAAAAAAAAAAAAGTCCCCCCCTAATATGTTTGGTAATATTTTACGAGATATTGGATCGATTTTGACGAAACTATTTGAACGCAAACATTTAGTGATACCTGATATACAACCTGTGCGAGGCACCGTCCTGTGAGTGGTGTTATGGCCGACCTAGCACGAATTGAATGGAAGAGGGGTGCATTTCAAAAGTTGACGCAAAAAATACTGAAGTACTGTAGAGTGGGCAGTCACTCCATTGTTCCATTCTTCACACAAGTTGTTAATGGCTGTAAATGTGGTCCAAAAGTGACATTGAGTCCACGATAACATACGTGTCATCATCGGGACACAATATGCCCGCTGCATGTCCAGGCCATTCAGTCTAACCACATTCCTTTGGATTGACACCTTTCAGAAGTTCCATGCCATGAGCAACACAGAGTTATTGAAATCAGTCTCTTCGAAGCCATTTTTCAGTAAACCATATTTCCCACCATGTAGGCCATTGAGGTACCAACATTTTCCTTGGGCATCGACGAATACTTGAAAACATTCCAAGCCCGTTACAATCATATTATAGGGCATTGGTATGCCAAAAACATTGGTATGCCGTTAAAGTCCATAACACCTATTGGACACTATCCCAGAACACAAAATAATAATACAGAGTTATGATGAGGTCGACGTAAGTGGGGTATGTTTTGTTGAGCTAATGTTCCAAGCCCGTGCGAGAAGAGGGGGACCAAGGCACAGCGAAATGACTATGATCACTCTACCTGTGTTTTTGCAACTTTTGAAAAGTGCCCCTCTTCCATTCAATTCGTGCTCACTCTGCCATATATATAGCTCACCTCACAGCAATGCAGGGCCACTAGTGGAAATCCATTTTAGTCATCACTCATGAGATAATTACCATATCCAACCAAAAAGTGTTGTTGTCCTGTATATATTCTACTATTGTCTTGGGTCGAAAGGGAACAATTAATTATGAACACGAAGTCGGTCGCGTTGTTCGTAATGTTTAACGGATCTCGGAGAGCCAGAAACCATCCCATGTGGTGCGACGAGTGTTTCGTCTACATGGTCGTCGTTCCATCAGAGAGGAGTCGATTTCTCTGATGATTGTTTCACGAGAACATTGACATTTAGGTGATAGGAGGATCATTTTTGGCAAATCAAGTGGCTTTCTCATATGCTGGAATGTTTTCAAGTATTCGTCGATGCCCAAGGAAAATATTTGTAGTATTACCGAAAACTCATCACCGAGACTGCCCGAGGGAAGAATTCCATCCCCTTGTTGTTTCCGGTCTGGGAATGCATCTGCTACCCACTATATAGACGATTAATGAAACTAGAAACTCGCACGTTTGTTATGCCCGTGACCTCACAGGTGTGACGGATGGTTTTGCAGGTATATCAATAACTGCCTATAGCATTCAGTGTTAATTCGTATCATACATATCAACGTGACGAACAGACGTAAGCAAATCCTAAGTTGGAAAACAAACTGAGAACCTTGCGACGTCATGAATTTGGCTGATTTAACGACCCATATACTATCTCACATATTGCGATCCTGTGAAATCATGAGTATAATGTCAATTTATATCTTTACATTCAACTGTAATTAACATTGTGTGCACAAAACACTCATTGATAGGCAATGCACACGAATGAGACACTTGATTATAATTAACTATAACTTTCCGCAAAAGTGGCTTGTTTATACCCGTTGCTACATCCAACATGGCGCCGTGCAATGCAAACTGGGATGTGTGAGGTCATACGGAAACGCTTTATAGACATGCACTCATCTAATTGGATTATACAAATGTGGAAACTCTCTAATCGTGGAAATCGACTGGAATTTGGCAGATAAAACATCTCATATGAATATACGAATTTTTTCACTGACAGTAATACACTACTAATTGAGCGCTTTATATACCAGAAATCCAAAACCTATATTGAACAATATATCGAACCTATATATGCAGTGGGAAGTTTTGAAACACCCATAAGATCACATACGTTTATTTAAAGATTTAAAACTTCGTATTCCCAAGTTGACTGGAAATATTTGTGGTCACTTCGACTGCTATAGGAATCAGGGAGCTAAATGTGTTATAGAGTAGGGGAGCGAGTACACCGTGGAACCCTAAAGGTGAAGGTAACTGAAGAATGACCTTCACCTGATACATGCGACACGTTGTTAAAGGATGACATCGCGTTTATTTGATTTGTACATAATATCTAAATAATTTAAACTGGTGAATGAATGGGGGAATGGATTTTTGTGAGCGGGAAATTTATTTAACTAGCTGCTGTAGTTCGGGATTTTTCCAGATCAAATTTGGCTGTGTGATAGCCCCGTCGTACACTTGGGGATTTATTTTTAAAAGTAAACACATGACCTATGATTTGTCTTGCATTTTCGTGATCAACTGGTGTCAATCTAGCTGGGTAAACATCACTGGTATGGCCTGCAGGCTTCAATTCAGTGAATTTGGCGGAAACGTTAACACTGTCGCCTATGGGAAACCATTTAGTTCAGTGATTCCTATAGCCCGCTATAGCTTTCCCTCCTCCGGAATATAAATATATATATATATATATATATATATATATATATATATATATATATAAATATATATATATATATATATATGTGTGTTTGTGTGTGTGTGTGTGTGTGTGAGGGTGGGAGGGTGTGAGGGTGAGGGTGTGTGTGTGTGTGAGGGAGGGTGAGGGTGTGTGTATGTGAATGTGTGTGTGTGTGTGCTATGAATTACCGGCACCGTGCACATGTCTTCGGAGTGCCAATTGACGAACTAATTTCACCAACAACACGGGGCATATTGTTCTGGTGGAAATTAGAGGGCGTTGTCTTATCATATCATCAGTATCACTAGCGAGAAATTTCTCAAGCACCTTCTCAAATTAACACTTACGGTTCAAAATTAATAGCCGGAACGCCCAAGGCTGGAAGCCAAGGACAATAGTTGGTTATACTGGCGCTTCTGATAGAATGATAAGGTAATTGACCCGGCGTGACAGGGAACACAGAACACACCTCCGCCAGCATGAGAACTTTCTCAACGACAGATGATATATCGGTTTCAATGCATGAACGGAATTCGCGCATTCGTGGGCGAGATTCCAAGGATGTGCAGCTAGAATTGTGAGCGATTATCGGAAATACTATGTGCATTATTGTCTATCAGTCATTGATACAATTGCTAAATGGAGACATTTAAATGTTCTACACATGTAGGTTTGCTGTTGCTTAAAATAACGATGAACTCCTGAGGAATACAAAAAACCATATATACCAAACCTTACTGCATGATCACATAACCTATATTATATTGTGTATTGCACAATCCCAAATAATTTTGAAACTGTAACATTGTGAAGAGTCCACTCTATTTGTCATAATGACGACGGTTATATCATTAAATTGAATTGAGTTGAATACAAAGTGTGCCACCGGAGGCCTGGACTATGGAATACTGGAAACACATTGATAACACAGGTCTGAATAATATAGTTACACATTGTATATTAATTATGATACAAAAGGGATTGTGGACAGGTTACATATACTGATACGTCGATATATGCAACGCATGCATGGGTGTCAGTTTCATAAAACACTATATGAGGATATATTAAATATATAACACATAAGCCACGCTGCACAGTACCTACCAACTGGGACAAATATTATTGGTCCCAGCTACTGCTAAGCTATGAAAATCAGGTATTTGACATTTTATACAGCCCTTGCAGACCATGTTATAATGAAATAAAACCTTACATGTGCGTTGTTACGGTAATTTCATCGGAATACATATAAAATTTACGCAAGTAAATGTCTTTATGGACAATCGACAATTATATAAGGCCAAAACAAAATGGGCTTTGGTTCTCAGCCCGCGCATTGAATAAAAAGGACCGCGTTAGGCCCCTTTCTTTTGATGCCTGATTTTCTGATTTTTATAATAATGTATATATATATTTACTATAATCTATGAATATGGATAGTAACTTTTATCAGTTTATTGACAACGAAAACAATAGTAAATAGTCAGGGGCAGTATATAATGCTAGGTCTCCCTGTCATACTGGTAGTACAATGTTATTTTCATTTTAAAATGATTAAATGAGTTTATATGAATAACAGTTCCCTCTGCATTTTCTGGTTATTACCAGATAGGAAGGTGTATCATTATTGTCCATGCTTATTATGTGGAGAACAAAATAAAAAATGAAAATAAAAAACTCCCTCCCTCACTGATTTAAAAAAAAATTTGCCCGAGAACCAAAACCCTTTTTTTGGCATAAGGCTTAAATATTCTCAGCACACCTTCACAATTGTGGCATTTAACGGGGGCATGTTACTTCTCGAGCAGATCGTAAATACGTTGTTATAGATACGTGGCTTGGTCAGAACCTCAGTTATTTCGCAACAATCATCTCTGCTATACAATGAATTGTATTGCTATACAATGAATTGTATTTTATGGTTTAAAGCGTAAATCCACCATAATATGAAGAACTAATGCCGTCGAATGTATGCTAGATATAACTACTATAACTAGGCATGGAGCACTAGATTGTTTAACAGCCATAAAATGTCAGTTTTCTTACATGCGTGCTGAATATTATCGGCCATGTGTCTTCCCCATTTCCCCGGAAGTGGGATCTGTAGGATACTTACTGTTTGTTCTTACAAAACAGACTGGAATGACAACACGAGTTACACATCAGTTTGTTTTTTGGAAAAAAATTACATCTGTTGGTGATGCACCTCTTGACCATATACAGTAAATGCAGTTTTAGTTCAAGAAACCTTGTCCACCGCACACAGGTTATTGGCGCACAGCCTGGCGTAAAGTTGTCACCGTTTCAATGTACACGTTTTTCTGTTCCAAACGTTTTGTGCACATAAATCTAATCGATTCCTGGAATATTTTCCATCAGATCTCCAGCACGAACGACCAACACTTGTATGTCGCACGTCGATGATTTTCATTGATATGATTCTCGTAAAAAAATTCGGAACAAGTCCAGACTTTGTTGGATAAACTTTTGTTGAATACTGCCTATAAGCAATTCATTAGTTGGTTGTTAGCACTGAAGTTGACTGGAGGCAAATCGGCTAGGCGTGGTGCATTGGTGTGTCATGCAGCTGCTGTTGAGTTATATATATGGGTATGTCTGTTTCGTCGAGCTGAAGAATGCACTTTATCTTTACCGTACTCCATTATTGGACGGACGAAGAACTTGTTGTGGTTGATGGGAGTCTGGCTGTTTGTTCCCCAGTCTGTACCCTGGAGACATCTTATGGTATGTCGGTTCTTTCGGTTTTGTCGTATATCTTCTTGATGTGTGAGTTGAAGGTCATTCGTTGGTCTAAAGGGTGATTCCTAGTAGGGTCGCGTGGTCGGATGGTTGAATTATCTCCTTGTCTATCTTGATGTACTGAGTACGTAGTTGAGTCGTTTCCGGCCGAATGCCGGGTGGGGCTGTCGGTCCGCATTGTGCATATCCCTTCGCCCTTTCTTTGTGTGACCACCACATTCACAATTTAACTTCGACCAGGACTAAAGGCAATCCATTTAGTTGTTAGGTACATATGCATGTGGGTGCATGTTGACGTGGTTGGCGCTGGTTGTTGACACTGTAGTTGTCTGGAGGCAAGGCGTAGTGGAGGTTTCAGCTGATGTTGAGTTTTATATGGATTTGTCTGTTTCGCCGAGTTGAAGGGTGGACTTTGTCTTTTTCGTGCTGGTTTCGTATAGTTGGGGCACTTGGATGAGTAAAGGCTGTTGTCTAATATGGCGAGTGTCGTTGTGTCATCGAAGGTATGCTAAGTTGGCTGCGTCTTGGAGTGCATGTCCATGCTGGCTGGCGGAGTTCGATGCGGAGGGCTTTGTTTTGTACTTTCTGTATATATATAGTTTGTCGATGTAGGTCTTTGGAGCTGCTATATGAGTATATGGCGGCACCGTACTCCGTGGTTGGATGAACGAAGATCTTGTAGAGGTTGGTGTAAACATATTTTTCTCTAAATCATGCACATGAATTAACGAAATTGTATAAATTACGAAAATATATAAAGACAATTAGGTTACTTTAGAGAATGGAATTTGGGAGAAAGCGCGACGCTTATATTAGCCATACCCCCAAAATTGGCATACACGTGTGCAAGGTGTCTTTATTAATTATTCATAATATTCCTTTCCCAGTTAGGTTTTGCTTTTTTGTCAGCCATCTGAGGCAGAGGTTGATGAGGTAGTATACTGTCATAGGAAATGTTGCTTACCCCTATATATCAGAGGGCTGACACTCTTCCGGCCTATCGATTTAGTTATAATTGGAAGATTTAGTTATTTTTAGTTATATTTGACACTCTTCCAGCCTAAAGATTTAGTTATAATTGGAAGATGAGTGATCACTTTGGAAATGTTTGAAATCTTCAGAAGGGGAGTAAGAAAATGCAACATTTTTAAAGATTGGATAGACCTGCATCAGGGTTAAAATTTCATTCACGTACGTACGTATACCACAGGTCATAACGTGATAATCGCAGGTCCATATATCACCTTACCATAACAGTGCCAGTTCAATTAATTCATTTAATCGACAGCAATTTACAATTTTATCAACAGAAAAGCATTATAACTTCACATTTACCATATGTTTTTAACTTTTCAAACAAACCGAGAAGCCGTAATCAGCTACCTGGAACCCATCAATGGCGTCAGTTAAAATGATTGTCTGCGAAAGCACGTGACCGCGCTGTCAGCGAATGTCTCGAGATTCGAAACGAAAACAAACAAGCTACCGGGTGTGTCGGGTATCGCATCGGTGCTACTCGGGTGGCCCGGATCAAGTTCGGTATCAATCGAATTATCTTATCCGGCACCGTTCTGACAGCTTCGAGTCATGTCGTCTGCGAACAGAGATAAGTCAGGCTGTGTATTTTCGAATACAGTGCAGCCGTTTGTACCGTGGAATTTTTATCGCTTGTTAAAATGTATATATTATATTCATTTTCTAGCGATGATTTTGATAATTCCGTGTGTGTAAACACACATCATTCAAACTTTTGGCACGTTGATAATACAATTTTCTGGGGATATGCCGAATATCTAAGTGCAATCATTGGAGTGAGGTATTATCGTGTGTGTGTCTGCATGCGTGATGTCCATGCCGCCGATCAGTTTTATTGTGTATAAATCTGAATTGCTGTATAGTTATGTGTGTATATATACATGAACCCTTCTGTGTTGTGTGTGAACGATGGAGTTCTATCATTACATATAGATGTAGACGTGTCTGACGAATTGATTATTCATGGGATTATCTTTAACCCGGCTTCCGTTCTTTTTCCCATATCGGGATCCGACCCACTTTTAAAATTGCTAAGTTAAATGACTATTCTACGGGATTTTCGCATAATCCTATCGCTATATATGACCAAATAGTTTTATTGACCAGGTTGCAGACATATACGGCTGACCACTGTTGCCATGGTTGTTGAAGGTTACAAGCAACTAATTATATAAAGTTACGCTTCTTGAATTTGTGTAGGAAAACTCGAGTCAGCATACAAAAAAAAATCTGGCTGCTGATTGGTTGATTATCATTGAGGGAAATATCCCTGATCGGGAACAGAAAATCACAGCCTACGTAAATATGGCGATAATGTATGTTTAGATGTCCAGGAAGAGTCTGGTGGGGTCCAGAAGTTATGGAAGGGGTCTGGGTATTTTTATGCTGCTGATTTTTTTGCAGTAAATGGGGTAGTTGTGGAAATGCAAGATTATCGTTTGAAAAAAATACCGAAAAGGACGCGTTTGTAGTCACAGACTGGTGCAGCGGATGACGTTCTAAGGGAAACTTGACCACTTGAAGTTCAAATAGGCTTAACCCATGGCCGGCGGGACTTTTAGTTAACACTGTCGCCTATGGAAAATAATTAGGTGTTTGTAACCTGAAGGCGTCTGACAAACACCGGTTATGCAGTAGTGTGCAGTAGTAGCTATTGGCATAAATAGGGCACATATCTAGATGAATGTTTAACGTGTGTACAAGACATCTGGTCTGAGTTTCCGGATACGAATCCGGGTTTTTCTCGATTAATAATCGGCAACTGCTTGGGTCGAGGTTTACGGGGTGTGACTAAACACCGCCCGGACCAGCCCGGACCGCCCTTGTGGAGTATAGGGGTGATTTTAGTGGCAATATATATGCAGGGGTGTCACCGAAACCCAATCACGCACGGACAGGGGTCGCGATCACACAGAAGTGTCGCTATTAACCCTCAAAATGCCGGCATCGGCGAATATGTTCGGCGCGAATGAAGCTATAACAGCCCGGACCGCCCCTGTTGCGTATAGGGGTGATTTTTGTGGCCATATCTGTGTGTGGGTGTCGTCGAAACCTACATACAAACGGAGGGTGGTCACGGTCAAACAGAAGTACCGATATTAACCCTAAACTTGCCAGATTCAGCCAGAATTACAAATTTGCATGTGCCCCCAATACAAAAACTCACAGCCCGGACCCCAGTATCGCCATCGTACAGCTAATAACTCCGTACACATATGTTGTGGAACTACCCTCGACTACACTCACGAAGAAACAAGGGCGAATCGCCCACGGAAGCCTGGCAATTAACCCCCGATATGCCTCCATCGCCGAATATCTTTACCGATAACGAAGCTAACAGCCCGGACCAGCCCGGACCGCCCCTGTTGCGTCTAGGGGTGATTTTTGTATCCATATCTGTGCGCGGGTGTCAATGAAACTCACATACGCACGGAGGGTGGTCACGGCCAAACAGAAGTACCGATATTAACCCCTAAATGGTTGAGATTCAGCCAGAATTACAATATTGCGCCCGCAATAAAAAGACTCGCAGCCCGGGCCCCGTAATGCCCTCATACAGCTAATATAAGTCCTTACATATATGTTGCGGAACTACCAACGACTACATTCACGAATAAACAAGGTCGAATCGCCCACGAAAGCCTGGAAATTAATCCCCAAAATGCCGCCATCGCCGAATATGTTTACCGCGAACGAAGCTAAAAGCCCGGACCGCCCCCTGTGGCGTCTATAGTGGTGATTTTAGTGGCCATATCTGTGCGCGGGTGTGAACGAAACCCATATACGCACGGAGGGTGGTCACGCCAAACAGAAGTACCGATATTAACCCATAAACTTACCATATTTAGCCAGAATTAGAAACGGGACTCGTTTGTCAAAACAGAGAGTTTGTACATATGAGGAGATTTTCGGCAGCATCAGATGATGCAGCAATTAAGAAGGGATACTCGGCGGTTGTTTTCATGCATGCTGTCAAGGGCGCTGGGTGCAATGGGGGCCAATGTTTGGCGAAATGGTGTCAATACCTACATGACAAAGGGACCTATAATTCCAGAAATTATAACTGTCAATTATTTGTAATGTGATTATTGTAATTACTGATCGTTAACAATTTGCTGTTGTATTCTCTATTGCTTATTTCTATGTCAAAATATTAATGATGTTAATTATGTCAATAAAGGCCATAACGAACAAACACATCTTATTTCTGTGATCGACATGTTGGTAATTTTTCTATGTTTTGGCCGGCGACTCGCCCTCGTTTCTTCTCGAATGTATAATAGATGCGGTTATGAGCACGACTGTCGTTTTCTGATTAAGCGCCCGGCTGGTCCGGGCTGTTAGCTTCGTTATCTGTAAACATATTCGGCGATGGCGGCATTTTGGGGGTTAATTGCCAGGCTTTCATGGGCGATTCGCCCTTGTTTCTTCGTGAATTTAGTCGTTGGTAGTTCCGCAATATATATGTAAGGAGTTATTAGCTGTACGAGGGCGATACGTAGTTCCGGGTTGTGAGTTTTTCTATTGGGGCACAATTTTGTAATTCTGGCTGAATCTGGCAAGTTTAGGGGTTAATATCGGTACTTCTGTTTGACCGTGACCACCCTCCGTGTGTATGTGGGTTTCGACGACACCCGCGCACAGATATAGCCATTAAAACACCCCTAGATGCAACAGGAACGGTCCGGGCTGTTAGCTTCATTCACGGCGAACATATTCGCCGATGACGCATTTTGAGGGTTAATATCGACACTTCTGTGTGATCGCGACCCCTGTCCGTGTATGAGTGGGTTTCCATGACACCCCTGCACATATATTGCCACTAAAATCACCCCTATACTCTACAGGGGCGGTCCGGGCTGGTCCGGGCAGTGTTTAGTCACACCGAGGTTTACGGCACTTATAATATTGTTGATTCAGAGTGTATATTGTGGTGGTGTCGCTGCTATGCCTCTCACCCTATATATACCTCCTTGTCATTCTGAATATGAATATAACCGTTTTACCTATGTGTATATTCCATCCCCATCGCTGAACTTGGTATAAATTTCCGTTGAATTATCTCATAAATATATAGAGGGAACACGCTATGTTTATCGGCCGATATTATTTAGATAATTAAAAAAAAATGGACCAAGACCAGCGAACGGTCTGAGATATTGGGAAAACGATTTAATTCGGACCAGATTCCCGTGTCAAAAGGAATCCTTTCGCGCGAAAAACCAAAATGCGATTTTTGAGTCGAAATTTTCATAACAAATACCTGACGCCGAACGCATATAGCTGATAGTTTAACATTCGATTTTGCTCAGCACATTGAAATGTGTATAGTATAGTCTGGGACCCGTGCATTTGGTTATAAAGTTTCCAATGGGGACACATGACGACATCGAATTTGGGGTCAATCGACCGATAAACACCAAACTGATTCCTTTCACAAAGATGATGCAAGCATTGCCAATGGACTCATGCAATCGCTCTGCATGGTCCGAATCGGTATCTCTGGTTTAGACTAGGTTGTATTCTAAACCAGGTTTTACTCCAGTTTAAACTAGGTTTAAGTCGGAGTAAAACTAGGTTTTATGGGAGTAAAACTGGGTTTTAGTGTAGTTAAACCCAGTTTTGTGATAAACTCAGTTTTAGTTTGTGGAATTCGATCTCAATTAAAACTAGGTTTTATTGACGTGATAATGTTATGGTAATATTTCTAATTGTGTGTGGTGAATTGGCTATATAATCATCAGTATAAGCTTCAGTATATATGATGTATACGTACCATACGTCTCATCACGAAAATATACCTTTAAATATACTTTGAAAAAACATCAAAGTTAAACCACCCTACCCCAGGTTTTTACTAAAACCTAGTTCTGTGGGTTTGATTATTCGAACGATTTTTTTCGCCCAGTATTGATGTTGTTTCTTCGCGTATATGGGAGTGTTTATTTTGAATTGGGGGAGGCGTTTATGCTCGGGCGTTTGTCACTCAATATACATGCAGGAGAGTCTTAGTGGAAATCGGGGAGGCGATGTCGGTACTTATGAGATAAATTCTAACAAAATATGTGCCAGTGTGATGGATGATTTCTTGCTATATATGTTTGTTTGCAATTCGCTCGTTCGGATGTCGCTTTGGCGACTGTACTGGGAACATGGAGTGATCGGACTGATCAGTTTGCCACGTTAGACACGAACATGACTTTTGAAACTGATTCCTTATTCAGAAAAAGGTCTCTTTCGGTCAATTTGACGCATGGGTTGGTGGCCCGCCCAAATACCCAACAGGGACACCCCAGACCTCACCGGGGAGGGGGGGTAACGACCACCCTGAGTGGGGATGGAGTATGGACCATTTTGGAGAACTGTAAAGATTTCGGCCTTATTTGATGGTATGGGTGGTGGCCCACCCCAAATAACCCATAGAAACACCCCACCACTCACATCCGGGGGGGGGGGGGGGGTACCACCGGGGGGGGGGTGGGAGTGAACATGGGATATGGACCATTTTCGAGACCGGTAAGGATTTCGCTCAATTTGACGGCATGGATGGATGGCCCGCTCAAATGTCCCATAGAAACAGCCCACCCCTCAACCCTGGGGGAACCATCCCAGGAGGTGAAAATGTGGTATGTACCATTTTCGAAAACGGTAAAGATTTCGGTCAATTTGACGTCAGGATTGGGTAGCCCGCTCCAACTACCCCCTAGAAACACCCTCACCAGGGGGTACCACCCCGAGGGGGGGGTGAAATGGGGTATGGACCATTTTCGAGAACGGTGGATGGCACACCCTAAATGCCCCCTAGAAACACCCCAACCCGCACCCCGGGGTCCATACCCCATTTTCACCCGCTCGGGTAGAACCACCCACGATGAGGGTGGGGGTGTTTCTATGGACTATATTTGAGGGCGGGCCGCCCACCAATGCCGTCATATTGGCCGAAATCCTTACCGTTCTCGATAACGCTCCATACCCATTCCGACACCCGGGTGAGGGCTGGGGTGTTTCTATGTGGTATTTTGGGGCGGGCCACCTACACATGCCGTAATATTGACCGACAGAGGCATTTTTTTGCGAATATGGAATAAAATGCTCCATACCCCATTTTCACCCCATCAGGGTGGTACCCTCCAGGGATGAGGGTATGGTGTTTCTAGGGAATATTTGGAGCGGGCCACACACCCCGTTGTCAAATTGGTCGAAATCCTTACCGTTCTCGAACATGGTCCATATCCCATCTTCACCCCTCGGGTGGTAACCCACCCACCCCGCCCGGATATGAGGGGTGGGTGTTTATAGGGGTTACTTGAGGTACCCTTCCCCGGGGGTGAGGGCTGGGGTGTTTCTATTCGGTATTTGGGCGTACCCCATTTCCACCTCCTCGGGTGGCACGCCCCCCGGGTGAGGGGTGCGTGGGTAGGGGTCTATGGTGTATTTTGATCGGGCCACCCACTCCTGCTGCCAAATTAATTATGCTAAATCCTTACCGTTCTCGAAAATGGTCCATACTCCAGTTCTCCCGGGGTGAGGGGTGATATTTCTATCGGGTATTTTGGGCGGGCCACCCATTGATGCCGTCCAATTCGCCGAAATTCTTCCCGTTCTCGAAAATGGTCCTTACCCCATTTTCACCCGTCCGGATGGTACTCCCGGGGAGGGGTGGTGGTGTTTCTATGGGGTATTTGTGGCGGGGCCCCACCCATGCCCTCAAGAGATATTTTTGAGTTCCAAAAGTCATGTTCGTCCATGATATTAGATAATATCTAACCGCTATACAACAAACCGTGCATTCGTCGTGATTTCTCAAAGCGCACGGGTTATTCGCCTGATTAGGAGATTAGATAGCGACAACAGGTCGCGTGACCGGACAATGCATTGACAAGTAGCGACAATAAACAGACAGACCACGCCTCCTATCCTTGCAATTGGACAAGTGCGGCACGGGACTAACTTTAACCCGGATTCCGGATCCGGATCCGGATCCGGATTTGGCCGAAAAGTGGTTTTTCTCGGATGCCGACACACTTTTTTAAATCACTATTATGTACATTTTCGCATTATATCACCGTTGTATATGATACTAGCAGGTTAGCCCGCCACTGGCGGCAATCGTCAGAAACATGACAATTTTTTTAATTAATGTTTTAATTAAATTTTTTGTTTTTCAATGAGTTAATTGTGCCTTTTTAATTTACTGGCTTTTTTAATTAATTTTTTGTTTTTCAATGAGTTAATTGTGCCTTTTTAATTCTTTAATTAAATTTTTTGTTTTTCAATTTGACCCGATTTGACCTTGAATTGATCACTTTCAAGGTCAAGGTCAGGTCGGGGTCACAATTTAACCCGTCCATGACACTTCCCGTAGGTAGCAAGTTTGAGCTCAATCGGTTCGAGTCTATAAAGGACACACACATATATATCATTTGTGGGTACCCGTTTCAAGGTGAAGATCACCTCGGGCGGAAAACTGACCCGATGAAAATCTCCCCCGTTCCTAGGAAGCCCTAAGCACGTCAGAATCACACAGCACGCTCATGTCTGGATACATACGCTCACGCCCGGACACAGACGTAAGAATCACATTACACGCATACGTTCTTTATCAACGACACTGCGGATACTAACGCTCTTTAACTATCAACGCGATTAACCCCACAGTGCCGTTTTTTGTGACTGAGAGTGGAGAACGGGTGCTGTTAGATTCTCCAAAACGCCGCGACGACCATTCCCGTGCAACAGCTTCCGAGACACGTATGTTGCACCTATGTGTAAAATTTCGTCGAAATCTGCCAGTTTTACCCGATTTGACCTTGAATTGATCAGTACACTGAAAAAAAAAACTTAGTCATAGCCTTAGTCAACCCGTAACTTAGTTATTTTTGACTAACTTAGCCAAAAGTAACTAAGTGTTACCTTAGTCACATCTTACTAATTCTTAGTTACTAAGGTTGACATTTTCGTGATTCAGTCATGCCGGCAAAACTCAATAGTATACTTATCGGCGACATATTATACACGGCAATGACACCATACAGTATAACTGAATCTTAATCTGCTCCATACAGTATAACTGCTTTTTTCAATGTTTTGCACTTAGTGAACGCAAACCGCCAATTGGCTTTAACCAAGAGTGCATCAGATAATGAAAAATTGCTTCGATGGATAGGATATGTTTGACTAACTTAGCCAAAAGTAACTAAGTTTGACCTTAGTCACATATTACTAATACTTAGTTACTTAGGTTAATATTTTCGTAAAAAAAAAAAATTAGTCATAGCCTTAGTCAACCCGTAACTCAGTTATTTTTGACTAACTTAGCCAAAAGTAACATAATGACTAAGGCTATGACTAAGTTTTTTTTTCAGTGTACATTTTATATGCATGTACAACTACAAGAGAGGATATACGTGTACTAGTACTGCACTGTGCGCACCAGTGTAACTCACACGCTTCAATGTCAACAAATAGACAACAAACAATGTATATTATATAATATCGCATTCATTCTGTGTTAATCGGGTCGGTACGTATATGGCGAGTACGTAATTTTAACTCAAATTATTGTTTCTCCATTTTGTGGCCGACATTTTAATCACTAAAATCAGAGTGATTTAGACGTGATATTGGCGTCGAACGAACTAAAAGAGACGACATATTACATAAATAACAACCATGGCGTATTTAGAGAGCGGATAAAATCAGGATAAAAGAGAAGTTATGAAAATAATCTGCGAAACCGTTCATCGTGTATTGTTGAACTAATTATTCAGACTCAGTCAGAGCTCTGTTTTCATTCAACAAGTGGACAATTTGTCAATAATGGTTTGATTCTTTATTCTACATGTGAAAGAACAGCGCCTGAAATATTTGCTGCCAAAATTAGATGTGTGACTGATGACTTCTTCAAGGTTACATGTACACAGTACAGTACATACGGTGTGGTGAACGTTTTTCGCAGTGGCATTGTGGACGAGCACCCTAAGGCTAAGGCCTAACTTGAACTTGATGTGCATTCCGGCTTGGTGGTCGAGGCTGTTACCTGTTCGATTGCGGACAGTTGTTAAAGACGGTCTGATTTCGGTTCCTTCGATAACCGGACAAGTTTATATTCTGCGAAAAAAAGGCTTATTAATCATTGACAATTTCCACTAAATTCATCGAGAGCAGAGATGCATGCCAATTAATCGATGAATCATGATATGATCCTTTCAATCGAATCAATGGTCTGACAATGTCGTCTGATGTCAAGCAATAGTGACAATAATATCAACGACTCAACGAGCAGCTACATGTGTATTAATATTATAATGTTGAAAATGCAGTTCATGACAGTACTTGTTCAGAATCTAATTCTTTCAGAGCACATCAATATGATCGACATGCATGTACAAGTTCTACAAGAGAGGACATACGTGTACTAGTACTGTAGTGTGCGCACCAGTGTAACTCACACGAGGTTCAATGTCAACAAATAGACAAACAACAATGAAACCGATGCTGTGTCGTGATGGATGATCACATTGTTTTAATAGTTAATAAAATTTATTTTTATACCTGTAAGTCATTATTTTCAGTTATTTTAATCTGCAGTTGCGATGTTCAGCTGAGATTGCAGGGCTATGATACCCCCAATAATTAGGTCCAATTAAATGTACTAATGTATACAGTGATGACATAGTCAAGCCGTAGTTATTTCTGACTAAGGCCTTAGTTATTTCTGACTAAGGCCTTAGTCATTTCTGACTAAGGCCTTATATTATATGTTATATCTACACTGAAAAAAAACTTAGTCAAAAGTAACTAAGTTACCTTAGTCAGAACCCCCGTCTCAAAACTAACTAGCTTAGCTTAGTCAGAAATGACTAAGGTTGCCCTTAGTCATTTCTGACTAAGGTCTGACTAAGATTGCCCTTAGTCATTTCTGACTAAGGCCTTAGACCTTAGTCAGAAATGACTAAGGGCAACCTTAGTCATTTCTGACTAAGCTAAGCTAGTTAGTTTTGAGACGGGGGTTCTGACTAAGGTAACTTAGTTACTTTTAACTAAGTTTTTTTTTTCAGTGTAGGCTTCAATATTCGACACGGCAATTGACTGCCGTGGGCCACGGACTGCCGTAACAGTTGATAACATGTTCACATTCGGCGGATCGGGCACTGCGGTCAGTCAAAAAACATAACGCGCACGCTATATAACTCCGGTATCACTAACGTACGCGGCATCGGAAGGGTCAGGTTAACTTCCGCCTGGATCCACGTGGCGTGACGTAATTCACAACCACGTGAATTTACATCGAAAGTGTTACAATTGCGCGACCGCGACACACACAATGGCCCGATAATGGGCACGCATTCCCTGGAATTTACCAGAAGATATTCATGGGGAGGTCAAGTGACCAATTTTGAAATTTGCTGGTCGCATTCGTCTGTAGGTCTGATGAATTCTCGGCTAGATATTGTTACCAACATGACATATTTAAATTAATCCCGCCGTGCACCCCATCACCAACGTGACGTAATTTTGGTACCATGTGTTGCGTTCTAAAAATAGGTCGATTGCAGTGGATTCGTAGAGATGACGAAATATGAGTGCGACAGAGAATATTGTTTGATCGAAAGCATTTGAATTAATACGTCACAAGACTCGCCTTGATGCTGGCTAATAGATATTTGTCCCTGCTAGGTGTTGGGAATATCGTCACACAACACGCTCATGTCTGGATACAGTCTTACACGCCCAGACCCAGACGTAAGAATCACATTACACACATACGCTCTTTATCAACGACACTGCGGATAGGAACGCTCTTTAACTATCAACGCTATCAACTCCGAAGTGCCGTTTTTTGTGACTGAGAGTGGAGAACGGGTGCTCTGAGCTTCTCCAAAATTCCCGCGGGTTTTTACCCTTATGTAGGAAGTTTGAGGTAAATCGGTCCAGCCGTTTTCGATTCTATAAAGTACACACATATATATATATATATATATATATATATATATATATATATATATATATATACACACACACATATATATACGGAGTTCTCAAAACATATAGTAGACTAGCCGATGAGCCCGACGTTGTCCGGGCTATTCAAAAACCAAATTTCAAGTCGATAGCTCCACCCATTTCCGAGATCTGGTCTGCGCATGCACGAAGCGGGCGCCGCACGGGCTCGCCAATACGACAACGTCGACCGCCTGGTCAAACTACACACACGTACCAAGTTTCGTCCCGATCGCAATTATATTGCAGAAATGTTGTAAGAGTACTATGGCCCGTATATCTCTCTGCAGATGCTAATAACGTTGAATGGTAAACAAACGCTCTTTATAGCGATGCGTCAAAAACAAACGCTCATTAAATTATCACTTGATTAACCACCACAGTGCCGTTTTTTGTGACTGAGAGTGGAGAATGGGTGCCCTGGGATTCTCCAAAATGCGACGTCAACGATTCCCGTGGGATTTTACCTTTGGATAGGAAGTTTGGTATCGATCGGTCAACCCGTTTTCGATTCTATAAAGGACAGACAGACAAACATACAGAGATCTTCAAAATATATATGAGACTAGCCGATGAGCCCGACGTTGTCTGGGCTATTCAAAAACCAAATTTCAAGTCGATAGCTCCACCCGTTTCGGAGATCTCGTCTGCGCATGCGCGAAACTGGCGTCGCACGGGCTCGGCGATCAGATAAAATTCGTATCCGGGGCAAGATGCATTCACATACCAAATTTCAAGTCGATAGCTCCACCCGTTTCCGAGATCTCGTATGCGCATGCGCGAAGCTGGCGTCGCACGGACTCGTCGACCCGATAAAATTCGTATCCGGGGCAAGATACATTCACATAACAAATTTCAAGTCGATAGCTCCACCCGTTTCCGAGATCTCGTCTGCGCATGCGCGAAGCGGGTGCCACACGGGCTCGCCAATACGACAACGTCGACCGCCTGGTCAAACTACACACACGTACCAAGTTTCGTCCCGATCGGTCGAGAATCGTAGATTTGTATAAATGACAGACATACAAACAAACAGACAGAGGTCTTCAAAATATATATGAGAATAGCCGATGAGCCCGACGTTGTCCGGGCTATAGCCGATGAGCCCGACGTTGTCCGGGCTATTCAAAAACCAAATTTCAAGTCGATAGCTCCACCCGTTTCCGAGATCTGGTCTGCGCATGCGCGAAGCTGGCGTCGCACGGGCTCGGCGACCCGATAAAATTCGTATCCGGGGCAAGATACATTCACATAGCAAATTTCAAGTCGATAGCTCCACCCGTTTCCGAGATCTGGTCTGCGCATGCGTGAAGCTGGCGTCGCACGGGGTCGGCGACCCGATAAAATTCGTATCCGGTGCAAGATACATTCACATAGCAGATTTCAAGTCGATAGCTCCACCCGTTTCCGAGATCTGGTCTGCGCATGCGCGAAGCTGGCGTCGCACGGGCTCGGCGACCCGATAAAATTTCGTATCCGGGGCAATGTACATTCACATACCAAATTTCAAGTTGATAGCTCCACCCGTTTCCGAGATCTCGTCTGCGCATGCGCGAAGCTTGCATCGCACGGGCTCGGCGACCCGATAAAATTCGTATCCGGGGCAAGATACATTCACATACCAAATTTCAAGTCGATAGCTCAAGCCCGTTTCCGAGATCTGGTCTGCGCATGCGCGAAGCTGGCGTCGCACGGGCTCGGCGACCCGATGAAATTTGCTATGTGAATGTATCTTGCCCCGGATACGAATTTTATCGGCGAGCCCGTGCGAATTTTATCGCCGAGCCCGTGCGACGCCAGCTTCGCTGGGGGACGTCGGGCTGGGGGACTTCTGTTTGTCTGTTTGTTTGTCTGTTAGATATGACCGGGAAAACTGCTGGACGGATTTTGACAAAATTTTATAAATATGGGTACTTTTGTCCAGGGAGTGTTTTGGACGGGTCAAATTGTAACCCGACCTGGCCTTGAACTTCAAAAAGGTCAATCCAAGGTCATATCTGGTAAAACAGAGGATTTCAGCGAAATATGATACCTAGGGGTACTTTTGTCCGGGAGTCTTTTGGGTGCGTTAAATCGTGACCCCGATCTGACATTGACCTTCGAAATTATCAGTTCAAGGTCAAATCGAGTAAAACGAACGGATTTCGACGAAATTTGAAACCTAGGAAAACTTTTGTACGGGGAGTGTTTTGGACAGGTCAAATCGTGACAATAGGTTAATTTTATAGTAGAGCGGGCATACCTATATAGTATATCGGTGAGCATGTTCATGCATTTGCCTTGCTTCTTGACAAGTCCGTTTGAATTTGCGTAATGAAGAGAGGGTTTGAATTTGAGTAATATATATCACCCGTTACAACGTTATACACTACCAGCGTTAAACCGTCCAATCTAAATCTTTAACAAGCGTACTAATCTTGCGTTTAGATACTACTTATCACATCCACTCGTCGAAAAGTTTTTATCTCAATATCTGATTTTCGGAGTAATTTTCCCCATTTGATCTTCGGTGGAATTTGACAAATCTGAACCCACCCGACACAAACACTCCCTTGAGCAGGTCGCGTTTATAGTAGAGCGGTCAAATTTTGTAGGCGTACACTCTTATAACTAATGTGTAGAAACGATTACACATCAAATGTGTAAACCCGGTTAATACACATAGCAATGTGTAGTTTTACATACAAATACATTGACCAAGTGCCGTTATACACATAATGTGTACATTTTGTTACACACAATTGTGTAAGAACGTAGAGCATGCGCAGCGCGGTGCCTTCAGTTTCATAGTCTGCTGCGTGACGGCCATATTGTTTGAGTATATTTTTTTGGAATACAATCTACAGCGATCGTAGACAAGGATGTAAGTTCAGAATTCCAATTTGTGGGTTTAGTATTAATGATATATGAGGATTTATTTGTTAAAACTTTCATGGCGATTACTGCCCTTAGACTCTTGTTATGATTGTTGTAATAATACTAATATTATGCAATCACGCCTCGATCCTGGTTTGTTCATTCAAAGCAAAACCTCACAGTACAGAACAAAATACTACATATCACTATGCGCCATGAAAGTTTTAACATGTAAATCTGCATAAATCTTTAATATTTTACCCACAGGTCGGACTACTGAAGTTACTGAACTTGCATTTCTTGTCTATGAACTGTGTGTGTAAGAACCTACACAAAATGTGTAAGGGATATGTGTTGATTTTATACACAAAGTTGTGTATAAATGTGTAAAAATTTACCCATTTATGTGAGACTACACATATACTACACAAATATGTTTAAGATCAAAATTGAATAATGATTGTGTAGCAGGGCTACACATTTTGTGTAGAAAACCTACACATTAGTCATAAGAGTGTACCTACAGTATACCGGCTTACATGCTCCTGCGTGAAACTCGCTCCTACATTAGCCCGTTTGGATTTGGGGCTAAAAATCGGCTAGTGATAGACTACATAAGTATACATATTTATGATATATAGCATTGTCACGAGTAAACCGTTCCATCTGAAAATTAGAAAATTGCGCTCTAGATGCGCGCGAACACTAGCCATGAGATTAAATGGATTTCGTTTATCAAAGAAACTCTGCGAGAAGTAAATATAGAAAGTGCGTGGCAGAATCAGTCACCACTAAGCAAGACAGACATGAAACACATGAAAGCGAAATTAATAGAGCAACACACATGCTGCCTCTTCGGCATGCTAAATATGTCTATTTCAAGCCGTGCCATATTTTATCGAAACATAAAGGATTCTGTCAGATTGAGCCGATACTTAGTATATATGCCATCTCATCTAGCTACGTATTTACTGAAATTTAGAACAGCCAATCACAGACTACCGATAGAGAAATGCAGATGGAATAAAAGTACATGTAAAGACACGAAATGCCCGTTATGTGGCGAAAATGTATGTGATGAATACCATTTTGTTATTTTGTGTACTGAACTTAACGATCTGCGAGAAACCTATATACCGAAGTATTACTGGGAAAACCCTAACAGAAATAAATTCTACAGACTGCTGTCACTGCTTAACATAAGTATATTGAAAAGAGTGAGCATTTTCTTAAAATTAGCGTTTATAAAGTTACCATGAAGCAAGTATTACATTATATTATATATAATGTAAATATTATATGAATTAAACCATTTCAGAAAACATATTCCCAAATGTATTAGCATTATTTGTATTTATTATCAATATCATATAATATGATGAACTCATTTATTGATGTATATGTATGTTGTGTATTGTTTGTATAATGTTGTGTAAATACGTTGTATGGCATGTTGCAACTTAGATGTTGACTTTGCTAATAAACAATTCAATTAAAAAAAAAGATGTACTCGTCAAAATTGTTTATCTCGATGTTTCAATCCCCCCCCCCCTTTGCAATTTTCGTGGAATTTTCCTAAAGTCTCAACCCACCTTGACACGCATTCTCCGTTGGGCATGTTACATTTATAGTATAGCCGTCAAACTTCTGGCACGTACATAAAGTATGTCAACGTACTTGCTACGACATTATCTTGCTCTTTAATCAGCCGGTTTGGATTTGGCGGGGAAAATAGTTGCAATATTTCCGTACCCCGTAACGCGGAAAGTTCTGGGTAAAAACATTTTTAAGCGGTATATTCGAGTCCGAATCTCTCGTCCAATTCGGAATATGTAATAAAAAATTTAGATATCTGTACTTATAAAAAAAAAAAAAATTAAAAAAACCTGGTTTATTCATCCTGGTGTGTAGTGTGTCCCTATTTATGCGCGGTAACTCTTCAGGGAAAGCGCGGACACAAGTTTTTATGCCCGTGGGCAGTAGTGCATATCGAGATGTGCATACGGTCTAATTTTCGATGCTCTGCTTCTTATAATTTCCGAGATAATAAAATGACATTTTTTTCAAATAAAGGAAGATAACTCCTCGATGAAAGAGCGGACAAAATCGTTATGGGCCATAGGCATAGCACTCATGTACCCCAACATACATACCAAGTTTTAGTGTCCTACTTCTTGTACTTTTCGAGTAATAGTGATTACAAAAGTGTCAAGTATAATAATAATAGTAATAATAATAATAATGAAAAATAATCGCAAAAGGGCCATAACTCCGCCAAGAAACATTGGGCAGAAATCCTGATACTATTGTATTTAGTAAACCTTCGATACCTACATTCGCTAGATATTTCGCGTTCCTATTGCAATCAGTTTCTGAGTATTTCGAAATAAACGGAAAACGACCTCAGTAGAAAAACAATATACTTCCTTGGTTACACCATGGAAGTATAATAAGAAATAAACCCTCAATACTATTATAGCGGTTCCAGGAAAACCAACATATGCCATACTCAATTGAGAAATAATTGCAGCGATTTACATTACGAAATTTTTTTTAACGATCATGTGTTATGGAAATGAAATTGAAGACGAAAATCACTAAATTTTTTTATTATGCCCCCTATATATACACCAACCGACGAGTATGGATCTCAACAGGCTTCGAATAAAATGCATCACTGTATATATACAATACCACTGACCTCAAAACATCAGCAGTAAAAAGACAAAGTAATATTTGCAGAATATATATAGTTATACAAGCCGCTTTCCCAATTAATCCAAATGATACCCGGCCCCCACCACATCACCATCAAGTCAATTTTGGCAGGAAACTGAGATATTGGTATCGCCGCGGGATTTCATGCACACGTCCGAATATCACCAGATATCGTGTCTAACATAGTATACCAAATTTGAATGCATGAGAGGCTATACAAATATGTTCCATCTCGAAAACTCTCGTTTTGTCAGTGCTATATTGAATTTACTTTGTACCACAATTTCAGTGATATAATATTGTATTTCCAACCTTAAAAAATAAGCAATGGAAACCTGTGCCGTGTCCTGTTGGAAACGGTGTTTTCTTACTTTTAGATGTGAACATCTTATTTCTAGGGATCTTGGGTTAAAATAACACAGAAAATGGGTTGATTTTGGATTTTTGTTACTGTTATATGATTGAAGATCTCAAAAACAATTATATATAGCATTGACGGGGAAACATAATCTCGTCAGAAATGTGTTCTGATATCCCCAAACACGATTCAATGAAAAGCAAGCAGAATGCTGACATTTAAGGCAAGATCATTCAGACTGATGAGTTTTTCGATACCACGGATCAAATAAAAACAACATACTACCAAAATAAGGAACATTTATATGTAAACCGGGTGGTCAATTCTTTCCCACAAAACACAAGAATGCGACATAGAACATTATATACCTTGAGTTCACAGATGGTCATACTGCCTGTTCAGTGATTGGATGATGCTCCACCGTGTCAAATGGTAGTTTTGACCATTGCCCGGCCAGCGAACTAATGCCCGGGCTATATACTCTTCGACCCATTGCACTCTTGCTGATGTTACAATTTGCTTGTTTTTTGAAATTACATGTACTAATTATTCTTGCAGTTTTTAGTACCTAAAGAGATAAAAAAAAAAAAATGATATTAATAAGTCCATTGTTTTGGTCTTCTCTTAATAACTCAATAAGATGATGACAAGTAGAAAGTTTTCGCTGTTGGATAGATCCAGATAAATTCTTTATTGAACATGTCTTAATTGCAGTTTTTAATTTATGGTTACTTGCATGCCTTTATATACTCGCGGCACCCCTGCAGGCGAGTGGGTGGGTTGACTGGGGGAATGTGTGTGTCTGTGTGATATATGTGGGCAGCACCGAATCAGGCGCCGAGATTCACGTCGCAGCACCAGTATCTTGAACTATGTAGTCAGCCCGCAGCAATGAGCACTCCAAACCCGACAACGTGGCGACGATAACTATTATGTCGGAACCACGAAGTGTTGCGGAACACGTGGGGCAACGATAAGTGAGTTGATATAGATTCAGTAAGGTACATCCCCGGCTCTAACAGATTCAGATTCATTTTAATTCTTCTACCAAATACATGGTTTTAAGATTATATATATATATATATATATATATAGGTAAAGTAGTGTAGCCGTATAGGTCTGATTGATAGTTGGGTTGAAATAAATGGTAACACCTTTAAGACCTATTGTATATTTTTTTCTCACGAGCTTTCGTCTAACATAGACTTTATCAAGTGACAGACAAACGAGAGATTTCTCGTTTGTCTGTCACTTGATAAAGTCTATGTTAGACGAAAGCTCGTGAGAACAAAATATACAATAGGTCTTAAAGTTCTGCGCATGCGTGAGGTCCAGACACGTTGGTTATCTCGGAGAGAAAAATTGCTACAAAAATGGAGAAATGGACTGTGTATTTCGCATAATATTCCTCTCTGGTGTAAACCTGTGTTATTTGTGACCAAATGGAAAAACATTCGGACAAAAAGAGGGACAGGAACTCAGAAGGTGAGACGCCAAAACCACTTGAAAAAAACACGCGAATGGAAAAAGAAACAAACATGGCGGACAATATTCAGGACATTTCAGGTCAGTTAAAAAAGTTGACAGAAATAATAACAGATGTCAAAGTTGGTCAGGACAGCCTTCGTAAAACAATAGACACTAAATTGGATAAAATGAATAACGAGTGGAAGAAAGTTTTTGATGCTAAATTTAAACAGCTATCTGATGACATCGCATTAGATGTTAGTACAGAACGGGGTCGAATTGACAATCTCACTAAGGAGATGAGCGAGGTCAATCTGAAACTGGAGCAGCTTATCAATGTTAATCCCGCCGTCGGCGCTACCGGTGTGTCTGGGTCAGTTGTGTCTCGCCAATCTTCCGATGACAGTGATGTGAGTGTTATTATCACAAATATTCCTGACCCAGTTGGACAAGAGGATGATAACTTATCTGAAATTATTGAGGACATGCTTTGACATATGGGCGAGAATGGGATACAGGGACAAGTAAACGTGGTAGAAATTATTCGACTCAGAAAGAGAAGAATGGACAGACCAGCACTTGTGAAAGTAAAGTTTGAAACCCTTCAGCAGAAGGTATTGGTTCTGAGAAATAAACAGAGCTTGAACAGAAGTGCCAGGTTCAAGGACTGTTATACACGGAGCAGCAAACCCCACATTGAGCGACTAATAGAGATCAATGCTCGTACTTTGCTGAGCCAGATCCCCCAAGGAAAGGAATTCTATGTGTCGGGAAGCGGGAGAATCGTCAGGAAAGGTGACAGACAGGACAGATAGGATAAACACACATGTGCTACCCGTAATCCAAACGGAGACATTTCCATTGGGCAGATCAACATCAATGGCTGGACAAAAGGAAATGAACAATTGAAAACAAAATTGATTAATTGCTTGAACACTGATATTGTATGTATTTCTGAAACCCACCTAAAACAAAATGTTTCTATTTCGGTATCTGGATACTGCTGGATTGGTAATAACAGGTCAATTATCCATAGAAATGCCCCCAAAGCGTCTGGAGGTGTGGGGTTACTTATTAAAGAATCAGTAAGAACCCATTTTCAAATCGAGGTCTTAGACAACTCTATAGATGGTTTTCTCAGTGTGAAATTCACCCCCACCCTTTCAGATGATGGGTTCATTATTTGTGCTTGTTATTTACCACCCGAATCTTCGCCATGGGGCAGAGATGCTGATGGGTTTTTTGCCCATACATTGACGCATATTTACATGCACTCAGATTGTCCGATCATGTTATGTGGAGATTTTAACGCTCGTATCGGGCCCATGTCTGATGTAAATGAGGACTACGATAATCTTCCACAGTTACACAATATTGACACCACAGTCAATCAACACGGTCGATCATTCATAGATTTTTTAAATGAATCCAAGTTCTGTGTCCTCAATGGTAGACTAAATCCTGAAAATAATAACTTTACATCAATTAGTCAAAAGGGTTCTGCCGTAGTTGATTATATATGTATACCTCATGAATACTTTGACCTATTTACCAATTTCCGAGTGGTCACTCAATCAGTAATGCTTGAAACGCACGGACTACTCCGCTATATTGGCCAAAACAGTAAACCACCAGACCATAGCTTTTTGACGGTCAGCTTTCATGTTAATCCTATTGTCGGACAATCAGGGACGTCGAATGGGGGGCTGGGTGTATCGCATTTACCAACAAAACTGAAAAAACCCCTTCCGGAAAATTTTCTTACTTGTAGGGACACAATAGAAAAGTTTGCGTGTCTGATACACAAAATTGAAACCATTGTTGAAACACAAGAAGCTATCGATGATACATATGAACAATTTAATACAATTTTAACTTCTGAATTATCTGAAAAAAATTCCAGTTTTAACAAGTATCCGAAATCTAAAAAGAAATTTAAATTTGAAAAACCTTTTTGGAATGAAGAACTAACCCGATTGTGGCATCAGATGAATAATTGCGAAAAAACATTTTTGAAATTTAGAAATAATTCACGCGATAAACGTAATGCACTTATTCGATTTAAAGATGCACGGCGGTTTTTTAATAAAAGATTACGTTTCCACGAAAGGACATATAAACGAGATTTGATGCTCGATATCGAAATAAATAGTAAGAATCCAAACTCATTCTGGGAATCTGTAAATAAATTAGGCCCCAAACGAAAAGTGGTGACACCCGATGAGGTTTATAATAATGATGGATCAGTCACAAGCGATATACAAACAGTAATGGGTAAATGGAAAACAGACTTTGAACAACTGTATAACCCGAAACAGATAGCAGGGCAGTTTAATGATATCTTTTATCAGGAAATTCTAAAGGAAAAATCGTTTATAGAAAATAAATGTCTAGACCCACTCTATGACCATAACACGCGGCTAAATCGAGCAATTACAATTGAGGAAGTAGAAACTGTCATTAACAATGCGAAAAATGGCAAAGCTTTTGGTCTAGATAAAATCCCATATGAATGTCTAAAATGTGAATCAGTAAAACCTATTTTACATTGTCTTTTCAACTACATATTTGATACAGGATTACTACCATCCAATTGGAGACACTCGATCATTTGTCCTATTCCAAAAAACGGTAATCTTGACCCACGTGTTCCCCTAAATTACCGTGGAATCTCCCTTATACCGGCATGTGGCAAATTATATAGCAGTCTCTTGAATAACAGACTTATTGAATACCTGGAAATGCATCAATTGTTGGAAGACGAACAAAATGGTTTTCGACCAAAGAGGTCCTGCTTGGACAACATTTTTGTACTGACATCTTTAATACGAGGAAAACGTCAATTATTTACAACTTTTATTGACTTCAGTAAAGCCTTTGATCGAGTAGACAGGAATATGTTATTATATAAACTTTTAAAAATTGGCGTAGATGGCAACATATATCAATCCATTAAGAGCATGTATCGAACAACTTATTCGTGCGTTCGTGTAAATGGCCGAATATCTGACAAGTTTGAATGTAATTTTGGAGTAAAACAAGGTGACAGTCTCTCATCGACACTTTATAATATTTTCGTTAACGATTTGATTTCTGAAATAAAAAGGTTGAATATTGGTGTATCACTAGATGAATGTAAAGTATCTTCCATAATGTACGCAGATGATATTGCGTTAATTGCTGAAAACGAAGCAGACATGCAGACAATGCTTAACACCGTCGAATCATGGTGTCGAAACTGGCGTATGACAGTCAATCTGGATAAAACTAAAATTGTACATTTTAGACATAAAAACAGAATAAAAACAAACTATAATTTCTTATTCCAAAATCAGAGAATCGAAAAAGTGGATCAGTATAAATATCTCGGAATAATTCTCCATGAACATGGTAGTTTTGATACAGCAGCTGAAACATTAGCTAAATCATCAGGCAGGGCATTGGGAGCGTTAATATCGAGCGTCCACTCTTATAGAGACATAGGTGTCAAAACGTACCTGAAAATATTCTTGACCTGTGTGTGCCCAGTTATGGATTATGCATCCGCTATTTGGGGATATCGTAAATACTCATGTATAGATATGGTGCAAAATCGAGCGCTAAGATACTTCCTTGGGGTCCACAGATTTTGTCCGCTTTTAGCTGTAGGTGGGGAATTTGGTATTCATTCGAGTCAAGTCCGAAGATGGCTTAACATGGCAAGACTATGGAATTATTTTATACACATGCAAGATGACAGATTAGCAAAAATGGTTTTCCTTTGGGATCTCATGAATAATAGCGATGGATGGTGTGCATCATTTAGTAGTGTTTTGTCGGAAATAAATATGACAAGCACCTTTGAAAACCTACAGATATGTAATATACATGACCTCGAACGAGAGCTTTCCGCATTTAAACAGAAAACTTGGATTGAAAAAATGACATATGTACCAAAGCTACGCACATACAGACTCTTTAAGAAAAATTATGCTATTGAAAAATATATTTCCATGAATATGGATAAGTCCCACCGCTCCATACTTGCACAATTTCGATGTGCGATTTTACCTCTGCGGATAGAAACCGGTCGATTTAGAAACGAGAAAATCGAACAAAGAATCTGCATTATGTGCAGCTCTGACAAAGTTGAAGACGAAAAACATTTTCTTTTGTATTGTCCCTTTTACAATGACATCCGGATGTCTCTTTTAAATTCCGTCCCAAGATATATTAACGACATGTTTAAAACAGACCACATTGACGACTCTTTTAGTGAGCTAATGTTATTTCCCCGACAACTAGCAAAATTTCTTTTTGATGCTTTTATGCGAAGAAAACGATTCATATACAAGTAAATTATACACCAAACGTATCAACATGTAAGAATACAAAATATATAAACCCGAATATCTCCAAATTGTGTAAGATTAAAATGAAATTCTCTACTTTATATTCTCTTTATATCATCACTGAGGATAGTCCACATGTGTTGGACCAAACCATGTACATACTTATACTATTAAGCGTGACATATAGGCCCTATGGGCCGGGTGCTAATTGTAATTGAAATATATATATATATTAATGATTTATGTATTGCACATGTCACGTTAATAAATGATTATCTCTCTCTCTCTAAAGGTGTTACCATTTATTTCAACCCAACTATATATATATATATATATATATATATATATGTATGTGTGTATATATGTGGGTACTTCATAGAATCGAAAACGCGTGTAGGAACGGGCATCCCCACGGCAATGTCGGCTTATAAGACATCTTTACTACACATGACAGCCGCGATGGACAATTGGTCTCTATATATGTACCAAAATTACGCCGCGTTGGTGACTGGGAAATTCCAGGGAATGCCGATTGAGCTCAAACTTGCTACCTACGGGAAGTGTCATATATATGAGTGTGTCCTTTATAGACTCGAACCGATTGAGCTCAAACTTGCTAAATATTGACTGGGAAATTCCAGGGAATGCCGATTGAGCTCAAACTTGCTACCTACGGGAAGTGTCATATATATATGTGTGTGTCCTTTATAGACTCGAACCGATTGAGCTCAAACTTGCTAAATACGGGAAGTGTCATGGACGGGTTCATTGAAAAACAAAAAACAATCGGGTAAAATTGAAAAACAAAATTAAAAAGGCACAATTAACTCCTTGAAAAACCAAAACAAATCGGGTAAAATTTAAAAACAAAAAATTCAATTAAAAAATTAAAAAGGCACAATTAACTCATTGAAAAACAAAATAATTAACTCATTGAAAAACAAAAAATTAAATTAAAATTGTCATGTTTCTGACTATTGCCGAAATTTGCTGCAAATGCAGCACAAGTGTCTCGGAACCTGTTGCAATTGCTTTTTCGAACAAAGCCATGGGACGAATGCTGCCAGTGGCGGGCTAACCTGCTAGTATATAATAAAAAGAAAATAAGTTCCCGTAAAATAAAATAAATGTTGCCGGGCCTCTGTACCCATTCTACCTGGCATTCTAACATATACGATTATTATAAACATGTCTCCCTTTAATTAATTTCATCCCGGAAGAACAGACATGCCGGACATACCATGCTGTCTATTTATATCAATGAAAAATCAATGATTAGTTATTTGTGTTCCAGGATTCATTTGTATATGTGTGTCAAAGTAGGGGGTTTCATCTAATAAGTTCAACAAACAGGTGTGTTTGTGGTCTTATTATATGAATTAAACTAAACATGAATATAACGGGTATATCTGTCTACTATGATATTAAATCCACATCGACAAAGAATAGTTCATTGTATAAGCTATTTTAAACAGGGCGAGATAATCCATACAGTAATAAAATAGTAATAGGTACAATTTGTAAAATATACTAGTAAGATAACATATACGTATAGTTCATTTACATTGGAGAATTACTGCAGCTGAATGCGATCAATGCTATTGGGAGCCAGATGATACTTTTTCAGATAGGAGGGGGCAAACGATGTACATATGGACATGCACGTTGCCTTAGTATTGATAAGCACCATGTGACATGTGATAGAGAGAAAATGTTTGTAATTTATAGTTAATTTAATGATGAACTCATAAATATATATCACTAGCAGATTAGCCCGCCACTGGCGGCATTGGTCACATGGCGTGGTTTGTCCCATGGCTTTGTTCGAAAAAGCAATTGCAACAGCTTTTTAGACACGTGTGTTGCACCTAGGTATCAAATTTCGTCGAAATCCGCCAGTTTTACCCGATTTGACCTTGAATTGATCATTTTGAAGGTCATGTCGTGGTCAAGATTTGACCCGTCCAAAACACCCCCCCCCGGACAAAAGTACTCCTAGGTATAACATTTCGTCGAAATCCGCCAGTTTTACTCGATTTGACACACACACAACAAATCATTTGTGGGTACCCGTTTCAAGGTCAAAGTCACATCGCGCGGAAAAACTGACCCGATGAAAATCTCTCCCGTTCCTTTGAACCCCTAAGTACGAAATTAAGTACGAAATTTCGTCTCGAGACGGTCGATTAAGCCGTATTTATACTCGTCGTGTATATAAACGCTCTTTGTCAACGACACTGCGGATACGAACACTCTTTAACGCGATTAATCACTCCCTGCCAAGGACGGTGACAGGGGAAGGGAGAAGGAGTGCTGGGACATTCTTATATGGCTCTTTCCTTGACAGTCAATGATATATCAGCTAGTTTATTATCCAGTATAGTTCACTTCCTTCTTTATCTTGAACACATCCTTTCATTCGGCATCTCATTCTATCTCATCTGCGTTATTTTCGGCTCATGCATATTGCACACATAACTTTCTGTCCCACCAAGATCATATATCTCCACTTCCTGAAATGATACAGAATTCGAAGCATTTAATTTTAGTTTATAAATAATTTATGTACAGGTTACTGGTATGACATATTTTATATTGGGATATTTCCCATGCACTATCACACCACTCACCGGTACCTACATTGGCAAACCATGTAATGTTCAGTATGATAACACATCTTTATGATGGCAGTATAAATTATAATACAAAAAATAATGCTATTGCTAATATCACAGTACATAAGGTTATACTATTATATTTCAACATAGCTGACCTGTGCGTGTATATATTATAATTAATGCCCAGTCAGGCTCAATGTCATTTATAACATTGCCATTGTGATTGTAGGTTATTATTACTATTATGAATATGTGTATATCATCTATATGAAAAATATAATCTGTTTATCAACAAATGTTATATTACATAAAGCGGACATGAAACAGTTCAAACTATGAATAGCATGATCACTACGAGATCTAGGAATTAGGACATGTAAACTTGAAACGTTTACTTGGCTTATTGGTGAATTGTTTTGACTGTTAATTTCTAAATTATTTTACTGTAGTACACCTGATCACAGTCACATATGGCAGTGACATGGAAATTCGTGACATCTGACAGCTGTCATTGAAATCTTTCTTCCATGAAAAACTTTTGGGTCGGTACCCAGTATGCATTATATTCAAATTACCAATGCAACCATGCAGGAATGGTGAGATATATTCATTTACTATCATAACTTCATTCAGGTGAAAATTACAAAAATAACATACAGAATGTCGTGTTTTTTTTACCATAAAAATTGTGTCAAACTGCATAAAAACTCACCTTTGTGACTCCCCAACGGACACCCTTTGAAATGTGAGATTCTGGTAATTCGTGTCGGTTGGTGTACAATTAATTCCGCTGCAATAGATGCCAGATTTTCCTCTTTTTATTGCGATGAGAAAGCACTGTTTTGATTAGAAGAATCTGAATTGAACTACCTTTAGCAATGGCGGACAGAATCGGAGTGTTGTAATTACCGATTGGCCGAACAAATGACGTTGAGTGACGTATCTATCCTTCCTTCATCTACGACAGTGACCTCCAAACCATAGCACGGTGATCCGAAAACTGGGTAGTAAATTTCAACCCTTCCAAAACAATAGGTATGCCTTATGCACTAATAGATCCTAATATGAACTTCTGGCGATGCTCCTGACCTAACCTTCAAACAGCTACCGGCGACATGTTACCCAAATTTGGTGCACTTCCGCCATAAAAATATATATAGTAAGCAAACAGAGCAACATGTTGGCCTTCTTAAGCACAAAAAATATCGAACAACATTTGTGTAATTCCGTACCTTACGTTAGGAAAGTACCTCTAGAACCAAATAACTATATTACGAAACGGTGGGATTTGGTCCTCCGATTATTTTATCATCACAAAAGTCAAAACGCACATGGACGACAACATTCATGGCAAGTCAAACACAAGCGTTCTAATTTGCTGTCATTTTGCTAAGAAGTGTGCGGAAATTGTCAACAATACTACCGCTCTAATTCTCGTCAATAAGTTTTTAGTGCGGGAATTGTTCTCAAAGCACATAGGAAATTTGACTATGCTCGATCGCGGTCTCGCCATTTTGTCTGGAAAAATCCGCGCTAAATATAGAAAACCACGGACTAGTACCCAGCCGGTGACCGAGTCAGAGAGGAAGTATATATATATGACTGGTGCGCTCTGGTAGAGATTGCTAAATTGGAATGATCATCCGAACGGAATCAAAAACAAAACAGCCTCACGATTATCACAGCTCCGTAGATTTAAGTATCAGCTCGACCGAAGATCGCTTAAAAGTATTTATAAAACTTTTATTCTATTTTATTTGATTATTCCGATGTTGTCTGGGGTTGCGCTGCCAAATACTCACTGCATGAAGCTAGACCGATTACATTGCGACGTCGCCCGAACAGTTAATGGTCTAACGCGATCGGTTTCCGACATAAACCGCCTAAATGAAGTTGAGAACATTGAGAAAGAGTCGAGAGATCCATAAAATGCAAGCAGTCTACAAAATAGTCAATTATGAGGCCCATATATATATACCTAAAAAACAATCTTCGAATACCTAGATCATCTGAAGTATCTGGATTTAATTTTAGAAAACCAGGAACATTTTATTCATATTTCTGTTACACTGAACACTACAAAAAATCATTCTTTCCCGCTACCTTAAAATCATGGAATGACATACCCATAGAAATAACAGACGCCGAAACTGTAGCTGATCTCAAATATTATCTCGAACTAATAGATCCCACTGAAAAACCACCACCATATTTCTATACCGTCGTAGAATGATTAACATTACCCATGCATGCCAAGTTGCGGAATCAAGCATGCAGTGACCTACTCTCTGATATGTTTTAAAACTACATCTCTGACAGCCCCAAATGCCATTGTGGAAAACTGTGTGAAGTTACTTACCACTACCCCTGGGCGTGTCCCCTATTTCCCACCGAACGAATGGAAATGAGACAAAAATATATAATATAAAAAAGAACTGATAATTACACAAATAAACGATTCACTTTTTGGAGTTCCAGACACATCGACTAGAAGAAATAAAATTCTCTTCAAGATACCATCGATTTATAACTGCGACAAACGATTCGAATTCGACTAGACCAAAGTATTTGGTAACAGCCACCTGAAGCATATATATTAGCACAAAACTGGTTTTGGTACCACTCACCCCAAACCCTGTTAGTGTAAATATGTTTAACCTATATATGATTCTGTCTCTTCTTCTACCCTTTTTGTTTCAAGTATATGTATAAAATGAATGTAAATTCGGAGAGGGGCAAAGAATTTTTTTTTAACTTGACCCCAATCCCTTTTGTATCATGCATAATATGCATGTACTAAATAAATTATCATATTTTAAATATGTTTAAAGTCAAAAAAAGAAGCAAATATTAATACGAGACAACTCAAACAAATTACTCTGCAGTGGAAGTCAAAAGAGCTTGTGGCAATTGGCTGAGTTATAACGGGTTATTCTTTCGAAGGATCAATCACCATGTATTCTAGTATAACTAACCCTGAGCTATCTTCCAAACAAAATAAATCATTTTAGTGATTGGACATTTTCCTAAAATGGCGGTTTAATGCCTACATGCACGTTGTACACCATAACCTACAAGCGGAACTCTATATGTCCAATGTGAATTATAGGAGACTGTACACACCAATTTCAATACATATATTATGTAATTCATAAATCTGCAATAAGATTTCAAATATACCCCCACTCTGGACAACAGTTACTGTCTCCTCTTTCCACAGACAGTTTGACACCTGGAAGGGGTATAATTGCTTTACACTGATAGCCTTTGATATGACCCCTTTATTAGTTTTAGTGCTAAGAAGATATTGATTTGTTCAGTGGACGAACATAATTAAGAATATTTAATTTTGACCCCGCTTTTGACAGTTTGTACGGCGGGCAGCCGGGTGACATACGAGATTATTAGTCGTGTTTGCTAAAGACCGGTTTCACGAGAATTTAATATCAAATCTTGGTTTCATTTTCTATTAATTTGTGTAAATGAACAACTTGGTGTCATCTGTAATCGGATTAGTTGTGTAGTTGAGATGTTATTAATGAGCAATCTATGGAAGACCATTTGACCCACATAAACTATTGTATGCACAAAAAATAAATTAAGAACTTATGAATAAAACGATTAAGACGTTTTCTTTTTCACAAAATTTCCGCACAATACAAGACACAGAGAGTCCGCTTCCCTTCAAACGAGATAGAACAAACGTCGACGAGGGCCCACACGCTTCTAATCTTGGGTACTTGACCCGAACGTGCCATCGGAACATTTGAGTGCATACGCCACAATAATTTCAGTTTTGTTCTTGAAAATTATACCACCCGGAACAAAGTTATTTGAGATCACTGCATGTTAATTCATGAAACTACGCGAAATCAGTTTAGAATACGTTCACACAGCTGGTATAACGTTCGTCAGGCAAATGTTCATGAAAGTTTTCATAGATGGCTATCTGTTGCACACTTTTGAATGACAAATATTGGTATTACAAAATCTGTTTTCGATTGTTATATATATATATAAGAGTAGGTTCTGTCTGTCCTGATTTTTTCCCATACCCTACCTACCCCTAGACTCTAGACGTACAATTAAGCCAGCAAGCGAAACGAACAAAGCCGACTTTACACAAATCCATATACGAACTTATGACTAACTCGGGGTTGGGGGTGACCGGTGATATGTATATATGTTCAACTTGTTTTGGTAGTCATGTTGCTTTGTCATTACTAATTATTTATTTTTCAGTGTAATATCATATGGGAGAGGGGGTACCCATAAGTACACACACCCTCACTCGCGCGCACACACACACGCACACACACACGCCTATATGAGCGTATATGAGCGAGGTCAAGGTCAATGACACGGTCGCACGTGAAATTGGACCCACCCATATTGTTCCCGGGATCGAAGTAGGCCTACGTATCAAATTTGAATCGGATCGGTCGAGGTCCAGAAACATGCCTATATGAGCGTATATGAGCGAGGTCAAGGTCAAGGACACGGTCGCACGTGAAATTGGACCCGCCCATATTGTTCCCGGGATCAAAGTAGGCCTACATACCAAGTTTGAGCCGGATTGGCCGGTTGAGTAGTTTTCGAGTCTGTAACATACAAATACACCCATACATACACACATACAGACAAAAGTCCCAAAATATATAATAGACTAGCCGATGAGCCCGACGTTGTCCGGGCTATTCAAAAACCAAATTTCAAGTCGATAGCTCTACCCAGCCCGACGTTGTCCGGGCTATTCAAAAACCAAATTTCAAGTCGATAGCTCTACCCGTTTCCGATATCTGGTCTGCGCATGCGCGAAGCTGGCGTCGCACGGGCTCGGCGATGCGCACGCGCGAAGCTGGTGTCGCACGGGCTCGGCGACCCGATAAAATTCGTATCCGGGGCAAGATACATTCACATAGCAAATTTCAAGTCGATAGCTCCACCCGTTTCCGAGATCTCGTCTGCGCATGTGCGAAGCTGATGTCTCACGGGCTCGGCGACCCGATAAAATTCGTATCCGGGGCAAGATACATTCACATAGCAAATTTCAAGTCGATAGCTCCACCCGTTTCCGATATCTCGTCTGCGCATGTGCTAAGCGGGCGCCGCACGGGCTCGCCAATACGACAACGTCGACCGCCTGGTCAAACTACACACACGTACCAAGTTTCGTCCCGATCGGTCGAGAATCGTAGATTTGTATCAATGACAGACAAACAAACAGACAAACAAACAGAGGTCTTCAAAATATATATGAGACTAGCCGATGAGCCCGACGTTGTCCGGGCTATTCAAAAACCAAATTTCAAGTCGATAGCTCCACCCGTTTCCGAGATCTGGTCTGCGCATGCGCGAAGCTGGCGTCGCACGGGCTCGGCGACCCGATAAAATTCGTATCCGGGGCAAGATACATTCACATACCAAATGTCAAGTCGATAGCTCCACCCGTTTCCGAGATCTCGTCTGCGCATGCGCGAAGCGGGCGCCGCACGGGCTCGCCAATACGACAACGTCCACCGCCTGGTCAAACTACACACACGTACCAAGTTTCGTCCCGATCGGTCGAGAATTGTAGATTTGTATAAATGACACAAACATACATACAGACAAACAGACAGAGATCTTCAAAATATATATGAGACATATATAATATGCATTTGGAAGTGCAACTTTGTTCGTAGCTTCGTCATTGATGAGCGTGATATTCTCTCATAAATTCATAATTGTCACATCAACAGCTTAACTTCACCAGTCGGCTCGAAATTTGTGGGAATTGTGGCTAAATTACCATGAGACAACCCAGACCTGATATCATGTATATATGAATCTAATTTCTATTCAATACCTAAATTCGATCTATATTTTCTCTTCCGATCGTTTGGTCTATTTATTGAAGTTGGTTTCTACACCTGCCATATTGCAATTAATTATTAATTATATGTTCGGCTATTTAAAAGTATTCGATACACAGTAAAACGAGATCAACGCTGTTTAATTATGCAAAAGCAGTTTCTTATATACATGCAGCTACAGTGGAGAACCCGATGTTTGTTTCATTATATATAGTGGAGAACCCGATGTTTGTTTCATTATATATAATCGAGAAGTCCGATTATGTTTCGTTATATATAGTCGAGAAGCCCGATTCTGTTTCATTATATATAGTTGAGAAGCCCGATGTATATGTTCCCGAGTGTAGGCCTTTGAACTTGTTTGTTTGATGTGCATCTCTCATCCAGTTGAAATTTCGGTTTTTGTGCATTAAAATTTTTTTAACCCCCCCACCCCCCCCCCCCCCCCCCCCCTATAGCTTATAGCATAACAGTAGTCTATGCGAGATTCTTCGTCCGGTCACATGTGATATATTCTCTGTCAGGCTCTTCACTCGGTCACATGTGATAGTCTCTGTGACTCTCTTCATCCGGTCACATGTGATATATTCTCTGTGAAACTCTTCATCCGGTCACATGTGATAGTCTCTGTGACTCTCTTCATCCGGTCACATGTGATATATATAGTCTCTGTGACTCTCTTCACCCGGTCACATGTGATATATTCTCTGTGAGATTCATCATCCGGTCACATGTACATGATATTCTGCGAGTCTCTTCGTCTGATGGCATGTGATATATAGTCTATGTGCATGGGTCTCTTCCTCCGGTCACACGTGATAGTATATATGAGTGTCTTCACCCGGTCACATGTGATATATTCTCTGTGAGATTCTTCACCCGGTCACATGTGATATATTCTCTGTGAGATTCTTCACCCGGTCACATGTACATGATATTCTGTGAGTCTCTTCGTCTGGTCACATGGTCTATGTGGGTCACTTGTGATGGTTCTCTGGACTATAGAGAGATAACTGATAAATAAATTCAAACTGGTTTTGTTCTTGATATATATTGTAGAAAACAAAATAGGTAAATGCATCTGAATGCAACCATAAACATGTTATACCAGTCTTGGTGAAATAAGCATTGATAATATTTAATGATATGAGTACTTATTTATAAAAGTGTAAATTTGTTCCAAATGGGAGGTACCCAATTAATGGCTTGAAACATATTTGCGCCTATTACCTGTTCATTATCTCTTTTGCCCCATTTTAAGAAGTGTGTTCAATTAAAAGTGCATAATACAAAGAATATAAAAATGAAATAGTTTTTTCTTTCTTATAAAAAAAATCGAATGGGCAATTTGCATAACGCAATTAATCAACATTATCGTATACGTGGATGCATGAAAGTCATAATTGTATTGTTGAACATGCTTTCGTTTAATATATTCCAGGTGGCCGGTTATGATCCGGATGTCACATATGGATTATAAAAACCATGCATCCTGTGTGCTGTTCGGGACATATGTCGTGCTATATATACAGACCAAGGCGAGTGACCCGATACCACGCATTATAAAAACTAAGCAGAGACGGGTCAAGGTCAATTATCGGAAAACCTCAAGCGTCACATAATTTGTACCACACGATTGTTGAAGGTGATGTAAAATATGTTATAGCGACCAACATGATGATTAGTATACGTTCAGTTGGTTGGGGGAATGATTGAATTTTTTGATGGCAAGGCCGCAAAGCCAAATTAAATACTAATTTTGTTTCAGTTTGTTTTACTTTTTGTTTTTATTTTACTCTAAAACTGCGCCACTGCACGTATATAGAAACATTCTACCACTATACATGTATATATGTATAGTGGTAGAATGTTTCTTATATATAGCTTATACTGTCAATTAGGCTCAAAACAGGAGAAAACACTTACCACCTTTTGAAAGAAATATGTTTGTTTAACCTTTGTTTATTTATTTAATGCCACATACCTTTAAACCAAATTTGTTTGTGGATGCTATAAAGGCGTTAGTTTTTCACAATATTGATTTAAAAATAATCTAAAATATATATATATTTTTAAATTTTTTATTTTTTATTTTTTTTAAATCAAAATGTTTATAAAAGATCAAAATGTGAGCGAAGCGAGCTCATTTGTGCATGGGCCACAGGCCTCTACGCCGCCGAATAAAGGGAGCATGTTTTAGCTAGTATAGTATAAATCAACTGACAATGTTGTCCTGGCACACAAATGAGAATACTCGCATACACACACACACACACACACACACACACCCCCTCACACACCCCCTCACACACACACCCTCACACACACACACATCTCATATATATTTTTGAAGACCTCTGTCTGTCTGTCTGTCTGTCTGTTTGTTTGTCTGTCTGTCTGTCATTAATACAAATCTACGATTCTTGACCGATCGGGACGAAACTTGGTACGTGAGTGTAGTTTGACCAGGCGGTCGTCGTTGTCGTATTGGCGAGCCCGTGCGGCGCCCGCTTCGCGCATGCGCAGACGAGATCTCGGAAACGGGTGGAGCTATCGACTTGAAATTTGCTATGTGAATGTATCTTGCCCCGGATGCGAATTTTATCGGGTCGCCGAGCCCGTGCGACACCAGCTTCGCGCATGCGCAGACGAGATCTCGGAAACGGGTGGAGCTATCGACTTGAAATTTGGTATGTGAATGTATCTTGCCCCGGATACGAATCTTATCGGGTCGCCGAGCCCGTGCGACACCAGTTTCGCGCATGCGCAGACCAGATCTCGGAAACGGGTGGAGCTATCGACTTGAAATTTGGTTTTTGAATAGCCCGGACAACGTCGGGCTCATCGGCTAGTCTATTATATATTTTGGAAGATCTGTCTGTGTGTCTGTCTGTGTGTCTGTCTGTGTGTTCGCGATTAACTCGAAAACGACCGAGCCGATTTCGATGAAACTTGGTATGTGGGGGTATTTTCGGCCGGGAACGGGCATAGGCCTATTAATTTGTCCGTGCGACGTGACATTGACCTTGAAATCGGGTAATTTCAAGGTCAAACGCCCAAATATTACGGGATTTCAATGAAACTTGATATGCGGGGGTACATTCGTATGGTGAGTCTCATAAGCATATTCATTTACCCGTGCGACGTGACCTTGACCTTGAAATCGGGTCATTTCAAGGTCAAACGCCCGAATATCACGGGAGTTCGATGAAACTTGGTATGTGGGGGTACTTTCTTATGGCGAGTCTCATAAGCATATTCATTTGCCCGTGCGACGTGACATTGACCTTGAAATCGGGTAACTTCAAGGTCAAATCGCCAATTTTGATGGGATTTCGACGAAATTTGATACGTGGGGTTACTTTTGTCCACTGATTGTTTTGGACGGGTCCAATCGTGACCCCGACCAGACCTTGACCTTCAAAATGATCAATTCAAGGTCAAATCGGGTAAAACTGGATGGATTTCGACGGGCACGTTTGTCGGGTACTTTTGTCCGGGTAGTGTTTTGGACTGGTCAAATCGTGACCCCACTTGACCTTGACTTTCAAAATGGACAATTCACGGTCAAAGCCCGGACGAAGTCGGGTCACCTTCTAGTCTATTATATATTTTGGAAGATCTGTCTGTGTGTCTGTCTGTCTGTGTGTTCGCGATGAACTCTAAAACGGCGGACCCGATTTCGATGAAACTTAGTATGTGGGGTTATTTTCGGCCGGGAACGGGCATAGGCCTATTAATTTGCCCGTGCGACGTGACCTTGACCTTGAAATCGGGTCATTTCAAGGTCAAACGCCCGAATATCACGGGATTTCGATGAAACTTGGTATGTGGGGGTATCTTCGGCCGGGGAGTGGCATAAGCCGATTAATTTGCCCGTGCGATGTGACCTTGACATTGGGTCATTTCAAGGTCAAACGCCCTAATATCACGGGATTTCGATGAAACTTGGTATGTGGGGGTACATTCGTACGGGGAGTCTTATAAGCATATTCATTTGCCCGTGCGACGTGACATTGACCTTGAAATCGGGTCAATCAAAGTCAAATCGCCAATTTTGATGGGATTTCGACGAAATTTGATACATGGGGTTACTGTTGTCCACTGTGTGTTTTGGACGGGTCATATCGTGACCCCGACCTCACCTTGACCTTCAAAATGATCAATTCGAGGTCAAATCGGGTAAAACCGGATGGATTTCGACGGGCACGTTTGTCGGGTACTTTTTTCCGGGCAGTGTTTTGGACTGGTCAAATCGTTACCCCACTTGACCGTGACCTTCAAAATGGACAATTCAAGGTCAAAGCCCGGACGAAGTCGGGTCACCTTCTAGTCTATTATATATTTTTGGAAGATCTGTTTGTGTGTCTGTCTGTGTGTCTGTGTGTTCGCGATGAACTCGAAAACGGTCGAGCCGATTTCGATAAAACTTGGTATGTGGGGGTATTTTCGGCCGGCGGGTGGCATGGGCCTATTAATTTGTCCGTGCGACGTGACCTTGACCTTGAAATCGGGTCATTACAATGTCAAACGCCCGAATATCACGGGATTTCGATGAAACTTGGTATGTGGGGGTACTTTCTTATGGCGAGTCTCATAAGCATATTCATTTGGCCGTGCAACGTGACATTGACCTTGAAATCGGGTAACTTCAAGGTCAAATCGCCAATTTTGATGGGATTTCGACGAAATTTGATACGTGGGGTTAGTTTTGTCCACTGATTGTTTCGTGACCACGACCAGACCTTGACCTTCAAAACGATCAATTCAAGGTCAAATCGGGTAAAACCGGATGGATTTCGACGGGCACGTTTGTCGGGTACTTTTGTCCGGGCAGTGTTTTTGGACTGGTCAAATCGTGACCCCACTTGACCTTGACCTTCAAAATGGACAATTCAAGGTCAAAGCCCGGACGAAGTCGGGTCACCTGCTAGTATATATATATATATATATATATATATATATATAAATATAGAAATCATGCTATTTACGGGGCATTTCGAAGATTCCCGTTATTCCGTAAAGTGTATTAATTACGAAATAACGAGGAAGTCAGTAAAATGAAAGTAGTAGTCATGCGTAGTGTTATTTCCGCCAAGTGCGGACGAAAAGTTCTTGAAAAATAATGAAAAATGTAAATTTCGTCGTTATAAGGGAACTTTCATTTGTTGGAAATTGTGGGGCATTCTTTAGAAAATTGTGGGGGGGGGCATTACGTCATCAAAAAGACAAAAGAATGCCCCGTATATGGCACTATGTCTAAATATATATATATATATATATATATATATATATATATATATATATAGGAAATTCTCATCAATATGATAACACCAAGTTAAAGACCCATCAAATCTTTTAAGCTAGTACGACATTAAAGATTTGATGGGTCTTTAACTTGGTGTTATCATATTGAGACCAGACCCATACGACTAAAGATATCAACACTACTATATATATATATATATATATATATATCTCTCTCTTCTCTCTCTCTCTCAATCTCTCTCTCTCTCTCTCTCTCTCTCTCTCTCTCTCTCTCTCTCTCTCTCTTTGCTTGGAATACCCAATCCGGACTAGTTTTGTCGGGAATTCACTATCGTCATTCTATGTCAAAATGTCATTTTCTCCGGTCGCAAGCAGTTTCATAATGTAAGAGCGATCAATTTCAAAACTACAAAAATTACTCGGTTTGTCCTTTTGCCACGAAAACATGGCCGCCGGCAGCCAATTGGATTTTAATCTTTGCATGACTAAATCCTTTGGCACACCCTACAGACCACATCCCTCTTTTGATGATCACCAAACTTCATATGGATCTTCAGGTGTCATCTAGTTGGGAGCCTCATATTTTGACCAAAATTCGTTGAAAAACGTGGCCGTCTGCGGCCATCTTGGAATTCATTCATTGTATGACTAAATATTTTGGCGCACACTGAAGACCACATCCATCATCCGATCATCACCAAACTTCATATGGATCTTAGGGGTGACCTCTAGATGGGAGCCTACTATTTTGGCCGAAATATGTTTAAAAACATGGCCGCCAGTGGCCATCTTGGAATTTACTCATTGTATGACTAAATCCTATACAGACCACCTCCCTCACCTGATCATCACCAAACATCATATGGATCTTCTAGTTTACTTTCCTTCTTCTTTATCATTTTATTCATTGCTCAGCAAAATATTAGCTCCTTCTCAAGTTGAGCTACAGTGTCATTGACACTTTCATTACTGCTCTGTCCCTCATTCTGTTGTGTTGAATTGATGCACGATTAACTGATATCATATGAGATATGAGACATTAATCAGTAGTGGTCTTCTGGAGAGGTATATGTGTGCATATCATCTTACCACCCCCATAGCCATTTGATAAACACATTTAGAGGTGAATCTCTCATGTTCTTCATGAAACAGAACAGTCTTGTCAGTCGATATTTGTAATCACTCGTGATAAAACTAAGGATATTGGCGTGTAGAACAATACTTGATATTCTGTATCTCCCCGCCCGCACATGTATACACGTAAGTTCTCCTGTACCTCTATATAAGTGAGATTTAGTGAAACACTGACTGCATATACATTGGAGTAAATTTCCACCTGCCCACCAAACTAGAGGCCACTAAATGTTAATTAATTCCTGCCAACGGCGTGTCGGGGCAATTCACACGAACGCGCCCTCAAAGAACCGAATCACCCGGAATGAACCAGAGAGATGGACGAGCACGCTCACAATCGAGGCGATGCATAGAGCTTATCACGACAAGATTGGAAATAAAGTGATTTATTCTGTGTGACAATTATACTGAAAGTCAACGAAAACAATAAATAACAACACATTGTACACATCTTATTCACAATGTATATATGCCCTTCAGGATAATCAACATAAACAACAAATAGGTGTGTTATATGTGTGTGAGAAACAATTACTCCCTCCAAGTTTGCTCATCATGGTATGAACACTAAAGTATATATAGTATCTATATAATCAACATCATGCACTTATATCACTAACGACGGATAACGATGGAAGAGAATGATACTTTAATTTCGACCACTTGGGTGACCCTTTTGACCACACTATATACCGCAAAAGGTACAGTTTTGTCAAATTCTAATTTCAACACACATATCATAGCTAAACTGTAGGGGGGGGGGGGGGTAATACAAAAATGCAAGAAGGTATGCCGGGGTGGATGTGTGCCCAAAAATGCCAAAAGCACGTATTATTGTGCACTTGGAGATAGGGACTGCCGTACTCAACTGACTTACATACTGGTCTGTTTATAAACTAAACTATAGAGTAAGGAATATGAGGACAAACTTAAGGTTATCAAAAACTGATTTTCTGATCTACCCTATATAGGCACTATAGTACACAATCATATTATATTGTAATGAACTAAGATGAGAAATTGATAAATCCTCCATTGTTTGAAAAATATCCAAGTGCATTGGTGGCGGCTTTTTGGCCTGTAGGGAATATCAAAATTGATATGAGTTAATGCTGATGACAAATTGGTTGACAGACTTATAATCGGGTATGGTTTAGAAATTGTGGTGCTATTTCATTCGGGCACAATGATATACCGTAAGCTTTGATTGTGTATTCATGTTTTGTAGTTAAAATGGCCACACAGAATGAGGAAATCTTTATCGGGTATATGAGCTCCACAATTAGTGGGCGATTACCGATTAACACAGAAGTTAGAGAACTTTGGGAGCGAGTGTCTACAAATCGAGTGTAAAAAACACGTTTGGGGGTGGTGGGTCCTCCAAAATTGCCAGATGTAAAAAAAAAAAAAAAAACCGGCATACCTTCCTGCAATTTGTTTTTACCCTCAGCCTGATTTGTAAAGCCATTTGTTATTATAAAGTACAGAATATATAACGTGTGACATTAATGATGCGTTCACATGAAGCTGCAAGAAAATATCAGGTACAATTGTACCCTGTTATTTTCTTGCTGCAAAGATTAAGCTCATGAAAACGCGGCGGTTTGGATAGCGTTGATTGAGCTCAATCATAACAGTATTAGTCGTGGTGGTTCAAGTGAATTGCGTCCGGTAAACAACCTATAGCCCATATTGGCAATTCATTACATTATGAAATTTCCAACTCAACATATATTACCGTAGTCGGGTGGGATGATCACCCACCGACCTGAAGCCACGTTGCTGCTCTCGTGCATAAAAACCTTCGATATATGATAAAATGGTCACGTCATTTGGATATAGGGACACGCCTGTTATAATTTCAAAGAACATGCATATGTGGGATGACAAAAATTATTATGGTTTTGTGGCAATCGGATCACCCCATCCCCAGCGAGACCCCTTATGAAGTTTTGGCTTGGTTCGTGGGGTTGTGGTATATATTACATTACCAAATATACAGGGGTGCATGTGTGGACATTGGGACCCCCTCTCACTATGGTCAAAGTTTTCACTAGTTGGAAATTTCAAACCTGACAAAATATTAGTTGGAAATTTCACACCAACAATGAGTTGAGATTGTTCTGGTAGTCTGATTTTCCAACCAGTAACGCATGTGGATTTTTTTGTTTTAGACCAACATTTACATTTCTATTACGTTTGGTCAAAATAGTGGTTTGAAATATCATGGAGGTACCTCCCTCCCCGGTGTTCATTCAAAATTTCACGTTAAAAACAAGGCATGTAAGGTACCAGGTGGGAAATTCAAAGCCTAGGGGAGGGGTGCAAATTTAATTATGTGATCTTGGTATTTGGGCCTGGTTCAAGGGGGGATTGCAGTTGGAACTTCAACATGAACATCCTCTATAGATATACGTCCCTACACACATCCATATAATACTTCAGCGATTCTGTCAACTCATCTAAAAATGTAATTACCAAGTCAGTTGTTGAAACAGACGATACTATGTGATTGATCATAACTCGAGTGCGTGAACGGTTACCATCGTATCCCTTTGAGATTATTTAATGGATACCGATAACCACCAATCATGGTGAACTCATATCACCCACAGGCGACAACATATCAGTGCACTGCCTCCATCGGATATTTTCTTGTATTATTTTTTGCATTGGTCAAGTAAGTCACATGGGGCATACCTGATATTTTCTTGTCCGTCATGTGAACTCACCATAAGGGTGCATTTACATTGCTATAGAAATGTACATAGATCTACACGCAGACTAGTGTAAACGGGTTGATATAGAAATGCACACAGAAAGAAAACGGTATCAGTTCGTGTGAGCAAAAATCATGTCCGCTATACGTCACGGTCAACGCCGAAGCATTGCGACAGGCAAATCAGTTTTGATTAATTGTTACTCGGGCTTGGCGAATGTGTTTTAGTTTTCGTTGTCATTTCAACCCGTGTATTTAGAATATTGAACACGGATAGGGACGTGGCAACTTGTTCAACGGTTGGATATTTCATACCTGACACAACATTAGTTGTAATTTCCAAACCAGCAATAGATTGAAAATGATCTTGTAGTTTGATTTTCAAACATTTTATTTGGGGGGGGGGGTATTGTTTTCGGACCAATATTTGCATAATTTCCCACTTTTTATCAAAATTTTGAGCTGGAATGGCCATCAGCTGGAAATATTCCAACCTTATCATATATAGGGGCGGGTGTAATGTTGGAAATGTCCAACACTTGGAAAGATTGTGACCTTGTCCCTCCCCGTGGCGAGTCATTGTCATCATATTTATTGTCTAACAGCTATATATAAAAACTGCATGTAATTTAAGAAAACAATATTGTCCTACACTGGTCAACATTGTCATTGGAATTGTCATCAGTTGAAAATTTTACTACATTTGGTCAAATAAAGGGTGTTGTAGGGTAACTGCATGATTTTCATTCTTTCTTCGAACCATTATCAAGTGGTATAAGGATACACTTTAAATACCTGCGGCACATACCAAATCGCTGTTATCTGTTGATAGTTGATACATTTTTATGTCTGGCCTAAACTGACACGACTCGCAGTGAATTGTCAATTACCAGAGTACTGATGAGCGCGCGTTCACTATTATTAATCATGTTGTGATCACAGTAATGCGCGACACGTGACTTCCTACAGATCTGTATACATTTCTATAGCAATGTAAATGCACCTTAAGAGTCGTAACGCTTGGAAGACATTATAATCGAAATATCAGCTGCGAAGAGAACTCGTTATTCATGTTTGCATAAACACTCCTTATGCTAATCGGTTAACAATGATTTTAAACTTAACATTCACGGTATTCACAGGCGAAGTGAATGCAGAAATATAAGAACATAAATTTATCCAATATCCACCGCATAGTGATATAGGTACACCTTCATAAGCTTATTCGCCGTGGTGGAGCTCTAAAAATTAATTCAAACAACCATTGCAATATATTCAGGATAGACTCAATGGCACGCTTCCAAATAACATCAATTGTTTATAGAAATGCGCTGCCGATTAAATCAAACTTTCTGATGAACGAATTACTCATTAAACAACTGCAGAATTAGAAGACATCGTCTATTGTCAAATTATATTTAAAACTGAGCTGACTTTCTTAACACACAACATGTGTCGATGTTGCCGGCATGTCCCAACTAACCGTGCCATAACATTTCAAGACATGCATATAGGATTATAATGCCTTCGTATACTACTAAAACAACGTATAGCTCCCGCACACCATCTACGGTCATATATAGCGGAACGTGCCTTTCTGTCCGGGAGGATGTGCAGAGGCAGCATACCATGGTAATCTTCCACGGTCTGCATATACAGACGCATCATTTATCCCATTATAGGATGTTATCTGGCTTAGTTTCCATCAGGTATCGGTCTTGTTGGTCTCAGGTATTTCTGTCTTTACCAGATACGGATGATATCGTTGGTCTCGCAAAGTGGAAGATTTTGCTATATAGTTCGATATTGTAGCTGGACTTGTAATATCACGTGGTGATTCAGCATTCCCCGTATACCGATTATACAGACATGACAATGTGTAATACTGGTGAAGTCTGACTAGGTTTCCATACACGTTGTAAGCATTTTCAGCCTCAGAAAGTCCACTGCGAACCACTCCATGCACAGGCGGAGAGAATGTACCACGCGATGGACTGGGATAAACCGGCATCTGCATTCCACATTCGGTCTTGATATCTGGAAGGAAATAATTGTATTATTTATTAAGCCGTGCGCATTATAAGGAGACCTGTCATGTATAAACTCCACATATCGCCGCTTGCATTGTTATAACCATGTACATGTTGTCGAATTATCTCTAACATTGATTCTCATACCATGTCCTCGAACGTGGTTCATACACAATTCTGCAAGGATGGGATGTGTATGTTCATAATTATAGAGAGTGGATAAAATGCAAGCTTTTGGCGGCTTTTGATGGAGGTGACTAAAAGACAACAAGCTTGGCGGTTTGAAATTTTTAAAAGCATTTTAAACGCTGTTTTCGCTTGAATTCTGTTGGAATAGCACCAGCCAATTACTTATATGGCCAATTATATCAGACTGTGCAAAGTATGAGGTACTCGTTGCTTTGTGTGCTTGAATCTCTTCTCATCTCATTTTGGATTTGACGCTTTGAGATGTCGATCAACTCAGATCAAGTCCAAAATAGCCTACTTTAAAGAGGGAATGTACACTAAATCCGGCCATTCATGGGACCATCTCCTTTTATACTCAACATATCATATGCAACAATTGAATGAATTTGAGCCATGGATTAGTGCAAAAATACACTTGTGTGCTCTATGGAAAATGCAAACAACATGGTAATTATAACGAAAATGGATTTATGACTCCAGTCATAAATTCATTTTCATTATAATTACCATTTGTTTGCAACGTTCATAGAGCACATGCGTGTATTTTGCACTAATCCATGGCTAAAATTCATTCATTTGTTGTATGTATTCTGTTGAGTTTAAAAGGAGATGGTCCCATGCATGAATGGTCGGATTTAATGTACAGTACCCCTTTAAACATATCTTATTTGTGATATAAATACAAAAATAATTGGGCGTAATTTGTATAACTTAATGAGCCCCTGTCATTTAACAAAGTGGTAACAATATAATAATTTATTTACAGCTGTGGTGAATATGGAATATGATTCATAAACGATCGTGGAAGATTATTGTACCCCTTTGTAACCTAGACTCTAGCTGTGGTTTCTGCTATATATATATTTGACTTATTTTGGATACGGGGACTTCCTTGAATGGAAGCCATCTCGTCAATGACCGAATCCCATAATGATATATATAATACGCTGCGTATTAATGTTAATTAATTACTATTAATTGGTTTACCTTGAGATGTCATAGGTGTGTTGCTTCTTCTGATAAACTCCTCGTAGTCGGCTATAGTTAATGGTCTCATTCGGAAGCGGTTGTAATTCTGCTGCTGCAGCAGTGACTCCATGCTCTCTCTGAAAACATAAAATATAATATATATATATATATATATATAATATAATCTATATATTTTAAAAAGAACAGGATCTGTCTGTCTCTCCGGATTTTTCTCCCGGATCAATTTCAACCAAATATGGTGTGCTGACACGATTTACCCTGGCGGAGGTTATAACGGCGTTAGTTTTTCCAAAATTTAATTTTAACACATTTAATTAAATAAATTCCACCAAAAAAAAAATAACAAAAAAAATAAGGTCACTGTGGGACTATTTCAGAATCAAATAAGTCGAATCAGAATTAACCTACCTATGTGAATATTAGTGCAGGGGCCGTACACCCGTCGGACGTTGAATAAATTTAGGCACCCGGGGAGTCTGTTTCAGCTGGTCTTATATATTTTGAATATACATGCAGTTGGATACCATTGAAGACTAACTGAAGCTTCTTGGTATCTTTCAGCCATATATATGTGTGTTGGTGCATGGTCGTATTAATTATAATGTTGGAAGTAGGGATCAAAATAGGATTATATGCATATAATCATGTATACTGCACCCCTATTATAAGTTACGTTGCGAATAGTTGCCGGGTATGGTGTCAGTGAGATTAATAGACTCGCGTGAAACCATAGCCGGTAACTAAGTGCCGCTTATATCATGATTCCCAAATTGAATTTGAATTGAATTAGTGGTACGAAGTTTATTTATTTACTATCTCAGAAACCTAGTTCCTCCTACTCACGGGCAGATATCACGACATGAAACTAGACAGTCTAACAAGCTTAGGGTGCCCCTGGCTTTGACTATGACTATTACAAAAAATCGTTTCTCCCATCAACAACAATTTTGTGGAACAACCTAGACACAAACAAGGTAACCATGGACTTTTTGGCGACTTTCTCAAATTCTCAGTCAGAACTGTTATTAACCTGTGGTTTCGTTAGATATCTCGATTTTTCGTTACGTTTAACATATATATTGGGAAAAAAGAAACTTATGATCATATAATAAACAGTGTTACGAAATACAAGATACGTTGGGCATGTCTTCTCCTAACACAATATACAGTCGACACATAACATTAAACATGATGATATATGACAATACAACATATTTTAGCATATAGGTACATATATGTTATTGGAAGGAGATTGTTAACACCCATTTGACAGCGTGTACGAATATAAACTTTCTTCATATTTTGTAATTATTACACATCGTCACTGATGAAGAATGGCAATGGATTATAACCGCCAACCTGTTAGAAAATGTGTGATGATACTGATTTTCCAGTGCACTGAGTCAGAACTTTCCCCATGTTTTCAAATTGGTGTAAACAGTATTTATTCCATATTAATCATTATATATTACCAAAAAAAAACAAGACAAATATTAACAGTGAATGATATGAAAGGGATTCGACAACAAGCTTTAAGCTTTTGGGAGTCGTTTCCGATTGGCTTGCATATGTGACAAGGTCCATCCTGTGAGAGTGATTTTAAAACACTTCAAGTTGTTTCAAGTAAATGTGGGCTTCAGGTTTAAAATTGTTGACGTTTTATCGCGTATACTTGTCTACTCACAGGGTGGGCCGGTTCGATAGGTGTTTCAAGATAAGGTAGTTTCATATATATGGAATGATTTGGGTTATGTGGGAGTATGTTGGAAGGGTATGGTGGTTTTCAGATGAATATAACGTAGTTTTATATTGAAATATTTTGGTTATGTGAGAATAGTTTTAGGGATTAAGGTGGGTGATATAAGGGAGGTGAGGAGTGAAATGACAATATATCTTGTTGGCAGTATAGGGGATTTTGACGAGTGTGGATAATATGTTGTGTCAGATTCTGCACTGGTTGGGAATCTGACCTTGCTTCTGATCCAACGTCACATCATAAGGGGACGCGCTTGTATTGTTTATTCTTCTAAACCGTATAACATACCGTGATAACGCAACAGTGTCAAATTTGTAATCCATTATCGTATGTTATAGCTGATAACATTAGTGCGTTTAATATCAATGAGTGTGTGACTCGGCGGAGAATTGTTTGGTGCCACCATTAAAACGTTTGGTACGAATGATAATTTTTTGGACTTCTGTGAAAATTGTTAAGTTGTCTTCCAATGAAATTTTAGTGGATCCACACAAGAGTGTCTCGGATGTAACAATACACAGATTAGAAATTGATGATAAGAGTGAGCGACGTTGGGAGCGGTATCTAACACATTCAAGTAAATAGTGCTCTGTGTCCTCGATTTCACCACAGACACACCTGGGATGATCGGAGACAAAGTTAGAATAAGTATGGTAATTTAGGTGGCTACAAAGTAATCTTAGTCGGGCGTGCAGTATTTGAGCTTCGCGGGTATATGCATCGTAAAACCATCTGTGGGTCTTCTTCATATTCAAGTCGAGAGACCTCTTGAATGCTGAAAGGGAATCCATGTTAATATTTTTGTCGAGATTATTCCATAGGGACGTCGTTGATGGGAGAAATGATCTTCTGTGATATTCATAGTCAAAACCAGGGATTATGAAGTGATTGCTTTGTCTAGTTTCACGCCTAGATATTTGTCCGTGAGTCGGGGGTACTAATGTTCTAAGATAAATTGGTGACTGGCCATTTTCCAATTTATAAAACACTTTTAATTTGTGTTTTTCACGACGTGATTTCAAGGTTTCCCAACCAGTTTCTAACAGAAGTGTAGAATTACCGACATATCTGGTGGCACCCGTCACAATTCGGGCTGCTTCGTATTGTACGTTTTCAATTTTATCAGAGTATTGCTGGGAGCAGCCGTCCCATACAATACAGGAGTATTCGAGGATTGATCGAACTATAGCGTGAAGTAGCATTTTTCGAGTGCTGTACGGTCAAGATAGAATCGGTATTTCCTCAGTAGAGAGATGCGTTTCCATGCGGTCTTAGTCATTTCTTCAATATGAGGCCCCCAGCTTCCATCATTACTCAATATAATGCCGAGGTGTTTATGTAGTTTATGTAGTTTTACTTCTTTGATGGGCTGTTGGTTCATGTACAGGGTTGGATGGTTTAGTGGGGTACGTTTTCGGGAGCATGTTAGTGATTCTGTCTTGGGTTCATTGAATTTAACATGCCATTTAGAAGCACAAGCTTGGAGTTTGTCGATATCCTGTTGTAGCACTATCGCTCCAGTGTGAGGTTCATTGGTAGTAAAAGCGATGGACGTGTCGTCGGCAAAGAGGCGAACGTTACATGTAATATTTGCAACAATGTCATTTATAAATACGAGAAAGAGAATAGGGCCCAATAAATATCCATGGGGCACTCCTGTGGTGGTCTGCCCCCATTTGGATTGACCAGAACGTAGGACAACACGGTGCTGTCGGTTAGACAGATATGATCTGAACCATTGTAATAGGTTATCACGAATTCGTATACCATGAAGTTTAAATAGTAAACCGCCGTGCCATACTTTGTCAAATGCTTTACTAATGTCGAAAAATAGTAATCGAATGTCTTGCCCCTCGTTAAGTGAACTACTGATATTGTTATATATTTCACACAACTGATAAGAAGTTGAGTCAGTGGGCATGAAGCCAGACTGATGTTCGGTTAAAATATGGTTTGACTGGAGATAAGTCATGAGATGCTTGGCGATGCATTTTTCAAATAATTTGCTTATTCAACTCAGAAGAAGTGAAATCGGACGATAATTTTCTGGATTGCTATACGATCGCCTTTCTTGTGTATCGGTATACCACGTTTGCTCGTGTCCATTCCGGAGGAAAGTATATATGATTCGCGGAGAAAACGGTTGAACATCTGCGAAAGAGACTTACTCAAGCTTGTATACAGTTCTTCAATAATCGCGGGCTTATAAAATCAGGACCAGATGCTTTATCAGGCTGTATTGCATTTAGTGCGTTGAAAACTTCTAGTTCGGTTATTTCTATACAACTCAATGTAGAAAGATCGGGGTCATCATCTAATAGATCTGGGGGGATTATATGACCTACCAATGGATGCGATACTGCAGAAATAATTATTGAGGACCTCTGATTTTTCCTCATCGGCCGATAAAATGTTGCCTTGCCAATTTAAAGGTGGCACATTGTCAGATCTATTGGTGGAGAGACGATTAAAAGTTTTCCACCACTTACTGTCAGTTGTCATGGGATCATGCAGGATTTCTTGTACCTGTGTGAGATGTTGCGAATTTTATGATATTTGCACCAAACTGCGGGGGTATTTCTTCTTTTTGCAATTTTGTGTATTCTTTTTCGTTGCCTAATTAAGTACTTAATCCGGGGGTTTATCCATTCAGGTTCTTCTCTCTCCTATAGTGGATTGTTTTGCGTGGAATGTGTTTTTGCATGAGATCAGTCAGTTTTTCTGTTAAAGTACTACATATATTTTCGACTGGTATGTATTTAAACAACTGTGGCCAGTCGGGAGATTCTATTTGATGGTTGATGGCAGGATAATCGGCTTGTTCGTACATGTAGATTGTGCGCATGGTAGGTTTATTCGGTTTTATAGGGTTATGGGTGTGAATGTTTACGTACACGGAGACATGCATGGTATCGGACTAAGTCGCAAAAGATGGGTTCAAGTGTTCCACTTTCCTTTTCCATGCAGTTCTCGTTTATCAGTACGACGTCTATTAATGTCAAATTAGTTCTGTATCTAGCGAATAATACGGACAAATAGAAATGTGGTAAACGTTTTCTTACTTGTCAAAGTCGGTTAACCTCGTGGAATCTCTGAATCCTTTAGCGAACGGATTACTGTCAATTTTCAGCTTTGTTATCTGCAAAGACAAATCGAATTAAATAGTGGTTGTGTGCATATATGGTAGTGTAATGGATTTATTTGACTATGACTCGTTCCTTTGTTTATACTCTAATTGTCACAAACAATTAATTAGATAACCTCGTCACAGGCTATAATTGTCATATATGTCATATGTGCATGCGGTCAGTTTGGTATATTCACACAAGGATAATATTTAATTCAATTCGCAACTATATATATACAATCCCCAGCCTATGTTTTGTCAATCGCTGATGAATTAGTTGGTGGTGATCATTTTGAAATAATTAGCTGTGCATAGCCTTTAAAGAAAGGTCTAGGTATTTGCGAAAGCATTGCATGCATCTTATCTTTGATAATGGAAATTAATCCCAAGTGGGCAAAAATAGTGTTCAAGCAAAATCAGCAAATATAATGAATGATGTTTATTAGATAATGTATATAGGTCTATACACTGGACAAATGTTTGCGCTAAATGAAGTTGCACATTTCCCCCACATCCATCCTTGGCCCTTGTATCTTGACTACATTCGTATACTTACAAGTTGATTCTGATAGGCTGTTACGGCAATAAATACGGATTCCGAAAAGGCATAGGTCCGGTAACTCTCTTTTGGGAAATCGCCGAGTGATATTGGCTGTGGAGGTACTTCTTCTCTTTTGAGCAGATGGACCCTCGGTTGATATTTGTGCATCGAATTTAAAATGATCTGAAATTGAATATCACAAATGTCATACATTGCGTTATGTATAATAATGTAGTTCTTTAATAGTCGCCGTCCATATAAAGCTTCTATATTTAAAAACGGAGAAATAAAAAATTAGAGAGTAAACATATAGTAAATAACTAAATTGTTATGGTGTGTCATATATACGGGACTTTATCACAGAAGCAAATTGCGAGTTGTGCGCATCAGTCGATCTGAATCTCACATTATATATATGTAAACACCCAACAGATTACGTGGACCGTATCACTGCATGTGCATGCGTGATAAAATAGCGGATCGGCTAAACCCGGTGCCTTCCCATGCAGGTTCCCACGTTTGGAACATAATAGTTCTCACCAATTGGTACACTAGAAATTGAGTTCACAATAGAGTTGCAATTCGTGCTTTGTTACACGGCATATACTATACACGCATAAAACAAGAAACAATTTTGTAATGACTGATGATAGTAATGTAATTTTCTGTCAGTGCGTGGGATTGGAGATGGGAGAATGGTAAAATATCTCTATCGAAACACTGATCGAAAAAGTAAAAATTAGGTTGTTGGATTGTTTGCTATAGAACAAACAGTGATCTCGCGGAAGATTTGTACGTTATATAGTACGTCATATGTTTGAAAGGCTATATATCCTGATTTCTAGAAGATTTCAATTGGATATAAGTGCGATAGGATAGGATAGGATAATTTTATTTACAATACACATATGAATAGTACAATAAATTAACATATAACTAGATAATAATTCAGTATATTGCTGGGGGGAACATAGTCCTGCATGCGATTAATAATATATATATGTTCTGTTAAATTAAACTATATATTTACACTATCTGGGACTAGTTGGGTTATATATATATGGAAACATATTTAAGACCGCAACTCCATGCCATATATACTCACATGGCCACCTTTGTCGAGCAGGTTGTTGGTCAGTTTGATCTTTTCGAATGAGACGGTCTGCTTGAGAAGCTGCTCGCCTGTGAACGGGCTGTCGGGATGAACAGAGAATCGAGGGGGGTAGCGGTGGGTCGGCCTTACCGGCTACCAGCCACGACGATCGGTGATAGGCGTACCGATAACGCTTGTTGTCGACAGGAACAATGTCGACCAAGACTACGTACTTGGCACAGGGGTCAAGGTTGCGGAAAGAGACTCTGATCGTCGGGAACATCCTCCTGTAAATAATAACGTCATTTCAATATTTTTTCGGATATCTTCAGCTATATATAGTTTCAACTCGTGACGGGGAAACGATGGATTTTTCATAATTCGTATGATTTCATAATTGGTTCATATCTTTTCAAGACTCGAACTGACTCGAATCGACTCATATAGGTAAATGAGGAAATAAAAAACATATAGTTTTTAATTCACCTTCTCACAGAGAAAGATAATTTTGGGGTTTAAATATTATTCAGTGCGCATAATTCAACAAAATTACTTCCGCAACAACACTAACAGCCACCCTCAATACGTAGCCTAACGTTGACATTACGCTGTCGCATACATTATGTTAGTTGATAGCTAGAACGGCCATTAAGACATAACTCATCAAAGGCCATTATTCACAACATCGCAACGATGACTTAATCGTATATGATGTCTCGGATGCTTGCAATCCTGTTGTGTGAAGTCACTTACTTATTACCGCTTCCCAGTTGTCACATTAACTACTCCCACGGCGATCGGTTCTTCACTTGGAGTGAAAAATCAGTCAATTTGTTCGTTGCGCAATTGGCATACCATGAGTCTACTACCGACAACCAATAAAGCACGAATTACCAACGACATGATGACCGCTTCAACCCTATCGTATTACTGAATTGCTCTTTACTTTGGGCTCGAGGGTTTGTAATCGTCAACATTCTGACCCGAGTTTAATCACGATTATTCAATTAAGCAAACCCAACTTTGAGATGCTCAACAAAAACAAAACCAAGACAGACAGTGATCCAGCATAAAAATAATTTTGAGTTAACCATTTGTTACGTCCTTAGCATCCACGTCCCTATCTATTGGTAGGAAATAATCTCGCGGTGTTCTCATATGTTCTTTATATATAGTTAGACTTGCTTGTATAGATTGTACCATTTTAAAAACAATTATGTGGTCGTTGGATTCTCGTCTTTGAGATAATTGTATGTTTTATGTAAACAAATTCTTGCTTGCTTCGATTACCAGAGGAGACGGACTAGACATTTAGATCGAACCTGTTTTGTATCCGGTGTTATCGTCCGTTTCCTCTGTGCTTGTATGGCGGATAAACAATAAGAAAATAATAGGCTTGCGTGAGAACTGACCACTCCCCGGCTTTCCAAAAACTTTTCTCAAGCAACGATAGCTAAAGGCCCAATGTTCGGCACTTAGGAATGTTATATAGTGACCACATTTTCATATTTATTTTGTATATACCTAATAAAGCTGCATAATACACTATTTTAACTTTAAAGAACGTTCATGGTTAGTATGGTTGGGGACGCACTACAACTTACAGACCACGGAACTCGCCATATATACATAAAGGGACAAACAGGATTACATTATGACCAGTGCTACGTTTGTCTCAAACAAAATGCAGTTATGATCAATACATTTATATTTTCATATCAGAATATATCATGTAAATATTATGGAATTTTGAAAATTAAACTATATGGTCATAATTTGTCATTTCTCCTTCGAAATGGCCATGGTGCGATCGGAATGGCACACCCTCGACTCAGATAATGCTCGAGATGTCCCTCGACTCAAATCATACTCGAGATGTCCCTCGACTCAGATCATGTTTGAATATCTTTCCAATTTCGCCCATGTTGGGACTCGAACCCATGATTAGAAGCGGAAGTGGTCTAGGCTGACTCGTGACAGTTTCTGATTATGTTTGATAATGCTTATCCCGGATCGAAACCCATTGAGTTCAGTAAAATGTCTCTTGCCATATTACGTCTCAACGACTCGATGTCTCGACATGAGAACATATACCAGTTTGTATGGTTTTAAGTAAAGCTTTTGAAAGAAAAAAATTTAACTTGATGACAAAGTAACGTCGGAGTTTTCTATTGTTAGTACGAGAACCTCAAAATCTGCAACATTCCACTCATAGTTCGCAAATTTCCAGCGATATTCGCCACCAAAGTAGGCGGGATCACATTACTGTCAAAACAAGGTTGCCTACAAATTTATCCGGCATTGTTTGGTCAGATATTACACGGAAGATCTTCCGCTTTATAATTAAGGAACAATGAAAGCAAAACATGGTCACTTCACGCTTCGCTCTCCTAAGGGCGATAACACCATGAAGGGATTACGCAAGGTTAATTATTAGTTTAAACACCATCGTTACGAGAATAAAGACTTTAATATGGTAGTAAAATGAACATACAATAGTTGATTTATTGACCAAATTTTATAGCCAGTTGTTCGGTGAAACCACCCCGCGGAGAGAATTGGTGGTGTTAATGTCGGGATGGGTGTGCGTATCATCGAGCTATTTGTTCACAATAGCAAACGATGCTCACAGCGAGAGCTTTATGTCCACCAAGATGTGTGTAATAATTAGACGGGGCACACTTCGGCTCATTATAAAATTTGTGGTTTCTATAGAGCGGCGTCATCTTTTACAATACGTGTTTGGCGTAGCGCGAAGAAACGTTGATATTGACACTTTTCTCGGCAATTTAACAACTTCTACGACATTTTAACAGGTCGTAGATAACTACCAGGGTATAATTGTGGGTATATGTGAAACCAGGTATTGGGGATGCGTCGCAATGATCTCAGACATATGTGTGAATGCTAGTGTGGACATATGTTCGACATTTAATACTTATATGAGTCAAATGCATTCACGCGGACAGTGATATAGCGTATAGATTGAATATGTTATAAAGAAACCAAAATTATGAACGATTTTATAGTAAGATCGTCACAAAGAAGTTGATATAATTTAATATCATAATTTTTCTGCTACATTGCGACAATTATATGCAATACACATGAAAACAAACATTCACTGTAACATCCATGTTTATTTTACCCTATATATTATTCTTTATCGCCAGCTGAGTTGCATGGCTGAACCAACTTGTAGAGAAAGTGGCTTCAGCGTGGGTAGAGTTAAGAAATTTAATGTATGTTCTACTTGTTGGCACCGATACCATGCAGATATTCGTTCGAACTTTACGTTATTGTCCCGGGATTTCCTGGGTTATACAGACCGAATGAACCGCCAAATTATGTACATCACAGGGCATGCAAATAGGCGAATTTAAGCCACATTCATGGTACATAGAATTGAACTTTACACGAGCTAACCAATGCTCTGGTGATGCTCCCAATGACTGCTGACGATGAATGCCATAACTATACGGACCAAAGGGGTCATAGTTTGACCTTTGTTCGGGATATCGTCATGTATGCTTCCCTAAATTGGCATAATGCCTGATTTCATTTATGTATATAAATCACGATGCCACTTTATTTATATGAAACTTAGAATCTTAAACTAACCCATTTACTTCCTTTGCTCCGTATAGTTAGAATCACGGATATTATATACAGCGACACTCTATATATGCACATGCATATATAGGTATGCGCCAAATGTGTCTGAATAAAAACACGACCCGCCCTGCTCCATCGGATATTTCTCATATCGATGAGTTTACGTATTGCAGTTGATAACCATGCCATGGTAATTGTTTTGTTTTAGCAATATGACAAAAGTTAGAAAAAGCAGCGTCCGGACTGAAGTATCACTCGTGTTCGCGATACCCTGATCACATGCTAATATATCCGTGCAACTATAGAGTAATGCACTCCGCCTTTGCGTTAGAAAAACAACAAAACGTGGTTGATATGTTGTTTGGAACTTCAAATTGAGAGACCTATGCCAAAACATAATAAAACGTCACAACAAATTCCACACAATATTCAAATTGTTATTAACACACGCAGAGAATTATGTGTAGTTGTGTGTCAGAAGCACGATATTATTAGTTTATTCACCCTCATGCACCCTTACCCTCACAGCGGACATCTACTCTGCATTATGAAAATACCGTTTTATTATCATTATACTGATATTGTTGTGCTACATCTTCGTTGTGGTATTTTTTTTGTTGCTTTTGAATAAATGTTTAACTCACCTCCCCGATTTGGTGATGATCATCTCAGTTCCAAGTTCAAAGAATTTATCCCATAATTCCTTCGTTTCCAAACGACAATCGGCTTTGCTATGAGAGGATTGCTCATATGGTTCTTGATCGTCCGTAACAACAATATCTTCCAGATGTTCATCGTCTGATATGTCTTCAACTGTTTTTGTGTCCTTGTCGTCAGACTCGTCAAGAAACTCTGAAAGAAACCGAGCAAGTTCGTTCAAAATCAAAGAGTCACATCACCAGAACTAGATATATATACATAATCAGAGCTGAGATCTTTGCAAACTTCAAACAAAGTAATAATATAAGTTCTATTTATCATGCAGCCCGGATTGCGAAGTCGCTGGCATAAGAAATTTGATTGAAAATCAGTATTTGATCTGTTATTAACCGACGTATCTTTCGACTAGATTTTTATCCCAAAGGAATGTCTTCTACTATATATTTTGAGAACTACGTATATAAATATATATGTGTTATATATGTGTGTATGTGTGTACTTTATAGAATCGAAAACGGCTGCACCCATCGAGCTCAAACTTCCCATCTAAGGTTAAAAACCCACGGGAATGGTCGTCGCGGTGTTTTGGAGAAGCTCAGAGCACCCATTCTCCACTCTCAGTCACAAAAAACGGCACATCGGGGTTAATAGCGTTGATAGCTAAAGAGCGTTCCTATCTGCAGTGTCGTTGATAAAGATCTTCCATATTTGGGTTCGTTGACCGGTTAACGCTCTTTGTTCCCTTCGGCTTTCGCATACTGAACGGGGGACGGCGTTTGTTTGCGTTATCTGGAACTCGCTTCCTAGGAACGGGGACATTTCCATCGTATTAGACCCCCACGGCATCTTCTTATCTTCGAGAAGTATACTTCCAAGAGACGTGTGTTTCGCTGTGAGTGACCTGGACATCGACGTCACTGCGCATTACCAAAGACACGTTATATATAGTCAATGATACGATCTCGCCAAGCAATTTAAAGCGAACCTGATATATATCTCCAATATTTCACCAATCAAGTGGAGTGTTGAAAACAATCAAATTTGTACGAAGCAAAAGCCATGCATTTTTTCAGGATTATATGTAAACTCGAGAAACTCTCTCGGGACGTGTTAAACGGAACGACCCGGGTCTAAATTAAACAATACCCATTTTAGTTGCAATTGACCCATTTGGCCGGACGGAATATGTAGAATATTGAGGATACACCAAACGGTTTAAATAATATTTACACAAATAGGCCGATTACTGGCATCGTTAAAAAAAAATCACCCCTTTCTTCTAATGTCCGCTTTGTATTTGTTGCCATGTGAAAACAGTGATATTTGACCGATTTTCAGGAATGTGAATATCTTAACAGATGTCCAGTAACCGTTCATGCATATGGCCTTTCTAGTTATATATAGCTCTTGATGATAAATATAGCTTGATTTTATAATTGTTAGACTAAAATTTAGAATTGCATTCCAGAAGCCTTGAAAAGGCATAAAGAAGTTTTTTTTTCCAATTGAGTGGTCGTTCATTTTGATTTACACCATTAAGATACTTGGGATATAGTGTATAGCATGCATTGTATCATTCATAATTCCAAATAATATAGAGATCGCCATTGACATTCAGATTCGAAAAACGTTGGCAGGAAATATGGTTGCAGGAAATAAAGTATGATTGAGGCTTTCATATATATAGACATAATTATTATTATCGGCTAACCATCCAAGACATGTGCCACATCATGCAAAACCAGATCGCCAAACAGGTCAAAACCGGAATTATATAAATTTACACCTGCATAATATGTGGGTTGTCTCAATACTCATGTTGTTTTGTGAGTCTGGGAATAAACTTGATTGATTGCATGATTGATATATAGAACTCCAGTTTCACACAGTGAAAGGCTTATTCTGTAAATATTCATGCGTTTTTGCGCAGGCAAAATAACATTTTGAAAAATTATTCCAATATCCTTCCATATTCGGTAAATATTCAGGCTTTTGCACAAAGGCAAAATAACATTTTGAAAAGCATTCCAATTAAGTTCATTCAGTACAATATGGCAACCCGTTGTGGTCTGTCGTATACGACACATTCCAACCAACCAATGCCTATAAATATATAGACAACAAAGTTAACTGTTCTGAGTATAGCGTACGTTTTTTCTCCTTCTCGCCGAGTGAAAATAAATAGACAGAACACAACGCGCATCTTAATCGAGACTCTTTTATCGAATGAGTTGCGGATGGCGCAAGGATATATTTTGCGAGAGCGTAGCTCGAGCGAAATATAACTTTGCGCCGTCCGCAACGAGTTCGATAGAAGATTCGAGATTATGATGCAAGTTGTGTTCTGTATTTATTCTACACCGTTCAGTCAGATAAGCGGAAGCGGATGATCGACGTAATGTACGTCATCTTTCTTGGCGACAACGTCAACAATAATAGTCCCGGCTTGTATTCCACTAGAGGTATACACTAATATGTATTCAATGGCTGAGATTCCTTTGAATACATGTGACTCACGTCAATGGGTGTGGAATAATCTTCGCATCTCACTCGAGGAGAAAAACCGTACGCTACTCAGAACAGTCAATGTATCATTATATTTTCTCTGGCAGTTTTTCCCCAGGCCACAATGAAACACACCGTTAGATCTACAACACGTTCTCAAAGCTACAGCATTCGAGAGTGGACTATAACACGTTTTATTATATTTTATTCCACACCCAATGACCGTGAGGCACATGTTTTCAACGGAATCCCAGCCATTGAATACATATTAGTGCATACCTCTAGTGGAATACAAGCCGGGACTATTCTTGTTGACGTTGACGCCAAGAAAGATGGCGTACATTACGTCGATCATCCGCTTCCGGTGATCCCCCCACAATGACTGGTTATTTGTCAGACTTAAATCCCAATAAAGGTAGCTATAGTAACAATGGAGGTGGCATTCGTGGATTGAACTTATCTGACTGAAGGGTGTAGAATAAATACAGAACACAACAACTTGCATCATAATCTCGAATCTTTTATCGAACTCGTTGCGGACGGCGCAAAGTTATATTCGATAAAAGATTAAGATTAAGATGCGCGTTGTGTTCTGTCTATTTCATAAACTGTTTACGTCAAAATATAAAATATCTGGGTCGGATAACAAACTGGGTCGTATACAAAACTGGTGTAGAAAATATAATACACACAAGAGTTGATTGTCAAGAGTAGCGTACAGTTTTTCTCCTCTCGTGAGATGCGAGGATTATTTTCATTCGGCTGGAGCCTCGTAAAAATACCCCTCCGCATCTCACTCGAGGAGAAAAAACATGTAAGCTACTCAGAACAGTTTACTATTGTCTAACGGTCTTCTGGGAGTGCATGGGGGTATATATATAGGTATACGATTTATATTTTGACGTAACAAGTTGATGATAATATAATAATGCATGTAATCCACACAAACACAATTTGATATCAACAGATATATTATAATTCATACACTCGAGTTATAATTTAAAGTGATGTAGAATACTCCCCTGGGGTGATCGAATGGGAAACAGAATAAAGTAGTTAAAGGTACTCAATCCGATTCGATGGTTCCCCCATATAATCAGATTCCAACAACAACAACAACAACAACAATATTTTTAGAAATGCCGCTTCAGTTATCAGAATCGATTAATTGCCCGAAAATAATGCTAACCACTGTCAACTATAGTATAAAATTGTCCGAAACGAGTTATTTATTAACATGTTCAACGTAATTTGGCCTTATTATCAACACAATGTCTCTTGATTTTGAGTTATCCGTCTTCATCCGCAATTTGGTCATAGACCGTCGGTTTTTTACTGGAACACTTATAACTCTCGATGGTGAAAAATATTATATTTCAAAAACCAATATCTAATAACACTGAGCTTTGATAGGTGGGTTCCTCGACTCGAAACAAATTTTGTTTACCCCCGAATCCAAATAAAAAAAATATATATTTCCATATTGGTCTATTTGATTTGAAAAATGTTCTCGTAACTGATATTTGGATAACAATGTCCAAGATGGCGAACCAAATAATTAATTTGAGAAAGCCTTGAGTGAGTGCGCCGAAAGGGACCGTGTTGGACAATAACATTGGTTGTGGTACTAAATCTCGACCTAACAATAATTTGGACATAAAATCGACTAAATCCACTACAAAACATCCATCAAATGGTAATAACCTGGTCGAAATGTCGGGAATATTAAGTCGACGCGAGATATTTCACGGCTGCTCTATTATCGCCAACACTCCCGGTGACAATGTTTGAACCAACTCGAGAATTGTTCCAAGAATCTGATACTTTAGAGCGTGACAGTCAAGCCTCATGGGAATTATTTCCCCTTAGTGGAACAAATTGCGTGGCCTGCTGATAGCAATTGTGATAAGACGTCACTTCTAAGGGAGTTTTAATCAAATTAAGACCGTATTTCGTCCGCTGAGATCGCGAGACATCAAATAAACATAGGATACACAAAGCCGAGCTTCAGTTTGATAGTTAGCGTGTTGAGACAAATTTCACCGTGCTAATTTACTGATAATTGTTAAAGATATGGAACGAGCTGGGGTTGGAACCATACTTGTATGGCACCGCGGTGCATGGCGTTAATTTAGGAACTGAACGCTGCAGATATAAATAAAGAAATACTACCATGACATGAAAAATGTGCCAACAACATGAGTATATCCCCGCGGTCTATATAATGGCATTGGAATTATTCTTCGCGATTCTACTGATACAATAATAATTCAATAGAAAAAAGAGTTCTGAAGGTAAAATATACAAAAGAAATGTTTAGAAATTCATCCGTGTCAAACTGTTTAATGCGTTCTACTCTTTTAATGCTATGACCAATCTAAACCAGACCACTTAAAAGAGGGTTGGGTGTTCACAACGTGACTTGGTAAACCAAAATTTAACAAATGATTGACAGCATTAAGTGGGTATATTAGCAATCAAGGTAATCATTGTTCGGCTCGATGAAAATATAGGATGCCATCCATGCAGGTCAAATCGGCGTTGTGACAGTCGTTTCGACAAGAACAGATCACCAAAATCGGTGGATAATATCCGACAACAGTTTCCACCGCGTAATGTTGTAATTATCTGCAGCTATCTGATAACTCACGATGTTATATATGTGATAAATACATTATTATTTAACTATGAATCACGACTCAAAGGGAATGGAACTGGTGACTTAAATGTATAAACTTTCTCGCGGCACGGCGTCGACCACACGACCACCGGAGACGCGATCAAGTGTTTGCTAAAAGTCTCCATTAGTAAGGCGATCAGGTGAAACACCCTCGCAGAATTTTTACTTCACCGGAAAGATCTGATCGAATTCATCAACATTTAAAGTAAACTGGTCAACTTTTCTAAACTATTGGTACGGTCACCATGCAGCTGATCTCAAAGGAGGATACATCGTCTGTAAAACTAGGTTTTTGAGCAGAACAAAAACAATCTTTTCACTGGGTATAAACAAATGGCGTACTAATTGTACTGCTTTAGCTTTTCGGATGAATCCATTAGTTTGAATATCTAGCTCCATGTCATGATGGTCTCGGGTGGGGGGGGGGGGGTGGAAGGTTTGCCAAGACCATTAATATTGAAAAGAGCCACCAATGACTAGAATGTTCTCACTGCACTTGATTGTGGCGAAAATCGCTGTAACCTGAATCGTGTCCCTGTCATGAAATGCACTAACTGACACCGCGGCACGCGATCTGGCGATGCGCTATCACTACCTTGCAGAGTGCAGACTCTGGTGTCATCGATGCCAAAGAATCAGCACTATAAAAAGCATTCGACACCTAGTCACGTTTGTTAAATTTTACTGCATGTTATGCATTCTGGGATGAAATTGCACCGAAAATAAATGACCCCGGTGGTTCATGCTGTCATTGCTTCTCGGAGATTCTCTAACCTGAACAACATGGTAATTTTGTTAAAATTTTCGTTCAAGATGCTATAATGCTGTGATGAAAATGAGGGGAAAACACATAATAGTTTACCAGGTATATATATAACCGAGCGGTTTACAAGCAGACTGGTGCCACCGCTTAAAGAACTTAATAATTATTAATATATGGGTTGAATTTATTTTGTTTGGAGTCAATCAAATATGGGAATGTATTTCTCTCTTCGTGTCATAATCTCAATTCCATGTTCGAGTGTATGTATGTATGTAAAGTATGATTCCAGAATGAAAACACATGATTGTAGAATGGGTGGAGGCGCTGGTTCAGTGTGATGTGTCCATTGCTTCATATGTGCGTGAACAAATTATAGATATAATTTAATTGCTCATCATCATGATTGGTATAATAAGCGGTATATAACAGGGATTTCACAAAATAATAGTGTGCGTCATCAGTATTTTAATATATACATGTACATGTAGGTGCGATATGGGAGGATGTTGCGTGTTAACATTCATACTAAGTCAGTACCTCCATAAATCGTATATATACTATATAAGCTGTTGTAGATAATGCTACTGTGTCCAGAATTCATTATCCCACATGGAAAGTACTCTCTATTATTGATCTACCGTATATATGTATGCTGCCTTCCAGAGTAGCTGACTAACACCTGCCTAACAAATATGATGACAATACCCATTTGCACAAAACCCTGCACCGACATCAGTTGAAACGAAGAAACAATCACATAAACTCCAACCAACGGTAGCTACCAAATCAACCACAACCAATACAGCAATAAACTTTGGAAGGCACCAAACACCATAAAATCACAACATCATGCATGTAAATATGTTCAGCTGTCATCTTGTCAACATTTTGTCTACTTCATTGTTTGTATTGGGATAGAGACTTCATAAGTTGACAAAACGTGTGCCCCGATCCCTTTTGTATTATTGTATGCAAATAAAATATGTTTCAAGTAAAAGTACTCATTTCACAACTGATGGCCTTCTGAATATATATGTAATCATATATGTCACACTCAAATATGTGGTGGGTCAGTATACTATAAAACTTCTGGTGTAAATTACAAGTTTACAGAAATTCAAGTCCCCGATTTACGACCCTATATATATATATATATATATATATATATATATATATATATAGGCCGTTTGTATTGATATTGTGCGAAGATGAACTAATATTAACATCCAATTATGCGCTCGCGTAATTTCGCCTGTTATAGTACTCGAAACTTGAAAGTTTAACGTCCTGCAGATTACACATGCATGTTCAGTTTTAATGATTGGGTGGAATACAGATATAACTCATTCAAGTGATGTGGAACACTCCACTGGGTGATCGAATGGGAATAGAGAATAAAACAGTTACATATTTATATAAATGTTATAACCAAACTACCAGCACGGAACGCCACCGTTCGTGATCATCCACATTCATCACAGCTGTAAATAAGTTACTATACGCCACTTTGTGAAACTTTTAATATATTTGTATCGATGTATACCAGGCAGGGGCTCATTGTGTTTTTAAATTGTGCCCCAATCCTTTTTGTATTTATCTTAAAAATAATATATGTTTAAAGTTAAAACTGATTACAGCGACTCTTGTTGTTGAAATTATTGCGGCATGGCTATTTAACCGCGTTAAATTCGACCCGAATTATGTAGTAATTATTTACAAGTGTGCTGCAGTTCAGACCTTGTGTTTCTTTTATCTGTGAAGTTCACATGCCTATGTATATAGTGTATATATTTATCTATTAATATCTGCATATATACCTGTGTTATGTACAGGTTAACTAATTGATTGATTGAAATGATACGACCAGTGTGTTCATATGGTTCATATTTTCGGTAATATTAGTTGAATGCTACATTTGTTTTTTTTTAATTCAAATTATTGTTGCAATATGTTGTTTAAGAGTACGGCACTGACACAAAGTGACATATAATAGTGTATCTATCATTAATTTTCAACCCCGTGTTACGTTCTGATGGCAACACAAAATTGAATCTGGATTATAAATAATTTAAACATCATTCATATATATATATATAATTAAATTATTTAGATATATATAAAAATATAGCATTCATTTTTTCTTATAATATGGACCAAAATATACGATATCATTTTAACACGACATATATGCATAGCAACGTAAGACGGATCGTAATAAAGGTGTGCCCAAATTTCACCGTATACGAATTTGAAATGAAATGTGTATAACGATACAGAACCACGGTTTTATTTTATCGAGACTATAACGAATGTGCATGTGCTATAATTCCTTCAGATGTCGCAAGACGGGTGGATACTTCAAGAAAATAAGACAAGCTTCTTGTAATTAGTGGGAAATGCTTTAACTGCATGTATGACTCAGAATTGTCAGAATGTTATCAACTGCTCTATAATTTCGTCGGTTTATTTATTTAAACAAGTAAACTTTCAACTTTGTATATACGAGGCCGTCAATATTATCATGTTCCATACATATTGGCTGGGAATAAAGCATTTCTTACTATAGACGTTGTCATCTGAAAAATGTCGCATTGTCGTTTTAGACATGAATATCGGTACGCGTCTATACAAGACGGTAGAATGATATATGTATATATATATATATATATATATATATATATATCTATTATATATTTTGAAAGATCTGTGTGTTTGTTTGTGTGTGTGTGTGTTTGAAATCGATGGACTCGAAAACGACTAAGCCAATTTCGATGAAATTTGGTATTTGGATGTGTTTTCGGCCGGAGACGAACATAGGCATATTTATTTGTCCGTGCGAGGTCAACTTTTCACGTGCGGAGGTCAAATCTGTTTTTACGCCGTTTTTGCGCTAATATATTTCAGTTCGGTGCTCACAAATCGATTCGATATAGCGCGAATAATAAATTGCCAGTCATATAATTTGCACGGTTAGAATCTGTGGCGTGTCCTCTTTCCAACGATATATAATATGTATGTATCCGTTTTAGTTATCTGCCTCAATTATTAGGTACAAGTGGTCCGATGCTTTTATCGGGATAAAATCAATGCGTAATTTCTATGACGTCGTCAGAGGTCATAAAGTTAGATTACGTTAACTCTCACCCTGCCGATGCATTTGACTGTGTCGCGTTAACTCATCACCGGCCGAGGTATCCGCAAATGACATTGGGCTATATATCTCGGAAACGGGTGTAGCTATCGACTTGAAATTTGGTATGTGAATGTATCTTGCCCCGGATACGAATTTTATCGGGTCGCCGAGCACGTGCGACGCCAGCTTCGCGCATGCGCAGACCAGATCTAGGAAACGGGTGGAGCAATCGACTTGAAATTTGGTTTTTTAATAGCCCGGACGAAGTCGGGTCACCTTCTAGTATATATATATATATATATATATATCCCGTTTTTTGTGTTTCCCAAAATAAGAGAAAAAAGAAGTAATTTATTGCACAAATTGTACAAAACCGACTGATTAGATTAGCGGGCTTCACACAAGCAACGGCAGATGATGTAAATCGTGGTGTGTGGCATTGCTTGACAGGTGAAAATGCATCACTCTTTTAGATACGGATTCATTTTCAAATTTATAAAATTTCTAATAACTATTTCTGAATCTAAAATCATTACAGATAGGAAATTAATGAGATAAATACTTTTCACAATAACAGCATTCGAAAATCAAATATAGAACACATAGAATACACACCCCTTGACAGTTTGAATAACTATCCCTGAACAATATTAAATGTTTTACATTAAAGTTTCAGATTATTTTTTTCGTAATTGCTCATACGAAGCGGCGTGGTATTTGGCGTTGCACATTATTGAAAAACATGACAATTTGTTTAGCGTTGAATAGATTAATTAAGTTTATGGGCCGATTAAAAACCGTTCTGCACGAAGACGGTGAACATTTGCTGTTTGAGTCCAATCGTATATATGCATAAATGCAAGGCTTAATAATAATAATAATAATAATAATACTAAATGTATGTAGTCGTAATTTATAGCAGTCATTTGACATTTGGTGAATTAATTGAGATTTCAAAATGATAAATGTTTCTAATAAATGTTATAGAGGCCTACCTTTATCTGAAAGAACAGATTCCCTGTCGCTTTGAATTTCCTCTTTTATGAGAGTTCTCGTGGTAGTATTTCTTGAAGCTAGTCCGATTATGGAAGCTATTGAGAAGTCTGTTGTTTTCATTGTTACTTGTTTCATCATATCCTCTGGTTCACTGCTGGTATCATCATCGCCATAATCAAAACTGTCCACGCTCTTACAATTCGACAATTCTTCCATAATTTGAACTCTTCACTTTTATGAAGTCAATTTTTAGTCACAATCGAATTTTGTCGGCAGTGGAAGGAAGTTCTCTCCTGAACAGATGCGCAAATGTTCTAATATACCAACACTTAGGCCTTAATAACAAACTCAGTATTTCAGTATAATTCGACAACAATTTATACCGTACTACCAATCCAGAAAAAAGGGTTTGTTCCACATCTATGAAAGCTTGAAAGTGACAGTTTTGTGCTTGATATCGAGAATTCTAACATATAAATACGTTAAAAACACCAGGCATATCGCATTAATGCCCCAACCAATGACAGCGAAGCCCGTAACGGATGGTGCTGATTTCTCCACATTGAAGTCATTGGTTTTTCATTGTCGACGGCGAACAATGAATCGATTCACACGGTGGGTGGAAACCTGATATTTGATTGGCTAAACTAGTAAATGAGTTTTTGCTCTGTGGGATGTGGTAAGCGATCAACTGGCAGGCGCGTGTGGTCCTATTGTTTACAAATGTGTGGTGCCGTTTGGCGTAGCTCATTCCATATTTCACAGAGCACCGACCATGGTGATCCAGCTCCGGCTGAAACCAGTGATATTGTAAACACAACACAACACCGACTGTTTGAGACACGATCATACGAGAAATATGGCAAATTTCTATGGGCATTTAAAACGACTATCTTTTAAATCTACAGATCACTTCAATAGGATCTCAATGTAAACATCTACACCGCGATTGACTTAGTCAATCTAGTTAGCTTTATATATACCAGCTGTAATTAAAGAATACTGTTTATTGAATGAAGAATTAATGGTTCGAACATAACTTACACACATTAATGCCCACCACGAACTGGCAGAGCTTAATAGTGGAGTTCTTATAATTCTACTATATCCACCGAATTAATAAACTCCGTGCAATGCGGGCCATCATTATTGTTATTAAAAGACTTGATATTGTAAGAATTCGTTGGGAAACATGGAAAATATCATATATTAGGGTAAATACATCCCATCATATATGAGGAAAACTTTCTACTATGCTATATATTTCTATATACACATATTATATACCACCAATCCAAGGGTTATTATACAAAGTATGTATGTGTATACATTATTATAATTGTTAAACTTTGAACACATATGATCTCGATATGCTTAGTGATAATCATATATATACATATATATTCAAAGGTATGTGACACAGGCTATTATAGATTTGTTTACCATTAAACAAATAAAATGAATGACCATTAAATAAATAAACAAAGGTTACACAAACATAAACTATTGGAATCCAGGACACATGGACCTACTCGACATAAAGTAAATCCCTGAAGACGAACTTGCATTGTTGAGACTTGTGTTAGTTTAAAGTCACGGGCCGCGTTCGTTGCAGAAATATTCATATTTGTTCAAATCGCCATCAACAGAAGGCATATTAAAATATATATAGTTTTGTTCATATGGCAAACATAATCAGCGCGTAAATAGTACGATGGTGCACGTAAACAAGAGCCTGCTCGTGTTACGGAAGTTTTGCTTCTGTTTACATAACACAGCGCAATTCTATTGGTTAATCACACACAAATGATATAAACGCTCTTTATTATTTCCATATCAGGAAAAAGTAACAAATAACGCTCTTTATGTTTACCATATCCGGATCTAAACAAAAGCCAGGTTCTGTAATGTTTTTTGCTTATGTTTACATAACAAAGGAACAACATTTGACAATAACATACTATTTATGCCATATTTCTGATTGGTATAAGAACAAAATCTGTCTATATTTTACTATTATTTATATTTATGGCGGTTTTTGACGGAGGTGAATATTTTAACAGATAACCCACCGCCAACACCGCCCGTATCTTTAAGCAGTATTTATTCCATGAATTGTTGAGACTTGTGTTGAGACTTGCCCAACTAGGTAGAACAAAACTTCTCTTGCGAGAGAGTTCCGAGAGCCTGTAAACCGTATACGCAACCTTCTATGTCGACAGAAATAATCACACGTAGATTAGTCAAGGTATAACAATTGTGGATGACTAAATGTAGATAATTAGTTATCAGACATCTCTCTTTAACAGATGCGACGTCCGAGGGGTTTAAAATGCAAACTTTAAAGAGAAACAGGTTTGTGCGCCCAAAGTGTGATTAATGGGGCATTCACACTGAAAATCGGGATGTCAACATGTATAAACCATCGTGGGAAATGTGGGAAAGATAGAACAAAAGCAGATGGAAATTAGATACTGAATTAACCAAGTTGTTGGGACGTGCAGAAACTTGTATTGTTTGGTTCAATTTCGAGGAGAAACTGGAAATATGCGGATCCAAAACCAAGGACAATGGAAACATCAAGTATGATACTAGTTTAAGTAATCAATTGATATTTCTTTAAATGAAATTGATACCCATGCAGGTCAAAATAAAAAAACTGTTGTGACCAATAATTCAAGTTTTCTTATCAACTGAATAGTTGCCTAGTATCATTGTATAATATGGACAGTTGGAGCCCTATTACGATAATGTTTTAAGGCAAGGTGGGTTGTAAAAAAATAGGAATATCAACGTATAAGGGGTAAAATTATAGAGCAGAACTAATCTGAACGCTCTTTATTATCACCGTTATAAATAAACAAACGTTTTCTTATTTTCCTTATTGTTCGGTGATGGAGAACCCACCTAATTTCTGGAATTATTCGACGCGGTGTATTAATAACAGTTTGGAATTTCTTTTCCAGAGGATATAGAGCAGCCATATTATTATGCAATACATATATCAGTAATATCAAACAGTCGCCACAGAGTTGAATGCTTAGCCACAAACCATAGTAGACGATTTCGTATACATATGCAGGATGTATTTGTGTTCTCAATTTATTTATAATGTTTATATATATGCTCTTCATTATATGGAGGAATAAAGATATATATAACAACCAATGCACCCGAGACAGACTGAGATGTAACAACAGTGTATGGCAACCTCGAGG